>OX123186.2:99788444-100988444 GCA_944739405.2 Euclidia mi | reverse complement strand
TTTTAGTAATTACCTCCAGATGGGAGTTGTTACTTAAAATTGTAATGGCTGAACCGGAATCGAGCAATCCACAAATAGGTAAACTGTTAATCGTTACGTTAACATAGGGCCGTAGGTCATTTTTAGGTTTATTATCCAGGATCGAGGCGACGGAATAGCTAGAGAAATACACTTTTAGAGTGTTTAGCCAATTTCTCCAATCATCTTTGTCAAAATTGGTTGAATAGGTTGTAGAACCTAATTTAGATTTTGACACGCCCCGACCCTGACCAATTAGTTTTTTGGTTTCGTCGATTTACAGTTCGGGCAGTTAGGGAATGTCACATCCCTACGGCCGCCTTGAAGCAAATTGCGAACCGATCGCGTTTGCATTCATTCAAGCTGTGATCATTGATACGGCAGCGCGGGCAGTACTTGGACGTGACTAGAGCGACAGAGCTAGGTTTAGACTTAGGTTTGCTAGGTTCGTTGTTCTCAGTGTATTCGGTTTTTCCGGACATACCCTCTATAGTAGCAACGGGATAATTTTTGTAGGAATTATTATTACGCGCTCGGTTATTAGGTTTGTGACTGTAAGCTAGGTCTGGTGCCAACGTGTCATTACTGTAATACGGTTCGCGGAATTGAGAGTTCAAACATTTCATCCGTTCGTAGTTTAAACATAACGTCTGCAGTGTTGCTATACTGTCTATTGAAGATATTGACGGAGCTAGCACTAGCGAGTAGCATGGATGTATGTTATGCAATAGAATGTCTAACTTTTTGCGTTCGGACAATCGCTTTGACGGTGACAGCCTAGCGAACAGCTGATTCATTATCGAGAGATAAATAATTATAGTTTCAGTAGCACCTTGAGTACGTCGGCGGATTTCATTTAATAGCCGGTAGTCATAATCGTACGGTGTGAAATCGTCTATTAATTTAGTGGTGAGTTCTTCCCATGTATTGAAATATTCTTTTATAGGAACTTCTTTTATGTAGGAACGCTCGGACGCATCCCGTACCGTCGTATTTTAGCTTAGACAGTTCGCTAACTCTGAAATGCTCGCAATGCAATACTGGGGCTAACCCTGCCTGCGTCGAGGTAGACGGCGCAGGTTGGGCCTCAGCCACAGCATCAGCTGAGCGAACACCTGATTGTTCAATGGCGGACAGCTCTGCCGAGAGCTTGTCGAACCGGCTGCACAATTCGGTTATTCGTTTTGAATACGCCGTAGGACGTTGCATCCTACGGAGTCTATGGAAAATGTGGTTGTGCAGTGCGGTAGACCTCCTAGCTAGGTTCGCATCGTAAGAAATGGTTAATAAATTCACTCGCTTGGCCAGCTCAGAGACGGCCTCGCTAGCGCCCTCGAAGTCCGCTATGGCTAGATCCGACTCCAAAATGTCATCATTTGGAATGGCTTCCAGTAATTTAGGGAGCTGCTTCCGCAGACCTAGGACAGAGGTAGCCGGCTCCTCACCTCTAATCGCGACCTCGTAAGCTAACTCGTTCTTATTTAAAAGAAAGTATTTTATGGGGTGTGAGCCCATTGTGTATGAATAACCGCGTAAGTATATACTACACACTACACTTAGTGCGCAAGCGTTCCGCCCTTACAAATGGCCTACTTTACGATTAGGCGTAAAAGTTCGACCGTTAGGACTAATTAGAAAAACGTAAGAATTCAAAATTGCGAACTAGTACGTAGTAGGTAGTTACACTAAAAGGTAGACAATTAATACAACAATACGTACCGGTTCACTGTAGCCGCACCTACTCGCTTACAATAATGGAGACCTGCTAGAAGAGAACTCGAGCACGGAAAGCGAGACAATAACCCACTGTAACGGGTTCTGGTATTAAAACGCAGTAGAGGTTCTAGATGCGTTTATTGCCGAGTATTGTCTTACTTCCCTTGCACGAGTATGACCGACCAACAACACGACACTGGCCTGAACACTAAGGGCTGCAGTCTCCCACGCTGTTCCCTCTGGTAGTGTGTAGGCAGGCTGCTCGAAGGCTGCGCGTAGTGGTAGATCCTCGCAGGCCGTTGGTTCAGCTGGCAGACGCCGGCGGTACGAGTACGATGAGCAGGGCAGGTCAGACTCTTCGGCAGAGGTGACGCCGAAGGTGATGCAGGAAAGTGTAGCGGTCTAGGAGCGTAGCCGGAGTCTTAACGTGAACCTGGAACCTGAAGGAAAGCAGCATTAGGAGAGCCACAACCAATAGAGTCAGGCAGGCGACGTCAGCCGGCCTCAGCTAGCAGGTAGAGAGATGGGCAGTACGCTAACGCAGTAAATGTAGTGCTTACCCGTAGCTGGGACCAGGATACACGTAGATACGACGTAGGGTCAGTAGGTACGCTTAGTTATAGTAGGTAGGTAGTAGAAGCGACGTTAAAGTAGCGGTGCCGGCCTCTCTGTCGGCCCCTTTATATACCGGGCCCTCCACCAGAGTTCGTGTTGGCGAAGCTTGACCAAATATGGGCAAAACTTACGAGCGCGGACGATGGCCTTCCCTGATTGGCCGAGTGTATGGTCGGTATTATGACGTACACTCGGTAGGTACCTTTCATACGCTACATTATATAAAGATTTAAATGTTTAATAAGCAGTCTTTCTTTAAGTGTGATTAAGTATATAATAAAATTAACGTTCATGTTGATGCATGCTATTACACATTGATCATAATATTTTATCAAATCAAAAAAATCTAACCTTATTCTATGTAGAAAAGAAAAAAAAAGCTTACAAAATATCAAATTATTCAAAATTGACGCACTAATAATATATAGGCAAAAATTATATATATATATTTCTTTATTACAAAATCATTATAATATAATATCAAATCAACGACTTACATATTTTAACTTGAAAAGTACAGAAAGATACATAAGATATAATATTATTTACGAGTACAGTCATGTAATTTAAAAAAAGCTATCCATACACAACGGCGGCGGAGAGCCAGTGTAAATGTAAATGTAGAAGCATTAAGTAATGTACATTAAAATTTGACGTTCATAAGCGTCACTTTGTGACCTAGATGAATAAATGATTTTTGACTTTGACTTTGCAGTCTTTGCATTCGAAGCTAGTGTTTAGCCTTTTTTTTTTTTTTTTGTAGCAATTTCTGCAGTATTTTCTGGCCGTCGCGTTTACTGTCTTGCCAGTGGTGCTTAGACATCGCGGTGTCACCTTTTCGATTTTTGTCAACTTGTTTTGGTCTCCACGTCTCTTCTGTGTGGCTTGTGACTCTGATTGTAACTCGGGTAAATAAGATTCAATAATCTTTTCTCTCGTGTCTGTCAAATTAAAATTCAAATAGTTTATTTGCGTAATACAGGTTACAAAATAATACATTTAGTTATTACAAAATACATGTAAGACTCTCTGTATACTACCATTTGTGATGTGCAAATTTTATATGAAATAAAATAATCATTGAAATAATTATGACTAATTTCAAATTTTACATCAATTATATTATACATTCTAGTGTTAACAAAATTAACATTTTGAATTAATAATTTTAATTCATTTGCAAATCAAAGTTTAACAATTGATTGCATCGTCATTATAAATGCTTACATACACGATTGTAATAGATTACGAATACAATAATTTGTGTATAATAGTCGAATATTTATTATAAAGAATTCGGCCATTTATCATGCTCATTATCAAAGTATGAACAAATATTTTGATATACCAACACAATCTCTTCCTTTCACAGGGATCAGCATCTGATCTTGGAGGTCGACGCTACACTTATTTTATTGTAATTAATTATAACCGCAAGTTTTATTTCCCTTTTGTCTTTCCACTTGCCCATGTGAACTTCGTTACGGCATTGATATATATTTTCCCCTTTTTATTTTCTTGGCTATTACACTAGGTGGATTTCCTTTGCTTTTTTGTTCAACGAACCAGTACAATTCGTATTTTTATCCAATAATTTGACCGCTAAATCATAACAATTGTAAAAATTATTCCTGTAAACTGCATGGCTAACATTCAATTTCTCTTCCAATAATTTTCAACAATTTTTCTGTGTGGTCTTAGCCAGCGGTTTCATCCAGAGTACTGGCAAAGACATGACATTTCAAAATAGTCCTATTTGGCTTTGCATGTAAGTACGTATAATTTTACCCTTTATAAACAGGTAGTAGACCCTTGCTGATTTCAGCATGAATGGGCCGGCTCGACCGGGGAAGTACTACCCTCTCACAGAAAATCGACGTAAAGTAACAGAACCTAAACTGTTGCGTTTAATTCGGTGAGTGAGAGTGCCGGCTCATCCCACTACTCCTCCTATCCCTTTTCCCAACCACAAGGGGTGGCAACGCACTTAAGACTGGTGTTGCTTGTGTCCATGGGCGGCGGTAATTGCTTACCATCAGGTGGTCCGTCTGCTCGTTTGTCGCCAATTAGGGAATCATCAATTCATCTAACGACAAATTCTTTCCCGGATAGTAAACGGTCTTTCTTTACATCACCAAAATGAAGGCACCTTAGTATGAGTTGAAATTGATTTCTCGACATGTATTGAGCGATAACTGATTTTTTTATAAACGGTGAACTTGCCAGTGATCTACAAGGCGTTTCATTTTCGATGTGCCAGTATGTAATAATATCCCAATAATAATCTTGAATTCTTGTACAGTAAGAGGTTTCCACTTTGAAATACGGGACTGTGCCTGATGGGATAAAGTTCGAGCATTCAAAGATTTTTTGTAAGTAGCTTTTATTGAGAAATAAATCAAAATAATACCACGAATTATTTGACGCTGGCACAAGTAATTCATTAATTCGTGTAAATGGTATATCTCTCATCAAACTGAAGTAGGTAGTCCAACTTGTCGTATAAGCAGAGCAAGACGGCTGGCTCAGCGGTAGAACAGGCGTTGAAGGTGGCGGTATAACTTCCTGTTCTTCAGATTCCGAGTCATTTTCACTGTCCCTAAAACTGTAATCATTCAAATTCAAATTCAAAATCATTTATTCATATAGGTTACAAAAACAACGCTTATGAACGTCAATTCTTTTTTTTACAACCAGGTTCGGGATGGTAGGGCTATGAGAAGAGCCTGGCAGAAACTCATGCCACTCTTTTAACAGAATCTTAAGTTTACAATCTGTGGTACCATGATTGGCATGATTGTTGACACAGCCAAGACACTTGGCGTCATTGATTGGAAATAAATGAAAGAAAAAAATTAAATAAAGCAAAACATGCGAATACTACAATAATAAAACACTAGATATAGCTACTGAGCTATAGTGTTTTATTATTGTAGTATTCGCATGTTTTTACATCTACACTACTGAGTATAGATGTGAGTATAGATGTATCAGCAACCAATAGGTTAAAGAACTTTGTGAAGGTGACAAGTAAACAATGACATGATCAGGTATAATTAATGTTAAACTACATTCAACAAATCATAAAAATATCCAAATCCTGCAAAATCATGTGTTCACGAGACTCCTCCACTTAACATGTCACTTATCAAAAAGAGAATTTAACAAATTTATATAACAATTATGTTAAATGGTCAGAAATGAAAATAATCGTGAGTTAAACAAGCCTAAATCTATCCCCATAGTGTCTTATCATTTAAAAATTCTTTAATAGTGTAGTAAGCCCTCGGTAAAGGAAAGTTCCTAATTGTCCCTTTGTATTTGTGCATGGGTAAATTCATTATTTCAGTAGGCAATTTGTTGAAAAATCGTAAACCAATCCCCGCAAATGAGTTATGAACTTTATGTAAACGGTAGTTAGTTCCAACTAGTTTATGCTTATTCCTTGTGTTCACTTTGTGCAAATCACTATTTTTGCGGTATAGAATTAAGTTTTTCTTAATGTACGTTAAGTTAGCATATATATATTGCGATGCAACTGTCAATATATCTACTTCCTTCAATTTATTACGTAAAGTATCTCTAGCACCTAACTTATAAATTGCACGTATGGCCCTCTTTTGAATGACAACAATAGTCTGTATATCTACAGCCGTACCCCATAACATAATACCATAAGACATAACGCTGTGAAAATAACTAAAGTAAACTAATCTAGCAGTTTCTATATCTGTGAATTCCCTTACTTTTCTAACTACAAACGCTGCAGAACTAAGTTTGACTGCGAGACAGGCTATTTGGGCGCCCCACTGAAGCTGACAATCTAAAGTTAGACCTAAGAATACGGTTGATTCGACTAGTTGAATTGTTTCCTTATTTAAAATTATATTAGTAGGCACTTCTGACGTTAGGTAAAGAGAATTTAACACATTTGGTTTTGCTAGAGTTGAGTACCAAATTATTTGTCGAAAACCAATCTAATACTTGTCCAAGAGTGTTATTGACGCTATCAAAGTTACATGAATTGCAATCAACTTTAAAAATTAGTGACGTATCGTCGGCAACCAAAACAATATCACATAAATTTTGAACAAAGAACGGCAAATCATTAATATAAATTAAAAAAAAGAAATGGACCGAGTATAGAGCCCTGTGGAACGCCCATTCCTACTGGCAAACCTAGATTTCATTATCATCAATATCGCTCCCTGCAAAATTGTCGTCGTCCGACTCGAGTAACAGTTCTTCTAATTCCGTAGTTTTGAGACGTTTTTTTGCATTTTATCGCACTTTATGGCCGCTAAAATGCAACGCCTAGAAACTCGTTTGTACTGGCCACGCGATATCGCGTGAACGGCCATCTTGAAACGGGGTGGTACACGCGATATCGTGTGATTGGCAATGAACGTTTAGTGGGTAGTTTTTAATTAAAGAAGTTGTAAGATAATTTCATATTGGTTCAGTATAGGACAAATAAACAGAAAACAAAGTAAACCACACAAGTTTATTTCACGGGTTTTAAGCGCGTTATAATACACTAAACAAAAGAAAACTCACTACAAATTGTATACTGAAGTCTTGAAGAATAATTTGGTGTCACATTTCTACAGTGTAGAAAAAACAAAATAACAAATATTCTTAATGTATATTTTTCGGTGGCGGATGGTTGTGTTCATGTTTCGTTGAAACTATTTCATTTTCCACAATATATAACACTGCCTTACATCCCTCAGGTTGACCACTACAAAACCATCTCACTTTAAGCCCTTTGACGACATGCTTGAAGAATTTATATCCATTAAGAACAATAACCGGGGCACCTCTAGCTGTGTGAGTAAAAATCGGTCCTGGGGAAGGAAAAATACAGATAATGAGAATGGTGATGTGTTAAATAATTTCTGCTGATCATTTCTTATATGCTCGTTATGTTTGAAGAATAAGGATCTTTTTTTGTATAAAGTAACGGTTCTTATACTAGCAACGGTTTCACCAGATTTATGATACCATGAGCTCACTTACTTATTTCTACTTTCTATAACTGCAAGCAACATCACCAAAATTGTCTTCTCTGGGAAATTCGGGGATAATTCAGTAAATCATAAGACGATTTATACCTCTCTCCAAAATCATTCTCAACTGTGAGTATAGATTTATATTAATAGAGGAGAATCAGGTAAGGAACTTCAAAATACGGTAAAAGCTGAAAAGGTTTCAATTTGTACATTCTTAAAAAAAAATACAACTAACAATAGTCATTTGGTAAGCTACATTATTCACAAGCAATATTTATATATGTATACATTAGTCGTAATGATGTGGCAAATCACTATTACAATACAACTGAAAATATTGATAATATAAAACCAAAGAACTTCTCGTCAGTCTGAAAAAAGTACTTCTCATGCACAATTCTCCGAAGGTGGATGGTTGTGACTATCTTTGATAATGAGCACCTGGTCTTCGACAGTGAAGATAACGGCTTTGCAGCCACTGGTATGTTGACTGCAGTACCATCTAACTTTGAACCCTCCAGTTTTGTGCTTGAAAAGATTGTTGCCTTTCAAAATTAGTACTCAAGCTCCTCTAGAAGTCTGTACAAAAGTGGGCTCTGAAAATTTGATGCTTTTAATATTTTTATTGAAGATAAGTTGATAGAAAGGCAAAATACAAAAGCTTATGGTGTGATCTAAGACATGGATCCTTTCATACAAATAGAGGAGAAAAAGTTAAAATGGATAAAAGTTAGAATTAAAGCAAGTGGAAAGTTTATAAACTAATTTATGAAATAGGACATGATTAGTTATTGTATTATACCTATAAAGTTCTACAGAATAAAGAAGTTGTTTTCATCCAAAGGAAAACAAAAATATTTCAGACAAAAATCAGTGTTATTTAAAATACCAAGAAGATAATATTAATTAATTAAAGTGATGAAAAAATTAAAAAACCTGGCTAAACTTTGAAATTAAACGAATATCTCTCTTTCTAAAGGTTCTATAATTAAAATATAAAAATAGGACACAATATTAAAGCAACATACAGTATTTAATTTTATGTTCATAGTCACAAAATTGTACAAGCCATGCTTATTAATAAAATTTTAAAAAATATATAAATTAAATTTTTCGTTAAAACATAAGTCGTCAACATATCACATAAGACAAAATACTTAATAGTAGCCAACTCTGAACAGGTATGCTTATAAAACGACATATTCTTAGTTGCCATCATTCATGACAATGGGACCACCTGAGAAATACACAAACATATTTACCGCTTTAAGGCGCCGTTATACCACAGAAGCCGTGAAACACCTTATTTTTCGTCGCACATCTAGCCATAACGGTACATATTACAAACTAGCAAAAAATAGAGCTTAAAGTCAAAAGTCTGAACAAAAGACTTTTGAAAGAATTTTTCATGTATGTAAAATAGAATCACGGTAAAAAAATCACAAAATCGAGGCAGAAAATAATCTTTCGTCTCACTGTTTGCAATATTTTGATCATAAGCTGTCATATTTTATTTGATAATATTGTAGGAAATCTAATGAACTAAAGAATTACCTTATTTATTTTCATATTATACGTGTTTATTTTGTAAAATTAAATAAAATCTGCCAAACGTCTATGATTTTGACGCTCGGTAGATCCCATCAATATCAAACGCTTCAGCAATTTAAACCTTATTAACATAAGCGGTGTACTGAGTGTCAGTTGCTAGTTCACGCCCCGCCCAGACCTCATCATTCGGCTATGAGCCCTGTGAGAGATAGGTCATGTCGCTTGCGTCTCCGCTGCACAAAATTTTACGTAAACCTGTTTGTTATTATAATACGCATTTGAGTTCGTAATTTCATGTTTTATGTTATAGACTGAATACTTTGAATCAAATAGGCTTTTCATGTAACTATGGGCACATATAATTAGGACCTTAGTTTATACTCTTGTTGCGTTTAATGTGTTATTGTTTCTGTGCTTATAAATATATAATTAGAAGAATAAAATATGGACAATTAGAGAAATGTAGTTCTACGAAGGATTTGTACAAGAAAGCGTCGTAATAAAATATAAATTTATCCATGGCCAAGTGATTATGAAATATGTAACATTTTTACACAAATTATTTTCATAAGAGTCTTTTATGACTATGTTATAGATTATCGATTATGCATACTATAATTATATAAATTATTCTCACAATACATAGCTGCCACAGTTTTCAATTTTTGAAAGAGTAATAACATAAAATCGAATCATTTTATGTACCTATATTGCAAATTCATTAGCTTGTCAGAGCGCCTGGAGCGCTAAGATGTCGCCACGGCGAACAATAAAGACCGCTAATATGGCGATCCGCAATCCGCACACAAGCGGTAACGAAGGTTGTATTATTTTGTTGTGAACATAAACCTATTTAGGTACATCGGGTAAAAGTTTGATTATTCATAAACTATTAGGTATGTCTCAGTACATCTAATATCTTTTTAATTTCTAGAATCAATCATTTATGAGTAAGAAGGTGACTTCTCTGTTTGCTATAACACAAGATATAGTATTTTTTTAATAATACGTAACTAATTATCTTTATTGTAATTACAGTGAAGTCAAAGATAACAGTTCTGCAACGTCTTACACACATTTGACTGCAGTCATTCCTAACACGATCTGTTCAAGAGCTAGCCAAGAAATGCCAAAAAAATTTTTTAACAAATTTGACTCAAATTCCGTAGTGATAAGCAAAAATTACAAGCGGGATAGCAGTGACTGGTTCGAATTGCGTAAGAATATGTCGACGGATTGAAATTTTGATATAGTGGTAAAAAGAAGAGATAACAGCAGTAAAGCCAACTAAGTAAGAAATATTTTGTACAAATAAAATATTTGCAATGTAAAATCAGTTGCGCATGGAATCTAAAATGAACAACTGGCTTTGCAACAACTGGCGAAGCAAGAAGATGTAACAATCGAGCCTTGTGGATTATCCGTTTATTGGTGCCACGCCAGATGGATTAATAGGTCCAAACATGATTGTGGAAATTTAATGTTCTATAGTTGCCTATAAGAATGGCCTGGAGAATAGTATAAGAGCAAATAAAATACAAATATGGAAACATGATAAAAAAGTGAACTGACTAGTCTAAACAAATATTGTAATTGTTATTACCAAATTCAGGGGCAAAAGTGTTTATTTGCTGTGTGGAGTGGCGAAAATATACCACTAAAAATAGAAATTATAGAAAGAGATGATGTTTTCTGGGAGAAGAAAAGCTTGTGGCGTTTTATATGAATTGGCAGTTGCCTGAAATTGTTGATTCTCGTCAAGCTTAAGGGATGGCATTGCGAGATCACGGAGAGGAAAATGTTTCATCAGTGCTTGAAATTTCTACAACACCAAGCCGTAAAAGGAAAGTAAATGAAACTGTGCCTCGTGAACAACAGCAAATAATAAGTATTGAAGCCTTATCACCTCACACACTGCCTTTCATTTATATTCATATTCATTTATATTTTATATTTCCATTACATTCGATGAGAATAAAGAAAATCTGCCGGGTTGTAGCAGACAGCTAACTTTTGATGTGCTGTAAACTCCGTATTTCGTTAATAAATGATAAATGAATTTATTTTCTTTGAAACAACACATATTTGAAGCGAAAGAAAATTTTTATATTTTTCCATACAAACATGTATGAGGAGAGATAACGAAAAAGCAGTAACTCAAATTCTAATTCTATAATTTTCTAAGCGACATAGCAGTATCTCATGAATAAGGTATATCCACATATATTTTTGATGTTTCAACTATTTTGAAAAAAAATAATGGGTTGGGTTTCGAAACGAGTCGCCTGAATTTGAGGGTAGGTATTGGTAGTGTAGGGGGCTTAATGGAGTTAGTTTTAATCCCCTAAAAGTAATTTTGGCTGCCGGAGTTGCGTCTAAATATTTTTAAACAATTTCCAAAATTTCATAAATACTTCGGCAATTATGCAAAACGGAACGTAGATTTTATACTTTAGTACAGTTTTACAAATGTCATTTTTAGGTTTTATGTGAAAAACCTGAAATGAATCGCAAAACTGCTATCTTGGAATGATGATATTGACAGCTAATGTCAAATTTGTGCGTCATTGCTTTCGAGTGCCTAGGGTTAGGTGCGACTGTAATAAGTAACTAAATAGGTTATGTTAGGTTGTCTTTTGACCCTTAATCCGAAAATAGGAGCCCTTCGCAGGGCTCCGTCAACCTTAGTTTATTAAACTAGTGTGATGAATGTGGAAGTTGGCAGTGCCATACACACCGATGTTTGGAGATTTTTTTTTCAGAGGAAACCAAGTATTACCGGCAAGTGAAAATGGTGAGGGAGGTTTCGAGACCTCCCCTCCTCCCTCTCCAATCACTCACAACCCCTAAAAACGGCGACGTATTTCGAAACCTTTACCATAATAATTATACCTATAATAACAATAAACATCCATAAATAAATAAAAGAAATCAACTTTTACTAAACTTCAATTATCTCGTAACTCGCTTTAGTTGAGATACGGGTTTTGCGCTTAGTAGAGCAGTATTTTGTTTTTTAGGGTACCGTAGCCAAAAATTGTAAAAACGGAACCCTTATAGATTCGCAATGTCTGTCTGTCTATCCGTCCGTATATCACAGCCAATTTATTGCAAAAAAAATTTGAAAACTGGCAGGAATGGAATTAGATGTAAGTATTCTATGAACTGCTTCACTATTTTTATACAAAAACAAAACAAACATAATAATGGCCTCTCCATACATGGAACTGACTTAATTATTTTTATCATCTTACGGCACTTAGGTATTTACCTACTTTCATCAACTATTAATACCTATAACGTCTAATGTAAACCAGTTTTGCTCATGGCTGCACTGAGAACAAAAATTACGCTATGCCTATATTGTACAAACAGATTGATGTACTTATGTAATATAAATTTTAATATCAGTATCTCAATTCAATATGCTAAAACGTTTTGCTTGCGATTTTGAGATATTGGAATACGGATGTCGCCAGAACACGGCCGCACGCGACGAGAATGAAAGGGGGCGCCCCGCAGTCGACGGACCTAAGCTCCCTTCACCTCCCCTGCTTCACCCCCTCATTTACAAAAACAGTCGCTTAGGACAGCGCCTTAAATAACAGAAGAATTGAAAAAAAACGGTTTAGGCGTCTTTGAATAGTCATTCAAAAACGCTTAAACCATTTTTTTTTAGATACATACCTACAACAAAAGAAATGAATAATTAGGACAATATAATCTCATCCGCTTCTAGAATAGTCAGTCGAAATGCCCTTGAGCATAATGATTATGATTGTTTTTGACATTGACTAACTGATCGTAGCATGTGAAAATCACAGCCCTACTGCCTTTCTTGTGATGACTGCAGTACCACCACACTTTTAGTCCAAACTGCATGTACTTGAAGAATTTGTTGCCTTTCCAGATTAACACGCGTGCACCTCTAGAAGTCTGTATAACAATAGGCCCTGAAAGATAAGAAGTTGTATTATAATATAACATGTATGATCTTAACCGATCGCTTGCTAAGCGGTAACGAAAAACATCGTGAGGAAACTTGTATGTCTGAGAGTACTTCGTAGAGATCTCGTAAGGCACTTAAGTTCCATGTACCTGCTTCTGCCTCTTGGTCTGCGTGGTGCACTATGACCTTACCCTTCTCATAGTAAGAAAAGCCTGAACCCTGCAGAGGAACAGTTTATAAACAAGGCTGATGATGAGGAAGAGGTATCCACTTGTGGCGAGTAAGCAAGTACTCGCACACGACTAAACACAGCACGACATCGTATGGTCGCCTACGTCATTTTGGGTCACTACCTGCGATGCTTCGGGTGAACCACTTTTAACCGGTACAATAGCAACGCCTCCAATATGGACGCCGGCGCATCTATTGTACTAAGCTCCGCCCGTGAAGATGGCCGACACTACACCTATTGTCTCTCGATATAAAAAGTGCCAAGTTCGAGAGGTTTTCTAAAAAGTGTCAAGCGTGAGCGTTTATTATTATTAATAGATTTTATGTATAAAAACCCTAGTGATTAAGATTATTACATTCATTACGCTCTATACTTTGTTCGCAATATATACTACTCAAGTTCGCCCTTCTTTTATTTACTGTTACGCTGTCTACATAGACCAACAGACATATAAGTGGTTTGGGTCCATAACAGCCACTTCACACTTAACGTACTCATTACCAGAAGTCTTTATTTCCATCTAGTAAAAATAACACCAGCATATTTTCGCCACAAAAAGTAACTTTGTTTGCCTTAGTGTTTTTGTATTTGGCTATGGTACCGGATAAGTAGAGGTAGGTGTGGGTAACTTAACCCAACAGAAATGGGTGAGCGACCCTTAAAATTACTTGAGTTTTTGAAACGATGCCTGAAGAAATTAAGTTATACTTGACAAAGATGGATTTATAGATCTTATAGAAATTCGGGTTGTAAGCGTAATAGACAATAAAAACAAACCCACTAAAACTATTGTGATGTATTTATGAAAGGCACAAAACATCATCTAATATTAAAAAATATTGTCAATATGGGTGCAGAAAATTAATGGGTCAGAAATTTGTTAGCACCGTTATAAACAAATTCATTAGTTAGAGCCAGTTAACCTCAGACTGTTAGATAAATTTGTTGTCACATAACATCAAACAAGCATCGTTATTTTATTTATCTGTCAGATAATGCCCATACAGAAGTAGTAAAACTAGATAGTGGCAGCCAGTTTTTAGAAACCAAATGGTAACATAGTATTTTCTTGGGTTTACGCGAATGTTGCACATTGAAATCAAAAAAACGAATTTAGTCGCGATGTCTAAATCAGATTTCTCTAAAACCAATATACTTTTAGAGAAATCTGATTTAGAGAATCCGTAATCCGTAGTTTGAACCCAAATTTTACCTGTAATTTCTAGCAGGAGAATGACTGTGATCATCTTTGATTAGTACGATTCGATCTTCAATTGTGAAGATCACGGCCTTGCACCCCCTGTCATGATGATAGCAGTACCATCGCACTTTGCTTCCTTGCAATCTGTGTTTGCGAAATTTATAGCCGTTTAGAAGAATCACCCGAGCTCCTCGCGAAGTCTCCGCGAACATTGCTCCTGGAAGATGATATTTATTTATTTATATTAAGCACATCAACAGCATAATTACATATTTTTTTAAGATAAGTAACATTTTCAGTGTTCGACTATTATGTTACTACACAGATATGCATGACATTTAGTACAGTAATATCTATTATTTTAGGATTACACAAGTGCCAGTAAAAACAAAACAATTGAACAAAAGTTATGAAAATCAGCTAAAACAAAAACAAAACTTTGTAGGTGCTAAGAATTTAGGTCAGCTGTATTGCTTCGTATAGAATGTCTGCATTTTCATTGTTATTTCTCTGTAATTGATATATCAACTTCATTGCCGGTTTTAAATATTTGATCTATTCTTGGATTTGGCTACTAGAGATGCATATTTGACAAGAGAATGAGTAACACTAAAGCAAAGTGTGCAACTGAGAGATACAAGATATGAATATTCTGGATAGCTACCTACGTATCCATTGATATAATTTAAGAATGTATGCATGTATGCATGCAAAGACAGGAGCCAAGAAAATATACTCTCTTTTTAAACGATAATCCATTAGTAATCCATAAAAGGCTAGAGGGCTAATTCCAATAGTAAAATTTTGTTGTTACGTACAATTTGGTAAAATCACACTTGTTTCAGAAATTTAAAATAAACATATTTATTTAGAAAAGTATTTTTTTTTCAAAAGTCAATTCTCTTTAGTTTATGTATAAACCAAATGTGCCATGATTGTGTGATTTTAAATGAAGGTTTGGCGGTGGAGGGTGGTTGTGTATATCCTTCACAGAAACGATCTGATCCTCTATTGTATAAAGCACTGCTTTGCAGCCGCTCGGTTGCTCGCTGCAGTACCATCTCAATTTCGAGCCTTTCTTGATGTGCTTAAAGAACTTGTAGCCGTTTAAAATGATGACGCGGGCACCTCTAGAGGTATTTGCGAAGAGTGGTTCTAGAAAAAGCAAAAGTAAACCGTTATTTAAAAAGCAAATGAACGAAAGATTTTAAGGTAACCATTGTGTTAATGAAGTAACAACAATCACATATTATATAACAATTTTGTCGAACATATATAAGTTTTATATGAATGTACGGAACATTTTGGTTTGAGATTACTTGTCACCCGGCAATCTAGCTCAGTGGCATGCCATTGGAGAGTCTGAGACGTTTTAATAGGCTGTGTCATGCAGAAAGCATAGGGCAATAACTAAAGTATAACATGCATTTTTGATTCGCTATACAGCTAATATTATGAGTCATCATTACTTATAAGTAGTCCTGTCGCCGTCCACTACTTTGGTTAATTTTTATTAAAAGGATAGGAAATGGGATATTGATATAAAAATACAGCAGACATAAAGCAGGTATTTTGATTATTTATTGCCTACTGGTTTTTCAACCTTATACACTAATATCAGTTAGATACAATGTTTGGCTTAGTGATTTGCATTTGATTTCTAAGTCCTTTCTCATAATAGGCAAGAGTGAGCGCCCAATGTGAGGTCGGCCTAAAACGGTCTACAATGTAAAATAAATAATTAGTCCTTTGTCTTTCGTCTCTTTTACTATAGTATACTTAAAGAACTATTCTTATTACCTATACCTAACGATCATATTTATAAATACTACAAAAATATTGACTTAAAAGCTTACTCGGTGCATTTTTAGAAGCGAAGGCCACACGGCCTTCGCTTCTAAAAGTAACCACTTCATACGCATTTTTTTTCAACAATACATTTTAATACATTACTATAAGAATTGGCCTGCCTAAACATTTTATTGTATTGCGTAACGTAAACATCAGTATCTAGTGAAGTTAATGTTTATATATGGTTAAGTCAGTTGAGCGTAGTTGTTTTCTCTTTCTATAATTTTATTTAAGAAGACAACTCCCGCACTCATAACGAATTCTGTGTCGCAAAGGACTTTGCAAAAATACAACCAACATACACAATTTACAACCAGACTACAGACAACAATTTATGAATCACACAAAGTGTTGTCTCCCTTCGGACTTAGTAGCACCTAATAATGGCACGCAATATTACGATAAACGTTACTAGACGAAAAGCGATCTAAGACTATCTTCTTTAATTCTAGTTCATAGACTCTAAAGTTCATTTTCATTGCTTTGAAGATAAAATTTCGTGAATTTTTACACTATAAAGATTATAAATAAATATAAGTCACACATGTTTATCTAAATCTATACTAATACGTAAAATTCAGTTTGTATTTCACTATTTTTATGTAAAAGGCGTCAAATTGCTGCCGTTTATACAACCTAGATAAAGCGGGAGCTCCGCGAAAATCTTATACAAACCAATTGGTTGTATTGATGCAAAGTATACAATATCTGAAGACTGTATCTAAAGATGTTAAGAGGAAGAGTCTCAGAGATGGAGCAGTTATAAGGGTAGGCCTGACGGCTACTTCATCCATTGTTAAATTATTAGCTAACTAAATTGAAAAATGTATTCACACACATATATATTGTAAAAATATGCATTTTTGGACGCATAATATACATTCGATTCACAAATAAAATTGTACATAAAATGTATGTATGTCGCAAAGATTTAGTCAACAACGTGATAGTATAATTTCACTAGTGACATTATAATTACACAAATTATTGTCAATAACGACTGGTTCGTATAATTTCACTGGGCCGCAATAGTGATATTATAATAAATTTAGGTTCGCATAAGTGATATTATAAGAAATCTTCTATCTAAAACTGATGCCGATTTTCATTTCGAAAATCGCGTTATATTTATTTATGAAAATAATCTCGTACCCTCGAGCAACTTAATAGGTTATTTTAGATTTTCTTGTGATCCTATACCTAAAAATAAGAGCTCAACTTAGCTTAAAAACATAGCTATACATAGTTGGTACCTAGTAACAAAATTTAAAAACTGGTTTTCATAAACCTGTCTCTTATTTCCTAACTCTATGTTTAATACAGTTGCTAAAGAAAACGGACCAATCAGCAATCGCTCTGATAATCTAAGGGCTTTCTTAAATCAGTGCTACTATCAAAAATATCCCTGCCTTACAATTTCACTGTATCACTCTAATGAAATTATAATGATATCGAAACTAGCCCGTTAAATTGTAAGTAATAATATGTACAATTGACTATAATCTGTGTAATTATAATGTCACTGGGTAAATTAGAATATCACGGCGTTTGTAAATTCCCTGCGACTCATATAAACAAAATGAAAATTCATAGGACAATTTTACTTGCAATATCTGTATATAATTATTTTATATCTACGTTCTTTCAAATCTAGTAGTTTCCCGGTGGTGCATGATTATGTTCATGTTTTATACAAACAATCTCATCTTCTATAGTGAAGATGACGGCTTTGCAGCCGCTCTGGTGGTTACTGCACCACCACCTGACTTTGAGAGCATGCGACATATGCTTGAAAAACTTGTATCCATTCAACAAAATGATCCGAGCCCCTCTCGAAGTATGCGAGAATGTGGGAACGTCCAACTCTAAAAAATAAAACAAAATAATTTAAGCACATTTTATCATCACTTTTTTAGTCTTGGACACACGTCCAGCAGAAGGCTTCTCCTAATTGATTCTCAATAACATTGTGTATTAATAGAATCGTTTTCCCCCTGAAGGGCAGAAAACGGATATTTAGGTTTCAGCCATTGCTTGAAGCTTAATAGTTAATAGGCCCTTTACATTTTCCAACGGCTATAAGTCATAGATTCAAAAAACATTAATTACATTGAAACATTTTTGGGATTCTATAAATTCTATTATTACCTTGATTATTGAACTTATAGCTAATTAAAAAATCTGAGATTTTTTTTAACAACTCATCTTAGCTGCTATCAAACATTTAGAATAACATCTGTAAATATTTGGCTAGCTACACAACATATTAAATGACTATCACGGTTCATGAGACAACCTGGCTACAGACAGTAAAACGGATAGGTGAGTAATAGTGCCGTTTTACTCGTTGGATACGGAACCCTAAAAATTTACTTAGGTGCAAAAGCAGCGAAAACCCGTCATACACATTACGAGAAGTGCCTAATTAAGTATTCTACAGCTAGTTATCAAAGTATTTATGATTCTTAACGTCTATGTATAAACAGACATAATAAATTAGATATTGCTATGTTGTTCTAATTGCTGAATAAATTCTTACGTCTTTGTCTTACTTTGTCATTAATAAAATAATTGAAAAAATCCTAGAAAATATGAAAATGTATAAATAGCATTACAAAATTGTACAAAAAATACTGCATCTAGTGTTGTAGAGCGCGCCCGTTTGTTGGCTGTGGGAGAGTGGGAATCGGGGTTATGGCTTCAAGCACTTCCATCGTCCAACATAGGAATTATGTTGGACGATACAACTTTCCGCGTCGCTTCTTGCCTGCGCTTGGGAGCTGTTTGTGTTTCTCCGCATCGCTGTCACTGCGGCGAAGCCGTCGACAGTCTTGGCCACCATGGCCTATCGTGCAGTAGGAGTGCAGGGCGTATATCCCGACATGCCCACATTAACGACATACTCCGTCGAGCTCTTGCCACCGCCGGAGTACCAGCTCATCTGGAACCTAATGGTTTGGTACGCGACGATGGGAAGAGACCAGACGGTATGACGTTATTACCTTGGAAGATGGGTAGGCCTCTGGTGTGGGACGCGACATGCGTCGATACCCTTGCGCCATCACATGTTTTAAATTACAGCTGGATCAGCTGGCGCTGCTGCGGCATCGGCGGAAACCCTCAAACGGCGCAAATACGGAAACCTGGCTGGTAATTACGTTTTTGACCCGTTTGGAGTTGAAACGCTGGGGCCATGGGGCCCTAGTGCACGCGCATTATACAAAGAAATCGCCAGAAGGCTGATCGATGCTTCCCGTGACCAGAGGGCTGGTTTATATCTCGCTGAGAGAATAAGCATTGCCATCCAACGTGGCAAAGCTACCAGCCTTCTGGGCACGCTACCGCTCGACAGCATTGCGGAGGATTTTTTTGACGCGTCGTAGTTGGTAATTTTTTTATTATATTTTATTTACTTTTCTTTTCATACTTTTGCTTTTTTATAGTTTAGGATAGTTTAGTTACATAATTAGTTTTATTTTATTGTATAATATATTGTTAATCCTACTCATAGATCAATTATAATAGGTACAACAATTAAAAAAAACATTATTTCATCGTTAAAATGCGTGGCTGCTTTTTAAGGTATTGTAGACTTTTGCAGCCCACGCTTTTTGCAAGAAATTCAACTTATTAATTTTTAAATCTATCATTTTATCCATCTGTAACTCACACTACATTACATCAATAAGGAGTATATTCTTTTAAAATATTGTGGAGTATAGTCTTTGCGTGTTCCTGGCAAATAAAGTATCCTTTCTTATCTAATCTACCGGTTTCCTGGCGGTGTATGGTTATGTTCGTGTTTCATGCAAACGATCTGATCTTCCACAGTGAAGATGACGGCTTTGCAGCCGCTCCGATGATGGCTGCAGTACCACCTGACTTTGAGGGCATTAGCCATATGCCTGAAGAACTTGTATCCATTCAACATTATGACCCGAGCCCCTCTAGAAGTCTGCGTAAATGTAGGAACGTCTAATTCTGAAATACAGGAAAGGAAAAAAAAATAAAACATTAACTCCTTTGACGTCATCATCATCGTCATTACCGTCCCTATTTACCCAAGGCCTGCAACTTGGAGTACGCTTTCTACAGCAACCAACAACAATTGAGAGAATATTACCTATTAACCAACAACAATTGAGAGAATATTATTATTACTATTACCCTTTTACACAGAGCAACGACATGGCGACAACGAAAGCGGGAGATCGGGTCTTGTTGCGTACCCTGGGGACACCTACGTCCAGCAGTGGTTGCAACAGTCTGATGTTATGTCACATAGAGATTGTCGATCGATTGTCATGTAACCTCTATAACTCAAAGTACCATGATACTGTTTAAATTATAGATATGACCATAATAAAGCAGAAGTAACGGTTAGAACTGTCTAGTAAAGTAGGCAAATTAAGGCAGCCATTCGTTTTAAATATTTTTTATATTAATCATATCATAGCCCATTTTAATACAAACGATACGTATACAGTGAACAATTATATCATAAGTACCTAACTTATGTTTATTAAATGAAATAATTAAACAGGTTTGAGTTAAGAAACGTCTATAAACATCATCATCACCACCGACTATCATCATCCTAGCGTGCTCTCGATCTTGAGGTTCACTTTCTCGTTGAACTTTTTCACATAGCAACTGCTATCTCAACTCTATGCCCCAAAGAGATAACAATAAATATCTAGCTCAGAACAGTATCAGGATATTTCAGAATCTGCAATCCCCGTAACGAAGATCTTTGATATTCGCCGGGACCGATGGCTTTGAATGTTCTCCGTGACATTGAGTGTAACTTTACAGAAGTTTTCTTGATAATCGGTTGTTTTCTTCAAGCAATGAAAATGTAATGAAATTTCGTTTTTAACATACTTTCTAAGCATACGATATAAGAAATATTTTTGATAGCTATTCTGTATTTATTTTCTCTTTTGGTCTCATATTCTTTTGTGCTCTATCACTCTCTCACTACCTCTTATCTTTTTACTTACAAATGTTTACATTTGCTGTTTTTTTCGTTTATTTGAATATTTTCTACATTGCTCTCATTTTCTTATTTGTTCTTATTCGCTAAGTTGATTTATTCTTTTTTTGTTCTGTTTTACTTTTTCTAAGTGCAGCAATTCTCTGTGCTTCAAATTTCTCAAGATTTTATTTTTTCAATCGCTCTCTATATGGCTTTTGTCGTTGTGCATGAGTTTATGCACATTTACCTGTGAATTTATAATGTTTTACTGATATGTTTATACAAATGCAATCAATGCAAGGTCAAACTAAGCAAAAGAGCGAGCCAAATTAGTGGATTTAGAGTAGGATCTAGACCAATATTCGCTTAATATAGCTAAAATAAATATTTGAAAGGTGACTATAGACCATACTCACTACATTTTTACCGAACCGTTATAAACAGATTACAGTACTAGTAAACAATCTATGACACATTTTCTCACTAGCGCTACTGTATACTTAACAAAAAAATGTTATTATTACGTACATTTAGTAACACATATACGTAATTTATCAGCAATGATGATGTTATACTCATACAACTATATTTCTTGTAAAAATAGGTATCAATGTAAAGGAAAAACACAGTTGAACATCCTTCTATAAATAGTATTGCTGAGAATTAAACCATATTTTTACTAAATTTTTTATTTTAATTATTTTTTATGGAACAACCGTATTACATATTATGCTAATTTAAATACAAGAATTTGTTGGAATTACTAAAGACATGCGAAGCAAACTATATTTTTATGTAAGTAATAAAATAGAGTAGAAAAATATATTTAATGAACTTCATTGTATACACATACATCACAACACACATGTACATAAATCACGAAAGTGTAGAAGACTTTCAAATCAATATTTTTGTTGAATTGCTTCTCAATTTCCGAAGCGTTCTATTTCAATTACTTTTCAATTTCTGAAGCGTTTTATTTCCACTGCTTCTCAATTTCCGAGTGTTTTATACATCAATTGCTTCTTAATTTTAATCGTTTTAATGATTTTAATGATTGTGAATATAACTGCTTTGCAGCCAAGTGCTGATTGTCGTTTGCAGCGCCATCTAGTTTTGTGTGTATACACTACATGCTTGCAATACACGTACCCGTTGTGAACTAGACTTTGATGGTTTCTGTCATTCTGCATGAACATTGGGCCTACAAACATAAGTTATGTTAAAGTAAAAACATACAAAAAATATATAGGAAGAGTTTTAGAAGAAAATTTAATAAGTAAAAAGTATTGCACTTTCATAATAGCGTTCAACAACGTAAGGTGAAGGGGCTCATAAGATGAAGGTCATACATTTTCTCACCGAAATAACTGTATATAAACACGCTTTCTTGCTTATATCAAATATAACAAAAATACATACATAGACTCACGCCTGATTCCAGGACGGGTAAGCAGAGACTACGGAACGCCATTTGCAACGATCCTGACATATCTCTCTTGCTTCATTCACTCCCATCAGATTCCTCATGCATGCTCTTCTGTTCAGGGTACTTCTAACCTGTCCTGTTTTAGGATGTCTTCAATCTGGTCAGAGAACGTCCGCCTACGTCTTCCCATTCGTCCTGTCCCATTCACATTTGCCTTATATATCTTCTTTGTCAGTCTTTCGTCATCCATCTTCTCCATGTGCCTAAACCACCTTAGCATACCTTTCTCGATGCTTGTCACTACATCTTCTTTTATCTCACAACACTCTCTTATCACACAATTCTTTACTCTGTCAGTCAAAGACACACCACACATACCTACTAACTATAACGAAAAATATATTTTTTTAATATAATTTATTACATATAATTAATTAATTATATATTGCACAGATTCAGCTTATTGCAATATTAAAAAGACCAATTAAATATTTTATCCAAATGTTACTTAATGGGACAGGACGAAGGGGAAGACCTAGGCGGACGTTCTCTGACTAGATTGGAGACATCCTAAAAACAGGACGGTTAGAAGTACCCTAAACAGAAGAGCATGCATGAGGAATCTGATAGGAGTGAATGAAGCAAGAGAAATATGTCAGGATCGTTGATAATGGCATTCCGTAGTCTCTGCCTACCCCAGCGGGAAACAGGTGTGAGTCTATGTATGTATGTATTTTACTTAATAATATTCCATAGACTTCATGGGATAAGTTATAAAGGTTTTAGAATAATACAAAATTATATTATTGTTTAATAATAATACCTATAAGTAATCATTATGCATAGAGCTATAGTCGGGCACAACCACAATGTGGATGCAAGAAAAGGCAACGGGGAAGGACTAGGAGGAGATGACGGGATAAATTGGACGCTGTTGAAAAGGATTGGCAGGAGCTCGCATGTGATCGCGACAGGACGTTAGAAGGATAGGTCTTTGCCCAGCAGTCGGATACAAATCAGGCTCGTTAAAAATAATAATTATTATTATCACTCTCATTGTGTAAACATCTAACATTTATTTAAAAACAAATTGCTAATCTTTGAACCATCACACCACATGCATGGTATAAACAAAACTCTAAAATCACAAATCAATTTTGCTTGTAGTACAATTCCATTATATATATTATGATTAGATATGTCATGGACATATCCATGGATTTGGCTACGTTAAAATTTAAATAAGTTTGATCTTGTTTAAGTACCTACTTAAGTCTGACGAACTACATAGACATCAAAGGTAAAGAATCTGGCATCGAGAACCAGCTTATCTCAAATACGAATCTTTAGTAGCCAAATCCATGGATCGATCAAATATTTCACCTGTCTGTATATAGGTAGGGATCCATCGATACGCATTTTGACTGATACGATACGGATACATATGTTTATAAAAATATCTACAATACCGATAACCATACGAAACCACGACTTTAAAAAATAAACTTATGAAAAGCTGCTGGCTATCGAAACGGTCAAAATAACCCATGAATTATACACCTTAACCTTTTTCATTAATCACACCATCTGTTGGTGAAAACGTGAAAAATCTGTTAAGTTGTTTTGGGTTAATCGCGTTCATATAGACAGGAAGAAAAGGGGACTTCAATTCATATATTACTAGCTGACCCGGCGAACTTTGTACCGCCTAACAGTCGAATATTACCTTTTTATTTATTTAAAAAAAAATCTCTCCGTAAGAAGCATCCTCGTACTTCAAGGAATATTATAAAAAAAAATTTGAGAAATCGGTTCACCTGCTCTCGAGATTTGCGCTTAGCAACACATTCAGCGATTAATTTTTATATTATAAGAAGATAATATTTTATAGTTCCCAATCGCCCATATCTGAATGTGTGTAAGTAAAGTGTCTGACTCACCCCTGCTGAAAACCTTAAGCTTTGTTATGTAAATATTATTATGTAATATAAATAAACTACCATAAAAAATATAAAATTAACCTTGTTTGATAACGAAGCAAGAGAGAGTACGTGCTAAAAGTCTTTTATAAATACAGATTTACAATATACAAGGTTATATAGCGGGTCTTAACAGATTTACATTCCTTATATTTGTTATAAGAAATGTGTTTTAATACGATAATAAGTAGTTTTCTTTTATGGATCTTGGTTACTTCAGAAAGACCAGCGAAGATTTATTAATATACTTTAAATTTTTCTTTTCCAAGGACTATGATTTTCAAATGAAAAAGTAATCGAGCGAATTTCTTCCAATTATGTATCTGTATTATCAGTGGACAGACAAACACCTGAATAATTGCATGCTAATGTTTTTCTTTATTGACTTTTTTACAATCATCATCATCGTCTTCAGCCAGCTATAGTACTACTGGATATAGGCCTCTCCTCTGTTTTAAAATATTTATACAAGATAGAATAAAATAAGAGTGTCTGCTCTTAATAAATAATGCTCAATAAGTTGATTATTTTTTATAAAGTCTGCAACGTACTGAACGAACAAGCTAATCTAATTCGAAACTATTTGAGCAAACTTGATTTATTTTAATGGCCAATGCACGCTTTCATGTCTCGCTCAGAGTGTTCACTGCATAGGTATGTTAAAAGCTACTCATGGACTACATTTGAGTACATGAACATCCGAAAATGTGGTAAAATTGTGTCATAGAATGCATAGTTTAGTATAGCTGCGCTCGCTTCTTATTAAGGTACTGTGAGTGTCCCAGGGAGAAGCACTAGGCCCTCTTGTCCAAACTTGACTACATTCTTGATTCCAGGCTCATGATTATGCTCCATATTCCATAGAAAGGAATTCGTCTCCTATAGTGTAAATAGCTGCTTTACAACCCTGGGCGTGACGGCAGAACCATCTTATTTTGTCTGCAATAGTCCTTTGCTTGAAGAACTTATAACAGTTATAGAATATAACTCGGGCTCCTCTAGAAGTCAGTATAAAGATAGGCCCTGAAAGAAAAATTTCAAAATAATATGACTTTAAAAAAGTTTGTTAAATCTTCACTAATCGGTGATACAAGACGTAATGATTTCATGAATATCATACAAATTTATAATGAAATCAAAAATACACTTGTCGATGTAGCTGTAATTATCACGATTTCATAATTATTTAAAATAATAAAGTAATACATACATGTATTGCTATAAATAAATAATAAAAAAAAATTACATTCTAATACTGTTATACGTATATAACACCAGTTTCAAATAACTACAACGACACTACTTAAATCTACTGCTTAAATGAAATCTTTTACTGAATCTATACTAGGTGCCTCACTAATTAACGTATACCGCACAAACGCACGCACACTCACTCATCCACTATTTAAAGTATTGTTTTATTAGCAAACGCCAGGTACTTCACACATATACAATCAACGGTCATCATGAACAGCCAGGCTAAAGACAGTGTTTTGTGTGACACTTAAAAAATAAATAATGTATGAATCACACAAAGCGTCTCTCGATATTCGCAACCGAGCAGTCAAAATGTAACCGTAAAGTAAAAAAAATCGTCTAGACACTGCACATCGTCTAGACACTGCACATTGTCTAGACACTGCACATTTCTGGTGAATAAATAAAATAAAAAGTTCTGATGGCGACTCCGCTAAGCTACAGCTGCCTTTTAAATAACGTAATTATGGAGTGTAAATATTACTTTTTTACAACCTCTAAGGATAATCATGATTATGTTGGCCCTTCATAGATATGAGCTCTTCGTGAATCGTGTATTGCTTTGAAACCGTTGCGCTGGCCGTGACAGAACCACCTCACTTTGCGACCAATTTCCATTTGCTTACGAAATTTGTAGCCATCCATTATTATGATTCGGGCTCCTCTTGATAATGTAGTTATTTTAAAACTGGAATCTGGAAATTGGGAAAATATACCTATAATATATTTACCACATTATAAACATTTTTTTCATAATAATAATGTTTATTTCTCGCCATACATGTTACATACAATAGTTTTAATTGAATACAGTTAATACAGAAAAGGGTTACTTGTGATAAATATAGAGGGCTAGTAAGAATTATGGCGGGTTGATACCTGAACTAGGAGAATCCTGTGTCTCAGGTTACCAACCCTCCACCCCTGGACAGTGTAGTTACCTAATAATGTGTGTGTGCTTGTGTGAGTGTGTGTGTGAGTGTGAGTGCGTGCGTGCGTGTGTGTGTGTGTGTGTGTGTGTGTGTGTGTGAGTGTGAGCGCATGTGCGTGCGTTTGTGTTTGCGTAAGTATGTACGTGCGCGTGTGTTGCGTGTTTTGCGAGCGGCTTTGTCGCATGTGAATGCATGTAGATAGTGTACCTGTGGATATGTGAGTGCATGTGTGTGGATTCAATTTCAATCATTTTTTAAATTTAAACTCGTAGGATTTTTTCTGTAGCAGTGTAATCAAGAGCCATTAAGTATTTATTTACAGTTGTCTTAAGCTGAATTCTGGGCATTTTGTATATTTGGTTCATATAATTGAAAAACCGATATATAAAAGGTCCCATGTAAAACATTTGGCGTCGAGCGGACATTGTGTTAAAGGAGGGAACACGTGTACGAATTCTTCTTTTACACTGAGATATATTAGTAGGATCGATAGATTTGTGGTGACGTAAGACAGAGTTTAGTATGAATAATTGACGAACCGTGAGCAGATTCGACTCTTTGTAAAGTTTTTGGGTGGGATATTTCCTAACCTTATGATACATTACTTATGATACATTACTCTTATGCTAATGTATAATGTGCTGTTTAATCCTAATAGCCCCATGTATCTCAAAGAACGTTTTAAGTTCCTTCATGACACACATTCAAAGATCTTGAGGTCGTAAGTGGATCTGAGACTGCAGATGCCAACACATTCCACAAACTTCTACGATAAATCCTTTGCTGTTCAGGCTGTACGGTTGTGGAATGCACTGCCAAATGAGATTAAGCGAGCAAAATCGCTTAATATTTTTAAAGACGCATTAAAGAAGCACTACTTGTTATTATAATCTAAATTCTCTCACTGTACTTTGCATTGATATCATTATACATATGTATGTATTATATTATTATAGCTATGTATTATATGTATTGTTTGTATGTATAATTATATATGTATAGTTAGTATGTATATTATGTATTATTTGTATGTATATATAATATATACCTACACATGTATGTATATTCTATGTAAATAACTATTAGTGTCAGTATATATATGATCACTACACCATCAAACTTGTCTTTTTCAGTCTGTCCATCCTAAGGTTGCCTGGAAGAGATCGCACTTTGCGATAAGGCCGCCTTTGTGCATTTACTATCTGTATACTTACATTTAAGCTTTTATACCTAATTCGTACCAACTGTATTTGCACAATAAAGATTTATCTATCTATCTATCTACTTTTATAACCGCCCGTTATATTATAAACTAATGAAAGAATATGCATCATTAGTTGCATCTTCCAAAAGTTTCGGTTCAGACTATTTCTGGTTTTCTGGTATTAACAGGCAGGAATAGCCTAGAAGACTCGGAGACTGCTACGAAAAAGTGAAACCACGGGCGCACTGCAGACTTTTCCAAGTTAAGAGCATATTAAATTGTTAATTATCTCTTGCTAAACGTGATGGAGAACATCATGAGGAAACCTGCATGTCTGAGATTTCTTCATGTTCTGAAAAGACATGTGAAGTCAGCCAACGCGTACTTTACCAGCGCGGTGCCTATACCTTACCATTTGCATAGTAAGAATGTTAAGGCCCTGCCGTGCTGAGCAGTGGGACAGTTTAATGAGCATGATAAGGACACGTCTTGAGCACATTATTAGTCAGAGAAAAATAATTCCTGTTCGTACCTACACGAATTTTATTTTATCTCACCAGCCTGCAATAGGCTGGTGAGATAATATCACATGCATATCCACTGCTGGACGTAAGCCTGCCTCAAGGGGCGTTACAAGACCAATTTCCGTCATCCAGCCATCCTCTTAAGACATCGGTCTATCTCGTCAAAGACAATTAAAGTAGTTAAAGTACCTACTGAAGGCACTCTAACAAGTCTAACACATAATTGAACAATAAAATACGCAAGTACTAAAAATAATTCTTGTATTTTTCAAGCTTTAAAGCGACATAGGAACTAATAAAATACAAATTCTTAAACCTAAATCGATCACAATGTTATTTTTTACTATCGAGCTCACTTTGCCATCGTAATGTCAAAAGAAATTCACACAAACTATTGTCTTAAAAATCTTTTTAATTTACACTTGCCTGCATTATGGCAGAATTTGCAACATAATATGCAGTTTAGTTCAAAAAATAAAAAAGTTAAAGTATAGTCACGGGCATTAATATATTACTATGGGCATATTAGCAGAATTATCTGTCCCAAGAACGAATGAATTAATGTTTGTCGGCACGAACGCATAAAAATATTTGCTTTTAACTGAAAAGGTAGCATAATAAATTTGTATCAAAATTATGTGATGAAACCGAAGAATGCATCAAACGAAGAAGCTCCCGAGAAAAAAATATGCGAAATAATACTGATTGCTACGTACAAACGTCATGATGAATACGATTATTTTTACTAAACAATAGTTAATAAGAAGAAGAAATAAGAAACATACAAAAAATCTATCAAGTAAATAGAAATAATTGTGAGTCAAACATTCTTAAACGAAATATCGTCTCTATTCCTACAGTATGTACGGCGGTTCATGGTTATGCTTTAACTTCGCAGATACTATTTCTTCTTCGACGGTGTATATGACTGCTTTACATCCAGAGTGCTGCCTGTGACAAAACCACCTTACTTTACCACCGCATTTCTTCTGTTTACGGAATTTGTAGCCATCCACGACTATTATAGGCGCTCCTCCTGATGAAGTCGTTATTTTGAAATCTGGGGATAACAAGACCTTATTTAACCAACTACTAAGTAAACAAACTACAAAGCTTCATATTGTTATAGCCTACCGCAGTTCTAACTGCTTCAGCCGTCTTCAGAATAGGAAAGCTATTATTTCTGACTTATCCGTAGTTTCACCACCGTTTTGAACTGGCTCTACAACTATATTATAGTAGATAGCCGTCTATTATGGCTCCTCGAATTGTCCGTACATATCATTGTTAGCCTAAAGATGCCTATCCATCGGTGCAGAAAGGAAAGGAAGAGAATACAACCTTAAGCCGCAGCGCAGTCATTGCTGGATAAGCAGACTTACTTGCTCAAACCAAACTTACCAGTACTAGCTGAAATCGACATGGCTTGATATGGAACACACTTTGCCGAGTATGTATGTACTTATTTTGCTCCTGTTCTGCTACGGCCGATGGAATTCGGTGGAAACATGGGGAAAAATAAGTATTCATATCCATAAACTGTGGTCCGACGACCTAGAAAGGTGCTTGGAGTGGGCTGCGTAGAGGACCAGTCATTGTGGCGCATGTTGAGAGAGGGTTTTGTCCAGCAGTGGACTGCAATAGGCTGATTGGTTGATTAATTATCCATAAACAATCATCAAAGTGAACTACATTTTTGATGATTGTTTATGGATAATTAATTGTATACTTCTCACAACAAAATCAAAATTTCCTAAAGTACTTAATACTATAAAATTTTCAAATAAAACGAAACTGAAATGAACAAATTTATATTACCTAACATCCATAGGCACTTCAACTTTACATTAACTTTTTGAAGACAATTTCCAATAGAAACCAAAATAATACTACCACAAAGTTCGAATCGTGGTACATTGTACCGGAACTGTAACTGTGCATCTGCATCAAGGTACTGTTTTGAAGTTGTTAGTTACAAGGTCGGACAATAAATTATACGACTGTTTAACTTTAAATAACAAGTTAATTGCTGGGTTGCAGCGGTGCTGTTACAGTGCCAAGACATTGGAAACCAATACTTAGGTATATGATGTATTTTTGGGAGTCTGTTTTAAGATTTCTTTACGCATATATAAGTGTTTTATATGTTTAGTACATTAAAATACCTCCAATAAATTTGCTTCTATAAAGAGTAATAAACTCTGTAATCTAATCCTAAGTAATTCGATCCTTTACTCACATTATCATCATCATCTTAGTGTTATCTCTGTTGCATCCAAGAGTTTCGCTTGGAAATCCATAATCTTTCGTATAGATTTAAGATCCATAATAGATTTAAGAGAATATTAAGCTTTCTCGGAGCGACTGCTTCACACTGCACACATCACTTTAAAAGTAAATGGTACGCGTCCTGGATTTGAACCTAATGCCCTCTGCTTGGCAGCCGGTTGGTACTGGGATATCGCTGCCTTAATTTCATACTTTATTCTAATGTAAATTATATATTAACTTTATTGAGGAATAAATTCACCAAGTCAACATTCCATGTATAGAAAAGCCTACATACAAAAGATTGAAAATTACCTAAAATAATTTAAAAATTAAATAATATTAGTAACATTTTAACTTCTTACAAACTGTACACGTCATATATTATGATTCTCTTAAGTTTTAAACATGTATCTTATACAAACTTTATCTAATACGTTACCTCTTGTTTAACAAGGTTTTCCTACCAGGTTAAATTTAATTTATCTATGAAATCCTACCTTTGCTTCCTGAACAGTAGGCTTGGAAGTAAAAAAAATACAAGAATTTATAATTTATGTAATTATTTGGAGCTGTCAGTACAATAATATGATATTTACGTGCAGTGCTCTTGTCCTTAATAAATATAGATAATTATTATATTTATTCTTAAAATATTTTAAAACAATAACAACTTAGAAATAAAATCGATGGCGATACCTTGGGTATCGATGAAAAAACTTAAGACGGCAGTAATATTAGAAAATATATATAAATGGAAGGCACAGGGAGGGAGAAAGGTGTTTTTCAGTCGCTTCAACCGCCTTGCAACCGTAGTCGTGAAAGGACTGAGACCCTGGTATTTATATCCTAATTCGTTAATTTATTCAACGGGTCTTATTAATCACGTTTGATTAATTAGACCCCTTGAATAAACTTTAATAATGCTACAAACCGCAAAAATTAAAATTTGGAACTTAGTGTTGCGACACATCTGCGTCAACTACCGCGAAAGCTCCGTTGATTGCGCTTGTAGTGTTCTTCAAATCTATTTTGACACATCAGCCGAAATTAAGCGCGAACCTTCCGTCGAGCGTTTCGCGAACATTAATTTTATCCGCCGCCGTCACATGATGCTAGAGCCATGCCGACTAAATTTTCAATATTCGAACTATCGATAGATCTGTAGATTTGTTTTAGATTCGTGTTTGACATATTGTGTATGGAGCTTATGTCAAAAACTGTCAAAAACGAATCTAAAATCTACAGATCTATCTGTAATTCGAATATTGAATTCCGTAGTAAATAGTTCGACTATTATTTATCGCCCATTCTTTCGCGTAGTTCTACCTATTGCTTTGGGAACGAGGCAGTAAATGTAAAATAGATGCATTAAGTAATTAATTTAAACCAATGAGGTTCATAAGCGTCACATTATTTTTGATATTGACTATTCAATCGCTGAAGTTTCAGCGTGGAACTTTCAGCAGATGTGGCGCTACACTTAGGTCCCTAAATTTAATTCACGATAAATAATATTACAAAGCCAGGGTCTTATTATTTAAATATCTTTTTCATATATTTGAGATACTTTTCACATCATCAGCCTTTAACAGTCCAACGTCAACTGCTGAACTAGGCCTCTCCTTTGAAAGGAGACGTTAATATAACTTGTTAATTCAAGACAAACGACGCCTCAATCTACCGCGACCACGGTCCCTGTAAAGGAATGGAAACGTCGGCTTGTAATAAATAAAACTGTAAATTTAGTTTCTAGATCATTCGGTTTAAATGTAATATCTGTCAAACCAATATATCGTAATAGAATCTGTAAAGCATAGATTGATTTCAATTTTATTTTTAATTTGGTAGAACAGAACGTACGTACGTAGCTAATTATTTATTATATTTTGTCTAGTTTTACATACTACTAAACTTATAGAAAAGTGTTATTCATAATTTGTAAACTATAAAAGCAGTAAATATTAACTAACAATATATAATTCTAAATCACATGAAATCTGCATAAAAATGTTGTTTAAAACATTTATCAATAATATTTTAGAATCACTTATTTTTATCACCAAAACCCTTAAGTGCTTCGATATTAATATAATTTGATTGAACACAACTTATTCATATAAATATTTATACATACTTACTTATTTTTACTTAATTAGGTACTATAATTAATTTTCAACCTTAAGGTCTAGTTAACCACCTCTGGATAGACTTTATCGTTCTTGTGTTATCTCACATTAATTTAACATGCACTTATCAGATAGCGATGAAACTGGACATGAGGTTTATTATATACCTATGTAAGTATATTTGTCTCATCTTTTGGTTGAAAAGATTGTGTGAAACTGTAGCTACATTTTTTCGCCTGATCTCGGTCAGAAATACAAAAACCTATAGATGCTTCTTACCTATTTTACTAGATAAATAACGCACAATATAGCGAGTGAAACCAAAAAAATTAGACCCCAAGTAACCACATGCTCATTCCTCAGATAACAGATCAAGTAAAATAAGCCAGATGCCTCACTGTAAAAAAAACGTGACACCACCTTTTTATATACACACATCAACAAAGTCTAGGGATATTTTATATTTCATCAAATATCTAAAAATCTATGAAGAATTTTCTGATACAGTAAATAGAAGAATCATAGATTATTTTAAGGTCTTTAATAAAAATAAAAAACATTTCGTGTTTTTTTTTGTTTTAAATAAAAAAAATATTTTTTTTAATCATCATGGAAAATTAGTATGATAACAACAAACATTTCTTCTTAAAAAACTATTAATTTTAATAAAAATGGAAAAAATCTTGTAAAATCTAATCATTAATAATCAGTGTTGCCACCTCTTACATTGATTACACATCGACATCGATTGTTAATACTTAAAATTAAATTGTCAATGTCTTGCTGCGGTATGAGGTCCCATGTCCTTTGCAAGTGTTCGTAAAGTTGTTGTTCAGTCGTCAAATTTGGTGGAAAATCTCTCAAAGCTTTTCGTTGTAACATGTCCCAGGCATGCTCGATAGGATTTAAGTCGGGCGACTGTGCAGGCCAATCCAAAACTTGAATATCGTGCTCTCGGAGAGCGGTCGATACCAGCCGCGCCGTATGGCAAGGAGCATTATCGTGCATGAGTAGAAATTCATGGCCTATTTGAGTTCTGTGTGGGACAATAACGGGCTCTACTACCTCCTCGTGGTATTTTTGTGCAGTCATGCTGCCTTGGATCCAAACGAGTTGGGTTCGTACGCCAAGACGAATTCCTGCCCACACCATGATTGTCCCGCCTTGGTATGGGTGGACCTCCTGAGGGTGCCGTAGACGGCTAACTCTCCCTGGAGCTCTCCAAAGGCGTGTTCTTCGTGAATCCGGGTGAAACCCAAACCGGGACTCATCGGTGAACAGCACCAAAGACCATTGTTCGTCACTCCATGGTAAATGTTCCCGAGCCCACGAAAGCCGCCGACCGCGATTGCCACGTCGCAATGCTGGAACACGCAATGGTCTTCGAGCATGAAGATCAACTTCATGTAACCTTCTTCGCACGGTTTGGTCGCTTACCAGCAGCTGGTGGTCCTCCTGGAGCCTTTGCACTAGTTGCAGCGCTGTGATATTGGGTTGTCTTCTGGCGGTCATTTGGAGAAATCGATCCTGTCTCTGCGTAGTAACACGATATCTACCTGTGTGCTGTTCGGCCACATCTCCAGTACTGCGATAACGTGACCACAACCTTGATATCACATTTTGACTGGTATGTAGGGCCTCAGCAACGACGCGTTGAATTGCACCATTTTCTAACATGCCCACGGCTCGTAACATTTCATCTCGACTCAAATGACGACGTGACATGACTTTTAAAGTTCGTACGTCACGTTAAATTAAAAAAGAAAAACAATTAAAAACCCTTTTCATTAATAATTATAATAAAACAGTTTTAACTTTCTTTAATGTAATGAATTACTAGCAAATTTGCCGCCATATTTTGTTTATTATTTTGTTTTTTTTCTTTCCATGTTCAAATTTTGAAAATAGAATAAAAGAGGTTTTAATCTGTATATAAACTTTTTGTGGAAACTAACAAGGTTCTAAACTATAAACTCGTAAATAATTTAGGATTAAGATATCCCTAGACTTTGTTGATGTGTGTATGTGTGAGTGTGAGAAGAGTCGGGGTACCGTACCGTGTTGACATGTGTATTAATTATTATTGTGTATTATTTTGAAATACTCCGGAATAATTTTCACATAATAGTTGCTAGTGTATGAGTGCGTATAATAAACATTGTTTTTTTTAACGACATGAGTAAAAATGAGAATAATTCCGAACAGTTTGACAGTAGTATACGCTAACTTCGCTATACGTGCGAGGGTCCTAAGCCTTTATTTATCCTTTCCTACAACATCTGAAGTCTTTGTAGACAGTGGACGAATGTAAATTGCGTGAGGCTATCTTTATAATAATTTAATTTTTCGCATATTAACCCTTTTTAATATTCCTCTACCTAGTATAATAATACAAACAAGGATGATTATGTTCGTTCTTAGATTTCAGTATTCGATTGTCAATAGTGGTGATGGTCGCGCGGCAATGAAAAGAGCAATGTCTTGAACATCGCCATGTTTTCTTCGTGTATTTCAAGTGATACGTATACCCTCGGTAGCTCAGCATCATGTTGCCTCTTTTAGACTCCATATATAAAAGGTGATCTGAAAAGGAGAGTACGTTATTTTTGTGATTGAATAAAGGTTGAAATAGTGAGTTTCCCTACGAGATCTAATCAGAAATGAGGAGAACCGCAGGAGAGCCTAAGTCACCGACATAGCGCTCGTAACGCCAAGATAAACTGGCAAGTGGCAGGGAATATAGCTAGGAGAAGTGATTGGTGATGAAACGAAACATTTTCAGGGTGGCGCCATACTTAAAGCAAATCAAATATTTTTTGAATATTATAAATGTAAAGGGTTGAAATAGAAAGGTCTTACAACAACCCAAGCGATCGAATCGCGGTCTAGCACACTTTCTACGGACACGCGGATTCGCTAAGTAAGAACCCATACGTCTAGGTAAATAGGTATAAAATAAATGAACAACAAGCTTTAAAGTCAATGTATTTAATTGCCAAGCAAATTTTGGCAATTAAAGATAACGTGCATTTTTGTCTGGTATTATGTAAACAGAATAATTTAAATAGTTGTAAAAAACATATCACTTAACGAGATTTAAGTATACAATGATGTGATGATGAGTATTATAAAATGCCTTATATCTAAGTAATTAAAAGTAATTCAGTGAGATTTCAAATCGACCACAGTTATAAGTCACTTATGAACTAAGTATACAGAACGTATAGCAATAAGTCTGAGAAAATAAACTTAACATCAAATTCGTTAATATTATTCTAGAAACAAGTTTGAGTTGTTAAATCTATATGTATGTATAAACGGCTAAAGTCTTTACCCGATTGATTGCCGGCGATGCATCCTAGCTAGAGACAAACATATTGGAAAAAGTCTTTCTGATATAAGGTTCTGCTAAAAATGATTGGTTCTGCTAGAACCTTTGAATAGCTGGAAACTCTTTTGGCTGAATGAAATGTATGAATGGATTATTACTATTTGAGAATTAAATGAGTGCTTTATTTTCGAACTACTTAATCTATAGCAGGATTTATAGAATAAAATGTGCACATTGAGATAATAAAATGTATGGAGTAATTATTTTAAGTATTGTGATAATATAAAGGCGTAACTTTGAAATATGTCTGTGTAGTGTGTAGCACATAACCATCTTTGATTTATTAATAACAAGTAAAAACTATAAAATCACGTAAAAATTAATGCAAATTTGAATTCAACCGAGAAACTTTATTCACCCTTGTCTTTAAGAGTGATAGTTAGAGTCTAAGATTTTTCAATTGCTAAAGGTGTTCATGATTAGTGACAATAAAAGATCCGTGTAGTTTAAGTACAGGACATAAAGGCCCATGACTTAGGAAAGACTGATAGAGTTGAAACATTTATCACATTTTTGTCCTGATATCTTTACAATATTTAAAATACTTACTTATTGGTCATGAAATAATCTGAAAAGATTGAAATATTTCTTCATCAATAGTACAGTTAAAAATTAAAAACATAAAATAATTTCAACACTAAATCTAATGTGCTAGTCTAATGGCACCAGAACACAACAATCCAAAACAAAAGGTAACTTCACAGATTGTTGCTTAAAGTTATTGAATTCTGTATACCCCATTGAATTATAACCTACAGAAAGTCAGTATTCAAACAACGCGAGCTCAGAAGCTAAGCCGAAAATTCGCTATGTGTGCGGAACTGTGCTGTGTTTACTTGTTGCATCACGCACACAGACACCGTTATCGAGTTTCTAGTAACAACGCCTTGCCCCTAAAAATAGTGTAAATTCAAATTTTTTGCATGAATATAAGTAATTGTATATTATAAATTCTAAAGTCACACTGTCTGCTTTTTAAGCTTTTACGACTGACTAACGATGGCTAAATCAATCTTGACGAAACTTTGTGCGCTCAAACGTAAGCACTAACAAGTGCCGAGTGATTTCCTAGTTAAATGCTCTTTATAGTACATAAAAGTATTTATGTATGTTTGTGAGAAAAAATTAAAAAAAAACAACAGCGAGTACTATGTGTGCGCTGTTGCGCTATGGTGACAAAAAAGAGGCGACAAGTTTAAAAATTATAATATAATTCGGTCGGTAAGGTCATTCGTTCAACAACGAAGTTAGTTACGCGTACCTACATTACAAGACAATACTAGACTTTAGATACAAACCTTTCAATACAAAAACGGAAAAATCGAGTGCTTTGAGACGATGTCGTCTTAGCCGAGCTTGACGTGACAAATTTGTCGTAACCGATTGGTATGTACAAGCCAGCGGTGTTTGAAAGGTTAAGTTTATATATGTAAGTACCTAATTCTTTTTTTTTATTATTACTGTCAATAGAAAAAAATTTGGTTAGGAATATGTAAATTAAACTGGGACAATTTCACACCCAACTGGCAACACTCCGCTCGTACTTAGATTTAGTTATTATGATTCACTGTATTTGTATTATTAGACAATCTACGTAAGAAAATTTATGTCTGACCGGTGGAATGATACTCCAGCAACCTTATAATCTTTTTCTGAAGCATTGTTGCACAAAAACAGTGTAAAATATGTCATAATTTCGATTATTTTGCGGGAGATGCTTACGCTACCGTGCGACTCGGACCACAGACAACGCGGCCGCCGATTGGGTCAGATTCTGACCCAAATGAACGGCGCGTATTACGTGCGCGTACTTGGTTTCTGTAGGTAATAATTCAATGGTATACCCTCTTATTTTTCTGTTATACCATAAACGTCTACCACAAGCCTGTCCTTTTACATCACAACATTAGACCAAGTAGAAAAGCAAGAGCAATAAAAACTCGCGTGCACTCCTTTGCTTGTTCTGAGCTAACAATAAGCATACAAACATATTAAGAGCTTCAATATAAATGATTCCAGTGTTCGCTCTTAGTAGGTGGATGGTTGTGCACAAAGTTTCCGTATACGACTTGGTCGCCTACCATATTGATTCTAGCATTGCAGCCCTTCTTCCCTTGACGAGTGGAACATCTCCATCTCGTCTTTGTTTCAGGTCCAACATCTCGCTTACCACCATCTACGTAATATGTGTAGCCAGCTTTAAGGAGCAATCTGTTTCTTTTGTTTGATAGAATGAATCAGATGTTTGAAAAAACATGGTTTCTGTATTACTGTACTCTTTTGGATATGATTTTAGACTTACAACATAGTTAATTTGTAGTCCATTTTCCTTGTCCTAACTAGAGAAGACAAAGCTAGATATAATTTTATGATGAAAAGTGAAATAAGTTTTCTAACATTTTATTATAGTATGTGTAATACACACCATACCATATTTGACAGGAAAGGACGAATAGAAAATATGCAGACATAAAATATTAAAAGATCATAATGAAGATGAAGAACGATTATATATTTAAGCCTCTTCTTTTTTATTTAATTATCGGAATTTCTAAATGGACTAGTATCTAACTTTAAAACTAGATCATAATTTATATACAGTAAAGTATAATAATGGTAGAAACAACTTAAAATACCTAGAAAAAGGAGAAATGAAAATAATATAAATACAAAGTAAAGTAATAAAACATTTCAAGTATCTAGTAATATAACAAAAATTAGGGTACATTAGAAATCAAAAATATTTACATAAATGTAATTAAATAATAGGAGTATTCGAAAAAAATTAATTCAATCTTTTAGCACTTTAAGGATATCAGTAGATAGTGTAAATTATATGTTGTGACATTCGCGAGCCAATCTGAAGCTAATTAAAAAGATTCCACCACCATTATTAGCTCACCAAGGTAAAAAGAAATAGGTAAACTAAAGAAAAGTAGAAAAGACAAGTTTTTGTAAGATTTTTTAAATTCTTACAATACATTTATATTTCCAAGCAAGACTTGACCAGCAGTCATGCTAAAATCTCTATCAACTTCTTCTTCATAGTTGATAAAATATTTATTTGTCTTGACCATAACTAGGACATTTTGACACTTTTATATTTCAAAATATCCAAGTTACAATCTACGATTTTGAAAAATAAATATATTTGAATACATTTATCATTATAAAAAAAATGATATCGAATTAAAATACTGTAAAAGAATTCAATCTAATTATGGCAAACGCGCTAATAATCAGGCTTTTGTACAGTCCAGTTGACTTTCGGTTCATGATTGTGACAATTTTTTAAACTTATCACATTATCTTCAAATGTATGGACCACAGCTCGGCACCCCTTCGTGTAGTGTGTAGCACATAACCATCTTGATTTATTACTGACGTAAGACGCCTGCCGATAAAACGAATATCCTGATATCAGAAGAAGTTTATTCCCTCGTTTCGAATATACGTAAACTGCCCTCATATCTGAAAACACTTTTGATGTAACCATCTCAATATCATGACTGATTTTGCAAATTCAATAACTACATTTAAGGTAATAAAGTTACACTTATAAACGTTTGAAGACATTTCATATAAGAAAATTACATGCCATTTTTTATATCGCCTAATTATTACACGTGGCTTAGAATTTGTAGTAACATGACACGTCGAGAGGCGAGAGCTGAGAGCATTCTTCAAATTATAATATTACCAATACTTGTTTAAATTTTTGTATGAAGTCTTTATCGAACAGAACTCTTCCATTTATGAAGAGACTGTAGACCATTAAATTCACGCTGGACGTCTTTCCTTCCCTCCTCCTTGCGTCGTTTATCGTCAATGCTGAGGGTCGTGGCTTTTTAGGATAACTTTTCCTGGACTATTTTGCGCCAGCTCACTCTATCTTCGGCAGCATGGATGGCATCGTAGACCGAGGTGTTCAAAGCAGAGCGGATCTGGTCAGACCAGCGCAAGCGGCTTCTGCCTCTGGGTCTCTTCCCGTCCACCTTGCCCGTCATCAGCAGCTTTTCCAAGTTATCACCTCTATTTCTGGCAATGTGGCCAAAGAACTCAAAACTCCTCCGTAAACATGTTGTGCTGAGTCTCATCGGTAGCTTAAGCTCGGCTAGAATAGATTCATTGGTACGGTGTTCTGTCCAATGAATTCCAAGCATTTTTCTCCAGTACCACATTTCAAATGCATCAACGCGTTGTCGGTCAGCTTTTTTGAGGGTCCAAGTCTCCGCGCCGTAAAGAAAGATGGAAAAAACAAGGGTGGTAACGAGCTGCTTCTTCGTCTTCCTCGAGATGCTCCTGTCGGTCCATATACGGTCCAGCTGGGTCATAGCACTTTTCACCATACCAATCCGTCTTCTGATATCCTCGTATCCGTCTTTCCTTCATTGCCATCTTTAATATTGGAAAAATAGAATTTTTCTTTGAATATTTCAGTGGCCCTTTTCGCCTCTTAATGCATGTAGGTTCAAACATCTGCATACAACGTTGTCAGAATTTTTATTTAGAGGATTTTTATTGTCTTACTACATTATACATTTTGGAACTAATATGAAATTAAAAGTCTATTTAAGGTTGGTATTATTTAAAGTGAGAAATAAATAGCTGCAGTGACTTGCTTTATTAAAAGAAATTTATAGAAATTGCTTTATGAAAAGAATTGAGTAGATTTTCGATAACAGAACTGAAATGCGCGGATTTAAGTTTTGCACATTATGGTATATGTGAAAATCACTTAGGTCTGATGATGATGCCAGAAGGTTCATTAATTAGCATTCTTTAGTATGCAATAAAATTCTGAAGTTGTCTGAATATTGTTCGGTACATAAATTCTGATATCGAAGGTTTGTTAGTTACTTCACATTTTTCTTTATACAATAGGGTATTTGACTAAAAAAATCGAATTAGTCCGTCAGTTAGATTATCGAAAAATATTGGATACGTATTTTTTGGTTTATCGAATCAGTAAAAAATTACGGAGATAAAACGCATCAAAGATGGAGAAACGTATAAGAGTGGGGGCTTGTAACGTCACTTGCCAGCAAAAAGTGTACTGGCAAGTGACGTCACACGAGTTTTCAGCGAAGTTTGTCGTCTTAATTTTTGTTTACGCGACTAAAGAAAATATACGTGTCCAATATTTTTTGGAAATCTATCTGACGGACTTATTCGATTTTTTTAGTCAAATACACTATTGATACATTTCTGTAAGTTTTACATCTGGATCAATATACTCGTAGTTCTTATCAATACTTTATCAGAACATCTGATCACCACGGCCAAGGACGTGTTAGCAGCAGTTTGCTCCTTCCGGAGTGGCTCGGCAGGTAGCCTCGATGCCTTGACACCACAGCATCTAAAAGATCTTGGGTGTGCAAGTGCTGGGGTGGCTGGCGATACACTTCTGAAGGAGTTGACTGCCCTAGTAAATATGATGCTTTTCGGTAATGTGGACGATGCCATCATTGACATCTTGTATGGGGCGAATCTATGTGCATTTTACAGCAGGGAGCTATCAAAAAAATTCCAACCCCTACAACTAGGTTTTGGTTCCAAAGGGGGTTGTGAGGCTGCTATGGATATGGATGTGGTGATGGAGGGGTCATTTTGAAGGTTGACTTGAAAAACGCCTTCAATTCAGTGAATAGGGACACTTTGTTGACACAAGCAAAATTAGAAACCCCCAAAATTTTTAAATTTCTTTGGCAATGTTACAGGTATCCCACAAAATTACAGGACAATCTTTTGGAATCTGCAGTTGGATGCCAACAAGGTGACCCTCTTGGACCAGTCATTTTTAGTTTAGCTATACAACCCATTATTCGGCAAATAAATTCTAAATTTAATGCATGGTTTTTAGATGACGGGACCCTAGGGGGCGCTGCAGACATTGTATTACAAGATTTAGCTTTTATTATAAATAAATTCGCATCTATTGGCTTGGAACTAAATTCTAGTAAGTGTGAATTGTTTATAAATACAACAGACTCCACAAAAAAACACTCGATAATATCAAAATTTAATAATTTGGCATCAAACATCAAAATTATTGATAAGACTTCTCTTCGCCTCCTAGGTTCTCCAGTATTTGAAGAATCTTTCGGTTCTTTCTTAGACGAAAAGATACAAAATTTTTGTGAAATTTCAGATCGCCTATTCAAAATTAATATTCATTCGGCCTATACTATTATTCGTTATTGTCTTTTCGTCCCAAAATTCACACATGCCTTAAGATCTTCCCAACTTTGGAAAAAAAAATCACTTTTAGAACAAATCGACCAAATTATCCTAATTACTTTAAAGAGAATTTTAAATGTGGACTTGGACGACCGAGCCTGGCTACAAGCGTCTTTGCCCATACGTTTGGGTGGGCTCGGCGTTCGCAAAATTTCCAGTGTCAGTTTACCGGCGTTTCTGTCTTCGGTTCACAGCACGGAAGAGTTAACTAGGAAAATTTTATCTCCTACACTAGTTAACTCAGAAGTGTTGTGCAAAACCGAAGCCATAAACGCCTGGAAAATGGCTTGTCCAAGCACTGATTTGCCTACCAACCTATTCTCCCAAAGACTGTGGGACGCGCCGCTTTATAACATAGTAAGAAAAAATCTTTTGGATACTTCTTTCAATGTTACAGAGCGTGCTCGCTTGCTGGCTGTGCGAGAATGGGAATCAGGTCTATGGCTTCAGGCACTACCATCGCCCAACACTGGAACCATGTTGGACGATGAGACATTCCGTATTGCCATTTGTCTTCGTTTAGGTGCTCCGTGTGTTTCTCCGCATCGATGTCATTGTGGAGAAGACGTCGGTAGCCTCGGCCACCATGGGCTATCTTGCAGCAGAAGCGATGGTAGAATTCCTTGTCATGCCAATCTGAATGATATAATCCGTCGTGCTCTTGTCGCGTCTGGCGTACCAGCTGTACTTGAACCAAATGGTTTGGTACGCGACGACGGTAAGAGACCTGATGGTATGTCATTGTTGCCTTGGAAAATGGGTAGGCCTTTGGTGTGGGACGCAATCTGTGTAGACACCCTCGCGCCATCACACGTTCCAAGCACGGGAGGCCATGCTGGCGCTGCTGCTGCAACTGCGCAAACCCTCAAACGGCGCAAATACAGTAATTTAGTAAGTAATTACGTGTTTGAGCCGTTTGGGGTGGAAACGCTAGGCTCATGGGGTCCGAGCGCTCGTTCTCTATTCCGGGAAATTTCTAAACGGTTAATCGACGTCTCACGTGACCAGAAGGCTGGTTTATTCTTTGCTCAGAGAATCAGCATTGCCATCCAGCGTGGCAATGCTGCCAGCCTTCTGGGCACGTTACCCGATGACATTGATGCGGAGGCATTTTACGACGCCTAAACCATGTAAATATTTTCACTTTCTAAATTTGTTTTTATGGTTTTTGTATTAGATTAGATTAAGCTTCACTTATATGCTACTTATAAATTATGTTACTTTAACCTAATTATATAAATAAAACAAGGAAAACTTGATACAAACCCTATACCAACCCGTTTGGCCAGCGTGGTATAGTAGGCCAGTTCCTCCTTTCAAAGGAGAGGCCTAGTCCAGCAGTGGACTGTTAAAGGCTGATGATGATGATGAATAGTCACTCCGGTCTGAAAATTGATTCTAAATCCCAAGTTAAACAACAATATCTCAATGACTTGTGGATGACGAGCTAGAATGGATCTCACTGTTTGACAGTAATAAATCGTAAGTAATTGTAGCTGGTATATACTGCTGAAGCTCGACAGGATCATAATTGGGATTTCTGGAAGACAAACCTGATTTCACCACCAAGCGAAGTTGCGAACACCATGGCTTTAGGTCGACCACGGACGGCACTAATCGGAGCCTCAAACGACGTTTCAAGCTTGACAAGCCGCAAAATTCGCATTGTAGAGAGTGGAGAGCACAAGATTGTTACAACGTCAATAACCTCATCAGGTCATTGACTTGTATATTATGCAGGTCGTATTTTTGCAACATTATTATTAATTTGTATCATTATCTTAACAAAAATATCGCATTTCCTTATTAAGAGGGTCGATGATAAGTATAGTCTACAATTTTGTGGCGATTTCCACCTTGAACATACAATGGGAATCATTGTCTCCACTCTGACTCCACGTCAAAATTGTATTGTCGCCAGAACGAAAGGTGACCGTCAAATGTCAGGTCAATAACGCAATCTAAATAAACACAAAATGTATAATAATCAAAAATCGCAAAAAACGAGAAATATCGAAACACTAAAGCATAAGAATAAGGGCAATAATAAAAAGATTTTGCATATTGCATATTTTTATTTAGTTTTAATAAATCTAAAACGTTATTGATACACAGATAGGTTTACGGATTTCCATAAATCTAGGCAAGATGTTTAATAATTTTCGTCGATTTGGTTTTTACGGTGTACCGCCACAATATTAATTATACTTCTTAACTTTTTCATGTTTTTTACATAAACTAAAGAAACTTGTAGAAGACTATACGGATTAAACTTAAGCATAATTATAACATACAAAGTAATTGTTTGATTAAATTATGGTATTTTTGACAAAAAGTGACAATAGAATAAAAACTTTACAAAGCCAACACTAGTAGTAGCTGCTGACGCTACAAATTAAATACAAGGCGTAATATTGTATTAGCGCGGCGCAGCAGTCGTCTTCCCGCTCCCATACAGTTAGTTCGTAGCTTTATAGTTTATTTATTTAATAATGTGGTATCACAGTAAAAGATTATGTTTCGTTTCCTGGATTCTTTCTTTTATCTCGCCATACCTACATCATCATCCACATCATACACACTTTTAAATATGCTCTTATGGAATTTGCCAAAAAGCTTAAATCATAACCAATCAAAACTTTTCCAGCTTTAATTGACGTTCAGTACAAGAATACAAGTGGTATACTTATGATTTAATATAAAGGCATTTATCTATCTACCTTGTATAGGAACATGAACGCTAAACCCGAGCACTACTCAGATTTCACCCATGTACTTACACCCGACCTGTCAATAGTAAGACTTATTTTACTGGTTACTTATTTTAAATTGAAGAGAAGATTTTAAAAAGGGCGGGCCTGAATTTCTATATAGGGGGAGAATGATTATGCTCACTGTCCACCTTGGTGATCGTATATATTGCATTTTCTTCAATGGTCCAGGCGTATGCTTTGCACCCTTTACTGTTATGTAGTGTACACACCCATCTCGACTTCTGCTGACGACTCTTCTGACGGTAGAATTTATACCCATCCAAAATGAGCATTTTCTTGCCGCGATGCGATGATACAAAATGAGCATTACTTGCAAATATTATTAGTTTTGAGAATATTCCCACTTTACAGGTTCATATTTTGGACTCCAGGTTAGCGGTAGCGATATCCATCGGTAAGAAATGCCTTTAGTCAAAGGTTTTCGACTCTCCATAAGCGTCAATGGCTGGAGAGCCTTGCTGATTTCAGCATGAATGGGCCAGCTCGACCGGAGAAGTACTACCCTCTCACAGAAAATCGACGTAAAGTAACATTACCTAAATTGTGGCGTTTCGTTCGGTGAGTGAGAGTACCGGAAGCCCTTTCCCCTATTCATTCTCCCTCATCTCACTCCTTATTCTATACCTTTTCCCAACTGCAAGGGGCGGCAACCCACTTTTGACTCCTGTGGTGTTGCTTGTGTCCATGGGCGGCGGTAATTGCTTACCATCAGGTGATCCGTCTGCTCGTTTGCCGGCTATTGCTATAAAAAAATACGAAAGAGGGTTTTACAACAGGGTTTTCATCACTTCAGCCCATATAAGTATACCTTTATCAAGGACCCATCAGTACATGATTCTCTTCATAAATCCAGGATATTGATATCAAATTATAGTTCTCTATACATACAATATAAATTATAATAACAACCCAGACTATAAAAACATTTTTTATTACGTACTTAATTTATATAATGTACATAAAATATAAATGTTTATAAAACGTAATAACGTGTTATTCCAAAAAAATTATTTAAAAAAAATCATAAATATAAAAAAGATCTCTTCTCCGCGTTAATGTTTCACGAACTAAATACAATAAAAATGTTTTATTAAAAGAGCCTGTTATACTTATATCATACTTATATGTGTAAGTGCTTCCCTATCAAGTAATCAATATATTTCAAGTTCCTGTTCTAAAAAAAAATAATTATTTTTAAAGGTGTTTACAATTTTTATCAAGCCCTATCATTTAATACTCCTACTAAAGAATTTAAAACTTACAAAATGTAATTCATCAGCCATTTTTCCAGCACAACTCTTAATAACATCGAGTAAAAATTCACTGGTTACTTATTTACTAACGGATGAGAGGATATCCAAGACAGTAGGAGTGCATAGTAGCATTTCTCCTGAAGGTGTATGATTATGGTTACAGTCAACTTTTATGATTTTATTATCTTCTGTCGTCCAAGCATAGGCTTTGCATCCCTTACTGCAATGTAATGTACACATCCATCTTGACCTCCACCTTCCATCTTTCTTCTTGAGAGAGCGGTGACGGTAGAATTTGTATCCATCCAGAAGAAGCATTTGTTTACCTCGTTGCGAACATGATGAAATGCGCGTTACCTGTAAATCTATTTAATACCATAATAATATTCCTACTACGATAGCTCCGGGCACCATCAATTTGGATCTCAGACGTCGCAAAAAGTTGCACAGAGACATCTAATGCCGTTGGGCAAATAATATTTACCAATTGCTCTAAATCAAACTAAACGTTTTGGAAGAGTTTTCGCAAAGCGCGGCAGGACAAGTTTGATAAAAAAGAAATATTTTGACTTCACACTTAGGTTATATATTAGATGAATAATACTTTAACAATTAGTAACTAGTTATAGTAAGAATGAGTATTACGATACAGATACAAAGCAATAGAAATTCACATATATCACTTTAAATTTTTTTTATATGTGTATCACTTTTTTTAGGAAGTAGATTAAGCTTTTTCTCTCTTACACAATCATGTTATGAATATTTACATATATACGATCTATAATATTATTCTACTCATCATCGTCCTAACGTTATCTCGGTTACATCCAAGATTTTTGCGTTGAAGTCCATTTTCTAGTCTAAACACATTTGACAGAACATTATATCGTAATCTACTTACCTACAACTTACACTACATAAATAAATACCTACACCTCTAAAATTTTTGCTAATAATTATTATATTTGTAGTATTTTATATCGTATTAGGTTTAGGCGTTGCGAAATTCCTTCGCACCGCTGTCATCGTATATTGTCTCCAGAAGTCCTACTTCTTAGAGCTAAGAATACACCAGCCCATCACCTGAGACGTCACACAAGGGTTTAAAAATGCCACGACTTAAAATATGAGTGCTCGGATTGCATCAGCCTGGGGTTTCCATCACAAATGGCTCAAGAAGTTCATTGCGTTAAGTTTGATAATTACATGAGTAATGGCAGCGTTAGAATGGAAGGTACCTATCTTACCTACACATTTTCATGACAACAATGCCATACTGTCAGGTCACCTGCCGTCGTCCGGTACCAACCCATGTATTTCAAGCACAGCTGGTACGCCAGACGCAACGGTAATAAGACAGATTAGGTCATTCAAATGTGTATAATGTATTGGGCATGTCATCGTATTCTAACTGCCCTTTTGGTGTAAGATGAACCATGATCACCGCGGTTTTCTACGTTTCTCCAGAATGACATTGACGTGGAGATACACAGAGAGCAAGACGTAATTATTTAAAATAATTAAAGTAACCGGTATTTGGCATCACTGGTAGTTGTCCACCAATTGGTATTGGGGGAGCTTGTCTAATCGTAGATTCGCCACTAATTTTGATAGGTGGTGATATATCTAGAGCAGATGATGCATACTGTTGTTCCGATGGCATGTGGTTGTGTTCGTTTTTCATTTGGACGATGTTGTCACCGAGCGTGTAGACCGTTGCTTTGCATCCTTTGCCGTAGTGTGTGGAGCACAGCCATCTGACTTTGTTTTTCACTTGACGTTGGCGGTAGAACTTATATCCTGATACTAAGAGCATTTTGTTACCACGGTGTGAAAACACGTAATTTGCTTCAGCTGTAAATTGATTACATGTTATTACTTGCTAATGTACTTTATACTTACCTGCAAGTTTTAAATTTTATAGTAAATTATTAATTAGGGCCTTAGCTATTTTTATTACTTATAATAAAAAACTTAGCGGTAATATCATGTATTTTAATAATATTGTCATGAGCATTAACACTACAGTATAAGTAGTATGTTATGCATAGCAGCAGGTATGTCGGGGTCGCGGCAGTAATACTAACGTAGATCCCGTGACTCTGCCATTCAATGGGATCGGATATAGGAACACCGTGGTGGTTTTAGTGGGTAGTCCCGGCGCTTCTCGTCGGGGAGTCACCACACTCTCCCTAGACTGAGCCCCTTTAGGGGCCCAGCCAGGGGGGGTCAGCCCGTAAAGTGTCTGGTTTCCACCAAAAAAAAGCAGGTAGGTAATAATTAATTTACTTTTAGGTAAATGACACACTAATATTTATGTTTTGAGTAATGAAGATAAAATACCTTCAATACTTATTACCTAACATACCTAAGCGTTTTAGAAGTCAATCAGTCATGTTGTGACCACGGCTAGAGTAACTGAGACCGAAATGTTGGGCTTAGCAGGATACATTTCACCTTAAAATTCAAATAATTACACCATTGAAGCTCGTTGATTCATATGATACAATTCTTCCTTAATATTAACTGCGGAACTTGTGATGTGCTGCCGGTTTCTGCTTATACCAGTTAAGCTTAGGTTCATGGTTGTGAATATTCCTTTCTTTTACTATAAGGTTCTCACAAGTAATCATGTCAGCTCTACAAACTTTTGATTGGTGGGTGGCACAAAGCCATCGCATTTTGTTATTTTTATAAACTTTTTTATAATAGTAAGTGTATCCAGATGAAGTCAGAATCAATTTCCTTCCTCGTTTCGAATAAACGAATTTTCGAATTTCTGTAACATAATACAAATTTAATCATTATAAAACAGTCAAATCGGAAGAGCAATGTTATAATAATCTACCTATGCACGTTTAGCGCGGTGGTTTATGCGGTCGCCTCGCTGTTTGAATTGCGCGGAGTGTTGTGGATTCGAGCCCCATACGAGACAACAAATTCAAATTAGAGTGCAGTAGATTAGGGTCCGATCTACACATAGTTTTCCGCCGTGAAACATCGCGGTGGATTCGCCATAAAATCACTATGCAAAGTTTGGTTGTTAGGGCATGGCGCCACCGTCGTACACACGTTCTTTCTTGTGAAATGAACACGATTGTCGTATGACAGTCTATGAAAGTTAGTCTTAAATTACATGAAAAGTGCACTTTCTCCGCCCAAACTTTCAACTTCACATCTCCTTCAAAACTATTCATAAAATTGCATCAACATTTATAACACGTCAAAAGCTTGTCATTCGTTCATATCTATTGGGGGTCCCAGGGTGAAACCTTTTACCATATATAGTACGCATTAATTGACTGCGACTTATTGGTACAGTATATCGAAACAGACTGTTCAAAATAGTACCAAAATACTCTATGCTCAAATATTTCAGATCTCCAAGACATTTCATCAATCTAGTATATTTCTTATCACGATTGTTTAGACAACATATAAATAAAAACACAACAATATAGTTTCATGACTAAAATAAATCATCATCAGTCTGCTGTAGTCTAATTCGTAAATGCAGAATACAATACATAATAGAAAAAAATTAGATCAGTGCATGGCATAGATTAGTTTAATACTAATTACAAACTAAATAAGTACCCCAAATAAATTGGGACCAGGGCAAGGCAATGAAAAACAATGATGATACAGAATAATCATAAATGTAATGGTTGCGTTATTAATACCCCTGAATTTAATGAAATTCAGGGGTTCATAAATTCATAAATGTGCACGTGGGATCGGGAGGTCCCGGGTTCGATTCCTGGCAGTGTTATTGGGTTTTTCTGTCACGAAATTCTCAGTCGCAGCACGGCTCGCCCCTTATTACGTGGGACTAAAGTATATCTGGCGAAAAGTAGGTGTAGAAATACACCTCTGCCTACCCCTTCGGGGATAAAAGGCGTGACGTTATGTATGTATGTATGAATTTAATGACGGTTCGACCAGCTTACTTGAGTTGTGGTCACAATCGGTTTGACAATGACCACGGCCGACGTAATCCGGTCGAAACCTCGGGTGAAAGTTCAAAATCGTTACGAATTACAGAACTGATGATAAGCTTCTGGTTTCTCGTAATACCAGTTCAATTTCGGTTCATGTTCATGAATATGTCTTTATTTGACTATAAGATTTTCATATGTTGTGATGTCAGCCTTACATCCTCTTGATTGGTGAGTGGCGCAGAGCCATCGCATTTTATTACTCGTATAAGTTCTTTGGTAATAGTATGTGTAGCAGATGATGTGAGAATCAATTTGCTTCCACGCTTTGAATATACGAAACTTCCTATTACTGTAAATATACTTAATTATATTATGTTAGTAGATTATATTGAGATGTTTTAATGTGACCTAAGTTATAAGCAAGCTATTGGAGATTCCATGACACAAGAAGTATTTTGATCATCGGATTCCTATCTTTCCTTTAGATTTGTTTAGACAGAGTAACAAAAATATTGTATACAGTCACACCAGTCACAGTATAGGGTCATAAAAATGTTTGACAGCACTCCGGTTAATTTTGACCGATTTGGGACAAAATCTGTGTAAAGAGTTGTCCTTAAGATCGTTCTCATACTTGTTGGCCTTTCTTTGATTGACAACTGGACAAGTTTTACTCATTAGTTAACTAAAGTAAATGATCTGAAAATTAAAAGTCACATGAGCTTATTGAAAAATAATCACATATTACATTTTATAATTCTCATGCTCTACCATGGCCACTAGGCCCCCCCCGTAGGATCTCCACCTTGTCGTGGTTACGCGACCGATAATACGCGACGAAAAATGCGTCGCGTATTATCGGTCGCGTAACGCCAAAACAGACGAATATTATGATAAAACCACAGTATAAAGACATACAGTAGTTTGACGCCTTTGATCTCGTAGAAAAAGCCGACGACGCCTAGACAAGGGTAAGTAGGCTAGGGCTGCCACATGTAAACAATACCTACTTATTGAAACACCGTCTATTTATTTTAGAAAAATATTACAATTGCTACGCTACATGAATAATATAGTGTAAATCACTTATCTTTATATATAAATAAAATTGAAGTGTCTGTTTGTAATATTAAAATAACCGCTTTTTACTAAATGCATATGGATGTATACACGGTACATACACCAAAATGTCATTTTTTACAATTTTTGTTGTCTGTTTGTTCTCGCAAATCTCTGGAACGGCTGGACCTATTTTGACGGGATCCTCACTGGCCTGATGTACCAAGGAGTAACTTAGGCTAAAAATTAACCGGGTACGCGAAGAAGTTCCCTCAGGACGCAGGTGAAACCGTGGGAAACAGCTAGTTTATTATATTACAATAATTAACGATAAATAATTAATATACCTAAGACACGTTGCATTTTTCGTGCGGTGACAGATTTGCTTACGAAGTGTCAGTCAGCACCTATTTCATCCCGCAGGCGTCGTGGGAGGCGGTTAAGAATATAAAGCATTTTTCGTACAAACCAAGTTAAAATAAAGCGATTGACATAGCGGTGGTTTAACGGCCCTGTCACGACCTTGCCGCTCTGAGCGGCGGCTTAGCGCGGGGCGGCGAGCGGTAAGATCAAATGTATGAAAACGTTCGAAGCACGCCACGAGCCGCCGCGCACAGCGATAACGCGCGCGTTTTTTTTGGAGCGAATGGCTGCGCGGCGAGCGGCGCGGCGGGCGGTGCGGCGAGCGGCGGAAACAAATGTATTGCGACCGAGTCCGACGCCACGACTCCGAGCGGCACAAACAGCGTTACGCGAGGGACGAACTAGGCGGTAAAACTATTTGTTAAATATTTTGTGGCGGTAATGAATACGGAGACATTTAAATTCGACATTTTAAAACGGTCGCGTGTATGGATAGCAACACATCTGCTGTATAAATACAAAAATGGTAATAAAACGTTGCAAGATGTAATGAAACAATGTTTTACAGAATATAATGGTAGGTTTTAATATAAATCGCAAACATTAAAACATTGTGTAATGTACATACCTATGTACCTATTTAGGTACAGACACAGCTACTATGAAAGTTAAAAGGTGGTTTACCTACTTACTTAACGTAATCTACATTGTGTAGGTACCAATTCAACGCCTCATTATTTGCGAATATGCATTATTCCTTTTATATAAAATACTTGTAAGAAATGAAGATCCAATGTCGACCATTTTGTAGGTATACCGTATAGTTACACAAAGATATTTTGGTTATCGCCATATTTATGGGTAACTCCGTCGGCCCAAATACGTCCACATTTGCCGCTGCGTTTACCGCTACTGTAGGGACGTGGCGTGCACGACGCTCTGCCGCGCCGCCCGCCGCATAATGGATGGGTAACCTTGGGATCAGCTTGCAGAGCCTATTTTATCGATATGAAGTATTTTGCAGATTTTTTCGTGCAAACTCATTGTAAACTACGTTAAGGTAAAGCAATAGACATCACGGTCATTTTATGGATGGGTGACCGGGCTATGAGATTACGGAGAACATGTGTGGGGTTTATAAAAGGGGGCCTAAAATATGGTTAGTTTTGAGCTAGGATGCGCCGTTACCAAGATACATAATAATATGTGATAGGTACTTACCTAATGCGAAGGTATTAGGTACTTATTGAATGAAATTAAAATCACACCAGAATCGAATATTACCTTACAACCCATATTTTCTTACGTCTGCCATGTTGTTTACGTACAATAATTGCTACTTTATTCTGTGATTTGGCCAGACATGAGATATTGTAAAAGTTAGTAGATTAGTAGGAATGTGCACATTATTTTAAGTGGTTATAGGTACATACATTTCAAAATAATATAAATAATTATAATTTATGAAATTTTCTTTTTTGGTATAAGTAAATTGATGAAATCGCAGAGTTTTTAAATCTTATTTATTTAAATCTTTAAACAGCATAAAGAATTTCAATGTCTCACAGCACAAGTCATATGCACCATCTTAATTAATATTCATAAGCAAATAAATAAGTAACGAACAAAAAACAAGCACGTGCCAGCCCCCAAAAACATGTACCTAGTTATGAACTAAGGCGATATACGTAACTAGGTACCGCTCTTCCCGCGTCTCACCTCTTGGCCCCCGCACGATTGACCCGTCTAGACGCGTTCGTCGAACGACTGTATGGATTATTTGACTGTGATAAAACTTTCAACCTTTAATACCTAACCGACGATGATGCGTTAGTGCGTCGAGCGTTCCGTTCTGTTTGCCCTGTAAGCAACTGTGTTTGCAACAATTTGTCGGTCGTTGGAGTAATGGTACATCGCAATTTCGTATCACTTTTAGATATGTTTTCACTTCTTTTCATTCATTCAATTGGAGTTCATCAATAATTCTACGGACATACGGTAAAACTGATTCATGTTCAAATTCAATATCACACAACACAAAGGCTCTGTAGATTTGAACGCCTAAACTAAACTGACTAGACGCGTGTGGCAGGTATAATCTGACGGAATAGAGGCGTCTTCCGTCAGGTGTGAACCGATCCTTACTCGCATAGATTTATGGCACTGTAATATTATCTATATCGTATAATATTACCGTGCCTATGATACTGATGAGTAAATAAACAACCATTGCACAAAAGAAAAATAATTGGATTCATAATAATTTATTTAAAACTAAAATCACAGTTCTTAAAGCCTCTGTTCGACATATGATTATGAACATTCCCTTCTCTAATAATATAGTCATCGAATGTAGTAATGGTAGCTCTGCATCCTTTCGAATGATGAGTAGCACAAAGCCATCGGATAGTCTTACTCTTACTCATCCTGTTGAAGCAATATCTGTATCCTGATGGAGTCAAAATCAACCTATTCCCATTCTTAGAATACACGTATTGAACAGCACCTGTAAAAGGAATACCGTTTTAAACAAATATAACAAGTACACCATATTTAGCATTATATTCTTTGATAAAAAAATGCAATATTAATGGCGCCAGCATGTTTGACTACTTATAGCTTTACAAAACTTATTCTGAATGAGATGACGAACGAACGAAAGGAGAATTCCAAAATCGAATTTCGAAGGAGTTTGTTTTTTTCACTCGCTTTTTATATGCATGTGAAAGAAACAGAGCACAGTAAAATTCGAATGTTTAAAATTTACGGCTGTCGATTCGTGGCACTGAGGATTGAAAATTTAAAAAGCTACTTTGCCTCGCGCTCGAATCAAAATCGCGTTTTGTTCACTGTTATTTCGCAGCAAAAACGGCATGTTTCAGCTGCCGTGGTGAAAAATATTTTGTTTGATTCATCATCATTGGACTAGCTAGGAAAGTGGATGAATGTTCTAAGAATCTCCAAAACTAGCACGAAATTCTAATTATAATTTCTCAGCAAAAAGGGACAAAACTCCGAAAATTTTGTTTGTTTTCCAACGGTATTTATTATCCATTATATATTCGAGAATACAGACACTTAATCCACATCAAGTACTTGTTATACGGTAATAGACACAGATCAATAAAAAGTGCCAAATACATTTGTTGTAGTACGATAAGTAACTTGAGTTTTTTGGATTGGATTTAGAAGTGCAGTTACACCCCGAAGGGCAAAGCTAAACACCGGATTACGACTCAAATTGGATTAAGTGACTAAAGCACTTTCAATCTACTCAAGATCGTCTTCCAAGCCAACACACAGTGTGCTGTAGAAGAGCGTCGATGTGATCTTTTTCATGTTGCATAGGCTGTAACGTTAATTCGTCATAAATCTGAAGTAGTACATTGCTGGGTATATGTCTTTCCGATGGCAGGCCACAGAGTTTGAATTTTGGATTTGTATGTCCTATCGCTACTAGCACTACGTGAATGGTCACTAAGGGCGGCAAAAAGAGTGAAGATGGTAGGAGAGCATCCTATGCTCTTTGATTTTATATATAAATATAATCTGGTGATCCAAATGCAAGCTATGGTAATACATTTATGGCCGGTCGTATATCTGTTTGCCATATTATTAGAATATAAGAATATTATCAATTGTAGGACATATTACAAGAGTCATAATAGGTGTAACCGCACTTAAGCTAGTAGCCAAGACTTGCACTTATAAATAAAGTACAAAAAGTTGTTAGTAGTATTGTAAAATAGTACAAAATCAGTAAGACTTTTCCTTTTAAAAGTCTTTTTATCGTGAGGTATTTTTAAGAAATGAATTTCTTGTGGTTTTCTCAGTCTACTTTTGGCACTATACTAAAACGCATTCACAATGCAGGAACAATGTAGATGAAACATGTACAAAATATCACTGTAAAAAGTCATAAAAAGTAGTCGAAATTCTACTGACAGTTGAATAAAGATTCTTAGGTACCTTATGCTTTCTAAAAGATAATATTATCTTCAAAATGTTTTCATTGAAATATTCAGAATCATTATTAAATATATAAATTGTGGTTACATTGACATTTAATAACAACACCGATTTAATGATTTATAAGACTGACCGATTAATAGTTACATGTAAATTTAACAGCTATGTAGACATCAATATCAATTATATGAGTTTTAAGTTTGTTACGTGTAGATCGGTTATATGAAATTAATCACCATGCTAACATAAAATATTTTTTTAAATGCTTCAAATAATAACAAACAACATAACAAAGATAATACAAATAAAAAAAATAATAGAAAAAACATTGTTAAGATTACAGACACTTAAGGTAAACGACTATATGTCAGAATATTATGTAAACAAATAGTCATTACAAAGTTACATAATTTCAAACACCAAAATGACTAGAATTTTTGACTAGATGAATATACAAATGTAACAAAAGAAAAATCTGATAAGCAAAATATTAAACCAGATTTGGACCGTATTGTAGTTCAACGTCAATAAAGGGCGGCAAACAAACATTTATGAGTGATGAGTTCGTATTGGATACTAAGTCAGGCCACACACCAGGCATACATTTGTAACTCGATAATTGTAGCGCCACATTTGAAACGCGACACATTTAACGCCCCCATATATTTGTATGTGAGCACGCACACCGAGGAAACATTTATAGCGGGCGCACATTGTAGCGAGACGTTGTCCGCGCTACACGAATTTAAGATCGAACACGTTCGTTTTTGTGTCGCGTTGGTTTGCAAAAATAAAAGATAACATTGAATTTTACGTTGAGTTTATTGCAGAGGTTGAAAAAATCCCTATATTATACAATCATACGCTGAATGATTTTAGTAACAGACGGATTATAGAAATTATTTCGAATAAGATTGGCAAAAAACATCGATAAATCGGCGTCATCAGACGATGATATTGAAATTCTCAAAGCGGTGCCACTACAACTGTGCTTCCAATGTGCGCATATACAATTCATTTGTAGTAAGCTGAATAGTAGCGCAATGATTGTGGCGACGTAAATGTTCGATGCGTGTAGCATGTGGCGCTGGTGTGCGCCTGCTAAATGGCCTTAAGCAATATCTTAAGGAAACTTTTTGACATTGCATATACAAGTATTTTCTTATACTAAACATATACGCAAAGCAACATTCGCAAAGCAAATAAACATTACAAATATAACAAATAACGTATTGTAAACATTTTACGAATAATTAAGAATACTTATAATGTAAAATATCTAAAATTACAAAAAGTGCAATAGGAATGCATTATATTTTATAATCTCGACATTAAATGCTTATATGTTTCTCAGATCTCTATTTAAAAAGTAATTACCCTAACCCATCAAGATATTATAAAAGTGATGCGTATACACTCATTTATGTTAAACACTGCTCAAGATTTGTAAAATAATGTTTAATTTTTTATTGTCAGCAAAGAAAGTTAATTTTGTTCCTTTGAGTAATTACTAAAATAACCAATTTAATCTGTAAATAATGAAATATTTACATAAAGTTGTTCACTTAGAAAATTGTATACATCCGCAGCAAAATGAGCTATAGCGCAAGACCATAAACATATTTCAAAACGCCCATTATTACTGGGTTTGCTGTAACTATGACGAATATTAAGTTGATTTGTTTTGTGCAACAAGAGAACAAATCCAAAAATTCATGTCAATTTTTGGCTCATGGTCGTAGGGATTATTTGCCTCCAACATAATATCATCGCGTGTTTTGATATTAGCCCTGCAGCCTCTCGAGTAGTGACTAGAACATACCCACAAAACCTTCTGGTATCTATCTGTTCCATGATAGCAGTAAGTATAGCCCGATTTTAGGATCATCTTGTTTCCTTTTCGTGAATAAACGAATATAATTGGATTAGTTACCTCCTGTGGAATATTCTTCTGCCTAGCTTGACGCGCAGTACCTTGCCGTTGACTACTTTCATGTTGACTACTGTGAGCCTGACCACTAACTATCTTCCTGACTACTGCGGGGCTTATTAATCCGTTATCGACTAGTGTGGGGTTTACTAGTGTGGGGATGACTGGTTTCGGGTTGACTAGTGGAGGGCCGACTAGTGGAGGACTAACTAGTGGAGGGCTGACTAGTGTCAGGATGGCTAGCGTGAGACTGACCACCATAGGGCTGAACACTGTGGGGCACAGCATTGTGGAACTGACTGTTGTGCGGTAAGCTACTGTGCGGCAGGCTTCTGTGGGGCAGGCTACTGTGGAGCTGAGTAGTATGGGGTTGACCACTCCGTTGTTGACTGCCGTGTGGCAGACTACTTTTTAGCTGACTGCTATGAGGTCGGATGCCGTAAATTCGGCCACTGCGTTGTTGGCTTGTCTGTTGTTGACTACACTGTACTGCTAATGGTGGCAAGAAAGTTTGTCGGGGACTACTCGGATGGAGAAAAGGCCTCGGTTGTAGGTTGCTCTCTTGTAGGCTACTCTGTTGAGGGGTAATTTGTTGTATGCTACTTGCTTGTAAAATTATTTGTTGATGCATTAACCCTTGATAGCTGTTTTGGTCTTGATCAATTTGCGGTTGATTAATATCTTGAAGATTCATTTGTTGTTGACTTAAATTTTGAGGGCAGCTGGGCTGTTGGCTTTCTTCATAAATACTGAGTGGATGACAACACGCTTGAAGATTAGTTTCCTCGGGATCTCGATAAATACTCTCCGTGAAACTGCATGGTTGATAAGTACTGTCTTCAGCAAAACATTCTGGAATGTTGCCGTCTTTCGGAATACTTGACGGACAAAGACTTTCGTGACCAATGCTTTCTTGATCACTGCTTATATGATCACTGTCTTCATGATCATTGTTTGCCTGATCATCACTGTCGTGATCACTGTCTTCTTGATCAACGTTTGTTTCATCAGTTCGTTCTTGATGAAGATTTAGATCAAGAGCTCCTTGATCAATACTTTGATTACGAGCTTCATGATTGGCAGCCTCATGATCAACTACTTCTTGATTATTAACGTCTTCTTGAAAAATGCCTGTTTGTTTAGATATTTGCGGCATAATGCTTTCTTGATTACCATTTTCTCTCTCAATATATTCTTGATTGAAGCTCTCATGAAGACTCAACTCTTGGCAAGTAGTTTCTGTAAGGAAATATAATATTTAGAATTGTTACTATGATCTCCGCCATCGATTTAATCTACCACCTAACATGCAAACTAGTCTTAATTGTATTTTTACAATGGATGATAATACGATAATTAGGTTTTGCTTTATGTGACTTATATACGTATTTCCAAAACTGATATTTTTAACAAAATATGTATAAAAGCCAATATAGCAAAATAAATATTGGAAAATGAAAAATACCTATTTTGTAAAAATCCTCCAAATTTGTTTATTAAATGTAAATAGTAAAGTAGGTTATGTAAATGAAATACTTGTTAGGGTCAATAATTAAATTTTAATGCCAGGTTTTTAGCTTTGGTTACATGACAAATAAAATATTATAATAACATTAATATTCTATCATATTATATGAAGAGATGCTCGTAGTCCTGAATTTCTACAGTGTTTTCCTCACATATCTGGCATTCTACCTTTACAAGGCTATTACAACATATTATTCTCGATATCTTTCTTTTTGTGCACTTTACATAAATGCGTCTGTAACATCACCGTGCATTTGAAAATTCCTTATTACAATAGGTTCTGTTTCGTATTTTTGGGATGCGTGAAAGCGGGTCTGTCTTTTATATGTAGGTAAATGATTGTGTTCTCCACTCAAGTTTATAATGCAGTCGTCATAAGTATGGATAGTAGCTTTACAGGAATTTTGAAGGTAGCACCTCCATCGAATCCTTGGTCCATTTGAAGTCGGATAATACGTATAGTCATTGAACTTCAGCAATCGTTTACCTCTCATTGAAGTGACAAACTCAGGTTTAGATTCTGTCAACAGTTTTATGATTAGTCAAAATCACATAATAATATATATTTTACTTCATAGACTCAAATAAGTTAATAAGGATAGATAACTGAAAAATAAAACTGAAGCTACATTTTGTATGAGGAATTGAAGTGTTGTATAGGTATTAAAAAATCGTGGACTAATGACCATTATAATATTGGTTCATTTGCTTCTAAATAGCTTTTTGTAGTACAGAGATTTACAAAGGTACGGGGTATCTCAAATACTTTACGGCCGGTGACAATATTAATTGTTCGTTGTATTATATTTTATTGGTCCTATTTTTGGCTTCGCTAGTAATATAGAGCGCGCTATTCACCTTTTCTACATACTTTGAGTCCAAATAAAATATTATTGTAATAAAACAACAAATATTTTCTGTAAGCGTATATTTCATATACTTATGGCAATATTAATATATTCCTGTGATACAGTTTTTAACTAGTACAGGAGTCTGGTGTTCTGACCAATTCTCTGAACACTATTAGCCGTAAATTTATTATAATATTATAAGAACACTATTTGTATACATTGTATAAAACAGTATATATTGAACTGCCTCGTTGGTTTCGCGGCATAAATGCGCGCGTGGGATTGGGAGGTCTCGGGTTCGATTCCCGGGTCGGGCAAAGTGTTATTGGGTTTTTCCGTTAAGAAATTCTCTGTAACAGCACGGAGTCTGGTAATGTGCCCGGTACGGCAATAGGCTCGCCATCTATTACGTGGGACCTAAACATTCATGGCGAAATGTGGGTGTAATATTACACCTCTGCCTACCCCTTCGGGGATACAGGTGTGAGTCTATAAAAAATATATACTATTTGTGTCTGTGTTTTCTGAGAAGTAAAGGACAATGCCAGAAACTCTATAGAGCTTTGACCCACCAATAAAAGTTGGTGTACAAGCATGCCAAATGTAGCATTCTACTGGTGCTATATTAGTGTTATCTACAAACATTTTGAAATCCCTTTAGAACTTGCGGTTTCTTTTAAATCTTAAAAAAATATGACTTTTAGGTTAGGTACCTGAAGTTTAGGTTAGTTGCAGTTATAATTGTAGAAATTATTAAATAAGTGCTGTATTTTGTTAAAATGCTATCCTAAGATGTTTGGCTATGAAAGGAAGGAATTACATAACATCAATTTTAGTAATACTTTTAACTTAGGTCATAACATCCCGACTGTTCATCGGTAATAAAATAAAACAAGTTATAAAAGTGATTGATTTATTCATCTTCAAACGTTATTAAAACATTATCAAGAAAACCTGCGCGCTGATCAATATTGTCGTGACCTAGATCTCTTTCAGCATTTAGATTCCCATTTCTACAGTGCTGGTCTAGCCGCAAAAAGCACTCTTGACAGATAACACCTTCTGGTGGAAGCTGTAAGGTAAGAAACATATATGAGTATATGGTGGAGAAGTTCATAATTATATCCACACAATCCCCAAAAGGCAAAGTTGAATATTTAGCCTATTAAACTAGTTATTTAAGATACTTTTAGGTAGGTAGGTTTACTATTTTATACATATTTTGTTGCATTAATTACAAGCCAAGCAAAACCGCAGGTGGTACAATCATCATTATAAGGATTTTTCGCTACGGCCAAATATGATCAATAAATAACGTAGTATCTACAAACCTGTTGCAACGATTTCCATCTAGCGAGAAGAGTTTGCAGTTCAGATTGTATTGAAGACACTACAAGTCTTAGCATTCTGTCGACGCACAAGTGACAATTTATGCACCTCAATCGTTACTCAAGTCACAAGCAATGATCAGACTCCGTCGCAAATGGCACAAAGTCGGCGAATAGGTGAGATCGAGTCCGTATACAAAAGCAAAATCGTCGTGAAAATATAATAATAAATCACAGAGAGAGAGATTACGGAGCAACAAACACAAACAACAAAGCGAATGTCAATGATTGTCATCATAGACTAATATATTATACCTGATTGTCATCTTCAATCTTGAATTCTTGACTGATCTTGACATAAGTATTGGTGCGCCAAGGACGTTTCGTTACACGTAAATACTTAACGCTCATATTGCCAAATAATTATTAGAATAAATATTCATTAAAACATTATTTTCATTAACTGTGTATATTTAAACCGAATACATATTAAAATCTGTACATAACACATTTAAACATGCCATCTTTTTTAATCAAATTACTCGTTTTGTTCTCGTGTATGCGTACTAAGTAACGCAAGTGGTCGCGATAAAAACAGGAAATAGGCGTTGGGTTTTAAAATTCCTTTTATTACTTATTTTTTATCCGCAAGTGTAACAGAGTAACAATTAAATAACCAAGGGTCTTATTTTGATAGGATAATTTTCATTAATTTACATTTCTTGTAAATTAATGTATGGGTGGGGCAGGATCTGGCATTGTCCTTTATTATTATAAAAAAAAAACTTATAATTAATAAAACATCACATGATTTTTAAATGCAAAATACAAAAAATAATTGTAGGTATACGAGATTATACCCTCCCCGTCCCGTGGGAGCTACACCTTGTCGTGGTGGAGGGGCTCAGTAACCGTGGCTTGGACACCCGCGGTGAAGTTAAGAGACATCCTGGGAGTGGATGCTCCGCGTGGGCCTGGTTTTTTGGCGGCGGAGCTAAACACCTTCATCCGCCGCCAAGTGGGTTTTGTTCGGGGCCCGCCTGACCGTTTTGCGGGCCAATACACGTCGGGGGGTCGTGAGGAATGCTTCAGTGATGCACGACCCTCCGACACACGGGTACATGAGGAACACGGGTTGGTTTTTAGTCAGTAAGAGTCTGACAGTCCCCTTCACCCTTCACCTGGGCGGAGGAACTCCATGAGGATTTTCCAACAAGATACCAAAAAAAAAAGGTATACGAGATTATAAAAAAATAATATCAACTTATGAATAAAGAGGGAAAGATACTTAACATCCTAATATTTATGTAACAGGTAGGTATATAACGCCTAATTATTTAATACATATTGCTGCTGAGGGGGACGTCTTAGCGTAGGTTAATCCAGCCATGGTGATCTCGTGACCAGAAATACCCGTTACATAAATAGTAGTAGGCATAATAAAGCCAGCTTCCCACGGAACACTGTTTTGCACCACGCGTTGCTTAACTTTCAAGTATAGCAAGGTTCGCAAAACGACGCACCGTGGGAAGCCAGCTTTATATTTTATTTTTATTTTATGGTGTATACTTGATGGCACGGTATTTACCTTATTGCATGAACTATACAAGGCTCCAAAAGAACTTCTTCAATGTATTGTATATACATATTAGCCGTGTTTATGTATACATATATAAAATATATTTATACATGTCATCCGAATTTTCTTCTTCCTCGGTGAATAGATAATTCGAACCTCATAGCTGGTTCTTTTGACAAACTCTAGATGTTTAAGCAGACCACTTTTGTCATTTGAGTCTGCTGGACCTAGTTAACACATACTTGATACTAGATTCCACGGGCTGTTCCCGCAACTTGTTTCTTTCCGTTAGTATCTTGATCTTGTTTTCTAATTCGTTGACTGTGTTAACTTTGTCTTGAACTTCCTCCATATACTGTTTCCTCAGTGCTTTAAATTCTATTTCCATATCTGAAAACCTCTTCTGGAGATCTTCGTAATTTTGTTTTTGCTCATCGTAACGTCCATTCATTTCCTGTCGAAACTCCCGGAGCTCCATCAGTTATTCACCTTCTGTGTCGGTCTGACATCCACCTTTTGTGTATTGTCGACTGACGCGTTCGGTGTTCACGTAGCTCGGTGTAAAAGTTTTATTCATATTCATATTATTACTGCCGCGAACTGGCGCATGGCGTGTCGATATTACCTATCTTCGGTATACTACTTACACATTCAGGACACTTCCAGTTGCTCTTGTATTCTACAGATAAAGCTTAAAATTTTTCTTTAGTAAAAGCTAGACACTTGAGGTGGTATAATTTCTTGCATGTTATTTCAGAACATTCCATGTACGAAATGTCATAAATGACGGCACTGCAGTGGTTACACTTTGTTCCCATTTATTAAACGTATATTTAATAAGCTCGTCACTTAAAACATTACCACAAAGTACATAATAATCAGACCGCCTCCTCCGCCCCGCTGCGCTTAAGCGCGCCAACTCCTATGAGTTGGCGCGCTTTTAATAACGCTGCGCATGGGTCAATTTCATCGTGATAACTTTTAAACTATTCACCCAAACTACTTACTGTAAAAGACAACGTTCATCTACATTAAATACTGAAGACAATAAATTTATCTATTTTGAAAACAATTTGATAACTACTCTAGAATGAGCATTGTAAAAAAGTATCAAATTTAATTATTTTTACGGACCACTTTTTAGTATATATTATTTTAACTACATACATATCATCTCTCCGCATAACATGTCCATACCAGGCCAGTCGACTCCCTTTTACCTTTTCATCAATGGGCGCCACTTACATACTACCTCTAACGTAATCATTCCTTAATTTTAAGTATTATCTGTTTATATGTATGCTACACGACTAATGTGCAGATCCGTTTGTGATGAAATTTGATATGGATAGTCTGAAACCTGGGGAAGTACAAAGGCTACTCTTTATTAAAATTTCATGCGGGCGAAGCCGCGGGCGAAAGCTAGTATATATATATAGTAGTAAAATACCCTAATAATATCACCATGTACGTGCATACATTTTACTTGGAGTATTGCCACGAGTGATTTTGGGTGTTATTCGTTGATTGCAATTGTAATTATATGTTGTAGGCAGAATCACAAAATTGTTTTAGTTGTTAAAATGGGCGAAAGTATACACTAAATAAGTTTTGTTTAAAGCAGGTAAACACAGCAAGATTTATGGACGTATGACTGATTATGTTTAAAAAAAAAACAAATTTGTAATATTATTCACACGATTTTATTTAAAGCAAGTCATCAGTAAGCAATTGTAAAAATCACAGAAGTAATAATATACGGAAACGAAGCCATGGTGCATCACAAAACGCCACTGGAAAAATTACGATGGGATCAGATCGTCGTAATTATATTGCTCTTGTCACGATATAGAATAAAAGTAATAAGAATTCTTCTTTCGACATTCAAAAATAATATATTTTTGGTTTTATAACAGATACAGTAGATATCGCAGCTGTATTAAATAGACATATTGGTAAGTTGTTGTCCAAACAACGTACATTAATTACTTTCTATAAGCATCGAATTAATTTAAAGTAACAAACAACACCCAGTAAGAAAACAATTTTTTTTTTCATTTAATTGTGGTCCCATTAGATATTTGAAGCTAAAAAAATGTCATCCAAGCAATAAAGACTAGCAACTCTTTCCGGCACCAATATTTTCACCAGAGTTCAGATCATATCTACGAAGAAGATTTTTTTGTTCCCTGGCAAGACTGTGAACGTCAGACGTACAATTTTACAGCTACGTAAGTTTTAATTTTATTGCTTGAGTATGATATTAATAGTTATTAAATTTTCACTAGTACATAACATACAATGTGAAACAGTTGCAGCTCCTTTAAAATTAGAATGTATGACCATTATATTGGCGACTAGCCGTTTCCCGCGGTTTCACCCGCGTCCTGAGGGAACTTCTTCCCGCACCGGTTAATTGATAGTCTAAGTTACTACTTGGTACATCAGCTATCCGCCAGTGAAATTCCCGTCAAAATCAGTCCAGCCGTTCCAGAGATTAGCGGAGCAAACAGACAGACAGACAAAAATTGTAAAAATTGAGATTTCGGTATATGTACAGATGCATTTAGTAAAAAGCGGTTATTTTTATATTACAAACAGACACTTCAATTTTATTTATGTGTATAGATAATATAAGAAATAAGTATAAATGAAGTCCTAAAAAAATTCAAGACTTTTTAATAAAAAAATGGTTGTTGTGCTTAACTCAAAAAAGATAGGTGTAGTGTGTTCCGGACTTTTTTGTAGATATTTTTAAGGTCTTTAATTAATTAGAACATTTTATGGTTCTATATTTTATAATTTAGGCGGGGTACGCCAAATAAGGAACTTTATTGGATGATTTTTTGCACCTTGGGTCGGAAAAACCCAAATATCTTACGGACTCCTACTTTTTCTAAAATAAAATATAGCCTATGTTACTCGCAGATAACGTAGCTTTCTAATGGTGAAAGAAAAAAAAAGATTTTTAAAATCGGTCCAGTAGATTTTGAGTTTATCCATTACAAACAAACAAACAAAAATAAAAAAAATCCTCTTTTTAATATTAGTGTAGACTGAAAAGAGTGGCCATGAGATTTTTTGCCCATTCTTTCTCATCTATTGCATTGTGAACGTGGCAGTTTATCTAAATGAAGAATCTTTAAGTAATTAATTTCCATTTTGACGTTCATAAGCGTCACTTTGTGGCCTAGATGAATACGTGTTTTAGAGGCGGTGAATGGTTGTGCTGATGATCTGATGCGATGATTTCGTCATCGACGGTGATGATCAAATGGGTCCTTGATCCGAAACCTATATATTAATATGGACATTCCTCTGGAACTAGCTGATTATTAAAAATTTTTTTATTTTATATCTTTTTATTTCAGTAACAAATGATTACAAAAACAATAATTGTTGATTGGAGCCTCCTTTTAAGCAAACAATGCCTGTATTAGGAGACTCCGCTCTTCCATAACGTAACACAGTGTCATAATCTAAGTTAACTTAAATTTTATTTTACTTATTTATAACAAACAAAAGAAAGATAATAAGGTGTGTGTGCATTTGAGTGTGTGTGTGTGTGTGTGCGTGTGTGTGTGTGTGTGTGTTTTTGTGTGCATTTGAGTGTGTGTGTTTTTGTGTGCGTGTAAATGTGTGTGTGTGTGTGTGTAAGAATGTGTGTTATTTTATGTGCTGTAGGAGTGACTCAGTATCTTCATACGTAAGGTTTTTTATCCAACTCTCTAATATTCTTTTACAGTCTCTTAATGTTTTAGGATATATGTATATTTCTTTATTTACTTTATTATACAATTTAGCAGACCGTTTATTATATTGCATAGCGGCAGATTGAGTTTTGGTTTGTGGGACCATTGCAATAATGTCTTTTCGTCTTTTTCTCAGTACGTTGACATCATACGGTAGGGTCTTATGTTTTTTTAAAATAGTGTGGATAATGTATAATTTCCTAACAGAAAGCAGACCGCTTATCTGATAAAGACTCTCTGTGGGAAATCTAACTTTTTTAAAATACATTATTTTTATTAAAGCTCGGTGTGCTCGTTCAATTTCAATAAATTTAGATTTAGCTGCACCTCCCCAAATAGGGATGCAATATACCACAACTGATTTTGCTATTGCATTATAAATTTCATTCAATAGATTTCTAGGTGGACCTATATTTTTATTGAGTTGAGTAGGAACGACATACCGTAAGGTTTTAAAAATCCAACCAAGTTTCCTAAGCCTTCCAGTGATGTGCTCCAGATGAGGGTAAATAAAATAAAATAAACGGAATTTAGGTAGGAATTGTATTCTGCCAGGGTTGCAGAATTTACGAAGAGTTATTTTTAAATTATTAGTTGAGGCTATTGAAAACTATGAAGCACATAATTTAATACCTTTTTTTAAAATTTGCTCCTTTGACATCGTCAGCTGCAGTACGGTCTTTTTTCTATTTATGAATGGACTTGAGATGTTAAAAGAAATAGGTTAAAAATAGAAAATATAGAAAAACTCATAGTTATATATTTTAATTGTATAGATCAAGATTACCAGGATAGTAACATTGTAATCGATGAAGATTAAAAATATGAATTTTATTATTGATAAAAAAATGATGTAAAATGTACATATTTAACAATAAACAATGTTGATTTTTATTCTTTTTATTTATTCTACCCTTGTAAACTACCGTGAGCAGTTTGAAAATATTAAAATTTAAGTGCAACAATTTATAAATAGTTATGGCCGTATAAAGGCTAAAAATAAAAAATATTAAAGCTTCGATCGGAAATCGATTGTTTTTTTATTATTCATCAGAAAAAGAATGAATTAAGTTTTGATGGCGTCCTTTAAAATTTGAATTGATTAGTAATAATATCACTACCAACATTAACAATATTTAATTGAATTCGGAAATACCGGAATTACTTTCCGGGAAAATGGCTTATCCATGTTATTCTTTCTGTGTGCATTTATGATACAAGTACCAAAAATCAATCTACCTACTCCGATCACTGTTGATGATGTACGGCTCTGCAGCCTCGAGGGTTGTGAGTAGAACATCTCTAGCGCATTTTGTTTGTTTTTGACCGAGTAGCGTGATACGAATATCCGTTATACCGTATAAGCGGCTATCCCTTGACAGATTTAACAAAATGAGCTGTAAAAAGATATTTGTTAGGATACGCTAGACTCTTCTACTGATCACAAGAACTGTTTATTGAGTAATACCTATACGGGGTGTAAGGGACGGTGTACCGAAAATGATACATGATAAATGATGATGTACATGATACGGAGGCCACTAGCGGTCGAATTTTTAAGGAATTTTTTATGAATTTTCCCTATCTTTAGCATTTTTTGCCATATAATATAATAAAATAGTAACTATAGTCAACCCGCATTAATATTTATGTAAAACTCTAAGAATGAAACATGTACATGGTGCGTTTACACTGACGTGACATCGGCCGCCGCGCGCGGCCGCAGCACAGTCAGTGCACCAGTATATCGTAATCACTGACACTGGCCGTAAGCGTGCGTTCACACTGCGCCGGACTGGCTAATAAGCCGTAAGCCGGCGCCCGGAGCGAGTGTTCACACTACGCCACGACCGGCTAATTAGCCGGAGGACGGCCTGCTCCCTAGATTAAATTTACTTTATAGATGGAAGTATTTCATCACAAGATCATCACTAAAATAATCTGACATTGGTGACCATGGGTGGCCATGGTCACCAATGTCAGATTCTTTTAGTCAAAATTAAATAGAACTTCATGTGAAAATTAGAAACTTCATTCATTGACATTTTGACTCATAAAGATTGTACTGATATTTGTAGGGACGTTGAAATTTTATCGATACTTTTATTTAAAATGTTTTTGTATGAAAGAGAAACAAATACATCCTTAAAAACTTTTGCGTTCATAATAACAGTTTATAAATAAAACCATTTTCGGCAAACAACTACTAAGCTATGCATGTTTAGTCGCGATTTTTTCCTAGATCATAGCAAGCGATACTTACCTAATAAATGCACATAACTTCCAAAACTCAGAGACATGGGTTTGAATTTGAATTTTATTGCCGTTTAAATTAAGTACACGGTGCCTGGTGGCAACCAAACATTGACGTTACTGAACTTCAATGTCCGTTTGACAATGAAATCAGCAAATAACACGATTTGTTTATCTGTTACTGACTTGGTTACATGTAATAATAATATGCAGGTTTTAATTTGAACAGGTTTTGTAAATGAAATCACAAGTGTCTGTTCCTACGTTAAAATTTATTGATCTATATTTATGTTTCATCGATATTTACTTTATCCCTACTAGGAGAGTTGGCATCAATTTTGGGTAGGTATTTGAGGCATGATTGCAGACCTGGCTGGCGAGCAGCGAGGCTATAGAAAATTATGAAAAAACGAACAAAAATGTATTTGAGGCAACATGCAATTTTTAAATATAATAGTTTAATGTATATAGAATACAAAAAAACATAAGTCAGATGATTTAGTCAGGGCTTTATTACATTGCCAGGCGTTTTTTATTTTGGTTTGAAAATTATTTTTGCATGCGCCGGGCTATGTTAAAGCCACGACTAAATCAAATAATATAATCAATTATAGACATTTATCTTACTCTACGCTAGAAAAATCATAAGTCAAAATGAAGTAACTATGTATATTGGACAAGACTGCTATTGTAATGCGGTCTCTATAGTATTTTCCTTATTCTAAGGCCAGCTCCGATCGGTGTTACCAACTAAGTAGAATTAGCACTAAAACTGGGGGTTTCAACATTTGCCTAGAATTAAATACAACGTTCGTTTTAAAATAATTTGTACATTGTTCAATCTATTATTATTATATTACTTGATGTGTTGATTTAACATTTAATTTGCATTTTCTTTACATATTACCTAATAGAACGAATTATTATTTTTGTATACCAATTATTTTCCGAAGTGAAATAAGTATTATAATGATAATTTAAGTGGGTGTCATGTGTCTAGGGAAATTTTATTTGTGGTTTCTGGTGGAGAGCTTAGTTCAACTGTTGGTAACACTATGTCACCGGCACTAGGCATGGGTCTGTGCACGTTGTCATAACTATCTATATTTCATAACTATCTATATCGTTCGATCACCTAATTTGAAGAAGTATTTACTCGTAGATATGTCTAATGCATAACTAGAATGATAACAGCAAGTGGTTTGGTAAGGCTCGTTTTAAAAATCCATTAAGAATGCTAAGATTGTTATCGAGACCTATAATTAAATTTATTGAGATGGCAAAAACTACAGCAAAAATAGCAAAAAGTTAATCAACAAAAAATATTGTGAAAAAGAAAAATCTAAACAACTAACAAAGATTAAAGAAATTTAAATATAATGCAAATCTTAATATATAAAATCCTTGCGTTACTGACTGACTGTCAGACACGCTACAGCCGAAACTATTGAGCGCAGGAAGCTGAAATTTAGCATATATGTTCCTTGGGGACCGTAGAGGTGCACTAAGAAGGGATTTCCCGAAATTCCCACGGGATCGGCCAAAACGGGTAAATTAAAAAAAAATGCAGGCGTAGCTGCTGGCGTCCTCTAGTTTAAAATAAAATTATACTATGTAAATAATACACCAAAAAAAAAAACAAAAAGAAAAAATACCATCACAAAAAGCTGTATTTTTTAAAGTTCACAAACATTACAAAACGTTAAAATTGAACAAATAAACCGTTACAAGGCAACAAAAATACGCCAAAATGAGAGAAATTAAAAAAATACATGTACAAAAAGTATACAAAGATATCAAAATGAAATTAAAATATAAAGTTAAATTAAACAAAGAAGGTGCTAATAATAAAAAAAGCTAAATGTAATAAAATTTAGCACAAAAGGGAAAAAAAATAGAAAACGTAATACAGTTACGTACAGATAAAATAATTATATTTTTACATACATACATACATAGACTCACGCCTGTTTCCCAGAAGGGTAGGCAGAGACTACGGAACGCCATTTGCAACGATCCTGACATACCTCACTTGCTTCACTCACTCCCAAGTTTCTCATGCATGCTCTTCTGTTAAGGGTACTTCTGACTTGTCCTTTTTTCAGGATGACTCCAATCTGGTCAGAGAACGTCTGCCTAGGTCTTCCCCTTTGTCCTGTTCTATTCACACTTGCCTTATATATCTTCTTTGTCAGTCTATCGTCATCCATCCTCTCCATGTGCCCAAACCATCTTAACATGCCTTTCTCAATGCTTGTCACTACATCTTCTTTTACCCCACACCACTCTCGTATCGCACAATTCTTTACTCTGTCGGTCAAAGACACACCACACATACTTCTCAGTGCTCTCATTTCTACAGCATTTATTTTACTTTCAAATCTCTTCTGCCATACCCAACTTTCACTACCATACATAAAGGTAGGCACTAACACACCTCTATGTACAGCCAAACGTGCCTTTTAGGACACGTTTTGACTGTTCATAAACGCTTTCAGAGCTCCATTTACACTATTACCTGCATTAACTTTCCTTTCAATATCTTCTTCATTCTTACCATCTCTTGTAAACAACGTACCTAAGTAAACAAACTCATTTACTTGTTCCACTCGCTGTCCATCGATCAAAACATTACAAGGCGTAACGCATTCCTCCTTTTCAAAAACCATAACTTTCGTTTTACTTACATTCACTTTCACTCCTTTCCTCTCTAACGCACCATGCATGATTGCCACCATCTCCTGCAACTCCTCCGCTGAAGACGCAAGTATTACCTGATCATCAGCATAAAGGAGGTATTTGACGAGTTACCCATTCATCCTTAATCCGCAGTCACTATGTTTTAAATCTTGCAAACAACTGTCCATGAAGAGGTTAAACAGCCACGGCGACGCTACACATTCCTGTCTAACACCTTTCTCGATGGTAAACCAGTCAGTGTATGCCCCGTTTAACCTCACACAAGCTCTAGAATCCTTATAAAGGGATTTCAGAGCTCGAATGAGGCTGCTGTCCACCCCATTCATTGACAGCACCGACCACATTTTTATCTGATTAATTATATTTTTATCTGTACTGTAACATAAAAAGTTTAAAAAATTACGTAAATCCAAAACGTGTATAATATATCAAATTGTAAAATTATTTATCAAAGAGTAAAAGAAACTCAACAATAAATATATCAAAAAAAGAATACAATAAGAAGAAATAAATTAGCCTTGGATGTTACAAAATGTCTATCTAAATGGTCACCGGCCAACCATTCTGCTGTCAAAAAACGCTACGTTAAAATATAACTACGTAGGTAAAGTCTGACCGCGCGCGGCATTTCATGGTGTTTATACTCGTTATGAAATTTAGATAGTCAAACAATTGACGTATAACTATCTATACCTAATATAGCATATGTTCGTTACCATAACGATCGGTATATTCTAACGCATACTCTTAGTTTAGCTCTACGAGTCCGTCTTAATGCCCGGATCCGGTCTATTGACCGGATCCAGCTTAGTGTATATAGCTTCATACAAATTGTTCTGCCACTGGCTCGTTATTCGCCGGTCCGGGCATTAAGCCAGACCGGCTAATTAGCCGGTCCGGCGTAGTGTGAACGCTCGCTAACAGCTGATAGAGTGAGTTTGTGTATTCCTATTTACATCGCAATTTTTTGGAACATTGTCGAGTTCTTAGATTTTTTTCGGAAAATTCGACCGCCAAGGGTCTAAGTATAATGTACTGAATCACTGGTATCAGTTTTCGGTACACTGTCTCTTACACCCAATATATTAAATTGAAACAGTCAAATAGAAAGTAACAAAATAATATATTTAAAAAAGTATACGGTATGAAACAGCGATAGCCGAGTGGAGAGACCGACAGACTGCTACGTAGAGGGTCCGGGTTCGAATCTACGGCACGCACCAATGACTTTTCGAAGTTAAGTGCGTATTAAATTGTTAATGATCACTTGCTAAACGTCGAAGGAAAACTACTCGAGGATACCTGCATGTCTGAGAGTAATAATAATGTTTAGACGGGTACATATTAGATATTTTTTCTACTGCATTGGCCAGGTGTTAAAAAGGATCTTAAGCCCTTTGATCCCAAACTAGGTGAAGTCTGTACGGTTACTAAGTAACTACAAAAACCTAATTATTATTCTTTATCTTTGCGAAATATAAAGATGATAATAATTTGTAGGAAAATGAAATTAAAAAATAAATCAAATGAACTAGACAATAAAATTGAACTCAAGTAAACATACGATGAACATGTAATAAAATAGACTGAACTAACACTGTGCTTAAAACAGCAGTGCATGATTGATGACATGTGACAGATATCGATAAACTAAATATACAAATAACATTTAAAGACGGAAACCTTTAGCAATTCACTAAATTTACCTTAAATTTACCCAGGTTTATATCACCCAGGTGAACAAAGTGACCCCCCGTGGGATCTCAACCTTGACGTAGTGGGGGGCTCAGTAACCGTGGATTTGTCACCCGCGGTGAAGCTAAGAGGGATCCCGGGAGGGGACGCTCCGCGTGGGCTTGGAGGGGCCTGCGCAGGATGCATCCAACGGTGCGGGTGCGGGGGACAGTACTGTCTGTCCCTCACAGTCGGGTGCGGTCGCGGGAGGAGAGGCGTGTCGGTGTTGCGTTTCCGCGCGCCCTATCTCCCGCGACCAAATGGGGGCGCACCATTGTTGCGTCGCGGTGGGGCCGCAGAGGAAGAGGAGATGCGGTGTTGCGTTGCCGTCCTCCCTATCCTCTGCCGTCGCTGGGTGTTTTGGCGGCGGAGCCAAACACCTTCATCCGCCGCCAAGGGGGTTTCGTTCGGGGCCCGCCTGACCATCTGGCGGGCTAAAACCCGTCGAAGGGTAGCGAGGAATGCTTCGGTGAAACCCTACCCTCCGACACATGGGTACATGAGGAGCACGGGTTGGTTTTTAGTCAGTAAGAGTCTGACAGTCCAATTCGTCCTTCCCCCCCAGGGCGAAGGGACTCCATGAGGATTTTCCAACCCAACACCTAAAAAAAAAGGTGAACAAAGTGAAATAAACCGAAAGAAAAATCTAATTGAAGGAGCTTCGGTTGTACCTTTCCCTGTAAAATAAAAAGTAATCCAAAGCGGTATTTTTGCGTACCAACTTACATTTATTAACGCCAAACACATAATACCCATAACAGATATCAGTAGTAGGTACCTACAAAACCTAATATGTAGTAATAAGTTTGACATACAATATAAAAGATGGGTTTTATGAACAACGCTGAGAATAGTTAGTTATACATGTTTCTTTCAAGATAATTTTAAGTTAGTTGTGCTATCGGGTTCCATATTGGTCTTTTGACATTTGAAGCTAACTGGAAATTGGGAGTATTCGTTTTTCAGCGCCAATTTTTTCACCAGAGTCACAGTCACAGATCAAATATGTATAATAGGCCAGGAGGCGGTTAATGGTTGTGCCGATGATTTGATGCAATGATTTCGTTATCGACGGTTATGATGTATGCTCTGCAGCCTCGAGGGGTGTGGGTGGACCATCTCCAGCGTATTTTGCTCGTTTTGGACCGAGTAGCGAAATATGAATATCCGTTATACCGTATAAGTGGCTTTCCCTTATATGATTTAACAAAATGAGCTGAAAAAAGATAACCGATGTTTAAAAAGTATTTAAAAAATGAAAAGAGATGTTTATAAGAAAACGCTACACTTTGCTTCTTCTGAATAACAAGAACAATAATACATTTACATGAAAACAAATTTTAATCGACTGATACCTATAAATTAAAAAGAATACATGAAAATATTAGTAACATAATATTTAAAAATAAAATTAATATAACGTAGGATTTGAATTCGATTAAGAAATATTTGGTAAAACAAATACATATAAGATATTTTTGCTTCTATGGACGATAGTTGTTGCAAAGGTCATTTATCAACACACACTTGACCTTGTCATCCTAATCTAGGCAGAGCCTGTAAGGTTACCAAGTAATTGATAAACATTAAAATATATAAATATTTGCAAGATATTAAATATATTATGTTTACAATTTATATCAAATGAAAAAACATAAGCAGAATATTAAATTGGTCTTAGTAAACATATGATGAAAATATTTATTTAAGTCCAACTATTCATAGGAAAGAAAATCCTCACTGAGAAGGCTTTGCTTATACCTTTGCCTTTAACATAAAACTAATTCAAAACAGTATTTTTCTGCGTACTTACATTTATTAACACCAAATATATCGTAGTAGGTACTGGACCTAAAACGCCTAATAGTAATAAGCTTGACTTACACAATAAAAGATGGGCTTAATATGAAACAACACTACGAGTACATGTTTCTTTCAAGGTAAGGTTAGTTTAGATAAATAGTTAAAAAGTTTAATTTCTTATGGCTGGACATGTTTTGTATGGAGCTTATGTCAAATATGTATCTCTAGAAGCTAAATCCATAGATAGATCAAAGGTTAGGACCGGCTATTAGTCAGCAAGCCTCGAGTGATTTACTTGAGATCTTTCTTTTTTAAGCTCCACACGAAATATTAGGCGTGCTAAAAGTAATTATACCTTTTTTCTTTATCTAAGAGCATGAATTGCTAGACGTCAGACTGTAAATCTTGGTCCTAAATGTTTTAAGTGCCGGTGCATACTAAATCCATCTTGCATTCTTTGTCTTACTAAAGTCTTTTTACACTGAATAGGGTCGTTATGATCAGGAAATACATCAGTGGCAATGACTAGAACACCATGTACATTAAATAATATCATAACAGTCGTATACAAATAGACATGATAATATATTATAAGATTACGATTGAATTCAATGACGTTAACGAAAAAAATATTAATGAAAATAAATCTTTTAGAAATTAACGACATGCTTTGAGTTTTTGTAAACTGAATACCGACGCAACTTTAATAAGAGCTAGGAGTCAAATCAATTTTGACTGCCCTGTGCGAAATAAAACAAATTGTCTTATAGAACACAGTGTTGACAATTTCAACATTCCGTAAACTATGAGTTTTATTTTTTATTTCTCAATCATGCATAGAATCAAACATTAATTTTAAACATTGTATTCAATAAATAATTATTCCTGTAATCATTCAAATCGTAATATACGTAATTTGAACAGACTTTACAAGTTTATTATATCAACTTACAATGTCATTTTGAATGAAACACAGCATCATGATCAATTTTATTATAGAGTTTTTGAAATTCCATAATAAAATTGCTTGTATACGAGACTGCGAAGACTTTCGTATTATCGCCTAAGATATACCTTACAACTTATTATTTGCTGTTGTTACGGTTCATGCGACACAAACCGCTGGCAAACAGATAAATGCACAGAGGAATTAATAGAGTGCACTACAGTCTAATAACCTAAGGCTAAATTCGATTCGATGCGACTTCTAAAGTCATCGATGATAAATCTATTGAAGTAATATAGGAACATCAATGGAACATCAGAAAATTTAAAAGTAACTTAAAGGATGTTGGCACCATAACAGCGTCAATTTGGTACCATAAGATTAATGGACTAGGTACTAAGTTCTGGCTGTAAAGCCTGACTAGATACATCGTATTCCTGTAATCATATAAATCCTAATTTATATACAGCATTTGAGCATAATATCTACAGGTCCACTTAACTAACAATATCTTATATTCTATAACAGTCACTGTTACAGTAAGAAAAATAATTTTGTGGGAACTTGACTAGATAGAAGCAGCCACAGTTTGCATGGTCTAAGTATATTTTGGAGGGAAGAGCTTGCAATATTGCAAAGACAACATACATTATGACCAAGATACACATTATTATTATGACAGTACTTCTCTACGTAATGCCACGTGAAAATAGAAAAAGACTTATTTCGTGTTTGAGAACCTAAACTTTTCACATGCCTTATTTTCAACGTAGCCAATACAAATCATCAAATATAAATAGTACGCAGGATAGAGTTGACTGAATTCAAAACTTATTTTACATTTTTTTCTGAAATTATATTGATGCGTATTTGAACATTTTGGAAATGACTTTGGTAAATATATATACTTTTCTTTTTAAGGCAAACGTAACATTTTGAATCAATCAGATATTCGAAGCGAATTCGCAGTCATTCTGACCTCACAGATTACATTATATCACTAACCGTTTCAATCACAACTATCATATCCAAGACACCTGGTCACCTTTGTTTTCAAAAAACACCCTCACTTCCAACTCTTAAAAAGCATTTTTCTAATTTCTAGTGGCTTTTATACCTAGAACATTGAATACTATATTAAATTACTTAATTGGGTGACTATGTCTGCCACTGATTTTGATAATACGTTCATGTTCTGTGACGATGAAAGCGCCGCATCCTTCAGGGAGATGAGTGGAACATTGCCAACGTCGGATAGTGTTCGTATCTGATGCTGCAGCACGATATGTATGTCCGTTCAGCCACATGAGGCTTTCACCTTTAGTCGCTTTAATTATTTGTGCTGAAATGAAAATTAGTAGTGTTAGTACCTACCCTAAAACCGAGTGTAAAACGTTGTTATCGTAGTATAATTCAAATTCGTGAAATTGCTAGTGGAAGTTTTGCTACAGCTACTCCAGTAACTGCAGCAAAACTTTTTACTCGGTACAACGATAGTAATTGTATTGTTAGTACATGTTAGTAATTGTATTCTATTATTAACATGTACTTCGTAGAATCCTTCGAATTGTCCCCCCAACGATTGCGATGTGCAAAGATCAACGATACTCAACATTTTTGCGTGTGAACATGCGGTTAGGAATAAGGTCGTAAGAAGCTATTCAAAGTAATGCAAATGTAAATAGCGATTTCATAATTAATTACGGTCTATGACCCTAAAGCAAACATTCCATGTAATACCAATTGTTAAACAGCAGACTAACATTTAATTACATATAAAACATTTTTAAATTTTATATATTTATCTAACAGTGCTACCATATAGGCAACATGAATATAGTAATTTAAATTTTCTATTACAGTTTAATTCCGTAGTTATAGCGGTGCCTATGTTGACTTAAGTCAAACTAAGTAAATCACTCTTACACTTTCTTCAACATATCCGCAAAGTCAGTTGTCATCAAGTACGTTAACTTGGACTTATTAGATAGATCCCAATAAACTAAAGTAATTTTTATCAAATGTTTGGCTCGATATTGTAATTTACAAAAATCACAATTGTCCTCTGTCAAGGTCATCTTTAAAATGTCAAATGTACTCGAAGATTTTAAAGTGGCATTCGATCGGTAATATTGCTGGTTACTTAGAGAAGGTGACGTCGAAATCATCAATGAGATATCTGAAAGGAAAGTCATTATTTTAGGTAATGTTGAAACATTTTGTCTCAAGTTTGTCACATGCTTTAAAACTATGCAAGTCTGGAACACAAAATCAAGTACTTCCAAAATATATCGTTTAAAAATAATCACAACTTATATACTTATTCATCCTGTCTTAAGTATTAACAGTGTTAAAAAAGAAGTTCGCCATTTGGTTACTTATTTATAGAGTAAAGCAAACATTTAGTTACACTTATATTTTACATTCACAATCTATATATATAAAAGAAAGTTGTGTTAGTTACACTATTTATAACTCAAGAACGGCTCAACTAATTTGGCTGAAAATTGGTGGGGACGTAGCTCCGAACCAGGAAAAACACATAGGATACAATAAAATGCAAAACATAATCTGGGAGAGATTTTAGAGAGGGTCGAAGTTTGTAGGGACAAGCCTCCTACCTATTGACAGTAATAACGCATGCGCTGTAATAATTTAGAGCTGCGCGCGCATGTGCATCTGTCAGTACTGTTACATTATACATTGTCATATGGTGCACTGTCATTACTTCGTTCACTTACTTATAAAAACTAATAATTATTGTAACAGCCTTGGCTAATCCCTAATAATATTAGGTGAAAATGCCAAAATGTGTATGTATGTATGTACCGATTTCAAGCTAAACCGGCTGAACCAATATTCTCTACTCATAAATGCGAAAGTGTGTATAGAGATATATTGGACCATGGCTTTGACATTCGACTGCATGCAAAGTGATGTTGTTGAGCACCGTTAGATAGATAATGTCATGAATACTGACCAAGTTACATCGTACCTTATGGAGTTTCTGAACTCCTTACAATGTACAGGAGTACCTTCATGCAACTTGAGACTGAACGTTGGTGTTTCAGTCCTGTTAATGCGGAATCTTAATGCACCAAAGCTTTTGTAATGGCAAAGAGCTACAAGTAACACCTAGAATGAAACATTATAAAAGCCATCCGCTATTGCCAGTCAGAATCGCTCAAGAAGAGTTCCGTAGTGGAGGTATCCACTTACCATGGCCATTATCTTCGACTAACTATTAATAGTATTTGTATAAAATACAAAGCTATATTTACAGTTTTTAAGATGTGCTTTATTTCAAAAACTGCTGACTACATAATATATCGTTCAAACCAATTTTCATTAGAAGTTTTTATAATGATCTACAGCATATATTTTTTTTTAGATTAGTCACTTTCTTACTTTAAAAGTTAGAGGGACACACACACCCATTTTACCACTTTGGAACCGTATATCTTTCAAACGATTGATGATGATTTTAGGAACCTCAAAGTAATTTTAACGACCCATTTTCCACATCAGTTTCATGTATGAAGAGCCCCCCGTAATATTCAATATTTTTTATTTTCTATAACGTCGTAAAGTGGTTCACATCTACCTACCAATTTTCAAATGTGTAAACTGAATAGTTTCGGCATAAAGTGGCTGTGACATACAGATAGACTAACAGACATAGCGCGTCTATAAGGATTCAGTGTTTAGCTACTTTTATCTACGGAACTCTAAAAATACTGTGTACAGAAATGTTTTAAATACTTCTTGCGGTTATATTTCTAATTAGTCCCTATGAACCTAATTAAAACGAAAATTATTATCGAACGATGAAGAAGTTGTGTGTTACCCCGAATTTAACGTGAGCGAAGCCGCGGGCAAAAGCTAGTACCTTTATAATAATAATAATAATATTCTACCACATACACACATCACCATCTAGTCCCAAGTTAAGCAGAGCTTGTGTTATGGGTACTAGATAATGCATAAACATACATATATCCTCTTTTTTTGTAAATACATGCATATTATACATAGAAACACCCAGACCAAGACAAACATCCATGTTCATGCACTCAAATGTCTGACTCGAGCGGGAATCGAACCCGCGACCATTGGCTTAGCAGTCGATTACACTCTCGCTGCGCCAACCGGTCGTTATTTTTTACGATTTTCTGTAAAGCGCTGAGACTGATTCAAAAGCGTTTAAAACCGGCTTTATCGTAATTTGTATTCTTTGTTTTATTCATGGGTTCGATCAAGTGCACGAAGTGAGAAAAAAAGAAAAAAGTAAGAGAAAAAAATATGGCGTTACAAAGTTAACCGGGAGAGCTAGTATTATATATTTTCTGTCAAGTTTTGATGCACCTATTCTTCAAGATTATTTACTAATGTTATGACCAATATATTGCTATCATTTGCAATTATGAATAATAAAACGACAAATACAAAACATTTATTATATTGTACAATATCTATTTATAATTCGATAAAGACAGAAACATCAATTTGTTAAGATAACAAAAAAATTTGCCAATATATCTTACTTACTCTTTTTCTTTATTTATTAACCTCAATTAATAATCAAGGTTAACAACATTTGGGAAAACTTTTGTATGAGGACTAAATTTAAGTTCAAATAGGCATCAGATGTGCATACAGACACCAATAATTCCCTTTCTAATAGAATATAAGAAGAAAGCAACCATATCAACAATCACAGGTTCTCTGAACAAAAATCACATAAATTCTAGCCAAAATATAACTAATAGTGGAAAGATAAAAATAACCAACAGGTATTTTTCAATCGAACAATAAAAATATGCTAATTGTTTGATAGATACGTATGTATGAACATTTACTGAATTAATTCAGTATGGTATAGGTGAATGATTGTGTTCGTTCCTCACAGCAACAATTTCGTTTCAATAGTCAACACAGTGGCTTTGCATCCTTGTGAGTTGTGTGTAGAACATCTCCATGACACCTTCTTCCCATAAGAATTTTTAGCTGAGTAGTATGTATAGCCAAACAATTTGATGAGAGGCTTTCCCTTTTTGGATCGGACAAATTCCGCTGAAATCAGTTGGACAAAGTATCAGCATATAAGTGGTTTAAAGTTTCAAATAAATAGATGCTCTTTATCGTGCAGGTTAAAATATTAACATATATTTTTAGGTTATTGATTATTCTGTACAAGTGAATATCACATACAATTTGGTCACAACAGGCAGGCTAAGGCTAGACAAAATACAAAAATCAGAAGGAGACTATGTACAGAAAAGATTAGTCAATACGGTCAATAGGTTAGATTATATGAAAGAAAATGAAAAACTGAAACCGGTTAAAAAAGTTAATATTTCACAGACTTTTAATACTGGCACAATGTTTACAGATCTGTATGAAAAACGTAGATAATATTCAACTAACCATCCAGATAAATATTTATGAATAGATTTCATTTGGATACACTACTATTTTTAATTAAAGTCACAGCTAAAGCTAATTCAGATAATTTGATCGATGATTTTTAAATGGCCCAAGACCTTTGTGATTGTAATCATGCAGATATGTTTTGCACTACACTACACCATGCCTCTGTTGCAGACTTTTTTAAAACATAGTATGTATATATTTGTATAGATATATTTAGTGATATGGATAAACTAACTTAAGCGAGACTGTGATAATTTCATATGTACATACGTAGAACATAGACTTTTAAAAGCTTTGAAGTATTGTAGTAACATCGATGTAAGAAATGTTGATATTTACAAAGCCATATTCAATTGTAGCGTTGACATCAATATTTAATAACTGTTCTTTTTTATTTTCCTCTGTTGACATATTGAACACATCGACAGGTACAAGTTGACCATTTCTTTTGTAATGTTGGCAAAATTGGGCGTTGCTTCTGCCAACATTTTATCACGACCAGCGTGACCTATAGCTTCATGAATACTATCGATTACATCAAAAAGCTCATCAGCCGGTAGAAAATACCTAAGACTTGTCCCTCCTCTGGCAACCAGTTTCTTTTCGCTGCCAATATTTATTACACCAAATCTTTTGAGTCTTCTATACTGCAGTGGCGATTTCCTTTCTGTCAATTCAGCCTCTTCTACCTGTCGTATCAATTCTATGTATGTTTCTCTGGGCAAAACTTTATAATGAGAGGATTTCTTGTTCTCACTTCGATAAATTTCAGTCAAAAATCTCTCTCTCATATGCATATTCAATAGCGTTGAAGCATCTACAATGACAACACAAATATTGAATTATGAACTAAGATCTCAAAAAAATATCTTTTTGCTAGATTTTTCATGTTTTATACTGCATGCATGATATATATAAAGCTTTACCATAAATTTCCGCAGCATGAAAAGGGATTCTAGAACACAATAAATGAACACAAGTATCGTACCAATTTAAGTTTGAAATCTTTATTTATAGGTAATAAAAATTACAATAAAGTGCCTTAACAGTAACGTTGCAAAAGCTCCTAAATCCATTGTATTACAAGTAAAAAAGTAAAATTTTGCAAAATTAAAATATTAACTCTCCTGCACATATAATATTAAAATTACATTTGCTTTAATAACAACGAATTATACTATGCTTAGTTGCTTACATTAAGATAAGTAGTCGACCTGTGTTTTTTAAATTATATTTTTATGAATCGACTTGGGTGATGGGTGGTTGTGATCACTATCAACCACAATCACCTGATCATCCAGGGTGTAAACGTGGGCATGACATCCAACAGGTGAATGAGTGGAACATCTCCAGCGAACTTTCCAACCTCGTGATGGTCTTGCAGAGTACGTGTATCTATTAAGCTGAATCATTTGTCGACCTCTTCGCGATACTATGAAACGTAAATCTGTAACAAGAGCAAAGACATTAGAAATAGTTCTGTGCAATATAAACGTATTATTGCTCTGTTTTTATTTTAACCGTCAACCACCATGCACCCATCACTCGATTTTTGTACAACCACCTCTACATAATCCCATCACCAAAATTAAGGCAAAACAACACTTTTGCCCAAGAACATCTATTAAATTAGTCGTTTTTCGCTACATCAGAATACGTATTTTTATTAGGTAACTACACGTCATCACAATTTTGAGTTTCTCTGATATGGTTTCAATAAATTATAAAATTAAACAATTGGCTAAAACTACTCTTACGATTTTCATCCAGATTTATTTCGTTTACTTGTTCTTCGCGTAACTTTTGCTTTTTGGATGCTTAGAAGATATCAAAACAAACCTCGAGAAAATCAATTAAAGCAATATATATTTAACGCGTCTACTTTTGGTAACTTATTGGCATCTCCGAAATATCAATTTGGATTGCCGGCCTTTAGTCATCATCATTTACATCTGGAATGTAATCAACATAGTTTGGTCTTGGCTTTGCTTGTGGCGGATGATTATGTTCACCATACATTTCTACCACATTGCCATCTAACGTGAGTACATGAGCGTGGCATCCTTTTCTACAATGGGTGGAACACCTCCACCTGATTTTCTCTGTTTTTGAAGGTAACGAAGAATACGTGTATCCATTTATTTGTACCAATGGTTTGCCTCGTCGAGACATAACGTAGTGTGCTGAAATATCAGAAAGTCAGAGAAGGATTTTCTTAAATTATAGAAAGTAAAAAGTCAACTCGTAAATATCAAGTTCAGACTTTAGAATATTTGTTAAGCTATTCATGAAATATGGCAGATGCGCATTGGTGGAACTCAGAAGTAAACAGAAATTGCAGTTAAAAATAAACTATAATATGAAAAATTGCAGTATGCTAAGACACAAAATTGAATTTTCTTTTGTTTCTTTTTACTTTCCAAAATTTATATTTTTTAATATTAAATACTCACATCAACTTAACATTGAACATTTACTACACCCGCACGTGATTACAGAACGCACGTGCTCTTATTTTGGTGGTCCGAAGTTGTTGAGGCACGCACGGTCGTGCTAAATTAAAAATCGTTCTATTGGTCGCGGTTTTTTCACGTTTTGTTTCACTTAAACCAAGAAACGAAAGTAGTAACTATTAGAATAGTTCATATTCTATGCAACTAAATCGTTTTAGAAGGGTGAGGGAAACGAAACGCGCCAAAAAATATTGAAATATAATTATCTGTGTCTCAGTTGCGAAAGCGTCCGCCATTGTTGTGTTTTGTTCCGTGATCTTTATAATAAAAGTTGTCTTATGGAAGAAACCGGTGAATATTTTATAAAGATACTTATATAGATTTTCTCAGAAAGAAATAAGTATTAATTGGGAAGTGATATTATTCGTGACAAAGACAAGAAATACAGTGATAAAAGGCAAAAACTTTTTAGAAGGGCTATTTCTACTCTTGAAACTCGCTATTTTCGTAAGTGTTTTATGATAAATATTCTTTTAATAGTTATGAAAGTCATAAAAGTACCCAGATTATTTATCTGAAAACATATTTTAGCAACTAAATACTAGCATTGTTGTAAATTTTCACTGTTATCGTGTTTCAAATGGTAAATAATTCACAGCCACAGTGTTCGTAACAGGAACATGGCTGCCTGGCACGGCGAACTTTTTGTTACGCGTTCGGATTATATTTTTTTTGTGGCGTTAGATTCGTTTGTTACAAATAAATAATGTATTGTGTGAAAACCTTAAGGTATATGTGATATTGATTTTGTGTTTATGAACCAAACAAGTAATGAAATTCATTAATATGTGATGAAATATTTGTGTGAACGAGTGAAAAAAAACAAACCTCTTAGTTTGTAAGCTTGTTTTGACAGAAAAGTGAGTATTTAGTAGTAATTCATGTTATTATTATGATAGCTGATTTTATAACCAACACAATGCAATTTATATGATATAATTATATTAAGGTGTCATAATTATTTTTTTCCGGTAACCTATGCCAATAAAAATTTGCAGCAACGTGACCTTTCGCACTTGTGGCACTTTGCCTTTGTTTGATCGCACCTCAAGGGTTACACTGATATCACGCTGGAGCCTGTCATAGTCTTCTACGCTCTTAAACCCCAGAAACAGCTTCAAATCGTCAGCGAACATAAGGCACCTTGTCGCCTCCAAGACCTTCGGCAAGTCATTAATCATAATAAGAAATTGAGTCGGACCCAACGTGCTGCCCTGACTCACACCAGAACTCGTTACATATAGCTCTGATCGGTTCCCTAATATTTGAACATACTGAATCCTATTTTTTAAAGTAGCTACAAAAAAACCTGAGTAAATTTGGCGAAAACCCAGCAGTTGCGAATATCTTTAGAAGCAGATCAGTCTGGACACATCGAACGCTTTTTAAAAATCGAAATAAGCTGCGTCGACCTGGTTTTTTTATCCTTTTCGGCAGTTGCCTAGTCTACAAAATTTATGAGATTCGTAGTAGTGGATCTACCCGACCCAAAGCCGCGTTGAAACTCGCTCAATTGGGTCCGAATCTGTCCAGTAATGGGACGATTTAATATGGACTCGAACATCTTACCGAAAGCTGACAGAACAGCAATGGGCCTGTAGTGCGTGACGTCAGATTTTGAGCCACCCTTAGGAATTGGTGTGACACGTGACACCTTCCATAATGCTGGATATGAAGCCGTTCCTAGGGCCAGGTTGTAAATATACCACAAAGGCTCCTCAAACACTGATATGCAATCTTTTACCATAAATGGTGGAATGCTATCTGGCCCAATAGAGGAGTGAGCCTTTAAACACCTTACCGCATACCTTAAGTCAGCAGCAGTGATCTGATCCACTGTAATGCTCGGCGGAAGCGCCGAAGTGGCGTGACGCTCGCTAACGTTATGACTTAGCGGACTTTGAGGTGTTTTCGAGCTCGTAATTTACAGATTTGTGGCTAAAATACACGTATTTTGTAACAATTAGATTGAAGTTCACCATATAATGATCTGATTACACAATATTCGTTTAGGTTTAAGAATTTTTCTACCAGATATCATAAAACTTCGTAAAATGACTTGGTCGTTGCTTTAATGATTGTTTTTGATATAAAAATATGTAAAGAATACACCCATGTTAGTACATAAAATTAATTATTCCTTACTTTTCTATATTTTTCAGCAGATAAACCAAAGTTATCACACAATTTGTTGTTGCACAATCCGACTAGTTTGCGGGAAACACTGACTAGTATGGTGACTGTTTAAATCAACGATCGATGTAAATTTTTGTACCACAGACCAAACAAATTTTATGTGATAGGAAGAACCTGGTTATTTTTAGTCGATTTTTAATAAGTACCATAGAGTGAGAACGATTAACGACAAAACAGGTCCATAAATACACGTCTACGGCAAAATGCCGTAGCGAACTTGACACAGAAGTCCACTGAGCGGACGCGACACATAAAACACTACACAATGGGTGAAGAAAAACACAATATAAAAATACCCTTTTTATTTAAACACATCCAATTTAAAAAGAAAACAAACATAAATATTTAAATTATCAAGTAACTCAAAACCAACTTAACGAAAATATCACTATGCCTTTCAGAGCGCATCACAATATAACAAACAAGCGCATGTACTTGGAATGTTAAGTAGAACTTAATAAGTGACTCTAAAATTACTCAAGCTCAAATTCTGTTTAGCTCATGCTTAGTGTCATGAAAGGAACTAAAGCGGAAAGCACTACTACTATTATTTATATTGTCGTTATGTGCCTAATCTTGTCACTGACATATGACGCTTGAATAACTCAAAATACAGTTCAGCTCTGTGTCTTGCAAGTGTGAGGCTCGACGAGAATTTGAGCCGAGTTCCACATAATTATTTTGAGCCAAGAGCAATTTGAGCAAGAGCTCTGCTTGTCTAAGTCAAGACAAAATAAATTTGTGCTTTGTCATTTGGCTCCGTCGCCAAGCCAAGCTAATATTGAGCTTTTCTATATGACCTAAACCAATTTCGTAATAGTTGGGCTAAACCAAATAATATTTAGGATTATATATTTACATTATAATTATTACCTTACACAAGTTTTTATAAATATTCCCTGTAATAAAATATATTTATTCTAATGGTCTTATCATATATTTTTGTGCCTTTAGTGTAAATGACATCAAGTAAAATCTTCGAAAAATTCTTGTATTACTGGCATTTTACGCTAAAATGTATATTTATATTACGCTCATGCAACTTTTTGATATACAATATTATAATTGGTTTTACTTGGTTGCTACATTTCAGCCATATTTTTCATTTCGACTATTTGTCTTTGCATGAAATTGCACGAATGCTCTATTTTTCTATACCTACAGGTACAGTGTGGTGTATGAATTCACAGACGTAGGTATGAAATGAGTTGTACTTTCTTCTTGCACATATCTTGTATCTTTTTAAATTACTAAAATAATATTGCACATTTTTACAATAACAAGTATTGCACATTTTTAATCATAAACTATTCCACATTTTGGCCGTATTTAAAAAATACACAATTCGGCACATTTATTCGTATCTTTTAATGGGAAATATATTTTATATTAAATCACCTTTTTATACCGATTGAATTTTTTTGCCCAACATAGCAAAGCTGGTTCGTGATTATGAATTTCGGATAGACAAACAATTTTGTAGTCTATTGTCCTAACGGAAGCTCTGCATCCTTTGGAATGATGTGAGGAACAGTACCAGCGGACATCTGGTTTTCCTTCATAGCGATTCCGACAAGAATACTTGAAGCCGTTGTAGTATAACTGTTGTTTACCACGGGGAGTCATAAATACTACAGGCCCTGGAAAAGAAAGTAAATTTCAGACAAGTATTCAATATGTAAAAATGTCCTCCCCAAATAAGATTTATTTTGACTTCGCAACTGTGGCATTCTCGATAAAGTAACAAACACATATGTGGGGCTTAGATAATGCTAACGGACTTTAATACGTAAATATAGTACAGATAAATAAGGATGGATAGTTACATATCTGAAAGTTACTCAATCAAAAACTAAATTAATTGGATGTTTGATTTGCAATTATACTATCAGTGATACTTTTTAATGAAATATATTGCATAGACATAGACAAACATTTAAAAGTGATGTAGTGATAAATTATTAGAATACACTCATTTATTAGAATACACTTATTTTTATTTTAACCAAAAATACATTAATTTTGCTATAATTCTTATTACTAGTTTCATAAGTAAATGCTTCATTACACTAAGATATGGGCTAAAGAACTTAATTTATAAAAGGCTGGCACATATTGTTCTTAAACAAGAGTTTTGCTACTTCAAGTAATAGTGGTTTAGTCGTATACATTGCTTAGATTTTATCAAATTCTGTATGATGATCACAGTGATTTATGGGTAATACATAAGTAATTTAAATGCCTTTACGTAAGTGATCACTATGGCATAAGCCATCCCTGGCCGGTGTTCCATATTTTAATTATTCATATTTTAATTATTAAAACAAAATTGTCTTGGTATCCCGATTATCTGTTTGTTATTTAAAGGTTGCATAATTAATCAATATACCTAATGTCCAATGATTCTTTTAAGTTATAAGCCCGTTGAGAACTATCGAGCACGGGCAATTAAAACTGAAAATATGGTTGGCAATGTCTTTTTACCTTCCAAAATTACTCACCTCTGTAATTCAGCACTAGATTACATGTTTGATAGATGCTTACTGATACTAGTAAATAGGCGAACAACAGTACCAGTATGGACACATTTTAATGAATTCAGCAAACGTGTACATTCGTCATTATCATCATCGTCCTAGCATCATCCTGGTCGCATCTAAGATCGTTTCCATTGAGCCAAGGGTCCGTTTAGTAGATTAGACAGAATATTTCCGTTTTCTTTTTAGCAAACCTATACATTGTACAAATTATACTTGAAATTTATATTATTAATAAGAAAAAGTTAGCCATGATGAAAATTGGAGTACAAACCACAAAATACCTTGTTGCCGCAAATGCTACACATGGTCCTGCATCTCATGTCAAAATTTTCAAACACGAACACCCAAGGCGGTGTTGAGTGCCATCTACAGAACTGAAGAAGAACGCAATGTATGCAATCGCATTTAATATGCGCTTCGTATGGTCTTAAAACGATCCCAAGTTCTGCAGTTAAGTAACCTTCTAATACCGTAAGGAGATAGATAGCCAAATAATAAACTACGCACACAAACATAATATTTTACAGTACAATTTATACACTGACTTAAAACTATGATTAATGCATAATTCTCGACTTGTCACTACTTGTGCAATTCTGTGCATCCCCGCCGCGACAGATGCGAGCAACTGACGTGTCATGCGACAATAGTCAGAGTATGAAAATGTATGGCGCTTTTACGAAATACTGCAGGCGGCTGAAATGCAATTATTCACAGCAACCGTGAGATACACATATTAATCACTTTCTCATTCCCTTATTTATTATCACATAAGCGAACCTCAGAGGGATAGGTTTGATTTTCTGCGAGCTCTCATGGTTATGGTTTTCGTCCTGAGAAACTATAACATCATCGATGGTTTTCAACGAAGCTTTGCATCCTTTGCTATGATGAGAGGAACAATACCAGCGGCTTGAGTAATTCGAAGATGTTATTTCGGAGTATTTGAATCCTTTTAGGTTGATCTGGCGTTTCCCGTGGGCCGAAGTCAAAAATATTGGTCCTTTGGAGTTTTTTTTTTATAAGATGGTATAGTGCCAAAATTGTAAGCAAGTTACTTATAAACTAACATGCATAAAAATACGGTAGTTTTAAAACCCTTCATTTTGTTAAATAGTATTGTATTGATTGATTTATTTATATTGAGTTTATACACTTGTTAATTCAGTTAATCCCGACAGTTATTAATATTTCCAATGTCTATACATTATAATAAGACAGTAAAAAAAATCTGTACATGGAATATAATTACAAAAAAATATATACAGTTAGGCTAAGAATTAGTAATGGAACAAGAATCTAAAAAAAAACATGTCTGTTTGGCTGTTTGTCTGTTTATCTCTTTGTCTGTTTGTACACGCTAATCTCCGAATCTACTGGACGGATTTGAATGCCACTTTTTTGTATTGCTATTGAGTCTGGGCAACGTATATGCTATAATTGATTTTGGAAAATTGAAGACTTGATGCAGAACCACAACAGCCCAGCTAAATTATAAGACGTAAAAAATGCGGTTTGGCTAAAAACGTAACGCTTGATGAGCATTTTTTGATGAGAGATTATAATTTGAAGATCTCGAACATCTGATATGGAACTCTAAGAGCCCAGCTACACTATAACATAATTATACAGACTTGACGTCTTAGCAAAAGTTGTTCAGTCTGATAAGCATTTTCTGTTGTCTTATAAAAATCGAAGATTTAAAACTTCTAATGAGGAATTATAAGACCCCATCTGCACTATACCATATTTGACTTGATTTAGCAGCACTTGACCAGTATGATGAGGATTTTCTGTTGAGAGATCAATACTTATTATTTCAATGATCCGAGGAAGAACAACGGATAGTTTTATCGCAATAGCCGACATCCACGCGGGCGGAGCCGCGGGTGACAGCTAGTATTTAATATTTCCGACACCTAGATTTCTGTTTTTTGCGTGAGTGTGTGGCCAATTCTAGGGTGGGAGTTTATAAAGAGCCCGAAAGCCGCCAACGAGGCCTTACTATTCTTGTCCTCGACAATAATCGTCGCCTCGGCTACGAAAGATAACAGCGCTCTGATGTGAATGCCAGGTCACCCATCTAAATAGTGACCTCTGCAATTGCTACTTGACTTGGCGCATATATGACGAATGGAAGTCTTCACGATGTGGGCGTTTAATGGCTACACCTAAACCTAGTTATGCATGCACAAATATGATCATATCTCTGGATTTCACATCATTATATAGTATTTCTAAACAAGACTATTCATTAAAGTTAATGTAACGAATAAATACATATATATTTACAAAATAAAAAAAAACCTGTCTGTAGTTCACGCTAGTCTTAGTAAGTACCTGAAAAAGAAATACCAAATCAAAAGTACATACAAACACAATTATATTTATTAATTTAATAACCATTAGCCATTTCTTAAAGGTACCATCAACATATACACTAAAACAACATTTTAAAAAATATATCTATAAATCTTTAATATTAACAGATAAATGAGACAGAAAATGATAACATAAACAATTTGTTTATTGGATTAAGCCGCAATTTGAGGCATATAATATAGATTTCTCAAAATAACTGTACGTGGTATATAATATATACTTACCTATAAAAAATAATTATAGTTCGATATTTTTGTCATTTATATAATAGCTTCTTTATTGTAATCTTCATTTATTATCATTACATTATTATTATTTTATACGTAACTAAGTCTTAAAATACTATACAAAGAAATATATACAGAACACACAAAAAAATATATACAGAAAAAGAAAAATAAAATATATAATAATAAATGAAGATTACAATAAATAAGTATTCCTGTATGTAAGTATTTATTAAAAAATGCTTCTTTATTTATTTTATTTATTTTGCCATCATCCCCTAGCTATGGTAATTCTTTTTAAAGTTATTTATATGTTTAAGTTTTTTTATATATTAAAATTTGGTTCGTGATTGTGTGTGCTGACATTTTTTTAAATAACATCGCTTATCGTATATACTACACCAATACAGCCTTTTTTATGTTTCACACAGCGCCATCTAGTTTTCGTAAGATTATTTACTGTAGAAATAATGTGGACGTTAAAAGAATATCCGCCTGTTATGAGTTGATATTTTCCTTTCTGTTCTTGACGTATCTCACAGTTTCTGAAAAATAATGTAATAATTAATTTTAATTTCATTCATTAAAATTCTGTAGGTAAGGCATATGTGTAGAAAGAATAGTGCATTCACCCGCAGAGCGCAGTCATCAAATATTATGGCCTTCATGATTGATAACTTGTTTTTATAATTTTAATTAAATTTAAGTCAGTTCACTTACAATACCAATCGCGTCATGATTTTAATACCAATTACCTTACTTACCATTCTACCAATACCACTGACCATACCATGTTACCAATTAACCAGTTTTATACCAGTACCAGTGTTATTTATTACAAAATTTTGTACTTTGCCTTTTGTAGAACTAACACCCGACGGGACTATACTAATATAAATAATCTGAATATTTTGTTTGTTTGAGTCCGATTTGGACATACATGAGGAAGGCGATAGCATAAGTAGCATTATTCTATGAGCCTTAGGACCAATAAAGCCAAGTAACATGAACTCCACGAATTATCTTTATTTTTACAAAAAGATGACACTGTTGAATAAGATTAAATACAATTAACATTTTTAGGACCACGGATGTCAACGAGATATCACTTACCCGCGTAAAACCTTTTTGTATGCAAAGTCGTGGTCTATGAGTTATGTCTGATGAGAAGAAAATCACTTAATCGAGGAAAATAGCAAATATGTAGGTGTGGAAGAAAGGAAATAAATATATGCAATATAATCTTAAAATCAAATTTAATATGACATAAAATAGGATTTACCAGGGTAGGAACATGATCTTTACTAGTGTAAAGACCAATTTTATAAAAATCAGTATGACAAGAAATTGCTTACATATCACATTGGGGTTAAAGGTTTATTATCAACTAAATCTGTATTCCATTTCGTATTAACTAAATAATACAAAATTAATACATTGCATTTTTATTGAGAATTACTTAGTTAATAATAATTTAATCAAATTTACTTACCAAAGGCATTTAAAAATGATACAAAAAGTATTTCAATTATATACATACTGATATATAAACTACATCATTTAATCAAACTTTCATCTCATAATTTGGTAACCAATCAACCTATTCTAAAGAAAGTTATATATAACGAATCGAAAGTACATGGTAGACCTAAATTTTCTTCGCAACTAAACTTTTTGAAAATATTTGTAATTATTAGAGATAAAATATACTCAGAGCGAGCTAAAGAAGCAGTACCACCGTCAAATGCACTATCTTTAGTAGGAGAGAGAGAAAAAGAGTTCGAATTATGACTATATTCTCTTTCTATAGAAAACTATGAAACACAACAAGCTAGTTATACCTAATTCCAGAACTAAACCACTTCCTATTGAATTGTTTGAGCTATTTTCGTTAATTATGTGAACAATAATATTTTCACAACAACAGAAAATATTCATTTAATATTAATATTACTTATTTATGCTAGAAGTAGCAAACGTCAAATAAAATGTATACAGGTTCGTTTAACAGGTCTTAGTCACTTTAACTAATATATTTATCACATTTCCTGTCTGACATAATAATAATAATATAATAATAATCTTTATTCAAAAATAATGTTTACAGTGGATGGATACATTAGGTCTGGATAATCTTATAATAATATAATACTTTATAATCTAATAAACAATAAATACTTAACATATAGGTAGTTTAAAGCCGGTATAGGTTATTTTTACTGTGCTATCTAGTGTTTAAAATTAATTGCCTGAACTAGGTTTCCACCTGTGTTTCAGGCTATTTTGTACTTATGTAATATAATTGTGCAAATAAAACAAATGTGCATACGCTTAAATTTAACATTGATGCAATAATAATTAAAATCGAGGCTATTGAATAGTAGGTGATTATTTTATGACAGTAAGCAAATTCTCAGTATCGGAGTAGGTCATTGTTTGTAAGTGTCTAGTTATGATTATTTTACATTGTTTATAACTAAAATTATATATATCTAGTAACTTATTTAATCTATTGTATAAAAAAGGGCCTATGAATAAGAAAAATCTATTTATAAAGACATGTTTACCATGAAACTTAGTACAGACTAGATCTTTCCGTCTCTAGTCCGGGGGCAGTGGTTTGAATGGAATTAGTGCGTATTGTTTTAGTATGGTGTGCAGTATGAACAATTGACGTACAGTTAGAACATTAGTGGACTGATACAATTCATAGGTAGGAAATATGTAAGGTCGAAACGTCGCCACTTTTAGAATAGCTCTCTGAGCGCGTTCTAGTGGCAATAAGATGGTTTTGGATGCCCCTCCCCATGAAGTAATGCAGTAGGCTATAATTGACTGACACAATGACAGGTAGATTTGTTTTATTAATTTAAAATTTGCAGCGCTACGCATTGTTTTGAAAATAAATATTAATTTCCGTACTCTTTTACATAAGAGGTATATGTGAATGCGGAAATTAAGATTGTTGTCAAGTGTTATTCCAAGGTACTTGATACATTGTGTAGATTCTAAAGTAGGGCAGGAGCATGCAACGTCAGCAGATGAATTACATTTACTGTCGTGAGCGAATATTGTGTTGTTAGGTGATTCATTAATGTTATTGTTACGTATTGAGAAGTGGATATATTTTGTTTTCTGGGTGTTTAAAGTTAGTATATTGTCAAAAAGCCAGTTATTTACAGTATTGAAACCTAGTTGAGCATGTGTATATACCTCAGTACGAGTATTTCCTGTATATAATAGTACCGTATCATCTGCATAAGACACAACGACACCATTATGGAGACTTAGGTTACATAGGTCATTAATATATATTAGGAACAAAGTTACTCTTAAAATGCTCCCTTGAGGCACCCCAAAGGGGGGATTAGGAATATCCACGCTAAGGTTTATGCCTAGTTTTACACACTGACATCTGTCGCTAAGATAGTCAGTAAGTAGTTGCAATTGTGTGCCTCTTATTCCCACATACTCAAGCTTTCTTAATAGACCTGGAACTGAAACAGAGTCAAAAGCTTTGGCAAGGTCTAGGAAGATCCCAATAGTATGCATCCCTTTATCCAGGTTAGCCACAATGTGATCAGTAACCATGTGAACTGCCTGGTTTGTTGATTTATGTGCTCTAAAACCAAACTGCCTGTCTGAAAATATATTGTTCGATTCCAGGTATTTCACTAATCGATTATTTATTAGTTTTTCCAAGACTTTAGATAATGCTGGCAAGATTGAAATCGGCCTATAGTTGTTTACACAACTTCTTTCTCCCGTTTTGTATATTGGGATACCAATAGCTTTTTTCAAAGACTTCGGAAATATACCTTCAGACAAACATATATTAAAAATGTGGGTTAGTGGAGGTGCAAGGAAGTGCTTAAATCTTTTGATTATAGAGGTAGAACTGCCATCCCACCCTATTGCTGAAGTATCCCTTAGTCCTTTTATTATTTGAACGACTTCGTCAACGTCAGTATCTAATAATACAAAAGATTTAAGCGCGGAGTTACATGATTTGTTACTGTTGTCGTGCAATGAGAAGTTTCTTTGGTGCAAGATTCTTTCTCCAAGTGATTTGCCAGCGTTAGCGAAAAACATATTTATTTTGTTAAGTGCCAGTGTGGGATTTGATTCGGATTGAAGTAAATCTATTGGTGGTTCTTGGTTTTTAGTGGTGAAGGTGCATTTTTTTATAAATTTCCATACTAGTTTGCTGTTATGCCCCGCCTTTTCTAGTTCAGCTTTGTTGTATTGAATCTTTAATTTTTTTAGGAGGTTGTTACAAAAATTGCGATATCGCTTGTAAGACATACAGATAATTTCATTATCGGGTGCTTTCTTAGCCTTCGAGTGCAATTTGTCTCTATGTCTTATGCAGCGCAAAAGACCTTGTGTAATCCACGGTTTTGTTATTTTATGTCTGTTAGATAATTTTATAGTAGTAATATTTTTGTGAATTGCACTTTGTAATTCGTTTATGAGGTAATCGAGTGAAATATTAGGATCAGCACAATAGTAAACGGGGTCAAGATCTATGTTAGGTATATCAATTGCAAGGTGCTCCATGTTTATTTTAGTATAGCTGGGTGTGCATTTATGTTTAGGAAATGATAGTTGTAAAGATAATAGAATAGTGCGGTGATCTGTGATTGAATAGTTAATGACCAAGGTGCATGATGGATGCATTGTTTTGATAATGAAGTGGTCTAAGCATGATCCACTTTGATGAGTAGGAAGAGTATGAGCTGGCAAGAGACCATGAAAAGAGCAGACATTAAGATAATCATGTCCTGGGACGTCATTTCTTCCAGACAAAATATTTATATTTAAGTCACCTGTTATAATTATATTCTTGTAAGATGATAAACTGTTTAGTACTAAATCAAGGGAATTAAGAAACTTATCTGTACTAAGAGATGGTGGCCTATACAAAGAGATTATGGCAGTCTCTTGGTTAACTTTAATGAGCAGACAGTTGCTTTCATCAATATGAGGTTTTTCTATAACTACATTTAGATGTTTTCTAATGTATACCACAACGCCGTCATTCTAATTGAAGTGATTATCACTGCAAAATTATCGATAACCGTCTAACGTTGGTAGAGCGTCAGATCTATTAGATAACCAGCATTCTGTCAGCACTATTATGTCGCAAGTTATGTCAATAGTATGAAGCAAAATTTCTAGTTCCTGAAAGTTTTTATAGATACTACGAATATTTTGCGAGATAATAGTTAGACACTTATCATGTGGTGGAAGTAGGCTTTTACAATCCTCAATATTACACACTTTTGAATCTGAGATAGAGAAGTTGTCCAAGTCATCTATTAGCTTATTAGCCATAACTATAATTAACGAGTACCTTTAGAAGCGTGCTTTACTTGTAGTTGGTGGCGCTCTCAGGCGCCTTCATAGTCGATGGAATTCAGGTACCTGTCCTCGGCATATTTTCTTGCTGGGCAGCTCTCGTCCCCAGTTTGGTGATTACTGGGCTTTTTGAATTTCATACAGGTGGCGCAGGAAGGTGGTGATGTCTTCTTACTGCACTCTTTGATGACGTGTCCTGATTCTCCGCAATGACCACAGGTAGGGCTTGTTTCGCGGCAGAATTTTGCTGCATGTCCGTATTGTTGGCAATTATAACATCTTGTTACAAGGGTAAAGTACCTTACGGGACATGATGTCCAGTTTATGAAGACTCTCCCCTGGTTAATAAGGGCTCTTCGTATTCCCGGTGGTACTTCAATTATATAATTGCACACCGACGTGTTCTTTTTCCCAGATTTGTGACTCAATTTAATGGAGGCAATAAAGGACTCTCTTGTCTTGTCTGGAAATGTCTGTGCTAAGTTTTGTTCAAACATGCATTCGAAGACCTCTTTTTCACTGAGTGCTGTAGGAACTCCAATAACGACTATCCTAGGACGACGCTTAGTCTGCTCTTCGACAGTAAGTCCTGATGTTAAAAGCTTTGTAGAGCTTTTGAGCTTCTCGACGTCATCCTTATTTTCGGTGCTGATGACTACACCGCCATTTTTTGTCTTTTTGACACCGCGTACATGCAATTTCATTTCCTCGGGCGAGATTATGGTCTGGATAAGGGCTTTAGTGTCATCACTGCTTTTACTTTTGTCGGCTGGATATATGGTCACTGAATTAACGGTATTGGGGCGAATAAAATTGTTGCTACCTTTTTTAACCATATCAGCAAAAGTATTCTTCTGGGTCTGGGTATGATTTATTTGCACGACTTTCTTAATCTCCTCAAGGGTATTTGAGATATTGTTTGTCTCTTGAAGGTGCTGGATGGTGGAGTGTGCTTGCATCGCCTTTTGTTTCACTGACTGATAGTTTACAGCCATCTCAGATGCAACAGTGCTCACTTGGCGGCAGATATTTGTGACTCGTACTTTTGAGTCTGTGTTGAGCTTACTTTCTGTAGCAATTGAGCAAACTTCAGTCAGATAAGTATTGATTATCTTCATCCATCTTTCTACTTCTGCTGTAGTGATAAGTTCAAGTGTCGGCTTGGCAGTGGCAGCGGGTGGTTTGTCTTCAGGACGAGGTGACGGCAACGGTGATGACGGCGTAGGGCTCCTACACGTGATCTGACTGCGTGCAAAAGGACTGGCGCTCGACATTTTTAAGTTACACTTCTTACTCAAATATATGTACCGGTAAACATTATTTTAAGTTATTGCACATAAAAACGTACGAAAGTCTCGTGACACACTTTTTTTTTTGCTATGTCATAAGAATATCAATTATAATAATTACTGCTCTGCAGAAACAATAAACGCGTCTGCATCTATTGAGCGCAAACAACGAACGAAAAAAGTGACATGGAACACAATATAAAGTCAATTATTATGAATCATATATGATTCATAGGACATGGAATAGATTGACAAAAATGAAGAGGTATGTCTCAGAATTCTTCTGATGTTTCGACGGGCATGAACGTTCCAGTCCCGTTAAATTTTCTTGTATAAATCGTTTGTTAAATAACCTCGTATGACTAAAACTCATAATCAGCCAAATGTGTATGCGGGTTCCTTATATAGACAACCCTGTCTTGCACCGTATGTATCGTCGCCTGGCACCGTTGAGACAACCTCTTAGAACATCTCCATACGTTCTTGCATTGTCCCCGAGTGTGTGTTGCGGTGTAGCTATAGGTGAAGCCTCGGTAACTTAGGAGCCTGCTGCCTCGACGGACAATGAACCTGATCCCTTAAACAGTTAAAAATACATACATACATACATACATACATATCGTCACGCCTTCCATCCCCGAAGGGGTAGGCAGAGGTGTATTTCTACACCCACTTTTCGCCAGATATACTTTAGTCCCACGTAATAAGGGGCGAGCCTATTGCCGTACCGGGCACATTTCCAGACTCCGTGCTGCTACTGAGAATTTCGTGATAGCAAAATCCAATAACACTGCCCGACCCAGGAATCGAACCCGGGACCTCCCGATCCCACGCGCACATTTATGCCGCGAGACCAACGAGGCAGTCGTATAGGGTTTGATGTCGAGTTTTCCGTCTCTACGCAAAGATGGTATTTGCATCGTGTTATCCCTTAGTCGCCTCTTACGACACCCACGGGAAGATGAGGGGGGGTGGTGACACTTGTATTCTATGCTGTTAAAAATATATACTTAACTAGAGGACGCCCGCAGCTACGCCTGCATTTTTTTTTAATTTACTCGTTTTGGGCGATCCCGTGGGAATTTCGGGAAATCCCTTCTTAGTGCACCCCTACAGTCCCCAAGGAACATACATGCCAAATTTCAGCTTCCTGCGTCCAATAGTTTTGGCTGTAGCGTGTCTGTCAGTCAGTCAGTAACGCAAGGATTTTATATATTAAGATTATCAATTTATATACAACTCTTGTGCTACCGACTGACTGACAGACATCGCATGGACGATAAAAGAGAACTAGATTCATGGCAAGAAGCTGAAATTTGAGATGTATGCCTATGATAGTGTAATGGCGGACTAAAGGCCCGCCGCTGATTGCAATTTTTTGTCACCATGACTTTTTGTCACCTAGTCAAGTGCAATGAAAACTGTATTGAGTGCGCTCATTATGGTGACGTGATAATACGGTGACAAATAGTTGCAGCGGCAGGCAACACCGGAGTGACGTGACTGTCACTCGCCCTGTACATTACTATGGGAGTCCGCTCACTGGTGACTTTTTGTCACTCGGCCGGCGCAGCGCGTTCGGAGTAGACGTATGCTATTTAAAGTGTAGGTGTGTTTTGTTTTTAAAGATGTAGTCTTCTTTGCAAGAGGAAGACATTGACAATTAATTATTAATAGAGGAGGTAGAGAAGAGGCCTGCATTGTATGCAAAAATTTAAAGCAATATTCCGATATCATTTTAAAAAGATTATGGGATGAAATAGTATTACACTTGTTTTCAACAAGAAGTTTATCACAGGAACAAAAAGAAAATGCAGGTAATTTGTATTATTATTTATTATTCTTAACCACGTTACTTATTTATAATTATTAGATTAAATTAGGGCGATAGGCAATTACAGTTCTTGCATAGGTTAGGTATAGGTATCACTAGAGCGTTGCGGAATTATTATTTACCCACATTGACATAAGATTGAAATTTAAATGAATGATTGCGTATGTACTTGTGAATTGTGACTATTATTATCATAAGTTACATGTTTAGTTATATTTTTTCATATTGCTACGGTACGGATCCTTGTGGTGAAATAAAATAAGAAGTAAAATAATTTCTTATATTGACACAGGACATATTTCGATGCCACGGATGTGTAGACGTATTGCTGAGCGTACATTCGTACGCGGTATCTGTGAATTGAATTCCATCTCTAACGCGTACATAGTTATGTAATATACAGCAAGCTATTACAATCTTATCACAAAATTCTATGTTAACATCGATGGATCTGTGTAGAATTCTCCATTTACGAGTATTACACAGTATTCCAAATGTGCATTCCACCATTCGACGTGCTCTTGTATGTCGATAATTAAAGATTCTTTTAGCAACTGTAAGTCCTCTCTTAGAAAACGGTCGTAAGATATTTTTCGACAGACCAAAGGCTTCATCACCTACAATGCAAAAAGGCATTCTTTTTCCATTTTCATCATTAGGTAGAATTCGTCCAATCGGAATATTTTATAAGTTCTCTTGATGCCTTCTGCCAGTATTCGAATATTTAAAAATCGTCGAGTCGCTTGCGCTTCCTTGTGATCCGACATCAATGTAGATGAATTTATAATCTGCGTCTACCCATGCCATCAAAACCATAGAGAAATATTTTTTATAGTTAAAATAATCAGATCCACTGTGCTTTGGATTCGTTATTCTAACATGTTTACCATCGACGGCGCCGATAATATTAGGAAAGTTAGTACGCTCATAAAAGTGATCAGCAATTTTATACCAGTCTTCTTCATTTTTCTCTGCCATGTACAGAGGTTGCAATGCTTCCCATATAGATTGGCACGTTGAATTTACAATATTACGAAGTGTTGTAGCTTCAATTAGGTATTCAAAAGATAATGCATTGAAACTTGCACCAGTTGCTAAATACCTGTAAATAAAAGAATGTTATTTTTTACAGTTAAAGTGATACAACGTCGTTGGAAAAATTTAAGAGCATGTTTTTCGAGGGAGCTTCGTTGTCAAAAAGACGTAAAATCAGGGCAAGCTGCACCTAAATGAAAACGATACGTGTACTTTGATAAGTTACTGTTTTTGGTACCTTCTATGGAGCCAGGGAGAGAAACCTCAAGTAACGTGACATCGCCTGACGAAGAAGCAATTAGTGAGAACGATTCTTCTACACCAGCAATAACACGACCAACAAAAGAAAAGAAGAAGAATAAAAGTTACGAAGAATCTTTATTAGAAATATTAAGAGATAAAACCAATCACCAAAACATCCAGACACCACCAGACCCAGACAATTATTTCGCGTTATCTTTGGTTCCATTATTAAAGTCAATTCCACCAGATCAGAAAATTGATGCACAGATTGCGATGAACACTCTAAAATATCATACACCATCTTCTAGTAACTATAATAATTATAATTCTACTGCTGCAACATACATTCTTCCTCAACCACAACAGCCTCGTATAATTTCGCAACAAATAATATCCCCAGCCCAACCAGCACCAGCTCGTATACTTCCCCAGCCAATAATGTCTACAACCCAACCACAATCTCAACCACCACCACCACCTCGTGTACTTTCACAACAATATATCAATCCCTCTGCACCCTCTACATCTACTCGATCTTTTTATGATAATATGTCTCCCCCGCGGTCGAACGAAACTGTGCAATCATATGTGTCAAATTACTCTGTAGATGATTGTGATATTGCAAATTTTTATGCCTCTGATTAATAAAGATTTTTTGTTTATAAGTAATTGATGTAGTTTTTGTTACTTACCTCAAAGTTACCGTTAACCTTTCTTCTGCTGGAATAGCTTTGCGAAATGTTGTATCTTGAAATGTAATCACAGGACCTACCAAAGCCAGCAACTCATCGAAAGAGTTTATAGACATACGAAGATAATTAAAAAACTTTGGTGGATACTGACGTAATTCAAAATATATAGTGTAGAAATTTCCTTTAAATAATCTTAAAAAAGTAGCGTTTTTTCCGTTTCATTTTTCTTCTACATATTTCAAGAGCACAAATCACGGCAACCTCGTTGAAGTCCATTACAAAAATGAACGCGATTTGTTACCCAAGAACAGATTCAGTGAGCGCATCGTGGGTGACAGCAGGTGACAGTAACAATAAGTCACGGTGACAAAAAATTGCAATTAGCGGCAGGCCTAAGAAAGGATTTGTCTAAATTCCGTCTCTTTGGGGTTAAAGTGCCACGTGACGCTTATAAAAGTACAATTCAAATAAGTATTGCTACCTTTATCATTCTACATTAACATTTAGTGCTAGTATTTAAATATACTGATATCATGCTCAGCCGATGAATAAATTGTGTCCATCTAGCTATGTAGTCTCTTTTAGTACGAATAATTAGCCCTACACTTGCAGCGGCTAGTCTATTGCTGCACTTAATAGCTCGACCAGTGCAGCCTTGTTTTATGAAGCTTATACGCCCGTGGCATGTTTTCCATGCATTTACATTAAAATAATATTCTCTAAGGGTTTCCGCACGTTGAATATGTCCAATTCCCCACATAAATAATAGGTACAGGTGAAAAATCAAAAAACGTAATGAATTAACATACGACTTTTAAGACATTCAGATCCAAACATGTGTAACTGGAAATGCCCTCTTAATGTTAAGAAAATTGTTACGGCAGTATTTTGATCAAGGACCTTCCTCTCGAAATCAGGACGTCCACCACTAGGCACTGCTTTAAGACAAAGGCAAAGCAGCTTTTATTGGCTAAGTTGGCAGAAGTATCGTAACATTTATATATATTTTACGTATATATCTATTACTTGTGTACCTATATATTTATTTATGTTTGTATATATAAAATGTATGTGTATGTATAGTAAGGATATGTATTTATATATTATTATGATTAAATTTTATGTAATGTATGCGTTTTTCATATCTATTAATTTCTATAAAATATATAAGTCTAACTTCACTTCTAAATAACACCTACCATTAATCTCTGCACCACTCTAAGGTAGACTGGCAGAAAATGCCTAAGGCATTAAGTCCACCTTTATACCTTTATGTGAATATAAAGATAATAAATAAATAAATAAATCAAGTAACGAAAAAGCTGAATCTTTGAGAATATTTTTATTCAGGAGACAATTTTTAACATACATAGATTTCTAACTTAAAAATCTTTATTTAACTCTATTATATTTTTAAGAGTAAACAATCAGCATTGTGTAAAATTTTTGACATATTTAGATTCTGCCAAAGATGTCACAGCAAATAAATCAGAACCTTTGAGATAGCTCAAGTTTAAGCTTAAGATGTATGCTGTTTTTTTTAATAACAATAAATAATATATAGAAATTATTGTGCCTGTATTTTAGTACAGCCCAGTGTTGCCAAGACTTCTCCAATATACCTAAGGGTAGAGTTGGTAAAGTTTATAAAGTGTATTATGCTATTCATCAATTATACACCGTTCTGTTTTTACAGTTCAACATAGAGCACACACACTAAACCTACATTCACTTTAAACAGGCTACAAACAGCAAAACGATTTCATTACATTTCTCGGCGTATTCATAAAAGAGGCACGATCACACAAACTCAGCTAAATTAAAAATCAGATTCATGGCAGTGGGTGTTCTTAATTTCAATTATGCTTTCCCCAACAGAATGGATCAATGCAGTGCATCCTTTTGAGAGTTTTTTGGAACATTGCTAATGAATCTTCGCGGAAGTGGACCTCCACTTACTGTAGGTATAACTGTCATAGCATAGGATCTCGCCACCACGACGAGTTATGTAGGACACGCCTTGAAATCATCTTCCTGAAAAGTAGTAGATTTTTATATTTTATTGAAGGCATAGATAGAGGCTGCGATCGAGAAAAACCGGGGGTCAAGTCTTCACTCAGCAGTTGAGGCGGCCCCATCTGACGAAACTAAGAACTGCGGATGGCCGCACCGTCAACTCAAGTTTCGACATTCTGGAAGAGGTTGAAAGTTTCTATCGACGCTTGTATACTTCGCGGGTAGACTGACCAACTAGACCTGAGAAACTTAGGAAAAACAGATCACCTGGTGATGACTGTAATACTGCAGAACTCCTCAGAGCAGGTGGAGACACAATCCTGAGAGAGCTAGCAAGATTTTCATGGCCATAGAGCGGGAGCATGGTGACTCTTTTCTTCAGCAAAGGCAAAATTCGTGGACTATGAAAAAGCCTTTGACTCTATCGAAACCTTCTTGACAGCTTGCAACGATGTCGCACTAATTGGCGATATATCGAGGTGTTGAGATGTTTGTTCCAAACCGCGACCATGACCGTTCAGATCCATGACAGAAGGACAAACACCAAAGAGTTGCGAAGGGGATTCCGGCAAGGGGATGTAATATCTACTAAGCTGTTCACCAACGCACTTGAGGATGTCTTCAAGACCCTGGACTGAACTGAACGGGGTATCATCGAGGCGAGTCATCGAGGCGAGTCAGACATCTCAGAACTTCGGTTTGCTGACAACATCGTCCTAATAGCAGAGACGTCGCAGGTGCTTAGCAGAATGCTGTACGACCTTTATGAAGCCTCCCAGTGGATTCGTCTCGGCATGAACCTGGATAAATTAAAGGTCATGTTCAATGAACACGTCGTGTCGAGATCGATCTGCATTGACGGTTCCATGCTCGAATTTGTGCAACAGTATGTCTACCTAGGGCATATAATACAGTTGGGTAGGCACAGCTTCGAGAAGGAAATTAAGAGAAGGATTCAGTTTGGATGGGCAGCTTTCGGTAAGCTACGTCGGGTCTTCTCGTCGGCTATTCTGTAAATGCGTCTTACCAGTAATGACGTATGGTGCCGAAACCTGGACACACATGGTCGGGCTGGTCCATAGATTTAAAGTCACTTAGCGTGCCATGGAACGAGCTATGCTCAGAGTCTATCTAAAGGATACAATTAGAAACGAGGTCATCCGGATGAGAACTGGTGTTACCGACATAGCTCGCCGTATAAGCAGGCTGAAGTGGTAATGGGCTGGCCACGTCTGCCGAAGGAGGCGAAATGTGGGTGTAATATTTACACCTCTACCTAGAGGTGTAAATATTACACCCACAAGTAGTGTATATGCGAGACGCGAAACCCTTAAACATCAAATCATTTTACTAATAGATATCTTAAGTCGAAATACAGAGCTACAGTGTTAACTTATGCAATAGTCAAAGATCCATGATTAAAATAGTAACAAAATAATTAAGTGTAAATAAAAGAAATTATATTTATTTAGATAACTTCATTCTGCTTTCATCTAAAATCTATTTCAATTATTTGCATAACTATAAAACGTCTACATTATTTTAAGACTATATTGCAAACTAATTGAGTTAACAAATATTCAAAATAAAAATTGTATGAAACACTGACCAGAATTTAAACATTCGTGGTCATTTTAATTAATTTTTAAATTGTCTTTTGGGATACATACCACGTACCTTTGTTTGGAGTAACCGATATTTTACAATAGAGTAACAGTACATCCGTGAACGCCGCGCTTGCAACAGTGCCGAAATATCGGTTACTCCAAACAAAGGTACTTACGTGGTATATTCCCGAAAGACAATGTAAAATGAATAATTATAATTACACATAAAGCTAACATTATCAATATGCGTGGTACATATTATACACCATTATAGCGTAAGACGCCCTCCGGCAAGATGGAGTGACGTTTTACGCCTTTTTTTTTTTTTTTTTTTTTTTAAGTGGCCGGCAGCAACTGGACATGAAGATAGAGAAATCAAGCTCAATGGTGTGCCATTGGCCAGACTATCCAATAGTGGACTAGCGCAGGCAAGTGATGATGGTGATGATCAAAATATATCTGCTTCATGACAATGCGAATTCTTAATAAGAACTATGGTTTCTTCTATTGTATGTACTGTTACCCTACATCCTCTTGAAAGTTTTTTAGAACATCTCCACATTTTCTTCTTTCCTCTGACACTCCAAAGGCTATATGTATAGCCTTCGTAGCTCAACAAATTACTGCCACGGCGAACTACATACGTCAATCCCACACATGAAGGCTGCAAGAAGTTGACTACAAAATAAATGCAAAATAAACAGTGAATAAATTTTAAATATAATAAAATGTATTCAAATATTGTGTAGTTACTGAAAATTTATGTTGTATACTATTTATTTTATTATGCCTTATACTGATGTTTCTTTTTTCAGTATGTTTTTTGTATGTTGTACCTTTTCATGAGAAATATCAAGACCTTGTACAGTGAACTGTTTTTAACACAGTTAGGACAAAAACAGGACAGACAGGAAGGACAGAAGTAAAAGCTTAAGGTTGATAAATAGATCTCAATTCATAGTCAACATTTATTGCCCTGATATGTCATTACAAACTTCACTACTTATTTAGTCATCACTTCATCAGTCATCACGCAGAGCACTAGTACACCGAAAGTAAAAAAACTGAGATAACGAACGAAACCAACTCTTTTTTTATTATATCTACCAACTTTGGCGGTGAGAATTAACATATTTATATTATCAAAAGTAATATGTCACATTTTATACGTAACTGCAAGAACATATCAAAACTTTGGAACAGCTACATTTATAAAGTGAGTAATTTCAAGCCTTTTTTGTTTCAATTTCTGGGTCATGTGAATGCGTGTTTTTGACTTTTATATTATCTCCTTCGGTTTGTAAACTTGCTTTGCAGCCTCTAGAGCGTGCTTTCGAACATCTCCAGAGCGTCTTCAGTCCACTGACATACACGAAACTGTAGGTATTGCCTTCGTAGAATAACAATTTGCTACCACGTCGATATATAAACTTGAACTTTTTGCTTCTGTATCCTAGAGTAGAAAACGAAAACATTAAAAACCTATACCTACTAACTATAGTAAACGCGAAATTTGGGAAAAATAATGAATTGATTTCTATGAAACTTTGCAGTAAAATAGCTAATACATCAGAATATCACATGGGCTAACTTTTGTCTCAAGAACCTTCTCTACGTTGGAAAAGCCGAAGGAAATGTGTACTATGTTTAAGCGAAGTTGATAAATTTCATTGTTGATGATAAAAATTGCGAAAAGCATAAATTTAAAAGTTTTTTTTATTTGAAGATCATTAATAACATGATTTCAAATTATTACCTTTTAGCTGACATAAATATCTCAATTTATAATTTGTATCTGCTTTAACAGAAGAAAATAAAATACAATTATCTAAGTATGTACATATTTTAATTATACAAAAATAATTGATCATCATCATCTTCAGCCTTTAACAGTCCACTGCTGGACTAGGCCTCTCCTTTGAAAGGAGGAATTGCCCTACTATGCCACGCTGGCCAAACATGTTGGTATAGGGTTTGCATCAAGTTTTCCTTCTCTTACAGTGCTGTTCTCTGCATAATATGCTCCCTCTGTCGGCTCTTACGACACCCATGGGATGATATGAGGTGGTGACATTCCGTATACTTAATCCGTCACGGACACAAAAACAATTAAATTTTGTCCTGTCAAAAATAATTAAATATTTACAAATAACAAATTATTTGGTATGATTAAAGTAAAAATTGTATAATATACATAAAATTGTTTTTTGAATGGTAATAAAGGAATATAATCTTTCGTGGTTATTAATATTAGTATTACATTGAACATTGCGTTTTGGGATATAAACACCTGTACCTTTGTTTTAAGTATCCAATTGGATCATATCTTAATATATAAAATCCTTGCGTTACTGACTGACTGACAGACAAGCTACAGCCGAAACTATTGGGCGCAGGAAGCTGAAATTTGGCACGTGTGTTCCTTGGGGACCGTAGGGGTGCACTAAGAAGGGATTTCCCGAAATTCCCACGGGATCGGCCAAAATGGGTAAATTTAAAAAAAATGCAGGCGACGCTGCTGGCGTCCTCTAGTTTATTGATAAATTTTACATCAAATTTTTATTAGTTTGTTCCACATTCGCCTCATTTAGTTTTGATTCTCACATAAAAAAATCTGTACTCGCTCAACATTTTATTACAGTTTCGTCCCAAATCGAATGCTTAAAATCTTTCAATTTTGACTGTATTTAACTGGTTTTATCATAAGTACGTCGTAGCGGGGTAAGCCTCCCGCAAAGTAGACTGACGAACTTGTTGGGATCGCGGGCAGCGGATGGATACGGGTAGCTCAAGATCAGTCCATGTGAGCCTTGAGAGACGCCTATGTACAGCAATGGACGTCTCTCCGCTGATATGATGACGATTATTAGGGTGCGTGTTCCGCTTCATGGCTGTGAGGGTAACTAATATATGTACTTATAATGCTGTTATTTTCTGTTTTTAGGGTAGCTCTACATGCTCGGGATCGCGCCTTGGAACACCTCCAAAGGGTCTTTACTCCGTTGTCATTCACGACGCTGTATGTGAACCCCATGTGACTCAGAAGTTTACTACCTCGGCGTACGATGAAGGTCGCTGAAAGAAAAGCCATGTTTTAGTGAAGAAATCAAAATATATTGTAAATACACTGTACAAATTTTGCATCTCCGTTCAGACAGTTAACGGTCTATCTACCCCCATCAAAGTCGTGCTCGGGACGTACATACATAGATGGAAGACGCTCCGTCAGGGAGTGAAAAAATATCATTGTGTACATTTATATAATAATATGAACATTTTACGTTTACACATGACAGTATCCGGAGTGGAAACTCTCAGAATAAAAAATGTATAGAAATGTCTTCCCATAAGTTATAATTCATTACATAGCTGAATACATTGTATAACACACAAATAACACATTCACGCTTAGATATACAGTTAAAGGTTGAGTAAGCGGAGATTAAAATTATACAGTCTGTACCAATATTATAAAACAAGATTTTTTTTTGAATTGACAAGAGTAAACTATGGTATGTGGGTGTGACTATCTAACTAGAGACAAATTGCTCCATACAAAATATGTCAAATATGTATCCCTACTAGGTAAATCTGATAGATCATACATTGGGACCGGCCGTAAATAATCACACATAATCACAAAGTTCAATCTTCTGCCGGATGATTGTGAGAATTCTTAAAAGCAATAATATTATTTTCTAACACATGCACTGTCACTTTACATTTGCGGGAGAATGTCTTTGAGCACCGCCAAACTGTCTTGGGTCCACAGGCGTAGGCAAAACTGTAGGTGTACCCAGCGTGGCTTAAAACTTTAGTGCCACGGCGCTCAATGAACGTGACGCCTCCCAAATCTGGAAAGACATGATTTTTTGTACTCATATCTAGTCAAAAAGGAGTACATCCGTGGTGATGGTGCTTGCAACAATACCGAAATATGGGTTACTCTAAACAAGAGAGGACAGAAAAATAACGAGCAAACATTGTAAAACATTTATGCGTATGTGTATGTGCTTACAATTATGTAAAGACCATTAATTTTATGCATGTCTGTATATATTCATACGTGTGTTATTGAAGGTAAATCTGAATATCTTAATATATAAAATCCTTGCGTTACTGACTTACTGACAGACACGCTACAGCCGAAGCTATTAGGCGCAGGAAGCTGAAATTTGGCACGTGTGTTCCTTGGGGACCGTAGGGGTGCACTAAGAAGGGATTTCCCGAAATCCTCACGGGATCGGCCAAAACGGGTAAATTTAAAAAAATTGCAGGTTTAGCTGCTTGCGTCCTCTAGTATAAAATAAAAGGAAACACTGTTATCAGCTGTACGACATAATTTATTAGGAAAACTCGACTCACATTCCATCAGCATTTATTCTCAATAAAATAAATGCTTATGTACAATTATTACATACACGACACATAATCTTTCAGGAATGTTTTCAAAACGAATGGTTATCTTACACTGATCTTGTATTTTTAAAGTTGTATGTCCGATACGGATAAACTGTTTTGCTTGTTGCTATTACTTCATTAATTACACGCAAGTACACAGTTAAGCAATAAATAATTGTGTATCTTTATTTTTTCTAAGTGGGGTATATAATTAATTTAAAGCTTACACCAATAAATATAAGATCAAAAGATTTAGATACTTATTTTCACACCCACTAAGGATCGAACCTGTGTGAAACATTCAATCAACGAACACAAAGTACACACATACTCGCAATAACATTTGTGGATCACACAAAGTGTTGTCTTATGTGAGAATCAAAGCCACAACTCGGCGCAGTGTCGACCGGCGAGGCTCAAACTAGGCCAACCGTACAGTCATTACTTAACTTTTAAATACATCTTCTAAAAATGAACCCTGTACAGTGTATAGATAGGACTTCCTAATATTCAACCAGGTTATACAGGACACACAAACTCGAAACAACAATTTGAGGATCACACAAAATGTTGCACCGAAACGCTTTGAAACCTTTTCACAAAGTACCTACACACTAACTACATATGGTTATGAATGTTCCTTACGGAAACAATTCTATCTTCTAAAACATGTATTTTAGCGTTGCAGTTGATCCGGGACGATTTAGAACATTTCCAGATTGATTTGAAGCCGTGTATCCGTTTTAAGCTGTATGAGTAACCCCCGTGTTTTATCAGAGTGCAACCACCTCGGGCCGAAACGTAGACTGGAGCTCCAAAATCTTAAAAAAGAAAAGTAAATATTCATATTAATTTATCGCCGCCATATATGCTTTGAGTTGTAGTTATTTAATTGTTAATTATTGCTTGCTTAACGGTGAAGGAAAACATCGTGAGGAAATCTGCATGTCTGAGAGTTCTCCATGGGATTGTATCCCGAGCTGTTTCCGCAACTCCACGTTGTGGCATGTGTTTTGCGTACTAAGAGTTCTATATAATGTTTTCGAAAGACATGCGAAGTCTGCCAACACGCACTTGACCAGTGTGGTGGACTGCGGCCTTACCCTTCTTATGGTGGCCTGTGCCCAGCAGTGGGACAGTTCATATTCAGGGCCGATGATATTCTTTGATTCCGTCGTATTGCACTTGAGCATATTCCAAACATGTAAAGTGTTTGCGGGATCGCAATACAGTATGCTAATTGCGATTCTTTACGGAACGTTGAGGGCACCGTAGCGGTTGCCTGAATAAATTAAAAATAATTCACACACTTCAAAAAAGAAAAATCTTGCATATAGCATTTATTATATTTAAACTCCCTCTCAATATATGCAAACTTAAGTACACATAGATTTTAAAATTTGTAGATTAATCATAGGTATTCATGGAAAACAGATAATAATTATCTGTGATAATATCCATAACAGGCAAGCTAATTCGGTTGTATCAACAAAATACATTATATTGAGTTAGTATTTGGTAAAATTAACAAAAAATACTATATTTAAGAAGTAATTATTGCTACGCAATAATCAGAGAAATATACATCTATTTCTATACTACAAAAAAAAATATGAATAAAATGTTTAATCTCTAAAATGAAGCAGATGTTTTGTACCCTACACTAGTGTCACTTGTTAAAGCAGAATAAACAGTAGTAGGTATCTATCAATGTAATGTTAATGTAATCAATAGTAAATATAAGCGTAATTGCATATATTTACTATTTATTCTTTCAAATTCACCTCACTAGAAAAAAATAATGAATTACCTAAAATAAACTTAACCAGTTTATGTACCGCATTCACTTTACACTAATTTTAAATCGTGAATATGTTATTATTGCAACATAAAATAATTAACATTTATTTTATCGTGATAGATTGTGTGATTACCACAGCCTGTTGGCAATGATCCCAAAACGGTAAGTGGCCATAGCAAATAATACTCAACGATTACCTAACTGCTTTTTAGCAAGCTCACACACAACACATATTCTGGATAAAATTAAAAATAAGTACATAATTAACTCGTTTCTTAGCTAGTCGTTCCCACATCATCAATAGAAAAAAGGAATGTATTTTTACAGAAAGAGAAACGTAATATACATAATTATGTAAGTACAGCCAAATAATCCCTATGTCATCTGCACCATAATAACAAATCAATTAACACCTCTAATCAAAATTGAGACGAGTAGTTTTGAACATATCATGTAACATCAAATAACTACATACATATATGAAGAGAGCTATAGTCTGTTCAAGATACGAAAAAATAAAAGGTAAACAAAAAACCAATGATTTTCAAACTTAATAAGTTAGGACGATAACCGATCGGGATATCCCGATCTAATTAAAAATGGTCCCCTGTAATGCGAAATGTTACTATAATTTAAAAGAGTTATTCGAGGACGGAACTAAACTGTAACCTTATGTAAAATATGACTACAGTATAACATATAATAATAAATAATGTGATAGTTAATTAAAATACATATAATAATATTATAAATTTCTAACAATAACACTTATAAACTAAACATTGTTTAAAGTTTTATTTTATTTAATACCTAATTAATAAAATAATAACATAGTGTTGCTGCGCCCTAACAGGGTATCATGTATGAGCCTTTAACCATTGTAACATCCTCATGATTGCAATAAACATTTGAAGTTTGAAGTTTAAGGTTACTTTGGGTGTAATGCATAAGTTGACAGGGTAACAAATATATTGACATTTTAGAATCATTGGCTTTTTAGGTTCTTTATCATGTAAAATAGTTTATTAGCATAACTAATACATTTTAAAAAAATATTCGTTATTATAATTATGAACAATACAGGCAAAATAATAAATATGCTGTACCATTTATGAATTGAAGATTGACATTATTTTTAAATAAACTAACTGAATCTTTCACTCGGAGTATTTAACTTAAATCTACTTTTGTTGCGAAGGCGACATTAAAAGAACCATTTTATGGTTTGTTTACATTTTATATTTTCGTATCTTGAACAGACTATAGACATAACTATTCCTTGTAGCTTATACCCCTGTAGATTCCGTCTTAATTGCGTAAAATAAGTGAGAATTCCATCCTAATACGGCCTACTAAATCCCTCAAACATATAATTCGTCTGACTAGCTTCGTGGCTATGAGAGTACTTTATCGATATGATATCATCACCAACTGTTATCACTGTGACTTTACAACCGCGGGAGTAGTACTTGGAACATCTCCAGAGGCTCTTCATTCCGTTGCTGTGCTTCAAACTGTAGGTATTTCCTTGGAAACTGAGCAATTTGCAGCCACGTCGAGCAGTGATGAAGGTCAGGCCAGATGTTACTGAAACAAAACATTGTTTAAAATACAGTACGGCTGACTTATAGCATTAAAGCTACAAGGTAAAGAACTAAACAATAATGAAGTAAAAGTGGGAACTTAAAATACATGCTTTTATATATTATGCTAAGCATATACATATATAAGATCAAAGTACTCGTCAACACGAATCAAACGACCTCAAACTCGATGGGGTTGTGTCTTTTTATTGCGACATACATACATACGGCTAACTTGCATCTCCATCATCAGAGCAGCTCTATGATATGATATTGCACTGTCATGCGATACACACATGCATGCAACATTTTACCTCAATAAAATACCGGTAAGTGGGTTAAGTTTGACCCTCTTGCAAGATTTCAGTACAGACATCGGGACAGGCGAAAATAAATAAAATCTTGTAAAAACTGCCTAATGGGGATACAGACATACATAAATAAGGGTTGCGAAGAAGTATGGATTACAAGAAGTACACTTGAATGGGTGTACTAACTTGGCCGCATCGCCTCATGGGAATGGGAGTTCCTTACTGAAATGACATCAACCCCAACTGTCAAAATAGTCGTTTTACAGTCTTTAGAGATGTTCAAAGTACTACTACTTTGAACATCTCCATAGGCTCTTTATGCCGTTAAATCGCTTCAAGCTTAAGGTGTGGCCTTCGTTACTGAGTAACTTGCAACCACGTCTAGTTGTCACAAAATTTGGACCGTGAGCACCTGGAAAATTAATTTGAGATGAGATTGAAGAGATTGTTTAGGAAATTAAAATAAATATTCTTTTTTATTACTTAAGGCAAAGGTACTTCTATTAAACATACTAGACCACTACATGCTACTTCTATTAATACATGTCTCCGCCCAAACGTTGCCTCCTAGATATCCGATTATCGATATTTAGGAAAGTAAAACACTAAAATCCAACGTAGTAGGGGTTTTGTCCAGCAGTGAACGGCTGGGATGATCATGAATTTTAAATAGTGGTATTTCACGATGATGGCAGCTATCTAGAGTAAAAAGATTTTTTTTTATAGACTCACACCTGTATCCCCGAAGGGGTAGGCAGAGGTGTAAATATTACACCCACATTTCGCCATGAATTTTTATGTCCCACGTAATAGGGGGCGAGCCTATTGCCGTTACCGGGCACATCACCAGACTCCGTGCTGCAACTGAGAATTCGGAAAAACCCAGTAACACTTGCTCAGCCCGGGAATCGAACCCGGGACCTCGGACCAGTAGTCGCATACGCTATCCATTGGACCACGAAGGCAGTCAGAGTAAAAGGAAAAAGGTGACGAATTACAAATAACTACAATAAAACATAGTGTGCAAAATTATCTGTATAATTCTCAATAAATAAATAATTTTGTCCATCACATCAGGAGCATTAATTTTTAAAGCACAATGCGTCAGTTAAATTAAGCACTTATTACTATAACATTACTCTAAATTCAATTTCAGTGATATTTTATTTTATTATTATTATTATTTACGGCCTAACCTGTCCCACTGCAGGGCAAAGGCCTCCCTACCCTCTTTCCACCTCTCTCTATCGAGAGCTGTTGTTGTCCACTCTGCATTATAGAGTTTCAAATCATTTTGCCACCTAATCTTGGGTCTGCCGCGTGGCCTCTTTCGATCTGGGATCCACAAGGTGGTAGTTTTAGCCCAAATACCCTCAGACATACGACAGATATAACCGGCCCAGTCATATTTTAACTTAGCACTGGACACCATATGTGAGGATGGGGAGGATGCACATGCAACATTTTTATTTTACTAATTTAATTTTTTATATGATATTTAGAAACGAAAATAAAATTTTTATATAGCTAGTATAAAGTAGCAACTTGTAGATTTGTATGAAATGCCTCACAACATCAAGATTTCGAACGCGTTTGGACCATTTTATTTACACCCTTCCCAATCTCAATCGCGTTATTGTTCCTAAGGAAAGTTGAATACTCTGTATTAACTCCGATTTTTTGGCGTGGGTTACACCAATCGTCAATTTGACTCAGTAGGCTGTTCATTATACACGATTGAGACCAGTTACATATCTTTTACCATGTTGACAAATCCCAAAATCTTAAAGCATGCTATTCACAATCAGTGTATAATTTTCGGCTAAAAGGCGGCTCGTGAATATCTTCATTATTCACAAAAATAGGTTCATCACAAACAGTATACACTTTCGCCTTACATCCCATATAACTATGCGAAGAACACCTCCACAACACTTTGGCATTTACGTTTTTATTTTTCCTCTCAGAGAATTTGTACCCATCAACGCAAATAAGACGACTCCCTTTCAAAGATTTTATGAACTTAACATCATGTACTGATAATGATCCACCTGAAAGGCAAGAATATTATTAACATTAAATGATGTAAAATGTTAGTAGTTTTAGTAGAACGCTGCATAATATTCAAAGAGCGTATTTTTAAGGCATAAAAATTATTTAGCGTAACTATTGATTGCCAGAATGTTTACATGTCCGAATTTGCAACGGCATACTTTTAACATGGCAAAACTTTTGAAAGAAGCGAATCGCCGCAAAACTGACTTTACGTTGTCTTGTCTGCCCTATCCCTAGAGTATAATTTAAAATTGCGTAGGCGTGGAGGGATAGGGCGGCCCGCGAGCTGAAGAGCAGGTGGTTTGAAGGCCCGTTAGGGCCTGTTCACGAGATCGGTCTAAGCGGCGCGCGTCGCGGCGGGCGGCGCGGCAGAGCGTCGTGCACGCCACGACCCTACAGCAGCGGTAAACGCAGCGGCAAATGTGGACGTATTTGGGCCGACGGAGTTACCCATAAATATGGCGATACCCAAAATATCTTTGTGTAACTATACGGTATACCTACAAAATTGTCGACATTGGATCTTCATTTCTTACAAGTATTTTATATCAAAGGAATAATACATATTCGCAATTAATGAGGCGTTGAATAGGTACCTACACAACGTAGATTACGTTAAGTAGGTAGGTAAATCACCTTTTAACTTTCATAGTAGCTGTGTCTGTACCTAAATAGGTACATATGTACATTACTCAATGTTTTAATGTTTGCGATTTATATTAAAACCTACCATTACATTCTGTAAAACATTGTTTCATTACATCTCGCAACGTTTTATTAACATTTTTGTATTTATACAGCGGATGTGTTGCTATCCACACACGCGACCGTTTAAAAATTTCGACTTTAAATGTCTCCGTATTCATTACCGCCACAAAATATTTAACAAATAGTTTAACCGCCTAGTTCGTCCCTCGCGTAACGCTGTCTGTGCCGCTCGGAGTCGTGGCGTCGGACTCGGTCGCAGTACATTTGTTCCCGCCGCTCGCCGCACCGCACGCCGCGCCGCTCGCCGCGCAGCCAATCGCGCCAAAAAAAACGCGCGCGTTATCGCTGTGCGCGGCGGCTCGTGGCGTGCTTCGAACGTCTTCATACATTTGATCTTGCCGCTAGACGCCCCGCGCTAAGCCGCCGCTCAGAGCGGCAAGGTCGTGACAGGGCCGTTAGCGTTGAAACCATCTGCGACAAGCTCGCGTGCGGCCGCCAAAACCCCGCAAGCATCGCTCTCTCCGGCGTGCCGGAGCCGTGACAGAACGATGCTTACTGCATGCCTGCTTTTCAATTATTATGGACATGAAATTTATGCCTAAAGATGATTCGGGCTAACAAAATGATGAGTTTCGAATTTATGATAAGTGAATGTATGAAAAACAACTTTCTGCGAAATGAAGATTATGCTGTGCGTTGTTATGCAAAAATTAAGACGAAAAAATTCTGCTTTAAAAGGTCTCCCTCCCAGCCATGTGCCTTGATACGCTCTTGACGATTGTCACACATCATGAATTGTAATATCCGAACAATATTTTATGTTTTTCAGCATGTTTATCTTTTATTCATTGTGGCACCCACCTAACAACCTAACATTTCTTGACAAGTTACTCACTAATGTTCAATAAAGCACTGTTGCAAAATCTTACTCCCCACAGTAACAGCGCAAAGAGTAATTTGGACGCCAAGTTATTTTTTGTTAAAATATTTTACTTTAACTTCGTTCTGTGTACTCTTGTGCAGTTTTTCTCCACGGAATATTCTCTATATCTATAGACATGAAGCTTATGACGCAGGTAAAAGGAAATAAATAAAGGTGGTTTCAGTACTTACAGATGTATTTAATTTTTTATAAAAATAACACTGTCCAAAGATAGCGATGTACGTTTTCACAAGTATAGTTACATTCGAGTACAATAATTGAGATAAGTTGCACTACAGTCACACTTATAGATACTAGATGAAGCTGTATGCTTCTCCTGTGCAAAAAGTAACCAAGAATTTTGTTTATTTACTTAAAAATGGGGATGTTGCAATAATTAGGTTCAGGTTATGACGACTTCTGCATACTGATGCAGAAGTCGTCATAACCTGAACTCAATTATTGCAACATCCCCTGCATCCCCAGTACTTAAAATTGCAACCCTCAATACTGATTTAGGGTTGCAATTTTAAGTACTCTTTGGGACTCCAAAGGATTGGGTCCCAGCAGAGGGTGAACGCTTAAGCTTTACGATAGCAAGCCAGCATTCTTAGAGTAACCCAACTTATCATGGCCCGGCGGAGGATCTGTAGAGAATATAAGCTTACTACACAACATTATTACTTTTACCAGTATTCACTTACATTGTTCATTTACTTAAAACATATTTATTACAGGAACTCATTTTATGCAAACATCAAAATTGATTTACTGTTTTAGACTTCAACTTAGTTGATTCTAAGCCATTCTGTCATTGCGTCAAAATATCGAGTACTTTTGCCTTATAAACCTCGCGACGTACTCGCAGTCAATCACTCAAAAGATAGCAAGATTTTGTTTAAGAGAAAGTCTACGAGTCTTCTAAACCTACTAATAGATTGCTACAAATATGCACTAATTCACTTAATTTGACTAGATATGTTACAAAAACTTCCTGCGATTCACTTTGATCATTGGCCTTGGATGGTTATGCTGGTTAAACACAAACACCAGTTGATCTTGATACGTGTGTACAATAGCTTTACATCCTAAGCAACTATGCGTAGAACATCTCCACAGAACTTTCGAATGACCTGTAGCGGTTTTCCTCTTCCTCTCTGAGAATCTGAAGCCATTTATAGAAATGAGGCGAGTCCCTCTGATGGACCTTACGAACTTGTATTCGTATACACCTGAAAAAGATGATTTATCAAGTTTCAACTTATCAAACAAACAATTGAAGATTGGTCTTTATTTGAAGGGAGATATAGTGTCATCATGCCAAGCTTTTATTGTTAAAATCCGGTACAGATCAATTACGTTGTTAAAATCCGGTACAGATCAATTACGTTGTTAAAATGATCATTCAGATACTGATATTAATAGTAGAAGCAAAAATAAGAATAGCGTGATAATTGGGAACCTTGAATACATCTTAATTGTATTATCATACCAATACCAATAGACTTTATTTTCAAGCAAGCTTTTATATTAATAATATGAAAGGCATAGGAGAGAAAATGAAACAGAAAATTTAATTAAGTTAAACTCTACTTTATTTATCATATAGATTTGCATGATAAATACACCATGATCGTCATTTTTAGATAGCTTCAAGTAAATGGAATTATTTAGTTACTGCTAAATTGACAATTATAATTATAATTATCATTCTCAAACACAGACGGACGTTTTAAAGCACACAGGTGTTTTGTTCCAGCGATCAGTCCTATAGTAGAGTCATTTTGGCAGATAGATCTTGTTCTAAATGTATCGGAATATAAAATCAGCAGCTTTACGTAGAAATCGCAGTGAGAGCCTCCTAAGCATTGTAGCGATCTGATATAAATGCCAGAACAAGAGTTCACCTATCAAAGTAGAGACCTGTGCAAGCGTTGCTTTACTTTGCGGACTATTACGGACGGCAAGTCAAGCGCTACCAAATACTAGCGCCACTTTCTTTATGATCTGGTAGATACTGCCGCCTGACTTTTGATACCCAGATCAAGCATATCAAAAGACCCACAGTGTAAAAGATGCTATAAGATACAGGAGGTGGATGATTTTGATGGTTCTCGACAAATGTGACTTCATCGCAAATGGTATGCAATCTCGTTCAACTGCCTGCGCAGTTATGGGTTGAACATCGCCGCGACATCTTGTCGCCGTAATTTGAACCTTTCTTCGTTCTCATACAGAATTTGTAGCCGCCTATTAAAATAAGTCGGTCTTATAGACTGTATGTATTCGAGAGTTCGGATACCAGAAATGAAGAAGATGGACATTATGTTATTAAATAGAGTATGAAGCTAATTTGGGCACATCTTTTTATCCATTTAGAATAATTTTTGCCTACCTTTTTTCTATCCAAATTTTCTACGAAAAAATGTTCTCATTCTCTTAGCGTTATCCCAGTTCCAATCTGGGGTCCGCTTTCTAGTCTAACCGGATTTGGCAGAATATTAGCTTTTCCGCAGAGCGACTGCCTGTCTGACCTCCGCAACCCGAAGGGATAGCGATATTCCATGGTTTAGACTAGTGTCAGTTTATTAAGAAGTCACTGACGCCCTGTAACGACTGTCAAAGATCTTCATGACAACCGGGACCGACGGCTTAACGTGCTCTCCGAGGCACAGGACAAGCGATAATTAAGCATTCAATACGCACATAACTCCGAAAAGTCATTGGTGCGCGCCGTGGATTCGAACCCGATACCCTCTGCATGGCACTCTGTTGGTATATCCACTCGGCTATCGCCGCCTACGAAAAAAATTTCTAATAAAAAAATATTAATTTTGATTTAAATTTCTTCAAATCCCAACAGTAAGTACTCTATTAAAATATAAATAAAAACAACAGTATTTTTATCATAAAAGAAAACAATTATATTATTTATTTATTTCTTCATATACACAACGCATATAGGTGGACTTAATAGCATGGGCATTATCTACCAGTCTACCTTAGAGTGGTGCAGAGAGATAAGAAGTAGGTGTATTATACAAGATGTAACGAAATAATACTGATTGTCGAATTATTGCTCATAATAAATATACATACTTACAGAAATATATACTATAAGAAAATACATAAACGAAATAAATACACAATACATATTTACGAATAAAATTTGAGAAACATTTTAGACTTACTTACACTGATACATATATACATAAACATATACTTATAAGATTATTACTTAATATCGAAATGATAATATCACAAATATGATAAACAACATTTCTCTCTTTGATTTAGACTGCTTGTTAATTTTCAGTAAACTCGCAATTTATTTTTATATTACATATTAAACAAAAGATAATATCCGGGAATACGGACTCGCCTTATCTTCTCAAACAGATAAGTTTTGGATGTCCGCGCCCATATACCCAAAAAAGATGTCTCTTCCATGTTACTCAAGAACTAATTATGGTAAACATTTCTTTATTAAAAGAACTTGTCACACTTACAATAAATTAATTTGTTCCTCACCTAGCTGTAATATAGATATATGTCACCTATCTTCAGCTAAATTTTAAAAAAATATCAAGAATTATTTTATGTATTTAAGTAACTGTATTTAATCTTTACTGTATAACATTTCAGATACGTTGACTGCTGTGAATATCTATGAATTATTGTAATGTACCAAATATATACATATATGTATTACAACCTGAGGAAACTATTTAGGATAATGTATTAGATTTTTATGTTATATTATTATTTGTTATTTAAATCTGTTTGTTTCCCAAAATTATAAAATAAAATAACTAAGTAAAATAAAATAAATTTAATGATTATGTTCATTCTTATAAGAAACAATATGTTCATCAATTGTAAATAAAACCGCTTTGCACCCATAATTGTGATGAGTAGAACACCTCCATCAGTGATCAGGTCTCGCTGTAAACATAAAAGCATCGCCGGGGACGTACAAACATTTAATCATTTCCAGTAGGTGTTTGTGGATCACAAAAATTGTTGTCTCGTGTGGGGGTCGAGACCACGACACTCGGTGCACTGCCAAACGACCTGGTTTAAACTATTTACGCCTACGTGGAATAGGTTCATTCCGTTCAAATATTCCGAATATTAAAACTCTTCACTATTCTGATTAGTTATCGTTCAAAGAACAACTCAACAGTTCAATATGTTTCAGGAGAACGGTTAACTCCACTATCAAAAGTGTTTCTTGGCTTTTGTTACAGGTAGATAATATCATGCCTACGTCATTTATATTTGATCGCGCTAAATAGACGCTAGGCAGACCATCAAGACATTTAGATATGACTTGAATTATGTAAATCTTTTTCGTAATAATAGCAATTCCATTAAATCAAAATATGTATTCAAATATACAAACATTTCTTTATAATATACAATGTGATCAATAATTCACAACTTAGTAAACTATCTTTGAATTAACTTTTAATATTTTTTCTAATCGTGATATTTATTAACAATTTAAATACCAACTAGACTGACTGTATAATTTACTTTACATAATTTGTAATAATTATAAAATAAATTAATAATATTTTTTTATTTATACATTATATAACTGAATTTCCGCCGCGTCCTATCTGTCTGGATGAACGCGTTAAAGTCGATAACTACTATGGATTTTTGTACTGTTTTCATCAATGGATAGTGTGATTCCTTAGATTTAAGTGTATAATTCACGCAGACGAAGACGAGTTGGTGAATAATTTGTATTTTCTAATGTCCAGATCAACAAAGTACTTCTTCAATGCTTCGTTTTTTTGATCTCGGGTGATTATGTTTGCTGTCCACAGATATAATTATGCTTCCATACGTATGCATCTTAGCTGTACAACGGTACTTAGATCGGTTCGAACAGGTCCATCTGACTCTGCCACACTGCAAGTTTTCCTTATTCTCAGTGAATGTATATCCGTCGTAAAGCACCATCCTGTTTCCTTTTGTGGATGTCACGAATTGTACTGGAAGAAAAGAAAAAATGTAAGTTGATAGTAATTTGTCTACTGGATGAGTGTGAATGTTTTTAGAAGATATAATACGGCCGCTTCTGGTCTTTGCTCTTGCATAGCATTTGTGTTTGGCACACAATGAGCAAATCCACGTCAAAATATCTGACTTCGCCGTGCTTTTTCTACCTGGATGGGAAGTGTGTTCTTTGGACAGCAACATTTTAACACCCCTCCTCCAAGTAAACAAATTTCAAACATGGTGACGCTGTAAAGAAAAGTTTTCATACTACTACTTGTCGCGACAAGGATTGAGAAAGAAATGCTGAAATGGTTTGGACACGTGAAGCGAATGAGTGAAGACAGAATGACGATCAAATATATAAGGTAAATGTGTGTGAGCAAGTTAGTTGCGTCAGACCTCGTAAGAAATTCGTCGACCAAATTAGAAAACGTCTTGAAAAACGCAAAGGCCCGAAGCACCCGTAACCGTATGTATAAAAAGAAGCTAGTGGTGTTCTGATGTCTCTGCCTACCCCGACGGGAAAAAACGTGAGCATATGTATGTACCTGTTACTAAAATTCCCAAGCGGAAATTGGAACTTATAATATTGATGCGTATGAAGTCACGGCTGTTTTACGAGTAGGCAGATTCGTATTAGCTTCTTAGGCTGCTTAGGTCGTAAATGATAATTATTATTTTTAATTTTAATAAGACTGGAAATTGATTTTAAGCTTTCGCGAATTGTATACATCGGTATTAATCACGAGTAAAACCTTTTTATTAAAAATGTATAGAGACAGTGAAATTTTTTGTACGCGTCTGTGGTATATCTATGTTCATAATAAGTCAACTTAGAACCCTTATAAACAACTACTGCTACGACTTCCAGTTTTTGGTTGAAAGGAAAACATTTTAGTACAGCTTATATAACTATTTTTCAGGCAAAAAACTTACATTTAAGTATTGTGATATGAATACGACACGATATACATAAGGACTTAAATATGTCGAACAACAATATAAACAATTGGTGTAGTTATGTACTAAAAAATAACAGTCATAGTTTGCCATTTAGGAGTATAATTAAAATGTTACAGGCACCAAAACAAAGTGTCATGAATAATTAATAAATGTATTACCAACTAGAAAAAGCACGCAGCTTGACATGAACATGTTTTTAATTTAACTGTTTCTACCTAATCCCGTGGGAATTCCTGCGTCTAATTGTTTTGGCTTTAGCTTGTCTGTCAGTCAGTCAGTAACGAAAAAAATATTTATTATATATATATATTTTTATTAAATATATATATGGATCACAAAGTACATATATATGTATATGGATTCTGTATTCTTTATAGGAATTTACAACAGTGCCGAAATATCGGTTACTCCAAACAAAGGTACGTGGTATATATCCCGAAAGATAATTTAAAATAAGTCTGTGTTCTTTGTTTAAACATGATGTACGTTACGGACTTAGAAGATTTACGTCGCAATGGAAATCTCAATTTACTGGTCTTGTAAAGTTTCTAGTTCTATAAAATGAGTTTGGAGTCCATTAGAGGGAATATGTGTGGCTCACCAAAGATTGGGGCTACGTCTCTCCTTGTCCTAATAAACGCTGGATATTTTAATACGATACGATATTTCCCTAATTGAAAGCCTATACCAAAAACGTAGCTTTTTTCTTGAGTTAAGACGAAGAATGAAATATTATAGTTGTATTAACAGAAAAATTCTTCACGCATACAATAAAAAGTCTATATTAATAACAATAGTAGTAACATTAATATTTTCATTGCCTATAAACCTATCTTTCAAAGTGATACTCAAAAGACGACTAAAAATGGTTGAGGTTCTAAGGTGTCATAATAATTAAATATCTTATGTTGATTATGGGAGACTTCAGTTGAGACTAGACACGGCCGTCATTGGTCTGTAGTCTGGCATCGAATCGATATTTAATAATTCTAGAATACACCTATTTTAAATCTCTGCACCACTCTAAGGTAGCAATCTACCTTAGAGTGGTGTACAATGAAGTACAACAAGTACAATGAAGAGAATGCATACGGAATTAACTCCGCCTTTATACGCTCCGTGTATACAAAGATATTAAATAAAAAAATATTGCCTAGTACCTCAGCAATACCATATCATTTAGTATAAAGTATAAAATTTAGTATAAAGTATCATTTCAGTATAAAGGCTCTTTCTGCTTCTTGGATTAAATGTATATCCTCTCCTCCGTGATAAAACGAATGTTAAATTCGATGATGCTGTAAATAAGAAACTGTGAGCCTTGAATTGTTGTTTCGCGTCAATTTCATTTTGTCCGCCGTTGCTAGAATGTTTGTAGAGCAGAGTGATACAGGATAAGTTACCTAGTGCGGAAAATGTGTTTAGATGAAAGTCTAGAATGTAAGTCTTTTAGCTTGTATTCCTTGCAACACACTCAGGTAAATATAAGTAAGTATGTGTACTATGCCCTTAAGAAGTAGTTTAAATGTACGAATAAATAATACAGCAATTATTATTTTAATAATTTAATACTAAAATAATATTAACATTAAATGTATAATTGAAAATGTAAGAGTCAAGGTTTTACTCATATTTTCGCTTTTCGAGTATCCCTCATAATGTTGACTAAAAATACCTAATCAAGTTCCGCTACAAATATCAAGTATTCTTATAAAACATTATCCTGTTAAAAAGTATTATATACAGTTTCTTTTTTGAATTTCAACATTTTCTATTTAATTTAAACAGAATGTGTGACTAATTTGTGATAAAAATATTTATTGACGTAACTTATATTCTACACTAGGTGAGCCCGCGGTTACACCCACGTTATTTAAGGCTACTGCTCCCGTGGGACATAGCGTGATGTTATATAGCCTATAGCCTTCCTCGATAAATAGGCTATCTAACACTGAAAGAATTTTCAAATCGGACCAGTAGTCCCTGAGATTAGCGCGTTCAACCAAACAAACAACCACAGGGGGCAGCTGCCCCTCCCCCCTCCCTAGAGACTGAAAAACCCCCATTTGTCCCCCCTTAGGCAATCGGCTGGCGACACCCCTGAGTATATTATATAGTACAATTCAGTTTTAGATCGAATACAGTTTCACTTAAAGTAAGAAGGTTGACGGAAAAAATGCTATTAAAATACTAATAGCACTTCAGCCAACTGTCGACCCTGTTTCGATATAAATAAAAAAATCTAGAAAATTAACATTAGTGACATTGAAAATGGTTCGAGGCCGTATTTTGACAGACTTAGTTCTAAAACTTAAAAATCATTATGAGTTTCTGCCTTAAGTTATGTTAATTTAAGGTTTTCAAAATAGTTACTATTTTTTTTTTGATTTGTTATAATCTTGTCTTGCATGGTTATGACTGTCGTGGACTGCAACGATGACATCATCTAGTGTTTTCAGTTTGGCAGTACAATGATACTTCATGCGATTCGAACAAGTCCACCTTATATTTCGTGTATTGTAGCGGCGGCGATCCTTGCTTTGAGTGTAGGTGTACCCGTCGTATAGTACCATTCTGTTCCCTCGATTTGATAGAACGTATGTAGCTGGAACTAAAAATATTTATTAGAAATTTGAACCAAAAATTAGATCGAGATCGTAGAAAAGAGACCGTAGTAAAGATTTGCTTTCTTTCGGTTAACTTTTGCTCTTTTTTTATCAAATAAGGACGAATTTTCTACTGGACACCAACAGGCGGGTGGCTAATCATATTCTTCTGATACCATTTATGTCAACTAGACACCACAATTACGTTACCAACCGTATTAAAATTAAGAAAGTACGAAATTATCTTCAAGCATTTGCTATTTTATGTTATAGAGCGAATTAATATCAAAATATATTAATTCATCAATTACGATTATACAAAGAACGTGAATCATGTGCCCATAATTTTCTGCTTCAAAGTTACAATAACTACTTACCTGTATTACAGTACATTCAACATGTCAAGCAAGTTTTGCAAGACAGCAAGCTCCGTCTACTGCGCCACCATCACAGATCACAGAAGAACCAGCCAATGTGGACAGACAAGCCGCTGTCCTCCAAAACATTAAGGACGTGACCGACAAGATTAGCATTAAAAATGACCATGTCAGATTTCAATTACGTTCCTAAAAATATATGCGGAAAAATAATACAGCAATAAATTATTTTTAAGAATTTATTACGAAAATAATGTATACATACAATGTGTAATTCAAAATATTTTCCACTTATATAATCTTGACAAAAGAATATCAAGTTACTGCCTCAAACTTCAAATAAGTATGAGTATAACAAATTTATTCTGCGTAAACATATTTTACACACTATATTTTTGAAGGCTCCTGTAGTAATTTATATTGAGACTGAATTGCCAAATTGAAATCTCTAAAATAATCATATTTATGTTCTATACGAACTTAAAACTTTTGCAAATGCATATCAACATATTGTATACTTAATACTTATGACACTGAAATTAGATTGACAGAATATTTTAAATGATTTTAATACGAAAATTGGTCTTCATGGAAATTTTTCAAACACCTAATTGCTTAAATCTGGTTTAGGATGGTTATGATTGGCATCGCTCATGATGATGACGTCATCTAGGGTCTTCAGTTTGGCGAGTCAGCGGTATTTCATCCGAGTAGAGCAAGCCCACAGGTTTTCGTTGAATAACGGCTATCTTTAATTTGAATAAATGTATATCCATTAAACAGTACCATCCTGTTTCCTCTCTTAGTTAACATATATGTAACTGAAATAAAAAAGAATGTTATTTATAATCGAAATGTAATAAAACTGTTTGCATCGCACTTAGTGGCAAGTTCGTTCTTACTAGGGTAAAAAACTAAAAGTTTTAATCTTATAACTCAGAAATTACGTTTGGATATGTTAAGTTTAAACAGTTTGGATATGTTTAGTTTATACAATGTCGTTTTGAGAGAGTTCTTCCGAGAGTCCATCACAATAGCCCAGAGTAATAAGTTTCCATACAATTAACAATAGTCCTACACCTGTTGTGGTTAATTCGTGGCTGTACTTCATAGTGCCGTTATGGAGGCTCCTCAGCAGGTGTCCCATCCTAGATTAAACAGATCATCATCCTAGATTAGAACTCAAAGAGCCTATGCGCGTTGGACCTATGTCGCCGTGTTCGTCTTTCGAGCAAAATATTATTATTACTTTTTTTTTGTTTACATGTATAATTATTGTTTTATATTTATTAATTTCAATGTTAAACTAAACTGAAATAAAAATATTACATTAGGTATTTTAAAATGAGTAATTTAAAATTATTATTGCATGTGTTTTCTTTTTTTTATGTGATAAGCAAAATTATTGTAAGCCTATTGGTAGAACATAGTTGAACACAACCACTCTGTAAACACCTTATTATGTATACCTTCCTATGTTTCACAATAAAGAATATTTGAATTTGACATCACTATTGCCCTACTATTCCTAGTAAAATGAAATTCAATATCTAATTTTATTTCTAATTCTAACTTCCTTTATGCAGATGATTTGCAAATCTACTTCCAAGTGAAGCTGGAGAGTTAATTGTCTTGCAACGCCAGGATTAATGGGATGAGGGATCTGGCTGAAATATTAGGATGTACCAAAACGTATGACCTAAGGTTAAAACCAATAAAGTCCAAGCTATAACTATCGACAGTTCTAGTTGATTTCTAGGGTTAATTGGTGAATGCTTCAGATTCAGATTCAGATAGTTTATTGTTGTCACAGGTATATATGATGTTACAAGAAAGGTCTTAATTCTAGAGTACAGCTCTCAGTGACATACCGTACTAGACGGTGTACAATATTCAAACATGTCAAATTTAAGCAAATCTAATAGCATACAATTAAATAATTTTAAATACATCATAAATTAATTATTTTAAGTCTTTGTCATTAAGGTAGTCAGCGATGTTGTAATAAACCTTGTCCAATAATAATAATTTAACATGTTTTTTCGTAATTTTAGTGGCAATTTGTTGTACAGTTTAGGACCCATACACAATATGCTCTTATTTAGCAAGGTTGTCCGTGAAGCTACCAAACACAACATATCTTGACGTCTCGGTCTATTTACCTTTACAAACAAATGTTGGTTACTTTTTACGAATATCACTGCTTCATAGATATATAGACATGGAAGTGTCAATATTTTTAGAGACCGAAAATAGGGTTGACAGCTTTCATTAGACTTTATATGACATATAGCTCTAATGCATTTTTTTTGGGCTATAAATGCCAGTTCCTTGTGGGTGGAATTGCCCCAAAACATTATACCGTATCTTATGGATTCTACATATCCGTGATATGCAGTGATAACGGTTTTACGATCTGCAACAGAACCGAGTTTGTAAAATGCATAACAGCTTTGGCTCAATTTATTACATAATTGTTCTATATGAGGTTTCCATGTCAACTTACTATCTATTACTAATCCTAAAAACTTTGTTATATTTGTTTGAGATATCGATTGTCCACTACTATTAATATTTAAATTACATTCACTGTTTTGTCTTTGAGCGAAATTAATAAAATTGGTTTTGTTAATATTTATGTCTAAATTGTTACATGTCATCCATTTTATAATACACTTAAGTGTCAAATTGATGTCATTTTCTAAAATATGTAATTTTCCACCGGTAAACAGCACGGTGCTGTCATCAGCGAACAGTGTCATATGGTGGTTGTTACAGACCTGGGGGAGGTCGTTGATATAGACCAAAAAAAGAAGCGGGCCAAGCACGCTGCCTTGTGGTACGCCGCAACATGGTGTTTTAGGCTCTGAAATTATAAACGTTGATTCAGTTTTTGATGTTCTACAGATTCTGTTAATTTGTGTCATTTGTCGTCGGTTTGTTAAATATGATTCTATTAAACTATTCACATTACCTCTCACCCCATATGTTTGCAGTTTGTTTAATAATATACAGTGATTAACACAGTCAAAAGCTTTAGAAATATACATAAAAATTGCTATTACTGGTGTCCTTTTATCTACAGCTATCATTACTTTGTTTAACCTTTTAAACGCCAGAGCAAAAACACATGAAGCTGCCCTCAACGCCAAGCCACAAATTTCGCGCAAATACCTACGAAAAAAATAGGGATTCCAATACTACATCGATATTTAATTGTATTTTTATTTTCGTCTCCGATTTCAGAATATATTGTCCTTGTAACATTGAAATTTAATTCCTAATTACACTTCCTCCTACTATATGTAGTTACAGTTATACATAATTTACAGAGTTGTATAACACCGTAATAACAGTTATGAGACGACAATATAATTAAATGTAATAACTATAGGCACAGCACTAGTCTTTATCTGCTGTCTTCTATTTGTGACCATGGCGTGGACGGCCCGCCATTTGTATAACTATTTCGCTTCCGAAATAAGGATGTAGCAACGTAAATCTCGCTTATCGATGTGTTCCCGTACAATATTATTTTAAAATAAATAAAACGTTTTTTTTAATTAGGTACATTTATAATCTTTATAATTTCGAATGTTCAAACAGTTTAAGTATATGTATAGGTACGTATAAACATAAAAAAATATCTATAGTTGTTTTACGAAAAAAGAACATTCCCAAATGTACCTATCTAACTTATTTTTAACAAAAATAAGTTACATTCTGCGTGTGAGAGTGTTGCATGCTAAATAGCAGAATATAGAAGCTCTGAATATTATGTTACATTACACCTTTGTTAACACCTATATTTGCAATAAATGATATTATTATTATTATTATTACATTCGGTCTACTAGCACCAATACTGGGCCACATACCTACTGATATTATCTCGGTTTTTAATAAGATTAATTTTTGTTTAAAATAAAAGCAGAAAAAAAATACAGTAGGTACTTCCTTAGGTACCTTTAAATCATAGTCGTCCAAAGATTTTGTTTCCGAAAAGCCTTCGTCATCAGGATTCAGGAACTCCTTCTAATATGCGAAGAAGTTCCTCCGTAGTCATTAAATTTGCACTCATTATAACAGTCACTTAGTATAAAATAAATAATAAATATTTAAAATATTTTAATAATGTTTACTTTCTTCACTATTTCTGATCGCCTGCGCTTGTGACGTCACGATGCTGTCGTCTATTTATGACCATGGTGTACAAGGCACTGATAATTCGGGTTGTATTAGGGATGCGTCTGAGTCAAGATTAGCGAATATCGAATTTTGACCCAGCCAATTTTATCTTCGACTATGTAGCTATTAAAATGTTTTTTAAGTCTGATTCTATAAAACTAATGCTGTTTTATCCTCGTACTAAATTATATTTAAAATTATACATTGTAGAAGGAAGTTTTAAAACGATCTTTGATGTAAACTTTTGATATTATCTAACATGCGCTACATCACTAGCAGTCACATATTTGTGACTGTGGCGTGTAAGAACATTCTTTTTTAAGATTTGATTTCTAACTTTTTAACGTTAAATGTCTCAATATCTATAATGCAATTTAACTCGTTTAACAGAAATAAACAAACATTAGAACTTCTATTTTAAGGTAATATAAATAAACAGGCATTTAAGTAATGTTAAAATTGTTTATTTCGTGTTTTTGTATACCGCTTTTTCTGTCACGTATTTGTGACGTTGGCGTCCAGGGACAGTTTTCGCTTGTCACATATATGTGACCATAGCGCTCAAAAGGTTAAAAAATCATAAATTGCCATATTGATTGATTTGCCCTTTTGAAAGCCCATTTGTTGCTTGGCAAACAAACCATTCGACTCAAAATAGTCATACAGATTTTGATGAATATGACTCTCGAAAATTTTTGAAAACACTGACAGTAGTGCTATGGGTCGGTAGCATTGCATATTTTCCTTATCTTCCTTTTTGAAAAGGGCCTTCATAATTGAAGTTTTTAGAACATCCGGGAAAATACCTTGCTCTATGCAATTATTCATTAAATGTGATATAATTGGTGCTATGATATGTGGTACCTCTTTGACTATTTTAGTGGATACACTATCATAACCTACACTATTCTTATTTTTTAGTAATGATATAATCTTAATTACACTTTTTGCGGTGATAGGTTTCATAAATATCGATTTACAATTACTTTTTATATGTGTATTTGCAACTGGGCGATTCGAAGAAGACGATTGCTTTGTAAAAAAATTGTTAAATTCGGAAGCTATGTCTTTAGGCTCACTTATTATTCTACCTTGCACCTTTATTCTCGAAATATCTTCTTTAGGGTAGTTTGCCTTAATACTGCCAATAATCCGCCATGTAGTTTTAGATTTATTTTCTGCAGACGTGATCAAATAGCTATTTTGGGCCTGTTGTGTAAGTTTTATAATTTTAGCTAGTCTACTGGAATACGTTTTAAAGATATTTTTATTTTTTGGACAGGGATCTTTTCGATAGTGCCAAAGAAGATCTCTTTTGCGTTCGAGTTGCGATCCAAGCCTGGAGTTTTCTGGTATTGATTCTAATCTTTTTTATTGGGAAGCATAGATTATAAAATAAACATAACACTTCGTGAAACTCATTAAATGCTGCATTGGCATCTGATATATCATATACGCTTGAAAAACTTAGTTGACTAAGTGTTTGTTTAAACTTACAAATATTCTCTATCGAATAGTCTCGTTTGTGTACAAACCAATGATCAATGCTACAAAACTTTTTTACTGGACACCTTGCTACTTGTGCTGAATGGTCTGAGAGAGCAAGCTCGACAATCATACCTTTACAGCCTTTGATGTTATACGAGATATTGTCTATACAGGTTCCACTACATAAACGAGTTGGTTCATCAATTAAAGGTTTGAAGTTAAAATTGAGGGCTGTATTAACAAATTCTGTAGATACATTATTATGTTTTAAAATATTAATATTATAATCGCTTATAGAAATTTTGTTGCACAACATTTTAAAAATGGTTGTAAGTCGATAAAAAAATATTTCTAAGCTTGACTTTTTATTGTCAGGTACCCTATACACATTAACAATATAAATATTTAGAACAGGGATCTCAATAGCTGAACACTCTATAATATTAGCTACAGAGAGTTTTTCAATTTCTGGAAGCTGTCTAAAGTTGTGACGTCTATTAACAAATATACAGGAACCTCCTCGACGACTGTTGCGAGTAAAAATTGAGCCAAGTTTCTAGTTACAAAGATATAAACTATTAACATCGTTATGAGACATGTGGTGCTCGGTAATACATAACACATCAATAAATTGTCCTTTATTCTCAAGATCCTCAATACACACTGACAATAGATCCAGTTTATTTAACAGTCCATTTATATTTTGATGAAGTACATTGATATTCTTATTCACGAAATAAATTATTTTTATGTTCGTTGTTAACAGCACTCAATTCTACACTATCAGTTTGACTACCCTTTGATAGGCTTACATGATCGTTACAAATTTGAGTACTTTTATTCACGTACTTTTCCAACTCACATTTATTATGTAAATCATTGTATGCTTTCGATTTTGTGCTATAGTTGATATGTAGTATTTCTTTCAATAGACGGCGACATAAATTGATTGTAAAGTAGTATTTACTGAATATAAATTACAATTATTCATATTACTATAATTCATATCTAAAAACAATACATTATTATATTCGGCATACAGGAACTTCAGTTCATAGTTTAATTTACACTCATTTAAATACGGATTATAAGGTGCCTCACTAACAATTAGGTTTGTGTTACGTGTAAATTTAAACCAGTGATTCAAGCTTGATTGAAAGTCAAATGGATTGTTGTTGTTTATGCCACCTAATAGAATTAAATAATCATTTTTAGTCAATTTCGATATGTCATTGTATGTTTCGTCAATTATACTTATTTGAAATTTTTGCGTCAGACTTCCATACACCTTACTTGATAGCAATTTCCTAACAAAGTTTGCAACAGTTTGCATACGCCTCGTCACTGTTGGTCTGCTAGTATCAACACCTGACTAATTTGTGTCGGTGTAGTTTCCCCAGGTGCCTTGCTAAATTTTCTTTCGATTGTCACTAAAAATACACTTGTCTTGTGCAATCAAGTTCTTCCTGTTTTTGACTATACCGATATCAGCTATCTAGATTTCAATAATAACCAGACGTGAAGGAAAGTGTCTTCTTTATACCCGTAGCAAAAAAAATGAAATGAATGAAAACGGAAATCTTTAAGACACACTTAGGCTTCCTGTATACGATGCCAGAACCGCGCCGGTGCCGCACTGCAATACTGTGTATTCACATCAAAATCGCATCGCCGCCGCGTCGCAGCCTCATAAATAAACGCCGCATAAATACCGCATTGTGTAATAATAAGAAAACAAGCTCACGCCTTGTAACCCTTTTCACAGAACTAATGGACAGCATTGTTAGTTAAGGAGTAAACAATATAAAATTATATACCAAATGTTAAACAACTTTTGATTTTTACAATCCACAAAAATATTAACAAAAGTCTTAAATCTAAAATAAATAACTAAAAAAATACAAAAAATACATTCGCAAGTATTCAGTAATTGATTTCATATTCATAATTTTGATAAGTGTGTCTTGGGTGGTTGTGTGTACTGTCAAGAGCTATGATGTAGCCCTCTGATGTCCTCAACTTTGCTGTGCACCGGTATTTCTTGCGATTGGAACTAGTCCATCTAACCGTCCGTGAAAAAGGGTGTTCTTTCATCTCCGTAAACGTGTATCCATCATATAACACCATTCTATTACCTCTTCTTGACATCACGAATGTCGCTGGAAAGAAATATTAGGTAATGTAGTTTTTGCTTTATTGATTTATTTGAAAACACATAAAATTTCATTGAAATTGGTAGTTAACCATGATGATCATGGTTAACTACCAATTTCAATGAAATTTTATATGTTTTCAAATAAATCAATAAAATTTAAGATATATAAATCCAAAAATATATTTACGAATGTTTCATGTAAATTGAATTTTTAAATTGATTCACCAATTTTTGCATTTTCTTTCACCTGGCCTGATGTCTTTTAAGTAAAATCCTGCTAGATAAATTTGACCGACTCCCCGAGTTTCATTTGAGCTGAAAATCGGGCGTGCGTGAGCGGCGCCTGTAGTATAACCTCCTAAGGCCTGACGGGTCAACGTACCATATATGACCCCGCAGACCTCAGGAGGATAAAGTAAACGCCGAGCGCACGCCGTGCGCGCTAGAAGAACGCGCATGCCCAATGTGAGAGGCCATAGTGGCCATGACCGTTATTCGGGTTATATATTTGGCAATTATATAATAAGAAGGCATATCAAAATAAACAAATGCATCTATAATTACCTGACAAAGTTATTGTCACAATTTTAATGCATATGTTATGTTACACAAATGTACTTATAATTAGGTACATAAGGTCTTTTTTTAAATTATATTTCAATGCGTATGTTCATCAAACACTTTTATTATTTGGTCTTCTACAGTATATATTTTAGCTCTGCAACGATGAGAGCACCGTTTGGAACAGCCCCAAGTATCTTTTATATGATGAGTCCTTCTGGGATCGTTGATGTTTATGTAAATGTTATTACCGTACATGAGCTGGCGGTTGCCACGTTGCGATGTGATAAACTTAACTTTACCTGAAAGGCAAATACATTTCATAAAATTAGCTTAAAAATGTTTTGGTTTTAGTCATAGTTGTCACAAACAATTATACGAATATACAGCGATAGTAAAATCACTGAGTTGAAATCTCGCCATTGGAATTTTATATTGACGTTAAGAAATATATTATACGACGTACGAGTTAAATTCCAACCAAGTTTTGCCAAATTTAAATGGCAAGTTAATCGCTGGGCTGCAGCGGTGCCGTTGTAGTGCCTGCACAATGTGACGTCGCCTTTACATTGGCAAGAGTGCCAGCCCATCGAGGGGTACAATACAAGAAAAAAAGGCAGACATTAAAAATAAAACTTTATTTCTTCTCATGATTATGTTCATTATTAATAGCAATGATTTTGTTATCGACAATATGGAGGCAAGCCTTGCAGTGTTTATTTTGTGTGCAGCTCCATCGCTTCTTTTCTGTCTTGTAGTTGCCGGGCTTCAAGTAAAATGTATATTCACCAACTTTGATGTTCGTCTTGCCTTTCTTTGTTTTGATTAAGGCCACTGGAAGATAAATGGCCATGTTAATAAAACATAGAAATAAAAACCAGAAATATAATCATCATCATCATCAGCCCTGTATATATACTGTCCCACTACCAGATAAGGGACTCTTCTCACTGTGAGAAGGATAAGGCTAACATTATGTACAAATATGATATATGTTTTTTTCAGTAGGATTATTTCTTGTCCTTTAAGCGAGCTTTTCAGTCGCCGATGGATTGGTGTCTCCCTTTTGGAGATGAGAGCAGCAGTACAGTATGGCAGGCTGATGATGATGATGATTTGTGTATTTTATTATTTATAGAGATTGCAAAGCGCAAGTTATGAGTGATATTACAAGGACTAACGATAGCCAATGGAGATCCTCAAATGTTTTGTATATGCACTTACTGGTACCAAACGGATTAAAACCAGTTATATCTTTTAAAACAATACTTGACCATGTAGCATCTTGTAAAATTGATAATGATGGGAACAGAAAAGAATTAGTCATAAATAAGAAAATATGGTTTTAATTTATCTCAATTTTAGAAACATTGACATCAATATAAAAATAAGTCTAAACTGTGTTTGTCATTAAAACATTGTAAGGACATATATTTATTGCATTCAACACATTTAGTTATAATTTTCTTCACTTTTTTGTCAGCTTCGCGGCTTGGCAATAAAATTCTGTGTTTTTTATAACATTCGCAACATCTTCGTTTTATATCAGATTTTCGAAGAAAATGAGTATTCCTTAGAATGCATTCTGAAAACATAACTATTGATAATTATACCTGAAAATAAAGTTAAATTCGTATTGGGGCACAGGATCGGCATCAGAAATACATAATTAATTAGAATTTAGATCACTATAAGTTAGACAACTTGCTTAATTTCTCCAAAAAAAATGTACGTGTTGCTGTCAGAGATTGGAGATTTATATAAACATACTATTTCACTGCACTTTATTTTGCATTACTTACTAACCAACAACGCACAGCCGAAATTACTGGTCGCAAAAAGCTAGAAGAAATTTGGTATGAATGTTCCATGAGAGAGTAGGGAAACATGAGGCAAGGATTTGGCAATTCCCACCTTTAGGGGTAAAACAGACCCACGCATAACGGTGTTATACAAAATAAAAACTAAGGCTCAGTGGATAAAATAAATAAAATAGGAAATAAAAAAGCAAAAACAATTCTCGTAATTTGTGACTTTACTTTTTTAATTTATCACACAACAATAACAACATTATTATTTGTACGAGTTTCTAATGTATATTAATACAAAGAAATTGTACTTACGGTTTTGCTTATACAAACATTTATCTAAAATCACCATCCTCTGATTGTTTTGAGTTATCGAGCAAAAACCACCTACGAGTAAAATCTTGAAAAAAAAAAGAAGTATCTCAAAAAAAGTCCTCCAAAACAAAATGAAAGAGGTAATATTACGTTCTTGATGGTAAAAATCTTATTATAAAACATGGCCCAAATATGTATAGTTCGAAGTTTACTCCTAGCGTTGTCTATAAGGCGTAGACTGAAGCAAAAATGTTGTGCATCATCTGATTCTAAAATTCATTTAAATAAATCTGGTATTAAAATAAATAAGGACTTCCTTGGAACAATGTTAGCTTAAGTTTGGTTTTATATTTAGCCTTTGTTCTATAATAAGACTTCAGAAGTCGAAAATGAAGTAATTAATGATTGAGATTGTCATGATTAACTAATATGTAACAATGAAGTAGTTTGTAAGTAATTAATTCCATCACTCAGATTTGAGTGAGACTACTAATCCCGTAACACAAATACTTAAAAACAGTATTTTGCTAAAAAAATCCACAAAACACATAAATACAGAAATCCAGATCAACCACAAAAATAAACGCATTTGCTGACAAGGACTTGAGGATCGATTCTCGTATTCAACTTACAAACACTGAACGTCGATCTAATTAAGATAAAATTATGAGCTGACATGCATTCCATTTGAAACATAAATTTCATGATGTTAGTGGTAATTTCGCTACCAATGTTAGTTCAAAATATCATAAAATTTATTAGCCAATCTTGAACACTGTCTTGAAACCTGCCTCATTTTACCAAAACATTTGTGACGGAATTGAGACAAGTTTGAGAATAAATTCTAAAGAATTGTATTAACGACACTAATGGCCCTTGGTCAGCTAACGCATATTGCGTCTTGATTCGCAACCTTTGTATGAGCGAATGCAACCATGTCGTGATAAGTCGGTCTTCTGTAACTGTATGTTTTGTGAAACAACGTAAAACCAATCAGTGACGTCACAATAAAGTTATCTCAGAGCTTGCCGATCAATATTCAATAAAAATTACACTTCTTTACAATAATCACATGTACAGGCAGATCTAGAGTTTATTTCTGTTACCATTACCTATAAATTAATTGAAACGTCGGGTAAGAATGAACATTTTGAAAGCAGTCATCGGGCTCCAAAGCGAACATCTTGTATGTAACAGGTATACCACCAGGACGATGAAACTATTAATTTATCCATAACCTATAGCAAAGGTTACTTACTAACACGATTAAAAAAAACACCCTCATTGCCATCATCTATCTAAACATATCGAATCATTTCATTTAACAATACTTTACGGAATTTGCTGCAATAAATTCTTCTGAAGTCTGCTGCACCTAGCAAAATTAAAATAACGTGCACTTTTATTGAATGTCGAGATAACCCGGCAATTAGGTACATCTTTTTAAACTTACAAAACTACAACAATTGTCCTAGATATACAACATCCATATAATCACTAGTAGCTGCTTAGATTGGCGAACATTTTAGAGTATGAATTTATAAAGGCTAGTCATTTATTTTTAATGCAAATCTGTAACAGATAACTCCCTGTTCAAAATGAAATGTTGGCATTTTGTAAGTGATCAGTAAAGAAAATCATAAGATAGCCAAGGAGGAAATTCATCTATCCTTTTTGTTGGTCTAAGGAGTAAGACTAGGCTCTCAAATGTGTAAGCTCAAAATCTTTATATCTGAACATATGAATTAAAATTAAATAAACACATATTCTTAAGTCCACCAACCTCAATTCTTCTATACAATTGATCCAATAATAATGCTTCTTCCGTGGATGATTATGAAAATTATTAATTTTTATAATTTCATTCTCTATAGTGTATATTTGTGCTTTACAACCTCGAAAACAATGACTGGAACAAACCCAGCGGGTCTTCAGACCTCTACAAGATTTGTGAGTGAAGAGATATCCACCGACTTTAAGCATAGTCCGCCCTGTTGTACTTGATTCCGTGAATTCCACTCTATGACCTGAAAAATAAAGATATTTGTGAGATAAATCTCTATACCTAGATAAATGATTGGTATCGCTTCGCTTTACTCGATACCGCGCTGTCTAAGAAAAATAGGTCCATAAATGCGACAACTCATTATGATAGTGTGTGTCAAGCAAAAGCAACAACACGCACATGCGTGAAGAATTATGTTGTTAGCTTCTCAACCGTTACCCAAGTTAATGGGAAAATGTTTTATACTGTGGTCTATTGGATAAGTAACTGGTTATAAATGTAGTTAAAAAAATTACAATAGTTTAAAAGCATCATTTATTCGTGTATCATCATTCGGGTTAGGCGTAGATTTCTTCATCGAAAAAATGGTGGGTATATATATATTTTTTATGGTAATAGGCGGCAAACGAGCAGACGGATCGCCTGATCGTAAGCAATTACCGCCGCCCATGGACACAAGCAACACCACAGGAGTCACAAGTGCGTTGCCGCCCCTTGGAGTTGGAAAAAAGGATAGGATGAGGAGTGGGATGGATGGGAAATAAGTCAGTTATCGCGACTAAGACACGCTAAATAATATTTTATGATGAAAAACGAATTCATACGCGCCTACGAAACGCTAGTCTGGCACTGCTCTTAACCTAATGGTTATGCGTATTATTTAGAACTACAATTTCATCATTAATAGTAAACAGGCTTGCTTTGCACCCTTTTCTTTGATGGGTAGAACACGCCCATCGTGTTTTCAGCCTCTGCTTAATCTGCGCGAAAAACGTGTAGTCTCCGAGGCGTATCAACCGATTGCCTTTCTTGGATATTTCGTAGGTTACACCTGAAAAGAAAGCGTGTCCTTTATTTTTACAGAAATAAACATAATATATTAAATTATTCGTAATCTTTACTGTCCACTACTGTTCTCCAGTTTTTGCCATCCAGCTACCCTCCTCAAGTCATAGGTGCATCTGGCCATTATAAACAATTTTATATACAGCTCCCAGAACTAGGAAGACATCATGTATCGCGGAGAACTATTACAAACATTCCCGCAACGTACACAAAGAACACCCAGAGTCGAAACAATAGTTTGTGAAGCATACGATGTGTTATGCCATGCGGGGATCGAACACACAACACTCGAAACAGTTTTAAGCGGCGAGATGGCCGTGTAAGCCACTACGTACGATATTTCGATAAAATGTCGATAAAAAGTTACTTCGAGCATTTTCTTCCTACTAATCTCGTTATTGGAAAAGTAACCAAGATTGAGTTATAGAAACTGTTTTACAAAAATCCCGCAGTGGCAATATAAGTATGTGTAATTATTTTGTAACGCTTAAAAGTGAATATATTTAAGATAATTTCTACTGTGCTTGTTTATGCGTATGAACTTTTATGTATATGTAAAAAACTTAAAGTAAAGAAAAACGCATTTACTTATATATCACACTTTAGTCACCACGAGTACATATTACAAACGTTTTAACCCTTTTTTGCCCTGGCAACATCGGCCAAGCAACTTTCAAATTTGTTACTGTCCGTAATTTTAATTAATTTTATTGAAAATAATCAGTGATAAATGTACAAAGTTATAGTTAAATAACAAGAATAGTGATAACAAATGTTCGCAGCATATAAAAATTACAAACAGCGTTAAAAACGACGTTTTACAACCAAAACAGCTGTTTGACAGTTACAAGGGCCGTTTGAAGAACTTTACAAACCTAGATAAAATCCAGGGAGTATATTAATTTATATAAGACACTAGAGGACGCCAGCAGCTACGCCTGCAATTTTTTTAAATTTACCCGTTTTAGCCGATCCCGTGGGAATTTCGGGAAATCCCTTCTTAGTGCACCCCTACGGTCTCCAAGGAACATACATGCCAAGTTTCAGCTTCCTGCGCCCAATAGTTTCGGCTGTAGCGTGTCTGTCAGTCAGTCAGTAACGCAAGGATTTTATATATTAAGATACTAACATTTCACACTTTTCATAAAGCACAACATAGAATTATCTTTATTTTACTAATCCACATAGCATAAACACAATTCTCATAACATTCATGTGCACTTACCTACCTACTTAGTCCTTAATATTAAATTTTATTCTTGAAGTGATTTCATAAAGAAAAACAAACCATCACTTAGCACAATACACGAAATAAGATTAATTTTTTGTGATACTTAACAATAATTTAGAAACAAATAACTAATTGTTTTAAAGTGGTTTTAAAATACTTAACTTATTTTTATATTGTTTACCTACCTACATTACTGAATAGTTCATTTTAAAATATAATTGTACATAATTCTAGAATATTAACTGTAATAACACCTTTAAATTACTTATTTTCAGTTTTCCTCAATTGTTTCTCTTCATTCTTGCTCCTATTGTATAGGTACTTTTATACATTACTGAACAGTCTGTCTCCTGTCATCTTGTTTCTTTCTGTCCTTAGGTGTTTGGTTTACAATTTGCTGCAACAATGAGCACTTATATGATGACCCGTAAGGCCACAGCAAAGGATGTGGAAAATAAGCTCAAAATAGCCTTAATGGAATTAAGAAAGTGCCAGGAAAAAAATACCAACCTACTGAAAGAGCGTTCTGATTGTGAGGAAGATATCAAGCTTGTTAATGACAGGGTTTCAAACTTGAAAGCACAACTCGCTGAACTTCATATTGAGTATATGGATACTCTTGCCCAGCGAGACAGGTTGCAGGAAGAAATCAATACATTAACAACTTGCAATGACACATATTCCTGGTCTGTAAGTCGTATTACTGAACTCGAAAGCGATCTAGAACAGGCATTATTAAAGATAAAATCTTTAGAGCAAACTGTGCAGGTACTTAACAGTGATGCGACACAGAACCTTTATTCAGAGGTTATAGGTGATAAATTATGCTTAGGGCCAAATAGACATAGGATACAACTAAAAAGTAGTATCAAAAAGCTTAAACAACAAAGGAAGTTATATAAAATAAATAAAAATATTAGTAAACTGGTACTGAACTTAAAACAATATAATAAAATGAAAATGACAACAAAGCAATACAAAACATTAGTTTCTGAACATACAGAATTGTTACAGGACCTAGAAAATTATAATATTGAATTAATTAATGGTAGGATGTTGTATGATCAGCATACAAGGGACCTTAAATCACAAATCAGTGCTTTAGAATCTCAACTAAATAGGATGAATACCCCGTATGAGAAAGAGGTTCAGGTATATATAAATAAATATGATGAGATTGCACGAATTGGAAAGAGTAATTTGGAATATGTAAAGGCGTTGACAAACACAAATAGTTACTCAAATTGTTTAAAATCTACCTTGTTAGCTAACGAGTCTGGTGATAGTGATTCAGGTCTCTGTTCAAGTCCTAGTTCCAGTACAACCAGTAGTACAAAGGATAGGACACCTTTAGTTGACAACTCTGGCACAAAAAAAGTTTACATGTTTTCAGATAGGTTAGGTGTAGGTTTAGGTAGCTTAATGAATAGTCATTTAAAACAACACAATATCATTAATTATTGTTATCCAGGGTCATCTTTTACAAACTTAATAGATATTTTAAAAATAACCACATTTGATAGACAGTCAACAATAGTAATTGTGTATGGTGACAGTCAAAAAAGATATTTATAACTTAACAGAAGTAATTTTATCACTCCATAAAAAATTTAGATGTCAATTTATTACTTGTGCGTTACCTTATTCAGGTACACTAGATGGAAAGGTGAATCAACATATCTATGACCTCAATTTGTGTTTTTACAATATGACATGGCAATATAAAGATATTATTTTATATTTTGACATAAATAAATTTATTAATAAATATAACTTCACATTGACCAAAGATACTATGTATCTTTCGCTATCTTATAAACGACAAATTGCTAAATTATTAGCATATAATATACAAAGTGACACAGGTACATGTAGCGTATCCAAGGAAATGATTTCTGTAAATAATTCTGTCTTTACCATGTCTTCTATTTTAAATACTGACACGAGTTCTTTAAACTTAAGAATTGGACAAAGGATAGACATTGTCAATTAAATATAGGACATCAAAATATACAGGGTCTATCTGGCAAACATTTAGAATTAAGTTTATATTTAGAAAGTCATAATATAAAAGTTATGTGCATAATGGAGCACTGGTTGAAGGATTATCAAATATCTTTTTTAAATAACATGCATTACACTGTGCAAAGTGCTTTCGCTAGGAGTCAAGCCATCCATGGTGGATCCTTGATACTAGTTTCAAATACCATACTGTGTAAGGAACGAAAGGACAAGGCACCTTGTCTGTAGAACGCACTGTAGAAATTTCCTGTATTGAACTGGAACAGTATGTTGTTAATGTGTGTATCGCCCTCCTTTAAGTAACTTTAATATGTTCGAATCTATTATGGAAGATGCAATTGGTAAAATTAGGACCAATAAAAAAGGGATCATAGTTTGTGGAGATTTCAATATTAATATACTGGATAGTTCACCAATGACTAGTAGGCTTTTAAATCTTTTTAAATCATTTAATTTGACAAATTTATTTCTTGAAACTACTAGAATAACTGCATCATCTTCCACTTGTCTTGACAATATATTTAGTAATCATACAGTATCACATAAATTAGTTACTACTGACTTAACTTCGAATCACTGTGGTCAATTGGCAGGATTTTCATATATAAATGATAATGCAGTGCGTAAGGTGACAGTTAGGCCATTACCTAGGTATAAATTTAATGAGTTTAGGAACAAAATTTTAATAGGTATGAATCCTGATATGATGGAGCTTAAGTCACCAAATAAGATTTATGAAACTATGTTTAATTTAGTTCACAACGAATTTAGAAGTACTTTTAAAACCAAGGAAAAGGTAATCAAGGAGTCTAGAGCATTTAGTGAGTGGGCTACTGTAGGTATTTATAAAAGCAGAGCAAGGATGTATGAGTTGTATGGTATGAAGAAATACAATTTTGATGCGAGCTTCACTGAGTATGTCAGAAATTATTCAAAAATATTTAAAAAGGTATGCAATATAGCTAAGGCACGTTTTGTAAGTGATAAAATTAGAAACTCTTCTAATAAAGTTAAGGCCACATGGCAAGCTATTAACGAAGCAACGGGCAAGGCAACCTTTAGGAATACCAATTTTAACTTGCTAGATAATAATAAAATGATTAATAATGACGAGGAAGTCGCACTCGCATTCAATAATTGTTTTGCTAGCATACCTATTGCTACTACTATAGGTCTAAACTCATCAGCTTCAGTCGCAGTAAATTTATTAGAATCTAGTGTAGAAAAATGTAATGTATTATTTAAATTCAGTCCTATTAGTTCTACTGACATTTTAAACACTTTCCAATCTCTAGAATCTAAGAATACGGGTGATCTCTGGGGAATATCTGTGAAGATTCTGAAAAGTATAATAGATATAGTAGCACCTTATCTAAGTAACTTGTTCAATAAGTGTATAGAATCAGGCGATTTTCCAGATTTAATGAAACATAGTAGGATAATACCTCTGTTTAAATCCGGCAGTAAGACTGATCCTAGTAATTATAGGCCAATTTCAATACTACCTACTTTTAGTAAAATCTTTGAAAAGATAATATTCAAGCAACTTCTGAAGCACTTTAATTTAAACAGCCTCCTTCATACTGAGCAATATGGTTTTACTAAGGGTCACTCGACGACGGATGCAGGAGTAGCTTTACTCAAACACATCTACAATGCATGGGAGAACTCTCAGAATGCTATTGGTGTGTTTTGCGACCTTTCGAAAGCATTCGATTGTGTCTGCCATGATACGCTCTTATGCAAACTTAAACATTACGGTGTCCAGACTAAAGCATTGGATGTTATTAAGGCATATTTAAATAACAGAATCCAATGTGTAGAAATAAATGGCTCAAAATCCAGTGGCGTACCAGTACACTTGGGAGTGCCGCAGGGTAGTATCCTAGGGCCTTTCCTGTTTCTAGTTTACATAAATGATTTGCCATTTTACCTGAGAAATATTTGTGATGTGGTATTGTTTGCTGACGATACTTCATTGATATTTAAAGTAGATAGAAATAAGGAAAACTTTACCGAAATAAACAGTGCTCTTATTCAGGAGACTAAATGGTTTACTGTAAATAACTTAGTACTGAACGCCAGAAAAACCAAATGTGTTAAGTTTGCTTTGCCCAACGTCAGAAACCTTGGTCCTAACATAGTTTTGAATGGTGATGTACTGGAAACAACTGAATCTACATTGTTTCTAGGAATAACACTTGATTCGAAGTTACAATGGGGCGCACACATTACATATCTGTCAGCGAAACTTAGTTCGGCTGCTTATGCCATTAAGAAGGTGCGCAATTTAACAGATGTCGATACGGCTAGATTGGTATATTTTGGCTATTTTCATAGTGTTATGTCTTATTGCATAATTATTACTTTGGGGTAGAGCTGCTGATATCGAAAGTATTTTTATATTGCAAAAAAGGGCAGTTCGGGCCATTTACCAATTACGGACAAGAGTTTCGCTCAAAGAAAGATTCAAGGAAATCGGTATTCTAACAGTAGCGTCTCAGTATATTAATGCTAGTGTTATGCATGTACGTAAAAATATAAATTCATATTCAAAGAATAGTGATATACACTCTATAAATACAAGAAATAGACATAAATTATGTGTACCGTATTTTCGTTTGTGCAAAACTCATAGTTCTTTTATAGGACTTAGTATACGTATCTACAACAAGATACCGATAAGTATTTTGGACTTGCCTTTTAACGCATTTCAGATAAAGATTAAAAATGACCTAATGCAAAAGGCATATTATAATTTAAATGAATATCTGAATGACAAATGCGCTTGGAAATAATGTTTCATAATTCATATATTATATAGTAAATAGGTAGATGATAAGTTTCTTGACATAACATATCTTAACATAACATATCTTCACGCCTTTTATCCCCAAAGGGGTAGGCAGAGGTGTATTACACACCCACACTTCGCCAGATATGTTTTAGTCCCAATGTAATAGGGGGCGAGCCTATTGCCATCTACCGGGCACATTGTTAAGCGAGCGATAATTTATATTTTTAATACACACATAACTTCGAAAAGTCATAGGTGTGTGCCCGTGGTAACTGGGGATCGAACCCGAGACCATCGTCTCGGCTCGGCAGCCCGTTACGTACACCACTGGGCTATCGCCGCCTTTTTTTCTTGACATGTAATTAAATATTATTCCATTCCCATTAAAATCATGTAAATGATAGTTTTTTGAATCGCCACCACATTACTAAATGTCACTCATCTCGTTAGATACTTTTATTTGTTATTTTTTTTTTATAATGTATTATAATCGTGTAGCCAATCAGTTCGATCGGTGGTTATATTTCAAAAAGTATCATGTCAATCAATCAAATATAGGTACTACATTTGCATTTTGCACGCGTTCCACATATTTATGATAATATTAACGATCTGGAAAATGCAGGCAATTCGTGTTCATGGTCAGTATACCAACAGATTGTTAATTACTGCCGGTTCGTGTACCGTTGTCGTCATGCTCACTAAAATGTCATTTCTTGTGGTGGCGTCGTGTGTCGGGTCATCCCTGTCCCTCTGATATGGCGAGAGGGATGATGGCTGGCCCATGCGTCATACTCGTGAACGGGTGCTACTTGCGATGACTGGTCGATGTCGGTCTTACGGGCTGGTATTACATTTTTAATATTAAACTGTATCATTTCTATCATGGTTCTGAACATTTGCGCGGATTGCCTGCATTATTAGGTACTTAATGTAAGTGGATGCTCCTGTTTCACCATGTCAATTTTCAGGAGGCTAATTAAATGAACATCAAAATTTTACTACATTATGCTTGAGTATTAAGTAGAGTAAATATTATACAAATGACATAGAAGGTGTAACAGTTGCAGCACCTTACAAAATTTAAATTTTTATGTATTATGCAAAACCTGGCGATGAAAAAGAGTGACCTTGAGTTTTATTGCCCGTTCTTTCTCATGGTTCTACGCCCTTGCTTTGCGAACGTGGCAGTAAATGTAAATGTAGAAGCTTTAAGTAATTATTTTTTTAAATTGACGTTCATAAGTGTCACTTTGTGATTTAAATGAATAAAGGATTTTGACTTTGACTTTGACTTTAAAAGCATAAACCAACAACATAATTTTATCGTTAACTTAGCTATTCCTATAAAAATAAAAAAGCTTCAATTCTGACAACATTGACAACTTAGTCACTACTTCTGTGGTATATTAACTTTGGTATCACTTTTTTAATAAGGATATTTATCCAATAAATTCTCCTAGAATTCCCCGTCCATGTCGAAGTTAGTAGTAAGTTACTTGCCCTGTCTATCAGTGTAAAGGTCATGGCACATTATACCATACCGGTAATATACCAAATAAACATAATTAATTGCTTGAGTATGATATCAATAACTATTAATTTTTGCATTAATAGATAACTCACAATGTAAAACAGATCCAACTACTTACAGAAGATAACATGTAAAACCATATACTAGCAGTAAATGCAAAATGTAGAATCATCTAGTAATTAACTTTAATTTTTGACGTTCATAAGCGTCACTTTGTGGTCTAAATGAATAAATGATTTTGACTTTGACTTATAATGCAATACGACACTAAAAAATACCAACGGCTGGTTGACAGCGCACGTGCCGGTACCTAGCAACTGCGCCGCCGCCGTTACGGTGCTGGTACAATGCGCCATTTTCTTAAGAGTTATGATCTACATTTGTATACTAAGTACCCTAATGGTTGTTAAATGTTTAACCTAATGGTTGTGTGTACCTATTATTTATTAACACAATTTCATTACTGACAGTGAACAGGCACGCTTTGCAGCTTTTCTTTTGATTCGTAGAGCAAGCCCATCTTGTTTTCGCTTTATAAGTGAAATGAGAGTAGAAGCTGTAGGGCCCTACTCGTATCATTGGCTTGCCTCTCTGTGAAACAGTGTATATAATATCTGAAAGTAAAAACAATTTAAATAATTTGTCATCTTACGAAAATAAAAACAAACAGCCACGTGTACATTACACGTGTCAAGAGTGCAATATAAATATCTCCTTGATAATATCGCATGTTTCTATATTCAATTGTAGTAATTGAATCTGGGTAAGTTCCGATTTCCATTTGAAATGGAAAAAATGTAGTACCCATTTTTCATGTTCACTTGAAGATAAACAGTTACTAAATATGTGTAACCACGAGCTGTTTGGAATGGTTGCAATTTCGATATTGATTTGCTATGGACATTCAGCTGCTATATATTATGTTCCGGTACAATGAGAAAATTCCAAAAGTATTTTGCGCAGAATATTAATATAAATATTTTTTTTCTGCTTAGGAAGACAAACGAGCAAGCAGGGCACCCGATGGTAAGTGATCAACGCCGCCCATAGACACATGCAATACCCGAAGGATAATGAGTGTGTCGCCGACCTCTTAAAAAATTATTATGATTTATTATGTCAAATGTTTGTGATTTGGAAATACCGCTGCAGACAGATTCTTGAAAGAAAAAAGTATACATATGAAATTGAAATCACAAACCATCAGATAACTGGTTTTAAAACACATTTTTATTTTAAATTTACTATTACTACGGTCATTTATCACACATGTTATAATAATGTACATTAAAACTATTTAACAAAAGAAAAAACGACATACTTATTCGATTTGAAACTTTTTAAATTTATATAAATGATACAAAACAATTATCGGATCCTAATATGAAACGTCGGCAAAACATAGGTACTAAACACAACTTAATAAATATAGTTAATTAACGCGATTAAGACCCGTTAAAAATGATGTATGAAAACACACTTCAGTCATAGAACCATATAAAATAAAATAAATAAATCTACGACTCATAGCGAACTTTGATAAAGAAAAATTAAAATACTAAATTTTAATAACTCTTTCATCTTTAAACTTTGGATTTCTCACATTTTACTTATATTTACATTCAACGCTAAACCAAGGTACTTAAGGACATGCAATTTACTACCTCCAACCATTTATCCAGTGACATTAATTTTCGTGCGACATATTCTACTACGAATTTTGTACAACAATTTGCTACATACATATATTTGTGTTTTTAATGATTACCTTGCTTCTTAATCTTTTCATACATACATACATACAAAGACTCACGCCTTTTTCCCGGAGGGGTAGGGAGAAACTATGGAACACCATATGCAACGCTCCTGGCGTATCTCTCTTGCTTCATGCATTCTCATCATGCATCTTAATCTTGTCATGGCTAGTTAATGATTATGACTATTATTAATGCATACAATTTTTTCATCAATTGTAGTTAAGGACGCTCTGCAGCCTTTTCTCTGGTTTGTGGAACAGCCCCATCTTGTCTTAAAGTTTTGTTTGACTTGCGCGTAGAAAGTGTACGGACCAAGGCGTATCATTGGCTTGCCTCTTTTTGATAGCGTGTAGATAATATCTGGAAAATAAATACAATAATGTCATTGGTTATATCTTTTATATCAACTTGAAAACTTTTCGAGTGATCGAAGATACTAACTGCAATTAATTGTACTTACACTTTTCAGTTGAAATTTAATAGTAACTATCTGTTCTCTCAAAAGTAATAAAAAATAAATATGTAATAATATATTTTTTTATATTGTTTTGAACAAAACACACATTATCATTTGATTTGATTATTGCTAGCCTTTCTTGAACATTTCAAATTTCATAATTTTATTCAAAGAACCTAAGACAACTATTGTTTTGGTCAGGCATCCAATCTTTGACCACCGGTTAACCAGTCGGGTTGGCGGACATCACATGTCGTTCGAGAACATTATCGAGAACTCTCAGACATGCAGATTTTCTCAAGCTGTTTTTCTTTAACGTTAAACAAGCGATATTCAACAATTTAATAAGCTCTTAACTTGGAAAAGTCTTTGGTGTGATTTCCATTGATTTTATACATTATTTAAATAGTAATTAATTTGTTTTGCACTTAGTCTGCAATGCATGTTGTATCCATGAAAATGTTGTACCTATATATTACTATAATTATTTTCTTAAATTGTATATTTACTTTGTATGTCTGATGTGGATAAACTGTTGTGTCGATTGCTATTTGCTTCAATAATAAAAACTATTGTTCACAGTTATGCAATAAATAAATCTATATCATTATGGTAGCGCCATCTACCTTCCTATCTATAACTAATCGCATCAACGTTAATCGTACCACGCTTGGCCAATGCGAGCGATGCCTTTTGTTTCTATCCCTCTCTATCCCTTCCCTAAGGAGAGGCACGCCTTCCGCGGATTGGTCGCGCCAATCGTCGACGCGAGAGACAGTCCAGAACCTTCAAGAACTTTCGATTCGCGATACGCGTCCGCTATACCGGATTACCGCGCCGCTCCCGCTATAGTTATTACCTCTTAAAAAACCGCTCGCAAGTGGAAGTGACTGTGTAGTGAAGTGAAAACAAGCAGCTGCATTACGAAAATCACCAGGAGACTGCCCTTCGGAAACGAAGAAGATTGCCGTATAAGGTAAGTGCCCTCCATCCTTGGAATATCCTATACCCACTCACAATCACCTCTTCCCGTATCCAATCCTAGGCGGCTAAAACCCGCTATCCTTTGAATACAGTCCATTCCATTAATACTTCCCAAGTCGCCTAGAACCTACGGTTTCGGTGTATCGCCGAACCATTTTTTTGATCCATACGAGTCGGATTCATTTACGTTTTTATACGTTAAATCGCTATACCTAGGCAGTTATAGCACCTAGCTATACTCCTAATATATTCACATAACCGTCACATGGTTGTTTCCGCCCGCATCAGTAGGTAAACTTTTATGTAGCTACCTACTTACTAAATTATTAATTCTGGAACTATCATAGTTGTCTTATAAATCTCATATTTCAAGCAACTTTTAATTCCACAGCTCTAAAGTGTTGCCTACTTAGCCTACTTAGGTAAAATAATAGGTACATTAGATATTCTTATTTTGTTTCGTTCTCATTAGCTTATACTTACGTAAGCATGTCACATCAAAAGAAGTCACGCGTGTCGGAAGACAAAGAGATGACAATCTTAGAAGCAAAACGCAATATTTTATTTGAACGCATTCAAAACATATACGAGCGTTCAAAAACCGCTTCTATGTCTGACAGTAATAGCGAAGCATTTCTCAGTTATTGTATGACAGTAGATAGTATTCGAACAGATTTTCATAAGTTGTTAGACGATTATAACGCAAGATTACTTTCTATCAATCCTGATGAAAAACCGAACTATCAGGCGTATACCTCATTCGAAGATCTTTATTGTATTATTAAGCGTATACAATCGCAATTGGATGGTAAATGTTCAGCAGAGCCCGTTGCCCGCAAACCGAGATTACCGCCAATCGAGATTATGTCGTTTGACGGAGATATACGAAATTGGCCGTTATTCTATGCGAGTTTTAAGTCTACAGTGCACGATAATGGTTCTCTGACAGATGCTGACAGGTTGTACTATTTAATAGGTAAACTATCACCGAAGGCCCAGTCTGTATTTGCAGGTGTCACACCCAGTGCTGAGAATTATCAGGTTATGTTTCAGTCACTACTTGATAGATATCAGGACACGCGCGTCCTAGCGTCTACCTACTTTGACCAAGCTTGAAATCTCAAACTGTCTGGCAACGCGTCTGTCTCGAATTTCCAGCTGTTTATTGATAACTTCGTAACCGCGGTTAATTCTCTTAGGAATTTAAAATTAGAAGATCTTTCCGACTTTATGTTGCTTCAACTCGCTTTAAAAAAGTTTGATACTGATACAATTCGCGCATTCGAGATGACGGAACGCAATAATAAAATACCTACACTAGATAGTTTTATTTTGTTCATCAAAGATCAGTGTCGAATATTTCATAATACGCAGTCGGGTTCACCTGGCCCGTCTAACACTAACAGCAACAAACAAAGGTTGAATAAATCGCGAAATAGTAATAATAACTCGGTCCCTAATCCACAATCTTACGTAACATGTTCGGAATCTAATAGTAATAATTCACAGAAGTGTCTGTGCAGTAATATAGTGCACGACCATTTATATAAGTGTCCCGCCTTCGATAATCAGAATGCAACCGCTCGTTTTAAATGCGTAAAAGATAACAAAGCTTGCATTAATTGCTTAAGCATAAAACATAAAACAAGTAATTGTTCTAGTAAGACAAAGTGCCGCTTTTGCAATAAAAAACATCATTCATTCCTTCATTTCAATAAAGATAACCCATTGTCAAGCCAAGCCGCTAACCTTGACACACTTACATCGCAGATGCAGGCCACGGTGCCCTCCCCCTGCACGCCTCAGGGCGAGGTATCGTTGTGTACGACGTCCATTGCGCGGGCGACGCGCACGCGAGGACGGCACTCGCGCATCTATAATGATCCGCGCAGGGCCAAAACGCAGTGTATGACGTCTAAGACTGTTCTGTTAGCGACAGCGCAAGTTATCGTATATGATGTTAATGGGTCGCCGCACATGGTACGTTGTCTGCTAGATAGCGCATCTCAGACCAATCTAATAACATCGGAATGCTTCAAACGCCTCGGATTATGGAATAACTTTAAAAATACTAACTCAACCGTCAATGGGATAGGCGGATCAGAAAAGTATTGCAGGGGTTCCGTAGATATTAAAATACATTCGCGTTTTGATAGGAATATTAATTTTAACATTTCTTCGCTTATCGTGGAGAGTATCACGGACGCATTGCCGAACGCTAATGTAGACGTAGCATCACTCACTCACCTCGAGTCATTGCCGCTAGCCGACGCGGAGTTTGCGAATCCGGCAGGCATTGATCTTTTGATCGGAGCCTCAATATTTCCGCACTTGCTACTAACTAAAATAGTACGTAGTGAGCGATATGATTTACCGCCCGCTATTGAGACGGTACTTGGGTATGTGATTATGGGTACCGTACCTACGTTACATACTTCTCATTGTATTACGTCTTGTTGTTGTTCTGCTCTTCAAGAGATCAAGGTGGGTGCTAAAACTGTGTGTAAGATAAAGCACTAATTAGCTATGCTATGCTATGTTACGCCATGCTATGCTATGCTACGCCATGCTATGCTGCGCTATGCTACGCTATGCTATGCTACGCTATGCTATGCTAAGCTACGCTACGCTACACTATACTATACTACACTTCCGCTTTGTATATGGATGACCTTGCCTGTAGTGTCATACCCGCTCCGCTAGCAATTTCGCTTTGTGAAGAGCTCATTCAGCTTTTCAAGCGAGGCCAGTTTGATCTTGTCAAATGGACAAACAACTCTAAGGAGGTTCTCGCACGCATACCTGATTCTCATAAAGCTTCTCCAGACATTGAGTTTGAGAAGTCTGTACCGCATAAAGTTTTCGGTTTACGCTGGGACAAATCCAGTGATAGTTTTCGGTTTGACGTCTCACCGCCAGATGATAAGTGCACCAAACGCACCATGCTGTCCACAGTGGCTCGACTATGGGACATAATGGGTTTTGTGGCTCCCACAATTTTGTACGCCAAGCTCTTGATCAAAGAACTTTGGCTATCAAAGTGTGAGTGGGATGAAACACCCCCTGACCATATTGTCGCCGCTTGGGGCCAGTTTTGTATTGAGCTTACCGCACTCAATCAAATTGCTGTTCCGCGTCATCTTGGGTTGGTAGATGGATATACCATCGACTTAATCGGTCTCGCTGACGCCAGCGAGCGTGCTTACGGCGGAGTCGTGTATCTGCGGGTCCGCATTGGTTCTAACTACTCGGTGCAGTTAGTTTGTGCCAAGTCTAAGGTCTCGCCTGTTAAAACCATTTCAGTTGCGAGACTGGAGTTGTGCGCGGCCCTTCTGCTGTCTCAGTTGCTCCGCAAGGTTCAAGACACAGTTTTGCCCCACTACCCCATTAATAAAATATACGCATTTTCCGACTCCAAAGTAGTGCTCGCTTGGATTTATTCATTTCCTCACCGCTGGCAGACTTTTGTCGCCAACCGCGTTAGCAAATTGATTGAACTTGTTCCCGCTACTTGTTTCAATTACGTCGCGGGTCATCGTACTCGTCTTCAGGAAGAACTTTCCATAGATCATATTGACTGGAAGTTTATTCCACCAGCATCACCACATTTCGGTGGATGTTTTGAAAGCATGGTCAAAGTAATTAAAACGCATCTCTTCAAGGTTATAGGTCAACAGATCCTATCTTACGAAGAGCTTTTAACTGTCCTTGCACAAGTTGAGGCACTGATCAACTCGCGTCCACTCACGGCATTGAGTAGTGACCCTGCAGAACCATCCGCGTTAAGCCCTGCACATTTTCTGAACACAGTGCCATTATCGTCACTTCCGGCTCTCATGGCCGTTAGCCATTGTAGAGAAATTGCATACTTCCAAGGACGGTTCGACCCGTGTTGTTACCGTGAAAACCGCTAAAGGGAGTTACGTGCGCCCTGTTGTACGTCTCTGTCCGCTTCCAATTCAGTGAGATCTAGCCTGAAGTTGGACCTACCTCTTAGTTTAAGTATTTAGTTAGTAGTTTTCGCTATTATTGCGTTTGTAGTTTTCGCTAAAGTTAATTTAGATTAATTTTATTGTCATATCGCTGTCTTAGCCTATTGATTGGTTATGCGGTAGTACACCCAACATAGCTAAGTTCAATTCTATTTTTTTAAAGGCAACCCTTTAGGGCCGGGGGGATATGATAGCGCCATCTACCTTCCTATCTATAACTAATCGCATCAACGTTAATCGTTCCACGCTTGGCCAATGCGAGCGATGCCTTTTGTTTCTATCCCTCTCTATCCCTTCCCTAAGGAGAGGCACGCCTTCCGCGGATTGGTCGCACCAATCGTCGACGCGAGAGACAGTCCAGAACCTTCAAGAACTTTCGATTCGCGATACGCGTCCGCTATACCGGATCACCGCGCCGCTCCCGCTATAGTTATTACCTCTTAAAAAACCGCTCGCAAGTGGAAGTGACTGTGTAGTGAAGTGAAAACAAGCAGCTGCATCACGAAAATCACCAGGAGACTGCCCTTCGGAAACGAAGAAGATTGCCGTATAAGGTAAGTGCCCTCCATCCTTGGAATATCCTATACCCACTCAAAATCACCTCTTCCCGTATCCAATCCTAGGCGGCTAAAACCCGCTATCCTTTGAATACAGTCCATTCCATTAATCCTTCCCAAGTCGCCTAGAACCTACGGTTTCGGTGTATCGCCGAACCACATTATCTTGTTGAGGGTTCCGTTGAGCGAAAGCGTTGCGTGTGGTGATAAGCGCGCATATTTGCGTAATCGGCAGGGGTCGCTCAGGTCGTGTTACGCTCAAAAATAATTCTGTGTAAATCGATTTCGGACATGATTCAACTAAGAAAACTGTTAATAATAGTTTTACCCTAGAAAAATGTTTCCCGCTGCGCTTCTTAGGTATAGTTAAGAAATAACAACTTAGAAGAGTAGTTTGCTGTACTGTAGTGGTCAGTGATTATGTACATTATTGATATCAACAATCTGATTGAAGACTGTTGATATGGAAGCCTTACACCCTTTCCTATGATTTGTCGAACAAGCCCATCGAGTTTTGAACTCTCCCTTTACTCGAGCGTAGAAAGTGTATGCTCCCAAAATTGCCTTTCTTAGACACTGTGTAAACAACACCTGAATAAAAAAATACATATTATATTTATTCTTTATTTACAAAAGACTTATAAAGTGAGTGTTGTAATTAAACGCAATTTATGAAAGAAACATTATAATTTAGTACTGCTGTTTTCTTAAGCAAGTTTTATGATACAATTACCGTTTTGCTGAAAATTGCGAAGAACCTGTTTTTGTGACTTTTGACGCCGTGTATTTAAAAAAAAATACTAAACTTTAGTTGCTGGTGCATTTCTCTTTCTGTATATATAAAATGATTGCGTTATTGACTGACTGACAGACAAGCTACAGCCGACAATACGAGGCGCAAGAACTCGAAATTTGCCTTGGGGACCGTACGGGGTGAACTCAGAAGGAATTGCGTGAATTTTGCCACGGGAACAGCAGAAACTATTGAATATGAATAGTTCAGTAATAGTCCGACTGAAATGAAACAATCTTTACAGTTTTATAGAATTTATTTGTCAATTTGTTCTTTTTCCATGCGCTTTTAACAGCTGCTCAGAATAACACATACCTACATTTCATACACACATTGTTTGTTTGCCTGAAATAAGTGAAAAGTTAAGTTTACTCAGAACTTGATTTCTAAAATATTATCAGCCGTGATTTATTGCCCATTTAAATTTGGAAACCTGAAGCTAAGGGTAAATTAAACATAATTATTTTATGCTATTAACATCCAGAAACAAGTAGTATATTGCAAAATAAACATAAAATTATTTGAGTACCAAAGTTATATCGGGACTAGATATAATATAAGATATAAGTCCAAGATCCCAGAGCCGCCAGACCTACGTCATTTTAGCAAAGCTGAAATTTTGAGGATTATTAGTATACAATTTTGTTAAGAGGTATGCCGAACCACTAACTTGAAAGCCGGGCCATTGCACAGGTAGCGCGAAGTAAAGGTACCAAAAAAACATACTCACTTACGTTAAAGTAGCAAAGCTGGTATTCAAATATGTGTTTAAAAATACTGTCTAAAATTGAAATTCATTATTGCCAGACACCTGCCGTGGGCCATTACTTCTGCCAGACCTCTTAAATGTTACTTAAAAATGAAGTAAACTACCTCATTTTAACAAACCTAAATTTCATATAATGTTACATAAGATACTATTTTAAGACCCTTCCTAAGCAGCCAGACCATTCCGAAGGGTCGTTCGTCCAGCCAGACGCCATGAAACTTTCCCTGTGAGAGCGAGCGTGCGGCCATTATTCAGCCATTTTGCAGGCCGTTTCACAGGTAGCGCGAAGTAATCGCGCTACCTGTGAAATGGCCCGGCTTTCAAGCTAGTGGTTCGGCATACCTCTTAACAAAATTGTATATTAATAATCCTCAAAATTTCAGCTTTGCTAAAATGACGTAGGTCTGGCGGCTCCGGGATAAGATCCCGGAGCATTATTGCCAGACACCTGCCGTGGGCCATTACTTCTGCCAGACCTCTTAAATGTTACTTAAAAATGAAGTAAACTACCTCATTTTAGCAAACCTAAATTTCATATAATGTTACATAAGATACTATTTTAAGACCCTTCCTAAGCAGCCAGACCATTCCGAAGGGCCGTTCGTCCAGCCAGACGCCATGAAACTTTCCCTGTGAGAGCGAGCGTGCGGCCATTATTCAGCCATTTTGCAGGCCGTTTCACAGGTAGCGCGAAGTAATCGCGCTACCCGTGAAATGGCCCGGCTTTCAAGCTAGTGGTTCGGCATACCTCTTAACAAAATTGTATATTAATAATCCTCAAAATTTCAGCTTTGCTAAAATGACGTAGGTCTGGCGGCTCCGGGATAAGATCCCGGAGCATTATTGCCAGACACCTGCCGTGGGCCATTACTTCTGCCAGACCTCTTAAATGTTACTTAAAAATGAAGTAAACTACCTCATTTTAGCAAACCTAAATTTCATATAATGTTACATAAGATACTATTTTAAGACCCTTCCTAAGCAGCCAGACCATTCCGAAGGGCCGTTCGTCCAGCCAGACGCCATGAAACTTTCCCTGTGAGAGCGAGCGTGCGGCCATTATTCAGCCATTTTGCAGGCCGTTTCACAGGTAGCGCGAAGTAATCGCGCTACCCGTGAAATGGCCCGGCTTTCAAGCTAGTGGTTCGGCATACCTCTTAACAAAATTGTATATTAATAATCCTCAAAATTTCAGCTTTGCTAAAATGACGTAGGTCTGGCGGCTCCGGGATCTTACTCTAAAAGATATCTGACCGTAATAAATAAGGGCTAAATATCATGAGATCTATAAAAAGACCACCGTATGTATGATGTTTACATACTGTTTAGAAAACATTAGCATGGTTTCGACCAGCGCCAAACATACAAGCTTTGGGATCGGTACCTAAAGACGCTACCTTAAAAATGTATGCCCTTTTTGCTTACAGATTTTGAAGCAGTGAGACACACTAGCAAAGTGAAAATTTTGTATATTATTTATCCGGACTATATTTAATAAATCCTTAGACAGATACAGGATTGGATAATTTTCGCATGATAAAATTTTAATTTGAAAAAGATGCTTGCTCTAAATATTTTTATGGATATTTAAAAAAATACTTAACTTTCGCCTTTAAATTGTTACTCACCTAAAGAAGAGCTAGTTTATTTTAGAATTGTCCCTAAACATTATTACTTGAGTTATGATCGAAATAAGGTTACAGACAGTTTGTGTTTCAGTGGTATGCCATGTCAAAAACCGTGCGACATTCAACTTTATAGCTAACACTTAGCGATGACCTCTGCACGATTTTTTGATCTTCGAGGTAGCCTCTTATCAAGCTCAAAGCACTTCGGTACACACTCAGTACTGAGTGCGTATGCTTCTAGGTATAACTAAGTACCAGCTTGTAGGTATATTCCAACCGTCTTTATGAATTGAAATTAAACTACAGTTAACGGATTTTATCGCGTTATATTGGTTTCACTTGTTATTACATTTAAACCGAATGACCTAGAAACTACATTTTTATTACTAGCCGTCGTTTCGAATTCTTTACAGGATTCATGTTCACGGCAGACTGAGGTGGTATTTGTCGTTGTCTTTAATTTAACAGTTATCTCAAAGTACCCGAACATTTTTCAACTATTGGTGTTACTATCTACGCGGAATGTGCTCACTGTGTCTTGATGTCTTCTGGTGACTTTGTCCTTCTTGAGTTTCATTAGCCTGATAACAGGGTCCCAAGCTGGAGGAACAACATTCCAACCATCTTCCCTATTGAAATTAGGATGTTTTTTAATTTCAATAGCTTCTCGTATCATTCTTGGAATAAAGCGGTGTTCTTTTGCGAGTATCTGTGGTTTATCAAATCGCAGGTAATGGTTGGTTCCTTGTTCTACATGTTCACACACAGCAGACTTCGTCGAGCGTTTGTGTTTAATGTCAGCTATATGTTCCTTTAGTCGAATGCCTATGCTTCTCTTGGTTTGTCCAATGTATGAGAGCCCACTTTCACAGTCTATCTTGTAAACCCCGGCCTCTTGTAAGGGTAACTGACTCTTGACAGATGGTAATAATTGGCTTATCTTCGTTGGCGGCTTGTAGAAAGTTTTGATTGAAGCTCGCTTCAAGATGTAGCCAATCTTGTCGGTCACGCCCTTGATGTATGGGAGGACAGCAGGTTGTCTCTCTACTGTGGCTGGCTTGTTCTTCGGGGATCTGTGACGTTGGCGCGGCGGTCGGAGCTTGTTGTCTTGCAGAACTTGCTTGACTTGTTGAAGCTCGGCGTCCAGGTGTTTCTTGTCACAGATCCCCCGGGCTCTCTGAAACAAAGACATTCCCACGGTAGCTAACTGTTTAGGATGGTATTCACCGTTTAAGTACCTATTTGTATGTGTCTTTTTCCTATACACAGTGTGGCTCAAAGAGTTGTTTTTGTTCCTGATAACAAGAACATCTAAGAAAGCTAAAGAATTGTTTGCCTCTAATTCCATTGTAAATTTTATCTGGTTGTGAATAGAACTAAGATGGTCTAGGAATACATTAACACTATCTGTTGGTAAAATTGTAAAAGTGTCATCTAAGTGTCATAAAAATTTCTAGATCATTCGGTTTAAATGTAATAACAAGTGAAACCAATATAACGCGATAAAATCCGTAAACTGTAGTTTAATTTCAATGTGTAACATTCGCGTAAACCCAAGAAAATATTATGTTAACCAGTACGGACTGGAAACAGCAACAAAAATACGCCGGTTAGAAGATCTACAAACCAAGCGCGCAAGATATATAACATCGTTAAATTTCTTGAAGAGATGCCGTGATCACGATCTCATCCCAACATGCTGCAAAATATCAGCCAAGAAGGACATACGTGGGAGCGCTAAGATCTTAAAACAGGCAAGTCATAAGTTACTCATTCAAAAGATACACGAACACCGCGCTGACTTACGCGAATAAATAGAAATGTTGAGAATTTGTCTAACGAAATATACAGATTGATAACTCCATTTGATTTTGAAAAATGCATAAATGCAATAAACAACAGAGAAACATCAAAATATTACGCGTGTAAACGTAACAAAATAGAAGAATTTGAAAAATTACAACAAAAATCGAATGACCAGTACAAAATGAAACAGAACGTTTTTGCATGGACCAATCACACGCTACCGTCCGCCGACCATAGACAAACAGTTGTCAATATGTCAAAACACACGTTAGATCAAAACACTGAAAATGTACTGAACAGAGGTTTAAATTATGCGATAACTCCATACAGAATACCGTATGAGACCATTATCTGCAACGTTGAGGATTGTCTAGTCAAGAACAATGTGAGTAAGGAAGATTTTGAGGCCATACGTCAAGACGTTTCTGCTGTATTGCGCCAGTCGAAAGTGCCGAAAAGGAATCTACCAAAACCTGAGTATTTCGCACTGAAGAACCTACGAGCTAGACCTGAACTAACAGTACTCCAAGCAGATAAGGGAAATGCAACGGTAACGGACACGTCCGATTATAAACAAAAAATGGAAAATCTTTTGTCGGATGAAAGTACATATAAATTGGTTAAGACGGACCCTACCAACAAAATACTCAAGCAAACGAGTGATATTGTGAAGAAATACTCCGAACAACTGAATCTGGATGTGAAATACTTAATACCATCGTGTGCAAAACCTCCCCAATTGTATGGTCTACCGAAAATACACAAGGAGAATGCTCCACTGCGCCCTATAGTCAGTCAAATAGGGGCACCAACCTACAGATTGGCTCAACACCTTGCAAAGATTCTCTCGCCACTCAGAGGCAAGACAAGAGCGCATGTAAAGGATTCCTACCATTTTGTCAGTGAAATAAAACACCTACATCTCTCTGACAAGGAAACTATGGTTAGTTTTGATGTACAGTCATTATTCACATGCTTACCAGCACATGATTGTATTGAAATAACTAGAAGGAAGCTAATAGAGAACAACATGCCTGAGGAATATGCAGAAATATTGAAACACTGCTTAACAACTGGCTATCTGTTATGGGATGAGAAATACTACATACAAGTAGACGGTGTGGCAATGGGCTCTCCAGTATCGCCTGTTGTTGCTGACATCTTCATGGAGGACTTGGAGGCGCGAGCCCTGCAGCCTGCCACCATCACACCGAGGTTTTACAAGCGGTATGTAGATGACACTTTTACAATTTTACCAACAGATAGTGTTAATGTATTCCTAGACCATCTTAGTTCTATTCACAACCAGATAAAATTTACAATAGAATTAGAGGCAAACAATTCTTTAGCTTTCTTAGATGTACTTGTTATCAGGAACAAAAACATCTCTTTGAGCCACACTGTGTATAGGAAAAAGACACATACAAATAGGTACTTAAACGGTGAATCTCACCACCATCCTAAACAGTTAGCTACCGTGGGAATGTCTTTGTTTCAGAGAGCCCGGGGGATCTGTGACAAGAAATACCTGGACGCCGAGCTTCAACAGCGGCCGGGGTTTACAAGATAGACTGTGAGTGTGGGCTCTCATACATTGGACAAACCAAGAGAAGCATAGGCATTCGACTAAAGGAACATATAGCTGACATTAAACACAAACGTTCGACGAAGTCTGCTGTGTGTGAACATGTAGAACAAGGAACCAACCATTACCTGCGATTTGATAAACCACAGATACTCGCAAAAGAACACCGCTTTATTCCAAGAATGATACGAGAAGCTATTGAAATTAAAAAACATCCTTATTTCAATAGGGAAGATGGTTGGAATGTTCCTCCAGCTTGGGACCCTGTTATCAGGCTAATGAAACCCAAGAAGGACAAAGTCACCAGAAGACATCAAGACACAGTGAGCACATTCTGCGTAGATAGTAACACCAATAGTTGAAAAATGTTCGGGTACTTTGAGATAACTTTTAAATTCAAGACAAAGACAAATACCACCACAGTCTGCCGTGAACATGAATCCTGTAAAGAATTCGAAACGTCGGCTAGTAATAAAAATGTAGTTTCTAGATCATTCGGTTTAAATGTAATAACAAGTGAAACCAATATAACGCGATAAAATCCGTAAACTGTAGTTTGATTTCAATGTGTAACATTCGCGTACACCCAAGAAAATATTACGTCTTTATGAAGTTAAAATACTATATATGTAGATGACCGTGCCGCTACAGTGTACCAGCAACTGTCAACATTGTATAGATTGCGATCTGCAACTAAATGCCAGAGTTTTGTGACTTTCGCAAGTGGCTCCTATGCGATCACCTCACAGTACTACATAACCATGGTTACGTATACTCTATCGGCCGCCCCCAATATTTGATCTATACATTGATTTGGCTATCTACTAGAGAAACACATCTGTCACATACATATCTCCAAATCCATGGATAGATCATATATAGAGACCAGCCGTAAGTTGGTGACGCTACAGCTCTTCTTACAATATTAGTATATTTAGTTGGGTAGTCCTAACGGTCTACTAAAATAATGGTTGTGCATATTATTTATTTTGACTACACTGTCGTTCACAGTATGAATATTAGCTCTGCAGCCCTTCGTAGCGTGCGTAGAACAACAATCAATCAATCTTGTTTTCATATTACTATTTTGTTTAGTTTGAGCGAAGAATGTGTAGTGTCCCACACGGATTAACCGTTTGCCTTTCTGCGACAGCGTGTACATATTATCTGAAATGAAGAAACAGTTTTTGGTGGACAGTTTCGAGAACTTACTGACAAACCAATCTACTGTGCAAATTACATGCAAAATGAATACATACCAAAGCAGAAACTTGACGTAACTTCAAAATTCGATGTGTGTGAATGTAATAATTATGCAATGCAGAGAACTACAACACAAGATATACCTACTGTATTTTTAATAAGTCAAATAATCTGAGGTCTATAAATAAAAATATCTGTTTAAATAACGGCTTTCTATTTCTTTTATTAAAAATAGTATTCTGATTTCCAAATACATGTAGAAATTCTACAAACCCAACTTCTGAATTTACATAATTGTATTGCTTTTATTTTTCACAGACCACTTACTTTTCGGATACTAAAAAATATATACTGAAATGAAACTACATCAGTCAATCATACTGCTATATGTTTTAATAAAAAATGTATATGTATACAGTAGTATGAATCAGTATAACCATTAAGTATTATTTAAAAACAACAAACACGAAATACAGATTAAACAGGATAAAATACTTATAAAAATAAAAGGTTTATTTAAATATAAATGAGTGTGAATCGATTTTCCTTCAATTAACATCATCAGCTTAATATGGCACTAATTTTACAATAGAGATGCTATTATTGGCAAGCAGCCGAACAGGGCAGCAGTATACCTAAATAGGAGATTCGGTTGCCGCTTGTCGTCTCACGATAAGCACCATTAGAAATATTGCTATTTTATAGCAACATTAAAGGTCAGTCATCTTTCAAACTGACTGACTGGTTTGAAGGTCTAGTGATGAATGTCCATGATTGCGATCTACGCATTGCGAACCTAGCACTTTCAAATCCACCAATGCAAAATATGATCTTTGAATACCAAATTTATTTTTCATTCATGAACATCACATTGTGATCTAAATTATTTTAGGTTAGCAAACTAGGTAAAGGCTGTATGTTTCTACCTAGTTAGGGATCAGTTGATCGTGAGTAAATTGGTCCATGTTATTATTATTTAACTAACTAAATAATAAAAATAACTAACTATAGGAAGGATCAGACAGTACGCCTGATCCTTTCTATACTCAGAAGAGGCTCGTGGCAAGCAGTGGGCCAGCTTATTTACAGGGCTAATTTTTGTATTATTGCACAATCTTTTCAGTAATTACACGAATTATGTATATGATCATTATTGATTTTTATTATTTCATTATCTAAAGTATAAATGTGTGCTCTGCAGCCCTTTGTCCTATGTGTGGAACAAGCCCATCTTGTCTTGTGGTTGACTTTCGAATGGATGTTGAAGCTGTAGCCACCGATTCTAATCAAGGGCCTGCCTTTTTGAGATACTGTGAATATTATACCTGTAATTAAAATAAAATAATTAAAAATTTAAAATTGTGTACAGATGGGATGTACATCCGTTGTCCTGATATATGCGACAGTACTAAAGAATTGTAAAGTCGACATACAGGTACGAAGTCGATATCTCAAAAGACAATTTAAAATTAATGTTAATGACCACAAAAGTAGCACAAACATGCCGCAGTATGTTATATAATACTGTAAAGTATTATCTAACATACTGCGGCGTGTTATATTCAATGAGTCAGGAGAAATATAATGGTGTTTTTCTGTCGCCTATTGCGTGTCCGTCTATTGCCTAAATTATAAGTAATATTATGTTGCTTTTCTGTTTGACATCTTATTTTCTATGGCAGGCAAGAATATGACAGTAGTAGTTATGATGCCTATGAGCTTTAAATAGTAACCTGGCATTTTGAGAGATCACAATAACGTACACTGAAGTGGTCACAAGTTTGTGGATGAATGTAATGCAATTATAATTTAATTCCACGCAAGAAGTAGAGTAGAATTTGCGGCCTTGTCGCAAAATACAAATTTGTTATGGAGATATTGTGATGATAAAAGAAAGCTATAAATATTTTCATATGATAGCAAATAAAACTAAAAGAAAGTTTGATAATGTTTTATTACTATCTAAAATACTACGGTTAATTTAGAAAATTTGAGTATGCATATTTATTAATAAAACATTCCCGTGGACGTTATAAAAATATTTTTTTCCTTTAACAGAAACCAACTACCGACAAAAATGTCAACGTGTTTTTATTGGTGGTTTTTAGTCGGTTTCCCACGGTGTGTGGTTTTGCGGAGGTACAAACAAATTTGAAAACACGTTTTTGACCTCTTTTATTATCAATGATTATGTGCTTTATTAACCGCCACTATTTCATCGTTAACAGTGACTAGTACCGCCTTGCAACCTCTACTCTGCCCATCGGGTCTTCATCGTGTTTTAAGTTGTAGAAAAGAACGTATATTTGCCCACACGTATGAGTGGATTGCCCTTTCTTGAGGTAGTGAAGATAAATTCTGTGGAAAATATAATTTCATAGTTTTACGCATACACAGCATAGTTGCCTAAATGCAGCGTCCCAACTTGTAAAGCCAAATTGTGATATTGTCGTTGCATTCCGTAGGTAAAGGCTAATTGCAATAGTTTTTCTTGCAAATATTCAGAATGGTTCACACCCAACCAATGCCTCACTTGTGCAATTGACGTCAAATATTTCATTCAATGTGCTTTTACTACAAATGTCAGCTGAAGGCGCGTGAGCTGTGACATACTATGTAATACAACCTGTAGAAGCTGACATTCTTTAATCTAACGTGACTTCTAAGTGAACCATATGTTCGAAAGTCAAGTTTGGCAGTTGGTCTGCGACGCATTGCATCTCGTTGCACTGGCCTTTCACATGACACTGTCTCAAGACAAAAAGAATGGACATCTACTTATGAAGGGATTTTCCGTGCTTTGTACAGTCGTACTGTGTGACGTTCATTAGGGGACAAAAAAAGCAATAGCCTTGGTAAGTGTTTAATGACGCCTCGGACACTTAAGATACTAGTGAACACAATAAACATACAGTCCTACGTAACACGTATATATAAAATGCATTAAAGGATAGCAGCATAAAGAAGATAAAAGAAAAACGATCCAAATATCTTCTTATCTACCACTAGCTAAGCCCGCGGTTACACCCAAGTAATTAAGGGCTACTGCTTCGCACCCGTGATTCATAGCGTGATGTTATATACTACAGACTTCCTCAATAAATAGGCTATTCGAAACCAAAAAACTTATTGAAATCAAAGCAATAGTTCCTGAAAATAGCGTGTTCAACCAAACAAACTCTTGAGATTTATTAAATTACTATATATTTGCTTAGTGATTATGTCCACAGCCAATTTTAGCCACAACATCATTGACGGAGATGATGGATGCCCTGCACCCTTTTCGTTGATGCGTTGAACAAACCTAAGTATCTTTGCATCCTTTAGTATATTTCTTATAGTATCTGCCATTAAAACACACCATCCTTTTGCCTCTTTGGGGTGTGATGAAGGTCACTGAAAAAGAAACGGTATCTAATTCAATATTTTCGGGGCAGCAAAAGAGCTTTATTTTCTCGGTACTTATTGTGCATTGGGTTGACACTATTGTGCTAGAGCGGCAGAATTTGTGCCATAATTTTGAAATTCTAGCCGTCTTTCATGCAGCCATTTAGCTTTAATATAGTCTAAATTTTCATCTAAGTATACTTGACTAGCTCGATATAAACTGTCTTACAAAAACTACACTGGCTACTGCTGCTGCTGGCGATAGAGATGAGTGAAAGCTCAGATAAAATGCCAATATCTTATTATTAATTTATTCATCAAAATTGAAGATTTATATTTACGATGCACAGTCAAGAAGTCTTTGTATAGTAATTGGCAATTGTTGCACGATAATAAGGTAAGCATCTTTACGAAGAGACGGTAAACTCGGTATCAAACCCTGTACCAACCCGTCTGACCAGCGTGGTATAGCAGGCCAAATCCTTCTATTGACTCACAGTGCTACTGGTTACTGTGAAGTAAATTACAAGGGGCTTTAGTCCAGCAGTGGACTGCTAAAGGCTGTAGAATAAAAAGGCGAAGTAAAGAAACACCATGAACTATTTCTTCATATTTTCCCTTTATTATATTTAGTGATTATGTTCAGGTCCAAATTTGACGACATTGTCGTTTACAGTTATGATACAAGCTCGGCATCCTTTTGGCTCGTGTGTGGAACACACCCAGCGATTCTTACATCCATTGCTATATTTTTATAGTATCTGTAGCCTTCGTAGCATAACATTTTGTTACCTCTTTGCGACGTGATGAAGGTCACTGAAAAGATAATATTTGCTTTGAGTGTAGTTGAGTAGGTGTCATTTTCATTATTTCTTCAGCTGGCACACATTCAAAGGGCACCATGGTCAGAAACGGTAACGTGAAAACTGCAAATATCTGAAAGTTAGGCAGCGATAGCCGAGTGGATATACCAACAGACTGCTATGCAGAGGGTATCAGGTTCGAATCCACGGCGCGCACCAATGACTTTTCGGAGTTATGTGCGTATTGAATTGTTAATTATCGCTTGTCCCGTGCCTCGGAGAGCACGTTAAGCCGTCGGTCCCGGTTGTCATGAAGATCTTTGACAGTCGTTACAGGGCGTCAGTACCTTCTAAATAAACTGACACTAGTCTAAACCATGGAATATCGCTATCCCTTCGGGTTGCGGAGGTCAGACAGGCAGTCGCTCCGTGGAAAAGCTAATATTCAGCCAAATCCGGTTAGACTAGTAAGCGGACCCCAGATTGAAACTGGGATAACGCTAAGAAGAAGATGATGATGATCTGAAAGTGCTATCTCATGTCTCAAGCAGACTGTTCAATACTATACGGCAAGGAAAACACCAGTGTTTGCCTGTTTTTTGGACTTGTCGCGGGCTTTCGACCTGGTCCAATATGATGTGTTGTGGCGTAAACTTGAGACTGAGACTACCTTGCCGGCAGAACTTACCTCAATATTTAAGTATTCGTATACCAGCCAGAGAAACAGTGTTAGGTGGGCGGGCGAACACTCAAGTGACTATCGTTTGGAATGTGGTATACGGCAGGGGGGTCTTACATCGCCTCGCTTATTTAATCTATATATTAATCAGCTAAAAGTTGAACTCAGCAGTACCAATGTAGGATGCCATGTCGATGGCGTTTGTATGAATAATTATAGTTATGCAGATGACATGATACTTCTGGGATTATCTGTTGGTGCCTTAAGATGTCTATTGGCTATTTGTGAATCCTATGCGGCGACTCATGGGCTTAAATATAACACAAATAAAAGTGAGATCATGCTCTTTAGTACAAAAACTGTTGCCTACACGGAAATACCTACAGTATCACTCTATGGACAGGTCCTACGAAGGGTTAACAAATATAAGTATTTAGGCCACTGGGTCACCGAGGATTTAAAAGATGATTGCGATATAGAAAGGGAGCCCAGGTCGCTGGCTGTCCGATGTAATATGCTGGCTCGCAAATTTGCACGCTGTACAATACCAGCTAAGATAACCCTTTTTAAAGCTTATTGCCAATCTTTTTACACAATATAATAACGCATTCAGAGTACTGTTGGGATTGCCGTGACGATGTTGTGCCTCTGGTATGTTTACCGATGCACATGTAGATAGCTTTGGAGCCATTATTAGAAAACGGTGCGCCTCTATAATGACTCGTGTGCGTGGCAGTGCCAACAGTTCACTGAATGTATTCGCAGGTCAATGGGAGTCTCCCATGCAGCAGTGATGGCTGCAAATACATGTCATCTGATCGTCAATTATATGCATAAGTTGCATTAGATACTGAAATTTTATTAATTATGAATTAGATTAATTTCCGATTTTATCAATTTTAAATTAGATTAGCTTTGATTTTATTAATTTTGAATTTCTTACATTTAAATTCTATTAATTTTAATTTGATTTTGGCATTACATTGAATTCGCATTATTTATTTATTATTTTCAATTGAACTTTTAACTGTATTTTATTAATTGTATATATTATAGTATTGACATTAACTTTTAATCTGTTTCTATATTTTACAATTTTATATAGATGTGTGTAATGTTAGTTATATTTGTAATCTATGGATTTTATCTGAAATAAAGTGAATTGAATTGAATAAGAAAAGTTGCGTAACTGCGTACGTAGTAGTAGTAGCGACGTAAGTACGCAGTTACGTAATATATATATATATATATATATATATATATATATATGTATTTATATATATATATAGTTTCATTTGTAATAAAATACAAATATTTACTTAGTTGAAGATGTTTATTATCATATCAAACGATACACACACTTGACTACATGATAAATATTGTCCAATACACACATTTAAACGTATAAAAATACTGCATTCGTTTTATATTTGAAATAATTACTATCTTCCAGAAAAACTCACACAAGGCCACCTGAGCCCAAACTAAGCTGAGCTTTATTACATCTATATGAGTATATATGTACGTCAGTATTTTTACTTCATATCACATGAATAAAGGAGCGTATTTCCCTTTCCGTGTTCCGCGTGACATCGGTCTCGCCAAATCCACACGCTTTTGTATTATTCTACATACGAGCCCGTGTTCAATTCGTGTTAACTGAGCACGCCGTTGTGATCAAGTGGCGCAGGGGAAGGTTTGACAAAATAGTGTGCAGTTGAACTGAACACTTTTTTGACTGTCCGAATTTTTGAATAAAAAGAACACTTAGTTGACGGAGCCCTGCATCGGAGGGCTCCTATTTTTGGATTAAGGGTTACAAGAAAAAAAAAACATTCTCAAATCCCCTTAAACACACACACAAAATTTCATCAAAATCGGTCCAGTCGTTTAGGAGGAGTTCAGTGACATACACACGCACACAAGAAATATATAAATAAATATACACAATATACAGATAATGTAAGTTATTTAAGGTACTTAGTGGTTATGTTTCTTCGATAGAAGTATCGGTTTATCTTCGAGCGTAACGACATGAGCTTTACATCCTTTGCTGTGGTGAGTCGAACAGTTCCACATTTGCTTCATGCCTTGAGGTTTGCGTTTTCTGAAGAACGTGTGGCCTCCGTAGCACATCATTTCATTCCCTCTCTGGGACAAAACGAAGGTCACTGAAAAAAAACAATTGTTTTACTCTATAGAAAGATAAACAGAACTGAAATTATATTAATATTTTTACTGGGATATTTCTATTAGAGTACATATTAAATACATAATCGAATTTCCTTTTTCCTTCGCCACTTTTCTTGAAACAAGCTGATAGATTAGATACAATGCCAAACTGCATGGAGTAACAGAGGCTCTTAAAGCCGAAAATATAAAAGCTTTATTCGATAAAGATATTAAAAATATGTTACTCATGTCTGCGTCTAGTAAGACAGCGTTCCAAAATAAATACGTTGAAATGAAAGATGTTTAAATGTTAAATTACCCATAGCTCTTGCTCATTTAAATAACATGTTTAGGAAGCGTACCAGTAGTTATTAAACAAAGAAAATTTTCAAACATAATAACTAAATCAATAACCGGTACTTACTTATCACCAACATAATAAACTAATAATAACTATAATAGTCAAGATATTTATAAACGTTTTATAAGGTATACGTAACAATATATTTCTCGAAATCATTATGAGTGTACAAACTATTGTTTACAACTTCCAGTACAATTTGGGTACAACGTGTAGACAAATTGAGGGTTTAACGTAGATTTTTTATATTGAGGGTTTTACCATAGTAAAAACAGAATAGTAAGATAGCTTCATACAAATCGGCCGCCGCGCTGCCGCGCTGGTTTGAATGTACGCGTGAGTCGCCGGCGCCGTGTACGCACGCACTTTTCACGCACACAATCTCACGAGCGCGGCAAGCTCGGCGCGGATTCAGTACGGGATGCGCCGCGCGTCTGATCGAGCGCATTCATGTAGGTACTTTACTGCTCGCCCGCTTGAATTGTTTATATACATTCAGTTTTGTAATAAACGTTATTAATAATATACAATGTGTTAAACGACAGTAAATTTATCTTGTTACTTTTTCTCATTAAAAAAAGGCATTTAGATAGTTATATAACGCTTAGGTAGTCAGTAGGTATTTGAGAAAAAATAAATTCAAGCTTAAATTGTGAAGTATTCAGCGCGATCACTTAAAAAAGCGGCGTAAAAGCGCGAGCGCCGACAAAGCCGGCGCCGCGGTGTAAACAAGTGACAACCCGTGCGTCAACGCAAGAGTAGACAATTAACTCGCCGAGCGGCCTTAGCTAACCTACTATTCTGTTTTACTATGGTTTTACGTAGATTTTTTATAGAGGACTAGTGCTACCGAATGAGAGTGATCTCATTCCCACTACTATTACTATGTTAAGTCTAACACCAGCAAATACTGTCGCTATTTTACGTGTCAAATATAAATAAATAAATAGGTATTTCCTTCTCTAATCACCAAATTATCAATATCTCAATGATTATGTATAGATCTAATATCTAACACCAGCCAATCAAGTGAAGTGATAGAGGCTCTGCATCCTTTATGATGATGTGTAGAGCATTTCCAATGTTCTTTTCTACCTTGTACATTCTTGGCTTCTTTTTTGTAGAAAGTATAACCATTGAAGCATAGCATCTTCATACCTTTTTGGGCCATAACGTATGAAAAGAAAGGTGTATATTTATTTATTAAAACGTACACTGAAATTAATAAAAATCGATTTGGTTAGAAAATGTATTTATTTGCGTGCTATTTTTCGCAAAAATCTTTTAGTCGAAGACAGTCTATTAGATTGAAAAAAAGCATTAGTAGTGATTTTTTTTAATTATGGGTTTTCAATCATTGAAATAGTTAGGTATAGTTATAGGTATATAATATATATATATATATATATATATATATATATATATATATATATATATGTATCATCTGATGTACTTGTACGATGGTCATTGAGTACAAGTTTATCAGATCTTGACATGAAAACGGCATAGAAGTTTCGGATATTACATCATGTAGGTACCTATGTGATTTCTAATATCATATAATAATAAAACAACCACACAGAAGACATCAATAAGTAAGGTACAAATAAATTACAAAAATATCAATTGTAACAATAAAATATAATATGTAAATTATTTAAACTTTTATCAAACTGAAAGCCCAGAAAAGTGTTCTGAGAGATTATCTCTATCGTCATTACAATATAAATCTAAAATTCAGAAATACATCGCATTAATTATAAATTATAAAACACTTACCTTTGTACGTAAAGGTAATAATATTTTTATTTTTTTATTAGTAAATGTTATTCGTATCATATATGATATAAAGAATGTAGTAGACGCACATCAGTATTTCCGAAAAGGCAAGTACATCTACTTGTCATTATTGAAATTCACCAACTACACCTCTGCCTACCCTTTCGGGGATACAGGCGTGAGGCTATAAAAATAATAAGTTTGTAACTAAATAGGGAATCAACAAATTGTGTAAAATTAATATTCCAAACTTCATACACATACATAATTTATTGAGTATCCAGTCAACACGTACAAGAAAATTCTTGTTACAATACACGTATTGTAACAAGAATTTTCTTACGTCACGTGTCACGACACAGGGAGTTTAATTCGATAGTGAGATGTATTATTGTTATATGTAAAATATTTCATAATGACATTAATTTGTATACATATAAAAATATATACATACGTACTACATTTGCAGCTACGAAGAGATCCCCAATATAATGACGTTATAATACGACATGATCTTGTCTATATCTGTCCTTGTCTACTAAGCTATTTAAACCTCGCTGTGAAGCTACTAAGAATGACTTGAGAACAGTATAATGAGCCAAGCAGAAAGCCTCAATGCCTTTTTAATATAAAACTTGCCTAATGTCAATATCATTAGTGACTTAAGACGACTTATTACACACACACATAATACAAAGAATGTTGTGATCTTAGATAAATATAAACAATTTATCTGAGGTTTTAATATTGTTTTAAGCCTTCTGGCTTACTATCATTATCACGAAATTGTGCAACTGTGTCGAAATATCGGATACTCGAAACAAAGGTTCTTGGTATGTATTGTATACCGAAAGAATATACAATATATACCAAGTTATTACCATATCTTCACACATACCTATTCTCTATACTTATCGTGTTATTTATTGATAATTTAATGTAATTTTTTTATCTTAACCCTCGCCGAAACATCGGGGCAAATACCTCTTATTCACCTTTATTTATTTTGGATTCCGATATAGACCCGTTAAATAAACATAAGCATAAATTGATATTGCTGTTTGTTAGTACTCTGGTATTGCCGTTAATTCTTTTAGCTTATAGATGGTAGTCAAGTACTTTGGTTTTGTCGTATTTTTTATGATGTAGGTTATGTTTCAATGGCTATGTTCCGGTCTAATGTGCACAATCTCATCATCAACGGTAATGATTGAAGCCTTACATCCTCTACTGTGATGAGTCGAACATCGCCAAGAACCCTTCGCATGGTTACCTTTCCTCTTCGAGAACGTGTAGCCATTGTAATTGATAAGCTTGTTCCCTTTCTGTGACAGCTCAAATGTAACTGCAAAAAAATATATAAATTAAAGTTTTAAGAAAATCGACACGCCTCAAACACAGAAGCAAGTATATTCTACTATATAAAAAAAAGAATTTGAAAGTCAAATTAAATTAACAACTAGGTAACCGAAATTATTCGTCATTAATTGCCATTAGCTTCATAAAACAGTCAAAGAAAGATAAATATAAAAAGATAAATGTCTTTATTCAATTTAACATTTTGTAAGCAATGATTACACAATTGTTTAATATGATCACAACAAGTGTATTTTGAACACATCTGGCACTTCATCCTTGTTTTTCTGTTGAGTTTGCGAGGGCAGATAGAACATCTTCTCTTTTCGTTGCTTTTAATCCACTTCTCATTTTAATCACCATTCGACATAAACAGTACTTTGAATGATCTCTCTCTTTAAAAAATGACAATTCCTGCAATAGGCCTGAATCATGTGTCACGGGTGAGTTCCCCGAAACAAAAATTTGGAGACCTCACAATATTATCTCGTGTGGGAATCGAACCCAAAACAACAGCAAAAGGTTAGACTCTCTATATATAGCAGTCCAAACATAGCTGCGAATTACAATGACTTGGGGTTGCGGGGACCCTGCACGCCTAATTAAAGGTTCATTTTAATCATGAGCCTGATGTAGTCCACCAATGGATATGAACCTCTCCAGAGGCACGTCACTGAGCTGGATATTCAGCGCTTCGTGTCCAGCCACTTTGCGTACTTCGTTAATATTTAATAATATATGATTAAATATAAAAAAATATATTTAAAACTAATTCAACAAACTTCTTAATGCTTTCAGGGGACATTACACTGTAGTTCTTAATGTAAACATGTTAACATGCTAACTGGAAAGAGATTATATAGAAATTTCTAGGCATGGAGATGTTACGTTGTGTATGAATGAAAACGTCAGAATCAACTTGAACAAAATCTATTAAAAAACTACGGTAAAATAACATTTGGGTAACCCCCAGTCCGTGTGGTGACGGATTAAGAATACGAAATGTCACCACCCCATATCATCCCATGGGTATCGTAAGAGCTGACAGAGAGAGCATATTCTGCAGAGAACAGCACTGTAAGAGAAGGAAAACTTGATACAAACCCTATACCAATCCGTTTGGCCAGCGTGGTATAGTACGCCAATTCCTCCTTTCAAAGCAAAGGCCTATTCCAGCAGTGGACTGTTAAAGGCTGATGATGATGATGATGACTCGCAGATAATGTAGGTTTCTAATGGTGAATTATAAAAATCGCTCCAGTAGTTTTTGAGTTTATTTATTACAAACAAAGAAACAAAAATTTTTTTTTTCCTTTTTATAATAATATATTGATCAAAGATGTACATTACAAAAACACTATTACAAAAAACCAATGGTTCATACAACTGAATAATTAATCCCGGGATTAAATTTTTTGGATATGACCGTAAACTTATGCTATGTAATCAGCTAAGCAGTCTATAAATATGCAATATTGAAGCTGATGACATCTTTATCTAATAAATACTAAAACTTATCTTATATATTTTGTCAAGCGTCTAACTCTACTACAATGTTCCAGCAAGAAATGAGAGCATGATGTATGAAACAAATGTAAGCGTAAGCTTGATGGAGGTCAAATAAGAAGAGCTTGATAGAGGAAGCGGAGAAATACGGATATGTGGTTAGCGTAGTTCTAATGGCGCTGAAGTTCTTAATGAGTCTCGGAGGAATCCCGCATTGGTTTTATTCAAAGGCAAAAACGTCTTTAGAAGAGTCTCACAGTCACGTTCCACCTGAATAGGGAAAGGAGACTTCGGAACAGATTTTTCATCATCACTTCTTCTCTTTTGCAAAATGTTGCGAAATCTTCGACGTTTAGTCAAGACGTATCACTTTACATTAATAAGTATTTCTATGATAAACCTAAAGTATGTCTACGAGTTAGTTGAAATGACTTTCTCAATGATTAAAATGTGCGCTACACATTTGCAATATTTCATTGTTGATCGTTAGTAGGTTCGCTTTACATCCTTTCTTGTGGTGTGTGGAGCAAATCCACCGTGTTCTTACACTGTTTCCAATCTTCATTTTGTTCTTTGCAAAGAATGTGTATGTACCCATTCGTATAAGCGGAAACCCTCTTTGTGATATAGTGTAAGTTATTCCTGTAAACAAAAAGGGTTCAGATTACTTTCTTACAATATATGCAAGGCCAGAAATTTAGAAGTTTGATTAAAAGTGAATTAATATTTTTATTTTAATATAAATTTATTTAGATCGTGTTGAAGTAGGTTTTAAGACCTCCTTAGCTTAGCTGTCACATTCTGGAGCATTGGCGCATAGCATGTCTAGTTAACAGGCAACAATGAATAACACTTTTTTTAATAGACTCACGCCTGTATCCCCGAAAGGGTAGGCAGAGGTGTGTATATTACACCCACATTTCGCCATGATTTTTTTAGGTCCCAAATAGGGGGCGAGCCTATTGCCGTTACCGGCCACATTACCAGACTCCGTGCAGGTACTGAGAATTCGGAAAAACCCAGTAACACTTTTGCCCGACCCGGGAATCGAACCCGGGACCTCCGATCAGCAGTCGCATACGCTATCCACTGGACCACGGAGGCAGTCGGATTATATGCCACAAAATAGGTCACAAGAGCCAAAAAAGAATAATTACAAAATCTTATAGCTGACGTACATTTTCAATTTATTTACCTATCGCTGGTAAAAATATCAACAGCATCGTTTAGTTGTTGGAATGAATGATTTGAAAAACGATCTCAACATACTCGTATTATGGAGAAACAGTCTAAGTTGTATTTTATGTACACTGTTCTTTTCTGTTATACACAAACAGTTAATGTAAACCGATGTAACAAAATGTTTTAAAGATTTTTTTCACTCAAACCAGCGAAAAAAATTGAGGATATAACACAACAAAATACGAATCTGTTCAAAAGAAAATAACGACAATTCTTTACAGATGGCTCGTTCTGTGCTTAGCAACAGAACCTTATTCTTTTCCTACAGATTTGATCACTGGTTTGACTCAGTGGTTATGAATACCTCTAGCCTCTATAACTTCATTTTGTATCGACCGGACGGAGACTTTACATCCTTTAGCATGATGGGTCGAACACCGCCAATAATCCCTGAAACGTTATTTCAGGGATTATTGCCAGGAGTTTTTCTGTTCTTGCGAACGAATTTGAAGTACGTATATCCACGGTAGCACAATAATATGTGTCCCTTTCTAGATGTTATAAAGTGAACTGAAAAATAATGTGACATTGTAAGGTATTGTGTAGAACAACCAAGTAACACTATTAAAAGATGATGAAAGATGACATGGATAAGATAAATGGACAAGACAAGGTAACTCATACTAAGTTTTGATTATACATTTTGTTTTTACATTTTATTTGGATTCTTTTTTTCTTTACTGTTTAACTAGCAGCGCTTGCATAGAATTAAGTGATAACTTACGAGTAAAGTTTTGGAAATGTGAAATGAATGGAATCACACTTACACCTGACATTTAACGCTAAGCAGGCAACAGGGTTAGCACAAGTTACCGTGACAAAAATGCCACCATAGGTACCTTTTTACCACGGTTTCAATGTTAGCACATAAAAACTATCAATTAAAAGTATTTTTTTTTTAAGAAAGCTATTTAATATCTTTGATTTAGATCAAATTCTTTGCTTAACACGAAATAAATATGTACTTATATTAAACTCTCTTTAATAGACACATATTTCATTCACATCTTATAAGGCAATATCATCATGATCATCATCATCATCAGCCTTTGTATTCCTATATTGCCTTTACAGGCAATATAGAAATACAAATAACATTAATTATCTCACTTAAATACAATACATTTGTCAGTCTAATAAAGCTCAATGTATGACTATTCTTAACCGACTGCGAGGTATCTAACACTTTTACAAACATTTCTATTCAGCAAATGTATTGACTTAGCACTTAATTAGAAAATATTATAAAACACACATAAACACAGCATTAATAAATAAATCAATAATTATGTAGTTACTCTGCTTCTTGAATAGCCGGCAGACGAAAAAGGAAGAAGACGGCAAGTAAGTGAGATAGCTGAACATAGATCAGATGTATTATAACTGCTATATTGCTGAATACAAATCAATCGCTTATATAAATTTATTTACTGACAGAAATTTTCGAATCGCATATACTCAATAAAAATAAAATTTGAGATCTTGTTATTTTACAGCCGAAATTACTGAGACAAATGAATAAAAATGGAGATACAAATTCATGATAAAGTTAATTATTCATATGAATTAATAAACAATTTCGAAGGCTTAAGAACACTAACAAACTCTTAAAGTCAAAATATAAATAAAACTTTAGATACAAGCCACAGAAGATAAGAAGAAGTAGGAAAGCTAACGTTTTGTGTCAAACGCTTCTTACAAGAGGAAATCCCTTAGTGCACATGAACATTATTAATTCTAATAACTTCTTTGGAAAACGTGTGGACAGTCGCGCGGCATCTCTTGTGTTTGTGTGTCGAGCACACCCATCTAGCTCGCTGCCCCGTGACACTCTGCACGCAGAATGTATAACCGCCGATACTTAGTAAGTTTCTACCTCGACGGGACTTCACTAAGGTGAAATAAAAAAATATTTAAAAATAATATAATTATTTTAACACACCGGATATACCTATCAAAAAGTAAACCTGAATTTAGTAGAAGCACACGTTTTGGCTATATAATTAATTAAATATGCTAAGAGGCTTTAAATTTATTCATTTTTATATTGACACCTTTCCAAATAGAGTTACACTACAATTAATGTTCTTTAATGTTTCATAAGGAAAGTTAAACAAAAGCATTACCTGTAATGTAAAAATAACTTTATATTAACCTCACAAAATTGAGTAAATAATTTGTTAATTGCAATGTTGAGCTAGTGGAATTTATAAATATCTTCTTAATATACTCTCTTAATTTTTTTGTATATATTACGAATTCGTTTAATTTTTGGAGACCCTAATTTCACTATCTATACTAATATAATAAAGCAGAAGAGTTTGTTTGTTTGTTTGTTTGAACGCGCTTATCTCAGGAACTACCGGTCAGATCTGAAAAATTCTTTTTGTATACGATAGCCCAGTTATTCCGAAAGGCTATAGGCTATATAACATAACGCTTCGACCCTTTGGGGCCGGGAAAAAGGCTAAAAGGGCTAAAAGATAATGTCGGCTTATCTCAGGAACTTTGCCGTGTGGTTGACGGCATAGAATACAAGTGTCACCACCAAGGGATAACACGATGCAAATACCATATTTGCGTAGAAACGGAAAACTCGACATCAAACCCTTATGCCTTTACGACTGCCTCGTTGGTCTCGCGGCATAAATGTGCGCGTAGGATCGGGAGGTCCCGGGTTCGATTTCTGGGTCGGGCAGTGTTAGGTTTTTCTGTCACGAAATTCTCAGTAGCAGCACGGAGTCTGGAAATGTGCCCGGTACGGCAATAGGCTCGCCCCTTATTACGTGGGACTAAAGTATATCTGGCGAAAAGTGGGTGTAGAAATACACCTCTACCTACCCCTTCGGGGATAAAAGGTGTGACGTTATGTATGTATGTATGTATCTCAGGAACTAGCAGTCGGATTTTAAAACTTGTTATTGCCTATGATAGCCCAATTATTCCGAAAGGCTATAGGCTATATAAAATTACGCCACAGCTTTTAGGGGCCAGACAAAAATAATAAAATGGTCAAACGAGAAGGGGGAGGGTTGGGTCAAAGGCAAAAAAGGCTAAACCACAGATATAGATCTACATAGATAACGCAATTATCACGATTTGTATTGAAACCAAGCGTGCCGACTTTTTAATACCTACTGTGACGTTGCCTGTATCACGAAGTCGAAGCGATGCGCGACAGTATCGCTTGTGCGATATTCATCGTCTCCTAATACACAACGTCAGATCAAACGTCCGAAGCAAAAACGGCAATGTAATGTGAATAAAGTTTACTTAACGGTAAAACAGACGCGCGGGGACTGAAGTTAGTGGCGACCAAGCTCGACGCTTGGTCGGAGTTCAGACACGCGAAGTGCATGCATTTGCGTTATCTATGTAGATCCTTGTCTGTGGGCTAAACGAATAGGATACAATCTATATGGGTATCGTTTTCGAGATTTTCGGGACGCTGATTATAATATGACATTTATTTAGTGATCCAAGATGGCGGGCGGGAAATCAAAGATGGCGGATGAGAAAAATTTAAAAATCAATATGGGTATCGCCTTCGATATTTTAGGGGGTGGGGAATCGAAATACACATCTATTTCGTGATCAAAGAAGGCGGATGGGAAATCAAAGATGGCGGATGTGAAAATTAAAAAAAATCTATATTGTTATCGTCTGCGATGTTAAAAGGGATGGGGAATCCAAATACAACATCTGTTTCGTGATTCAAGATGGTGGATGGGAAAAATTTAAAAAATCAATATGGGTATCGTCACTGATGATTTAAGGGATGGAGAATCCAACTACAACATCTATTTCGTGATCAAAGATCATCATCATCCTCTTAGCGTTATCCCAGTTTCAATCTGGGGTCCGCTTACTAGTCTAACCGGATTTGGCTGAATATTAGCTTTTCCACGGAGCGACTGCCTGTCTGACCTCCGCAACCCGAAGGGATAGCGATATTCCATGGTTTAGACTAGTGTCAGTTTATTGAGAAGGTACTGACGCCCTGTAACGACTGTCAAAGATCTTCATGACAACCGGGACCGACGGCTTAACGTGCTCTCCGAGGCACGGGACAAGCGATAATTAATAATTCAATACGCACATAACGCCGAAAAGTCATTGGTGCGCGCCGTGGATTCGAACCCAATACCCTCTGCATGGCAGTGTGATGGTATATCCACTAGGCTATCGCTGCCTATTTCGTGATCAAAGATGGTGGATAGGAAATCAAAGATGGCGGACGGGATTTTTTTTAAAAATCTATGTGGGTATCGTCTCTGATGATTTAAGGGATGGTGAATCCAAATACAACATCTATTTCGTGATCAAAGATGGCGGATGGGAGTTTAAAAAAAAATCAATATGGGTATCGTCTCCAATGTTTTAAGAAATGGGGATTTCAATATTATATAAAAATCTATGTTTGTTAGTTCAAAATTTATAGACTCTGAAATGATATGAGATTAAGCGCAAGTCAATGGCAACTTTGGAAAAAAGGCTCGGAAAAAGGTTAATTACATAAAAACTCTTAAAAAGGTGATACGGAGTTCGCTGGGTCAGCTAGTAATTATATATTTAAGTCACAATCGTACATGACCCCATGCGCCAGATTTAACTTATACAAGTGCAATCATTAATAAAAGACAACATTGGTGGTAAAATATTTAATTATCATAACAATAAAATTCTTGTGGCGTGTGTATCCTTTCAGAAGAGAATAACATGCTTAAGGTCAAGTTCCAAGCTACCGCGCCTTGATAAACATAACATAGGACGCTCTTCGGCCTGATAGAGTACTGGCCGGCAATCGAGCTCAGTGGCGTGCCATTGATAGGCCTATATTCAATAGTGGACTATGGCAGGCTGATGATGATGATGATGAAGCTCTAATGTATATGATTTTTTATCTTATCAACAACACAGTCACCTAGAGTCATGATTGCCGCTGAGCAACCTTTGCTACTATGCGTTGAACATTCCCACCTAGTTTTACCATTCTTCTGGGTTCTCTTCTTATCATAAGTACCATCGAATCGCAGAAGAATGTTCTCTCTTCTAGAAAGAGTAAAGATGGCTGCAAGGAAGGAAATCAAGAAGGCTGCAATGCGGCCAGCCAGTATCGGCTAGCCGCAGGACAAGGTTGCGCTTGCGGTTAGCCGGACGACTGACCTTATTTCAGCTAACCGCATAGTGCGTAGGGGCTTATTATCAATAAAATGTTCACCGTCAATGGCGGGCCACCGCAAGCTAGCACTATCCACGCAGTGTGTATGGCAACCGTCCTGAGCGGTCGGCCGGCAGCTACATCGCAGTTTGTATATAAACTACTTTCTCTCACACAAATTTTTGATTACCGTCAGCCGCACGGCTGGCCGCATTGCGTCTAGCCACATAGTGCGAAGGAGCACTTTTAATAGGCTTGTGTCCACTAAGAATAAATCGGTTTGATTGCAGTATCTATAGATTCATTATTCATTATTTTAATAAGTCAATGAAGTTTATTATCTTAATATATAAAAGCCTTGCGTTGACTGACTGACAGACACGCTACAGCCGGAACTATTGGGCTTAGGAAGCTGAAATTAGGCATGTATGTTCCTTGGGGTCTGCAGGGGTGCACTAAGAAGGGATTACCCGAAATTCCCACGGGATTGGCCAAAACGGGTAAATTTAAAAAAAATGCAGGCGTAGCTGCTGGCGTCCTCTAGTTTATTATAAAAAGTTAAGATTAATGTTATTTTTAGGATTCTAAAACTAAAGATAATATATTTATTCTAGTGACAGTGAACACCAATCAGAGAGCATTACGTCAAACAGTACGTCCGCCATCCATGTTGTTAACGTTTTAGCAGTAAATACAAAAATACAACTAAAACGTCAAACTTTCTACCTGTCAAATCGAATATAAGAAAATAAAAGTGGGTACATCAGACCAGACTTCTATTTTGTTTTGGACTTTGTGATATCACTCAACCGGAATGATGGTTTACAGCGTTTTCGTATCAAATTCAAAAAGGTTTGTAAAAAGCCGTAATTTGTAATGTTACTGTTCGATTTTTGAAGGAAATCAGGTATTTCAGTTTAACATCTAATAAATGTACGAATCAATCGCTAATTACATTTTAGGACACAAGCCTATTGGAATATATTTATCTTAAAAGCGCCAGAATGTAATTAAAATGACTTTCTGTATAATGTCCTGACGGCAGATAATATAGAAAATATGAACTGGAATCGTCATCATCAGCCTTTAACAGTCCAATGCTGGACTAGGCCTTTCCTTTGAAAGGAGGAATTGGCCTACTATACCACGCTGGCCAAACAGGTTGGTACAGGTTTTGTACCAAGTTTTCCCTCTCTTGCAGTGCTGCTCTCTGCATAATATGCTCCCTCTGTCGGCACTTACGACACCCATGGGATGATATGGGGTGGTGACATTCCGTATTCTTAATCCGTCACCACACGGACAAATAATACAACGGAAAGAAAATACAATTGGAATAAAAAATAATATTTCACAAAACAATTTAATTATATTTTACATGTGAACTATATCTACTGGCACTTCTTATATATTTAGATAAATAACATTTGTTTTAATAGTAGTTTAGTAATGCAAAAGCTAAAAACCTAACTTTCAAGATACTTACTTTTCTACATAATTAAAACTAAGATTATAAAAACGAATTAAAAATTATTTTAACATAATATTTTTGATATATTTTTAAAACATTTACCTATAATAAAACAAACATAATTTATTTATTACACAGTAGGTACTAATAAAAGGTATGTAATAAAAGGAGTGATGATATCAAAGATCTGATATATAAAAAGTTAGTAATAATACAATACGCTTAAAAGCGCAGTAACTTATGTCAGTGTTTAATGATACCTGATAAAATAAGTGCCCGATAAAACCGGATGTTGAAGGAATATTTTCAATATTTATTAAAACCAGAAAACCTTTTGGGAACAGTCTAAATAAATTTGAATTTGAAAAATCAGTTGATTTAGAATTTGTCTTAAAAGCTAAACTTTTCCCTCTCTTCTCATCAAGTTATGCTTCACTAATAATATATTTGTCAAAAAATATATACCTATATCTACAACACTAAATAAGTCACCAAGGGCGTACGTCCATACATTACATAGAAAACATGCAATTTGTTCAGAGTAAAGATAAGAATGATATCAACAAAAATAAAACTACCCTACAATCACATTGCTTGGAAAACGCAAGTTTAACACTATGACGACCGAAACATACACTACACCGAAATGTAGATTCGGTGTATGTTTCAGTTTCAGAAAGCGCTATTAAGCCTGGCCGCACACATCCGTTTTCAGGCCCGTTTTTCAGGCCCGATTTTCAGAACCGTTTTCAGTTCATTCCGTGAGCAAAGCGATTTTCATTTATTTTCCTTTGGCTTAGACATGGGCTAAATAGGTAATTAAAATATTAGGTATTACATGACTGTGATTTAAATGTTTGTGTGAAAAATACCTGTGACAAAATATTAGGTAACTACTAAAAAATCCGGACAAATGTATATCGAGCCACGCACAATGTAGGGTCCCGTATTAGCCTTTATCTAGTGTCCTAAGGATAAAAGAAGTCAAGCACAATTATTAATTTAATCGCTTAATTGCGTAAGTTTAAGTTAATTGAATATTAGGTACTAGTTAATTGTAAAGCCTAATGAGCCCTTATAATTTTCATTGAAAGTGCATTAAGTATGATTAATTATTCATGACACGGGAATTAACGCGATCTTTTATTCGTATTTACATACCATGAAAGGCTTGACGTTTCGGAACGATTGCAAGTCCCATGGTCACAAGCTGATTGGCGCTGCGATGTTACTACGAAACGTTTATTGCTTTCACTGTTGGCAGACGAACCAATAGCCCACTTGATATGGTAAGTGGTATCCGTGGCTCATACTTAGCTGTGTTTACTTAGCATTACAGGAGCAATGTCAAATAAGTACAGCCAAGTTGCTGCCTACCCGAAGGAAGAGGAGAAGGGAAAGCGATCAGGATGGGGACCAGGAGAGGAAAGGTGACTGGGCCTCAGGCGTTCTCACTCAATGAACAAAACACAAAATAACAGATACTGTTACTTTACATCGATCTTCTGTGAGAGGGTAGTACTTCTTCGGTCGACCCAACCCATTTGTGCTGAAATCAACATGCCTCTATTACCGACAATTTTCGAGCTGTGCCTATTTTCAGTAATATGCATGGCAGAGACGTCTAAACGCACTGATATTCGATTGCTTGCCGCAAGAGCCGCATAATAAGCTAGACCAGAAGTGATTAATTATGAAAATCACTAGGCATATTGTTAATGTCAGATTGGCAAAGACCACACTCACACACAAAATGTGATGTGCAGATTACTCACATTTGTTGTCAGAGCTTGAATAATGGTGAATAACCTAATTAAAAACCAAAGCAACTTCCTCCAAAAATTACCATGCCCCGTACGAAATTGAGCAACACAGTGATCCCCCCCTAACCAGGTCCGGCCAGTCGCTCACGAACGTCTGGAAAGAATTTGTCTACGTAGACATCGGCGTGCTGGTTGAACAACCTAAGCAGTTTATTTCTATCACGAGGTGCTAGGAAATTTTGGATTCATGCTTTCTCGTATGGTATAATACATTGATGCACGTCTTGGACCTCAAGATCAACCAAAAGTACACTTGCCAGTATTGATAAAGCTTCAGTGCTAACTGAGCTTTGCACAAAATTTTTAAAATATCAACGCGTTGTATAATATCAAGACGTTGACTCTTGTAGTGATTGCCGACGTACAGTACCAATAGTAGGCCTATCGGCTCATACAGGCGCACACATACAATCTAAATAGGTTGCATCAATTATTTTTAAAGTTGTGAAATTATAGGTCTGAACGGCAGTCTCCATGTCGCAGTTGACATCATAGACAGAGCGTAAAAGGTTTTTTTTTATTCACCTAGGTACCATTTATTACGTGTTCAACAAAAGAAAATTCCTCCCTTAAACTAATCTGAAGTAAAAAACAGATTCTTTATGTTTAATAGTGACCGTGTGGTGACGGATTAAGAAGATGGAATGTCACCACCTCATATCATCCCATGGGTGTCGTAAGAGCCGACAGAGGGAGCATATTATGCAGAGAACAGCACTGTAAGAGAAGGAAAACTTGCTACAAACCCTATACCAACGCGTTTGGCCAGCGTGGTATAGTGGGCCAATTCCTCCTTTCAAAGGAGAGGCCTAGTCCAGCAGTGGACTGTTAAAGACTGCTGATGATGATAAATAATGACGTTATTGAATATGATACGACGCGCTGTCTTTAAATTTTCTTTTAAAAGTAACTGAAATGTCTTCTGAGGAGCAAAATATAAACGATAGGTAAGTTTCACCCCAATTCATCAGATCATCCTTAAACATGTATACTAACCTTGCAAGTCCTACTCTTGTATTTGATTAAATAAGGAATATACTGTCATCTGCATAACCTGTCAAAGTACATTCAGACGGTAGAGGCTTTCTAAGAAAGTCATCAATTACGTCCTAGCAGTGAGCTCTGAGGACAACTCATCGTCGGCGTCTTCGACACAGCATAATGCCCTAACTGTAACTTTGTTGTTCCGTGTTGAAATTACGAGTAAGCAATCATAGCAAAGCAAAAACAATCGCAAAGTGAACCCCTCTTTATCTTCTAAACCGTAGAACTACTGAATCAAATCAAATTACCGGAGACTAATAAGATTTTAGGAAAACGGATAAGTGTTTGACCGGTTACATTTCGTGGTCAATTAATTTTGCACCATAATCGAATTTAACGAAATTCGGTAGAATTTAATTGATAGTTACTGCAGCAGCATATACAGATGAAGACTTTATTCTGAAGAGCCAAGGTGTCAAATGTCATTCATAAAATTAGTATTTATTACGTATCAGATATATATGACATATATCTGGTACGTAATGCCAGATACATATGTATAATAACTGTCACAGGTATGGGTGAAACCTCGTCGCTGTGACACTCGTTACTTTTTGTATATAGTATTTTACCTGTAACTATGTCAGTATTATTCTACCAGTACAAGTAGTGATAGCCTAGTGAACGGACACAATGGAGGACGACGATCTAATTGCAATCGCATTTTTACTATCAATGAAAAAGAAAAGGAATCGTCGATATTGGGTACACCCATTAAATACTCAAAGAATCAACGAGAGTCAATTTTATTTAAAGCAAGTTAAGTTACGGGCACACCCAGACAAATTCTTTGACTTCTATAGGATGTCTATCAAATCTTTTGATGAATTTCATAATGGAATACGTGATAAATTAAGGAAACAAAATACCTGGATGAGATTGTCTTTGAATACCGAAGAAAAATATAGACATAAGATATTGCAACAAAACTGTAGAATAAAATTTAGGAAAATATTTTTTAAGGGTATCTCCCCTACATATATATAGTGGGGTTGAATTTTTTTTTGGTTGAGTACCCCATTATGTGGGGTATCATTGGATACGTTTTAAAAAAATATTATTAGCTTGCTCAAATCATTTTTCGATCAAGTGATTGGTTTGTCAAATATCAAGCTTTGAAGTGAAAAGATTTTTTATACTCAAGTGTCCCCCCCCCCCTCTGCCGGCTAAACTACTAATTTGGAAGAGGTGAAAAAATCACAAATGTAGTACATATAACGAATTTAAAAGGAAAACTATCACGGCTAAGTAGACATCACTAGTTTACGAGTAATCGTCGTTTAACTTATAAATACCTATTTCTGTGAGTTTACATTGGGAGCGCTGGCTTAATCTTAAAGATATACGTACTTTGGTATGTAATGTACTTCGGGGTACAAAGTGGGCCCGTTTTTAGTCCCATGTGAAACAGAAGTTATTATCAATAATGGCCAACTACGGAACCCTACATTGCGCGTGGCCCGACACGCACTTGGCCGGTTTTTTGTATATAATATAATTAATCTGAAGGTAGTATTTTCACTCTTCGGGCGCCTGGTGGGTCTGAGAGACCCGTCACTTCGACAAATCGACAATACCTTTTTAAATTATTGTCCGAGACTCCCTTGCTTACGTGTACTACCGTGCCATTAAGTACTTATTGAGTAAAAGCATTGAGTGCAAAGTATCCAGTAAAAAGTTATGGATATCGAAAGGAAAAATACTCGATACCACGGAGTATCGATATTTTTCCGTGCATTGGTTAGTATACAACGTTGTCAACGGAGGAGAGGATGTGTTCAGCTTGAGCATCGGTTGCATAAAGCAGTATACAGCCACTACGATAGCCCCATTTAATTAAAAATACAAAATCTTTTTGCTACCTTGTTATTAAAAACTTTTTAAAGGGTTATATTGACAAAGTTGATTATTATTTATAAAAAATATGCAAGTAGGGTATAGTCTGCGTAAAAACCTGTCACGTATGCGTCAGAGGTCTATAAAGCCTGGCGTCGACTACATTCGAACCGCGTCGAATCGCGCCGAGTCGCATTTTATCCGTGTGCGTTCATTACAGACGAATCGAATCGAAGCCAGCAGTCGGCGACTAGCTGCTGTAGGTTTTGGTTGTGTTGGTTTCTTGTTTCAAATTCTTTCATTATACCCGCTATTTCTTTCCATATATTTTGTCTACGCTGCTCATCATGATAATGAGTATCTTCATGATCATAACTTTTTTTTAGACTCACGCCTGTATCCCCGAAGGGGTCGGCAAAGGTGTAATATTACACCCACATGTCGCCATGAATTTTCAGGTCCCACGCAATAAGGGGCGAGCCTATTGCCGTACCGGACATTACCAGATTCCGTGCTGCTACTGAGAATTTACTAACAGAAAAGCCCAATAACACTTTACCCGACCCGGGAATCGAACCCGAGACCTCCCAATCCCACGCGCACATTTATGCCGCGAGACTACTGAGGCAGTCATGATCATTAAGTTCAGTATATTTCTAAATTAGGGAAATTAACAGCTCTTCATTTCGATAACTTTTCATGTAGGTATTTACGCAATGTAGTACCCGTCTACACTCATCCGCTGACCCACGTCCACTAAGGTGCGCCGAGTCGAGTCGAAACGCGTTGCCGCAGAAATTCGCCTGACGAGCGATGCGCGCGGTAGATTCGATTCGGCGCGCTGCGGCTCGTCGCTAATGAACGCAGGTTCATAGAAATATATAGGAGGCGACTTTCTGCGTTTCGATTCGGCTCGGCTCGGCGAGCCTAGTGGACGCTAGCCTTAATAGAGAATTTTAGTTGGACAACTGTAATAAAAATTTTCATTACCCATTTTTTAAATATTTAGGCTCTATACTTGGTGTTTTGGTGGATTCTATGATAAGTTTTATAATTTTTGTATGGCGACGGCGTCGCAACCCTGTCCATCAGAAACAGCCACGACCACTCTAACAAGTGTCTGATTTATGCAGAATAAGTTTTATGATATTGTGTAATTTAATGTGTGAATGTGAATGCATCATACAATTTCAAAGCAAACAATACAATTTAAGGAGTATGATTTGTTTTACGTCCTTTAATTGTTTTCATCTCGCATAGAGTATATATGTAGATATGAATCATTATATTATTCCCTCTACCACTTTTATATAGGATACCAATCTTCAAAAACCTAGTTGCATAACGGGTCTCAGACCAACTTTTTTGTATGACCGAAATTGCCATTGTGTACATTCCATAATAATATTCTTGGACAACTTACACCCAATCATGTGATCCCATAACAGGCGGAGCCTATAGTATGGTAACCAGACACCTGATAAATATATACTTCTAAACATATAGGTACATATTATAGATAAATTATACATATATATATTATATCCAGACACTGAACCAATATCATCGTGCTTATCACACAAAGATTATCTAGGATCCATGGCCTCCGGCGTAGAAGCCAAGGTCACTAACCATTAGACCAATAGGCTAGTCATATAGAGAGACAAAGTTTAAGCAGAGTGGTATTCAGTAGCCAATATAAACCTTTCACGTCACACATTATGATGATCTGACGAAAATGCTAAAATAACTTATATTATTATATTATCCTCTTGTCCGTAGGTATGTGATTTTTGCGTAAATTTGAAAACCCCAGACAAGAGTTTATACACGTCTACTACGCATACATTGTCGTGTGATTCTGACCATAGACTAATATATTCTGACAAAATAAACTTCAAACCAATGCTATATATCGATCAATCGATACATGACAAGATGTACGCATGCGCTAAATTCAGTTATGACGTCACGAGCCGTTCCGCGCGCGCTTGATTTTCATTTCTTTCAGTCCACGGAATGTTTTCTGTTCAGAGCAAAATCAAACGTTCGTGGTAGACAGTAAGCTCATTTTTTATTAATTAGATGACTTTGAGAACCTGAAAATATTACAAACCTGAAAAGTCGTCCCTGAAAACGGGCACTGAATTTTTTCAGTCCGGAACGGAATGAAACTTTTGCGTGCTTTCCGATCAAAGCAAAATCTATCGTTTGCGGTGGTAAGTACGTTTATTTTACAAAATACATTTGATACAGTCGACAAATGAAGCTCGCTAGTCTCACTGAATTCCGCCATGAAAAATCGGTCCTGAAAATCGGATGTCTGCGGCCAGGCTAAAGCGAATACAATTATTTGAAGTATATTGATACTTCACTTATTTTTGAATTGCAAGAGCATATTAAAAATCTTTTTTTTTTACATTTCATCGAACAACAAAAACTTCAGATACTGGATCAAGTCAGCTTATTGCATGAGAAACATGGGGATATCGAGCTGCTAGTTCGTAACAAATGAAATATATCAGCTAATATTTATATAACAGCTCTCAATCGCGGTTAATTTGGTAAAATAAAAAGCCACTGATTTGCCCAGACATACGAAATTTTCGCCACTACTATTTCTAAAAGTAAGTATTACGCGTTTGAGAACCATTCAATATACATCAGAAAAGAGAGTTTTAAACTAATTAAACATGAATTTATTTATTCAACAAATAACCCGACCTATTTTAAAAGTAACTATGCGTATCAACATAATGTACAACAACATCATTGACAGTATGTACTATCGCTTTGCACCTGTACTTCTCGTGTGTAGCACATCGCCACCGAAATTTGTCGCCTGTTACACCATTGACGCGGAACTTAGCGTTGTCCAATAACATAATTTTGTTCCCTCTAGAAGTGTAGTAGAATGCCACGTCGATTTCTGAAAGAGTAAAAAAAATATTAGTAAAGGCGAATATGGCACATTCTATACTTATCATAAAATGAAGTATTTTTCTTATCTGTATGAACGCGATGAAAGGGATTTTGTGCGGTTTCCACTAATAGATAGTGTGATTCCCGAGGAAGGCTTAGATGAATCATTCACACGGTCGAAGCTACAGGCGAAGTTAAGTAGAAATTAATTTTGGTTTACTGATTTTCTCGCGGTTAAAAGATCGAAAGATAGTCGATCGAATTTAATTTCAGATAAGTTGTTCCAGAAATGTAGTAATTTAAGTGTAATTACACTTTATATAATATATAACACAATTAAATACATAAATAGCAATAGAATTTCAATGTAAAAATGTTGTAGATAAATCTCTTGAGAATACCTACATAAATTGCCGCTGTAGGTACTTTTTAACACTGAAACTTCAGATAAGTTAGAAAATATATGAGGTGGAGAAAAATAAATAAACTGTTACATAAAACACCAAAGATGTAATGTATAAGCAAATATGTTTATAACATCAATAAATAAACATATTAAAACGGCCTAACAGTAGAAGTAAAACATATATTAATAACATTCTTCGAAATAAGAAGCTCCAATTTCGTAAATAGGTACATTTTAAGATTTTCTTATAATTAGACAAAGATAGTCGTATAGAATCAATACAATTATGTACGTATTGATTTGAGAAGAATACTTCTTAACTAGACTACAATTTTCAGAAGATATATATACATTTTATGTACTCTTAGATTAAAAAAACATTCATTCTGAAGCATATTATAATATGCACACTTGCACAGGTTAACTGCAAAAAATAATGTAGTCTAGAATCTACTGTAAATCTGGAGGCCAATTATTTTTGCACACAATGAAGTTTCGATCTAGCCTCGGTGTCATAAATTAAACAAAGTATCAAACTATGTGTCAACGTCAACCACTATGTGTCGAATATATTCTAAGGTCGAATATAAATATAATGTCATAAGGTATTTACCTTATGACATTATATGACAATATTGGTATTCTGCTACATTTGTAGCAGAATACCAATTGTGAGTCAATTCAAAACAAAATCGCATTTCGTTCAAATCACAGTGTAGGTCTGAGTAAAAACGCCGATTTTTAAAAGTTCCACACATTTTATCGAATGAGTGAACGAAGTATATCTTTTCATTAGCTAATTTTCTGACTATTTAATTTACTTACATAAAAAGACTCTTTAGATCTAAATTTCAAAAATTTTTGGTAGGTACATGTATCGCGAATAAATATTTTCATTCCCTGTTACACATGTTAATAAACTAAGTTTATTATTGTAAATTTAAAACATTAGCGATTATAGGTAAAATTACTATTATTATTACATAATTATTTTATTTAATATTTATGGAATGACAATCATTGCTATAACATGGATAAGATGGATAAAAAGTACGAGAAGATAGCTCTTAGAAGTTCTTTCTTTTGCCTGCCCTCTTCCCATATTACTTGGGGTCGGCGCAGAATGTCTTTTTCTTCCATTCTCTCCTATCAGCCGTCATCTGATCATTCACTCCCTTTTCATTCATATCGTCCTTCACACAATCCATCCATCTTTTCTTTGGTCTTCCTCTTGCCTTATATCCCTCAACTCTCATATTCATCACCTTTCTAGTCACATGCTTTTCATCCCTCCTCATCACAAGCCCATACCACGATAAACGATTTCCTTTCAGCTTTTCTTGCACCGGTGCAACTTTCAAACTTCCCCTAATATACTCATTTCTAATTTTATCCATCCTTGTCACCCCACACATCCATCTCAACATCCTCATCTCTGCTACATGCAATCTTCTTTCATCCGTCTTCTTAACGGCCCAGCATTCCGATCCATACAGTGCGACAGGTCTTATAACGGATTTGTAGATTTTGCCCTTTAGTTTATGAGGCATCCGTGGGTCGCAAGTTGTTCCTGTGACCTGTCGCCATTTCATCCAACCTGAGTTGATCCGGTGCGTGACATCGCGGTCTATTTCTCCATCCCCTTGTATAAGTGACCCGAGGTACCGGAAGTCGGAGCAGACTGATATGGGCTCTCCAGCAAGGGATATAGACACAGGACCGGAACGACCGCCGAAGTCGCAAAACATGTACTCAGTTTTGCTTTTACTGACTTTCAGGCCGACACTCTCCAGTCTTTGCCACCAAGTTGTCAGCCTGTTCTGGACCTCAAGGCCACTCTCGGCAATCAATACAATGTCGTCGGCGAATAGCATACACCAGGGAGCCTCTTTCTGTAGGTCCGCCGTAAGGGCGTCCATTATTAGCAGGAAGAGGTAAGGGCTTAGAGCCGACCCTTGGTGTAAGCCTACAGCCACATTGAAGTCGCCGGTATTGCCCACTGTGGACCGGACATGGGTTGTACATCTACTGTACATCGCACGGATCAACTGTACATACTTCCCAGGCACTCCTTTCTTCCTAAGGGCCCACCACAAAACCTCACGTGGAACTCGATAATATGCCTTTTCGAGATCCACAAACCCATGTGCAAGTTTTTGTGTGCACTTCTGTACTTTTCGCATAGTTGGCGGATCGCGAAAATGGCGTCTGTTGTACCTCGACCCGGCATAAAACCGAATTGGTTTTGTGAAATTACACTATCTTCTCTCAATCTTCGTTCAATCACTTTCTCCCATGCTTTCATACTATGTGAAATTAGCTTTATTCCTCTATAGTTGTTACACTCCAGCACATCCCCTTTGTTTTTGTAGATGGGCACCAGCGAACTGCTACACCATTCGTCAGGTATAGTTACCTCCATTAACAACTTACTGAAGAATAAAGCTAACCACTTCCATCCGTCTACCTGCAGTATCTTCCACACTTCAACAGGTATTCCATCCGGCCCCGCTGCCTTTCCATTCTTCATTCCATTTATTACTACTCTTACTTCATCCTCACTAATCTTTCTTATTAGCCCTTCATTCACAGGTATATGCTCAAGTACACCACTCCAGTCATTCTCTTCATTCATCAATCTCTCAAAGTAATTCCTCCATCTATCCTTGATTTTCTCGTCCGCGGAAAGCACCGTTCCAGTTTCATCTCTTACACACTTTATAAGACATACATCCCTTGCTTTCCTCGCTCTAGCTTTAGCGAGCCGGTATAAATGTATTTGGCCCGCAGGACTATCTAAGTTATTATAGAAGCCCTCCTGGGCTGCTGCTTTTGCTAGTGCAACGGCTTTCTTAGCTTTCTTCTTTAACTCCACATACTCTCCCTTCTTTTCTTGTTTCAGTCTGACATTAATTTCATCCACACACTGCCATTCCTTAAATTTCATCTTCTTATTCTTCAAAACCTTTTGCACTTCTGTCGACCACCACCATGTATCCCTATCGATCGTACCTTTCCCTTTCGATTCTCCTAAAAATTTTTCGCTGCACTCCTGATACACCCTGCCATTTCACTCCAACATTCATTCACACTTTTATATTCCATGTCGTCCATCGCTTTCATTTTATTTACAACTCGCTCTCTAAATTTGCATCCATATTCTGGCCTTTCCAACAGATGCCACTTAATTTTAGGGGGTAGTCGCTCTTTCTTTCTGTTGCAAGTTATTTCTATAGCAACTTCCATAATGAGGAGTCTGTGCTGCGATACTAGATCTTCCCCGGGTATTATTTTACAGTCTTTGACGTGTTTGAGGTTGTTGCGTCTGACGAGAAAGTAGTCGATTTGGGTCATGTGGTTGCCACTTTTATTTTATAGCTCTTAGAAGTTATCAATTGATAATTTATAAACAGTTAAGTATTCCTTAAGAATACCACAGTCATAAATTGATTAATATCATTTAATTTACATTTAGAATTAAGATATTTGGCGATTATACCTATATTGATAAGTCACATTGACCAAAAACGCACTTATCATTGTCTGATCTATGACCACAAAATACAATAATTATTATACACAGATACCTGTATTATTATGTCACATAATTTATGTGTAACCCGATTCATTGTAGAATCAAATTCAAAATGATGGCATTTGTTGGACTTTTCACTTGCATACTGTTTCAACGCTGTCCGCGCACCAGTGAAATTACTTAGCAATTTACGTTTTACAAATTCCGTACAAAATATTCAATTTATCTCTTGAATAATGTTTACTCAGAAGTAGTGAAACTGGGCCTTAGTGTCTTGTATGCAAAGTGCCTAAAACACTTAAAACAGTCTTGTACCTCTATAGACTAGAGGGTAACTAGAGCAAAACTTTTTTAGTATGTTTTTATATCATGAGCATGGCTGTAATTTCAGTGGGCAATGCCATTTACTCATAAGCGATTTATTCGGTCACTGGCGTTTAATATGCCTCTGCCGACCCCTTCGGGGAGACAGGCGTGAATCTATTTATGTATGTATGTACGATTTATTCAGTATTGTGCTTATTATTAAGAGTAAAGTTTTATTTTCTGCTATGTGTACGCAGCAGGGGTAGGCCTCCCATAAGGTGGACCGACTACCTGGTTAAGATCGAGGGAAGTGGTTGGATGCTGGCGGCTCAATATTGGTCTGTGTGGGGAACCCTGGGGAGGCTTATGTCCAGCAGTGAACGTCTCTAGGCTGACATGATGATGTGCACACATGGCTACACGACAGGTTAGACACTTTGCCCTTTGTACCGCTCTTATGGCGTAGGAAATAAGAATTAAAATTGTACAGCAACTGTATATCTTGACCTTGACACCATTTTGAATTCTTGTAATGAACCGACTTATACATATGTATATTTTTGGTACATTTACTACGAAATTCAATATTTGAATAATAGATAGATCTGTAGATTTTAGATTCGTTTTTGACATAAGCTCCTTACAAAATATGTCAAACGCGAATCTAAAATCTACAGATCTACTTATCTATAGTTCGAATATTAAAAATGGCCGTTAATGGTTGTGTTCATTCTTCAAATCCACAACGTCGTAACCGACAGTAATGAGAGTAGCATTGCAGCCTTTATTATTATGAGTTGAGCAGGCCCATCTGGTTTTACCATTGGATACGCTATTTTTCATGTAGTACTTGTAGACACCGATCTGTAGCATCGGACGACCTCGCTGGGACCTTGTGAACACAACTGAAACATACATTTATATTAATTTAAGCTTTAAAACATGACACACTTCTCCAAAAAAAATGTCCCACCTCGAATATATAAGTTACATTGAAATTGTACCCAACACAGCAGTTCTCAAGAAAATTTCTTCTTGTGACAGTTTTAGGTTGCTCCCAAAAGTAGTTCATTGTGTACGAATCTATAAGTATTAAGTCAGTATTCAGCCTTTGCGTTATTGTAATTTATATATTTAGTTTTATTTACCTGGCATCTCAATGTCACAGGCAAAGAAGTGTATGACATGCTTAGTGTATACTTCACGAGCAATAATATTCCTCAGTCCAGGCCGAATGCGTAAGGGCAAACGAATGAAGTGAATGATAACGAGACAAGGGTATGTTTCAACTTCAAAACGAACAAAATTATATAATTCTTGACATATAATTCTGCCACTTTTTACACCCCCACGTTCCTCGAGCGTGCTTTCGGAGTGCACTCTGTAGTACAACTGAACGCCGGGCGCCAATCCAAAGACGGAGCACGTCCAATGTAAGGGAGGCATTAACAGCGTGAAACAAATTAAGATTTTTTTGTAATGAAGTAAATAGCAATCTAGTTTGACAACATTTTAATATGAAATATCCACATTAAAATCATGGTTATCTTAAAGTTTATCTGACAACACTTCTTTACTTGGACTAGAATTGCTTAACAATATTCTAAAATAAATATCTTTATTTTTCCTGAAGTTCCTCTTATAGTTAAAAATTACAATTAGATCAAAGTTGAATTATTTACCTAAATGTAATTATGAAAAAGTAAAATATAAATAGTTATTATGTAGGTAATATGTAAATCTGTTATTTTTTATTGTGTATATGTATATATAGCCTTAGCCTTATGTACCATCACATATAATCGACTAGAATGATAATACTGACTTATAAATTTATACGAGATCACATAGGTGTCTAAACACGTATCTTAATTTTTCGACGGTCCCTACGTATATAAAGACAGGTCGAAAATGGCATATTTTTTTATTGCATCATTGGCTTTAGATTATCTATGCGCACATACAGACATACGATTTTTTTTAAACTTTATTTATTTACCTTGTTTTACAAATCGTATAAAAGAACAAGTATGTACTATAAATAAAAAGAATAAGTGTCGTAGATACGGACATCTGTTACATATCTTTTTGTACGGTGTTTTAAAATGCGTGCCACTCGGTGCGAATGCGGTCTTGTATAGGGGGTTGGTATAGGGTTTGTATCAAGTTTCCTTCTCTTACAGTGCTGTTCTCTGCATAATTTGCTCCCTCTGTCATTTTCCACATTCCGTATTCTTAATCCGTCACCACACAGCGTATAAAAAGGTATAATAGACATGACTGTCATACTTTTATTTTATTATCGGCGTAGAAACGGTCATCTATCAGTTTTTTCAAGAAAACGTAAAAAAATTAAAGAAGAATGGCCATTTTTGACCTAAACATGTATAGAGATAAAACTTATTTTAAAATTAAGGTTATTTTTTAGTGTAATGATTTCACTAACAATTATATTTTATAGAAGTCTAGGTAAAAAGAAAAGTTTTGGGTTGTAAAGATGTTCTAGAACTCGTGAACGCATCCTTATCAAAATATTTTTTATTCGTTGCATTGTTATATTATCTGTGCCCGATAATACTTCCTTGTTTAGCTACGTTCCATTTCACTTATACCACATCTTTAGCATTTGGTTTTGTCAAAACCTCGAGCAAACTTAATTTTATATATAAATTGAATCAAGTTGTTAAAAGCTGATCATAAATTAATGTATTTTTTTATATTAAAAGATATAAAAAGATAAATATAAATGTTTTTCTGCCGTTGAAAACATTGGATAAGGATGCAATGTAACGTTTTTGACGTAAAGACGCCGCCGGTGACATTGGACATGGGAGAATCTGTCAAATTAATACGAACTAATTTTGGTGTATTATGTAATTCAATATTAATTAAATACAGTTTTTCTTATAAAGGTCTAGCCTTTATAAGAAAAACTGCATTTACAGTATAATTTCTTGATCATAGATCTACTTGTTTTTGTACATTTTATCTATATACACAATAATTCATTATCAGGTCATTCAATGTATTAGAAGTGGCCATTGTTCTTTGTGTAAATAGCATTATAAATCTCTTAAAACTGTTAAAATATTGTAGAAAGAAAATATTTATTATTGGTCATAGAACTATTTCTAGGGCGTGTTGAACACAAATTACGCTCTCCTGTAAACCTCGATTTTTGACTTGACCTTATGTACGTAGAAACCGTCGGTTTATTTATAGCTAACTAGGCAATTTTCTGTCAAAACTATTTTATATTATTCACCAAATCGTACGGTTTTCTTTGGATGGCATTACAAAATATATGCGCCCCTTTACCCTCTACTTTTCTTTGATAAGTCAACTGCTCTTACCCTATATTACATTACTATTCAGTATATCTAAACTGGATAATATCCCGGACGTTTAGTTATTTTTGCCTTTGATACGGTAATTTCTCGAGAAAAGAGTTAAGGAAAGGAGAAAAGGAACATACCTCAAAAGATTTAAAACAAACAAGATGCTCTACTAGTTATCAAAGATTATAAATCGATCGCCCCTGGTTAGACTAGAAAGCGGACCCAAGTTTCCAGGAACGCATCTTGGAATCTTTAATGCAAATGCGATATTGCTATGATGGCGACGATGATCTAGTTATAACTAGAACCTTTTCCCACTGGTATGGAATGATTATGCACATTTTCACCTGTATTATATCATCACCCATTGTAATTATACTTGCACTACTTCTTTCTCTTAGCGTTATCCCAGTTTCAATCTGGGGTCCGCTTTCTAGTCTAACCGGATTTGGCTGAATATTAGCTTTTCCACGGAGCGACTGCCTGTCTGACCTCCGCAACCCGAAGGGATAGCGATATTCCATGGTTTAGACTAGTGTCAGTTTATTTAGAAGGTACTGACGCCCTGTAACGACTGTCAAAGATCTTCATGACAACCGGGACCGAAGGCTTAACGTGCTCTCCGAGGCACGGGACAAGCAATAATTAACAATTCAATACGCACATAACTCCGAAAAGTCATTGGTGCGCGCCGTGGATTCGAACCCGATACCCTCTGCATGGCAGTCTATTGGTATATCCACTCGGCTATCGCTGCTCATAATTATACTTACTTGACACAGTTGACTCGACAGTGTTTCTAGGCATTACACTAGATAATAAGTTACAATGGGGTGCACATATAGCATGTCTTGCAGGTAAGCTCAGTTCTGCTGCGTATGCTGTCAAAAAAGTTAGACAACTTACTGATGTTGACACAGCTCGTTTAGTTTATTTTAGCTATTTTCATAGTGTCATGTCCTACGGTATTTTGTTATGGGGCAAAGCTGCGGATATTCAGAATATCTTCGTTCTACAGAAACGAGCGGTACGAGCTATATACATGTTAGGGGCAAAAGATACTCTTAGGGAACGCTTTAAGTCTATAGGGATTCTTACAGTAGCCTCGCAATTTTTATTTGCTAATATATTGTATATTAGGCAAAATATAGGTTTATTTACTACAAAAAGTGATGTACATAACATAAATACTCGAAACAGGCATAAGTTATATGCCCCTTATCATCGTTTACATAAAGTTAATAATTCTTTTGTAGGGCTAGGTATTCGTATATACAATAAAATACCAATTAGTCTTTTAGAATTGCCATTTAGTACGTTCAAAAGTAAAATAAAAGACTGTCTTATTAGGAAAGGTTATTATACCATTAATGATTATTTCAGTGATAAGGATAGGTGGTCACTTACACTAGCCAACTCCTGATTTTTTTAATTTATATAGATACCTTACTTTTCAGTTTTTTTTTTATATAAAATCTCTAGTTCTATTAATTTAATATTCATGCATTATTAGGTCATTCAACTTACTACATTTACATTTTCATTGTTGTTCCATAAATTTTATTAAAATTTGCTACAGTGTTAGATGAAGGTAACTCGTTATCATGGGCTGGATACTAACGTTTTTGTAATTTTCGTGTATTCATATACCGTCACTTTCTGTAACATACTTTTCCACCATAGTTCTGAACATGATCGCGAGTTGCCTACATTATAAAGCGTAAGTGGATGCTCCTGTTACACAAGATTCACATTTGAAGACTACTACAGCACTTAATTTAATAACTACATATTTTGTATATAATATGTTTGTTCTTATTTACTATTTACAAGTAATTAATTACAATGTGAAACAGTTGCAGCTCCTTACAAAAACAAAATATGTACCATAACACTGGCGATTAAAAAGAGTGGCCACGAGTTTTATTGCCCGTTCTTTCTCGTGGTTCTACCTATTGCTTTGCGAATGGGCAGTAAATGTAAATGTAGAAGCATTACTAATTTACTTTAAAAATTTGACGTTCATAAGCGTCACGTTGTGACCTAGATGAATAAATGATTTTTGACTTTTTGACTTTGACTTTGACTACATTTCTTATTATTATGTGTGGAGCACACCCATCTAATTCTACCGTGCATGCCCATACGCTTCATGCAGAATGTATACAATCCTATTTGAAGTAACTGGCGTCCGGTTACACGGGATGTTTTGAAGTATACTGAAAAGGATTATTTAATTAGTAATGTACTTAAATTGATGAACATATGAATGCATTTTTATGGAAACTTATTGAAGAACCTTTAAAAATACTTTAGACTAGAAAAAAAACAGAATTTTATTAAAAAAATACATTTTATTACCAACATACTCGCATGTGATAAGAAATAAGATGTTATGTTCACATTATTGTTTCCCACCGAACCAAAACAAAATGATCATTTGCTGTAAAACATTGGCAACTTTTTAGAAAGTTTTTGTTACCAAATTTCAAATTGGTAATCATTAATTAGGTAAAAGTCCTTCATTAGATACATTATTGATTCAAAGTCTACCAATAGTCATGATTTTCCTCTCTATACACATAATTATACTAACATCAAATAAGAACATTTGTTTATCAATGATTCGAGGGTAACTAAGGATTAAAAACTATTCCGAAATATAAAACGTATCTATCATAGTGAAATAATACTCTATTTTTTTTCCGAAGCTGTCAATTGAGACTGTCAAATACTTATTTTGAAATGAAATACAGGCAGTAATATATATGTCAATGAATACAGGTCATATCAATTCAACATCATTGTCACAATTCATATATTTCATTCTTCTCTAAAAGTATTCGAATAAAATATTCTAAATCTTACAAACTGCATTCACACCACTTAATATAAAATACTGTAAGGAATCAATCTTAAAACTATTCATACAATAATCAGCACACTGCATAATATCCTTTGAGATACATCTAAAGTTTACCTTCAATAAAGTCAACGGTTTTATTACAACCGTTCAGTTCATAGCACATTAAGCAGGCATCACAGCGGCACCGTTCCAACCAATTCGCGTCGCGTCATTTTAATTTGACCATTAAATCGTACTAGAGAATGGCCGCTGCTACATTTTTTTATTTCACCGTTTTTGTCTAATCCTGTGGGAGTTTAGGGAAATCCATTCTTACTGCGATCCCGAAGGAACATTCATGCTACAATTACCTACTTGCGTTCAACAGTTTAGGCTGTGCGTTGTCTGTCAGTCAGTCAGTAACGGGAGACGCTTATGTATACAGATTTAATAATGCCAATATAAAATGCTAACAGCAGGCTGTCAGCGCACTTCCCAGAACTTTACAACTTCGGGACAGGGCTGTGCTGCCACTTAGGTTTGATACGGTGCGCGTAATTATTTTTTAAGTTACGTGGTCATTTAAATTATAATTAAAATTCATGACATAAGTAAAATTACGTGCTTTTAAGGGACCGAAATAGTTGCAGGTAACTCAAAAAGTAACGTTCAGGTTAGTGATACAAGCGCTAATTACGAAGTTCGTTTTGCGTCTGTACGGGCCGGAATACACAGCGCATCCGTATTACGCTTGCCAACCGGCCCAAAATATTGGCACCTCAAAGTTATGATTATCCTAATGAAAATTGATTCTGTCTGGCAAGATGCAAAACGATTAGATGTTTAAATTAATATGCAATATCGTTGCTGTGCTTCGGTGGGCACGTAAAGCTGTCGGTCCCGGTTCTTAGCTCAGGATAAGAATCGTTAGGCCATGTCGGAGGCCTTCAGGCGGTCTGAATACTCCGATACTAGAGTTGCCCGCACACACACACGTAAAACAAACGCTGTGTTAAATGTCATATAACATGGTTTAGAAATATCGCATCACTTATTTATTTACCTAATGGCTTCACTGTGTATCGTAAATGACTAGAAACACGGAAAAATATCTTAATATATAAAATCCTTGCGTTACTGACTGACTGACAGACACGCTACAGCCGAAACTATTGGGCGCAGGAAGCTGAAATTTGCCATGTATATTCCTTGGGGACCATAGGGGTGCACTAAGAAGGGATTTCACGAAATTCCCACAGGATCGGTCAAAACGGGTAAATTTAAAAAAATTGCAGGCGTAGCTGCTGGCGTCATCTAGTTTGAAATAATATCGTAGGATAAATAAAAGAATTTTCGCCTTTTTGCTTGCGTTAAAAGCACACACCAGACTCCAAGACGAAATTTATAGCTCAATACTGGCACCTAGCATGTTAATAAGGGCGAAATTGTGGATAGTGGTTATGATAATTCTTGACTCGCACCAAATCGTGTTCGACCGTGGTGACAGAGGCATTACATCCGCGGTGGTTGTGCGTCGAACAGACCCATCGTACCTTGTTGTTCGGACTTGCATACTTCTTGCAAAACGTATACAATCCCACTTGAACCAATGTGCGTCCTCTCTTCGAAGTTATGAAGGAAACTGAAAATAACAGGTTGGTTAGTTTCATATATAATATAAGTGGTTTATTAGTAAAACAGACTACTTTCAATTCAGTTTTATGATTTAAAGTGTCACTACCCTATTCCAGACGTCTCGTTAGAGACGGCTAAAAAAATACAGGAAGCAAATCTATTTATTTATTTATTTTTCTCATGTTGTTTTACACGTGTTACAAAAAAAATGTATCAGACATGATCCGTGTTCAGGCACATTACATACCTTGCAGAAGACTCGACATTAAACACTATAGTCGTATTTTTTATTAGACGAAGTCAACTGACGTTTACTGTGTTGTCAGTTTATGATGAAATAAAAATAGTGTTGTGACAACAATGATTGAAAAATCTCTTGAATGAATGAAATTGCATCGATTGTCTAGTGAATAGTTAGTGTGCCGAACGGCCGATATCGGGTACGGTGTTCGAGTTTTCGAAGACTATGTTCCTATAGTATTTACCTATACTGAATACCGAGTGTTTTAAACATTAAGGAAAACATTGCGAGGAAACCTGTAAGACTGTTCTATTTTCAATACATCATGTAGTTGAAACTATACAGGGTGGCACAAGACCCATCACCAAGCTAAAGTTTACTCGTTGTGGACATCATGCCAAGTCATACTAACCAAAAATAATACCTGGGAAACGAATTTTTTTTAAATTTCACATTTTTTAAACCGCAATTTAAAGCGCGCGCGTTCAATGCTCGAAATATCTACATATCCATGGGGTCATAGGGCATCTAGCGAACATCTTGGCGGGCTAAATGCATCGATTTTGTACTTAATTAGAAAAAATCCAAACTAACTTTGAGCCTCAATATCTCCTGAACCAGTAATTTCCCAGGTGAAAGTATAATGCCGAAGTAAAAAATGTTCGTAGTGATTGGTACAACATGAGATTTCAGTTTTCGTTAAGGGTCTTTTTACATCCTGTAGATGTATAAAATATAACAATTTATACTACTTACATAACTACTAGTAACTTATATCAGAACACTTTTATTGTAATATAGAAATAATATTCTTTTATAGTTTGAAATGATTAACTATTCACACTCAATGTTCGTTTATCTGATTGAACGAGAACTAAACGCATCACTATTACTTTAAATATGACAACATTATTTTACAAAGTGACATTAGCTACTGTCAGTTGGCTTCGTCTAATTAAAAATACGACTATATACGATCTCGTCTGGCCGGTATGGTATAGTAGGCTAAAATCCTCCAGTTCAATAGCGGATTACAATAAGGGTGTCACGGGTTTTATTGCCTGTTCTTTCTCGTGGTTCTACCTATTGCATTGCGAACGTGGCAGTAAATGTAAATGTAGAATCATCTAGTGATTAACTTTAATTTTTGACGTTCATAAGAGTCACTTTGTGGCCTTAATGTAACAGTTTTTTTGTCTAGTTATTTTTCCTGGGCTATATTATTTAAAAGTTTTACAAAGTTTATTTGTATCATCATTAATCTACAAAAACATTACCCTTCCTTTTGGCTTCGCCGTGGTCGGGTAAAAAAGTACTTAAGCCGTAAGTGACGAACATTTTCGTTAGGTTGTTTTTATTCCTAATATTATATTTATACAGAAGTGCGTAACATAGATAAATATCAGCCTTATATTATTTTATATAATATTATTAAATATGGCAATCATCTAACTTATCTATACAATCGTTTTGCAGGCATTGTAACTGCACCGCTCCAACCCAGCGATTAACTTGTCATTTTAATAACCTTGATAATATGTCGTTTAATTTATTTCATAAAGTTGATAGTGGTAAGCGCACTTAAACCGTCTTAGGCTTTTAATATACATGTTATAAGTGGAATATATTATACGACACGGGATTTAATGGTTAAAATTACAAGTTAATCGGCAAACTGGCGCGGCCACGTTACCATCCCAGTGCGCCATGCTCTCGCGTTAGGAATATATAATAAACATGTAACATCATTGTGAATGAGTAAATGTCTACTAGGTTAAATTCACATACAAACTTCACATAAAACGAATCTTATAATATACGTCTGTAGTAGATATTTAAATTTCATTGGAACAGATCAATTGACTATGCAGTATTATAAATTAGCATTTAAAATTTATAAAACTCATATTACTTCGCAGTTAATCATATTAGAAATAATAAAATGATGTATCAGTGTTTTTATATTCATATAACTTATATTATTACTTAATACCTATGGCGAATTTTAAATTTACCACTTACAATTAATTAGAAAATCTGAACAACTGCACGGTTGGCGTAGTGGTTTAAGCGGCCACTTCGCCGCTTGACACTGCACCACGTGTTGTGGGTTCGATCCCCATACGAGACAACACTTTGTGTGATTCATGAATTGTTGTTTCGAGTCTGGGTGTTCATTGTGTCCGTTAGTTGTATGTTTGTAAAGTCCCCCGCGACACAGGATTTAGTCCTAGTGCGGGAGTTGTCTGTTAAAGAAAAAAAAACTTATTTCTTTTATATTATATTATTATGTTTGTTATTCTGGACAACGTTTAAGAAAAAAGCAAAGAGACTCAAAACTTTAAAAACTCCAAACATGTATCATCCAAATAGACACAAATAAATGAAACATCTAGGTATATTTATGAATACATGATCATAAAGTTTAATGAATTAATAGAAATACATAACTCAGATCCCTAGATGCAGATTTTATTAATATGGTGAAGATATAATAATGATTAACCGTATCTTCCCGGCCCCGTGAGCATTTCGGAAAATCCCTTCATAGTGCACCCCTACCGCCTCCAAGAAACATACATGCCGAATTTCAGCTTCTTGCGCCTAACAGCTTTGGCTGTGTCTATCAGTCAGTCAGTAACGCAAGGATTTTATATACACAGATTGCGGTTGCAAATAATTCGACACACTTAATGAATATGCTCATTGTCATGTCATGTCATTGTCATGCGGATTATTGTTCCATCAAATGTGTATATCGAAGCCATACCCATCGGATTTTACCATTGCACACAGTCTTTTGATAATACGTGTAGTGCCCAATGCCGATTAACGGCTTCCCTTTCTGTGATCGCATGAGGACTATGTCTGAAATAAATAAAGCAGTATTAATTTATAATTCAGTAGTAGTTTCTTCATACGTGTAATACTTGCCGTTTCGAACCATTATAAATTTCATTCAATTACCTGTTACAACATTTTTTTAACGGGTCTTATTCGCATGGATACTTTATTAAGAGTAAATTACATAACTATTTTTCCCCAATACTACATTGCGGTCTGCCTGAGCAGATCCTTAAATTAATAAGTATCTAGAATACAGACGAATAAAACCTGTCAAATAAAATGTAGATACTGCTGCATAACAGTGTCTTAAGACGAATCGGGAAAACAGACGGTCCGTTTAAGTGTGAACAGGTTCTTAAGGTGTTCTAGATTTCGTAAAAAGTCATATTTATCATCAAATAACTATAGTAGTAGTCTTCGAAACTGAACCAACACGCAAAACGCACACAGTTAATTTTTTATAAGTTATATTAAATTCAAGTATAGTATTAAATTTATAAGTTTATTTTTTAGTCTTTTCATCTATTTGTATTATTTTTTTGTGTGTACAATAAAGAATTAAAGAATTAAAGTTTTATTACATTCACTCAGCAAAATTTGACCCTCATTTACATACTATGCAAGTTAAAGGCTCAATAAAATATACACCTAGTTGGTACAAAGTATATTTATGTCATCGATATACATATATTATATGTAGGTACTATGTCTATGATTTATACTTAGTTCTACACTATTATCTCAAAGTGTGCTTGAATTTTGTAAATCGAAGTATACTCTACTTGGTGATTGCCAGTAATTTTAAATTGCTGGGTATACTGAATCAAATCTTTTGAACGCTGCTGTCCAGTATAAATGACAATTGTGGCAAGCCAAAATGTAGCCAACACGTAGAGTGCTAGGTTCAATTTGGCTTGTCACTAAATGACTTATACAATATCTTATCATGCGACTTTTAAGACATTAGTGTACAAAAGTCGTGAGTGCAATAGAATAATCATCATCAGCTCTGTATATACTGCTACTGTCCCACGCCCCTCATGAAATACATAACACTCGGTTAGACACTATGTTTAAGGCCAATCACCTGCGGATATTACTAGGCTACGGAGCTCAAAAAGTTTACCTTTTAAAACTCCTTCAAAATCAATCACATATATTGGAACTTAAAAAAAGCTAGTAGTATGACAGTTCATATAATAAACTATCTCATCGTCCACAGTATGTATCACCGCTTTGCACCTGTACTTGCCATGTGAGGTACAACGCCAACGTGTCTTAGGTCCATCTGAAGTCCCATTGATTCTGTACCGAAACCCGTCGATCATGAGTATTCTTGAGCCTTTTGAGTTTGTTAGGAAAAGAGGCTGATAGTCTGAAAGAGGAAGTGCAATGTTAGAATGATTGTCCTCAACTTGAATAGGTGCTATACTAGCTATACCTTTCTTGGTAGTGAAGTCTTGATGGTTTCAGGGTAGGTATTTCCTGCTCGATGCTGGAAGTAAAGTTTCCTTACAGCATATCGAATATTGTGTGTTGTCTCTAACCCGTCGAAACCCGGCGCTCGGAACTCAAAAATACCTCTAGAACCCGGCTGGTTTTTGACTTTTGTCAGCTGGCTTCCTGCAGTACCGGCAGGTTTAGCAGAAACTATACACATTGTCCGTGTGGTGACGGATTAAGAATACGGATTGTCACCACCCCATATCATCCCATGGGTGTCGTATGAGACGACAGAGGGAGCATATTATGCAGAGAACACCACTGTAAGAGAAGGAAAACTTGATACAAACCCAATACCAACCCGTTTGGCCAGCGTGGTAGGTATAGTAGGCCAATTCCTCCTTTCAAAGGAGAGGCCTAGTCCAGCAGTGGACTGTGAAAGGCTACACATCAGGTATACACATGAGGTTCACAAATCGTAAAAATACATTGAATTAGATATTTATATTTAATTCAATAAAACTTCAGTATCGTATCTCAGGGTAATTTACATATATATTTATTTACAGGGGTAACACAGCATTTACATTTTAACTGACATTTTCAACCTGCATGTGTTACATCAATAACAAATATGCTCTATTATCATATCAATCTGTGTTAATTAGAAACAATATTGCTGTCCCATAAATGAATATTTATCTGGATGTGATAAATATAATTGTTATTTATAGTAAATAGGGAATAAAAGGCTAATATAGTAGAATCGAATGATTTATTATGAATAATATTGTTACAAATATATTTGACACATATAACGTGATGGATATCGTAACAAGTAACAATAAAACTAATTAAAATACAAAAAAAAGGTCAACTTCACATTAAATGTGAAATGAGGTCATAAAAGAAACTATGCATAAAGGACATGAATACGGAGAAACAGTTTTGTTTATTTATTTGATTCAAGGAGTGGTATTCAAGCCAGCATGTTCCAATACAGAGACCTACATCTCAATCACTAGGTACACATTATGGTACTGGGATAGAGCGAACCACACGAACCGAGCATTGGGCGCACCGTCGCTTGCTACGCTTGACGCCACTCAAAACTGGCGTAAAAACGGGAAAATGATTTAATTGGTTATTTAACCTCGTTTCATGGCGACATGTGGTTGTATTATATATTACACCTCTGCCTACTCCTTCGGGGAGAAAGGTGTGAGTCTGAAAAAAATTAAACTCGTTTCACTTGAAACGTGGTCGTGAAATATTGTTACACAGTAGTGTACAACACAAAAGGCTTATTTGCATCCGAAACTGCCTATGAGTTAATACTTTGATCATCGGGTTCTTACAAAATGCATATTTCTTCTTCATCTTTTTGCACCCGTGATACAATGTATGCTTACAAAGCTGATAATGTCCATACCAGGCCAATCGGCTCCCTTTTACCTTTTCATATATGGGCGCCACTTTCATACTAAACTACGCCACTGTCCATTAATATAAGTGGATCATAAAGATAATAGAAAAAAATAAAATAAGAAATACTTACGGTTTCCACGCAATATACATACAAAATCACGGGAAAATACACCAAAGTTTGACCACTTCGTTCAACCGCATTTTTAACGTCAGCTTTAACTAACAACTGCCGTTGCTAGCCATAAAGCAAACAGCCCAATATTTGTCATCACAAACTAACAACAAGGCTTTGAGTTGCGCGCGGTAGCTACCCATGGAGGGGTGGAGTGATGTGGCTACCCAGGGAGTAGTTACGAACAGCAAGTTAGGATACGGTAGCTTTGCTTTTGAGTGTCATAGTAGTAATGTAGAGATCTAAACGTGACACCCATTATAAGAATTTGAAGATATTATATAGCCGTGAAAATAGTTTGTAGGAATATATTTATTTTCTCTTTTTAACAATTTTCCACTGCATGATTAGCCTCTTTGTAATGCACAAATCGAAGAGAAGTAAGCCGACTAGACCAATAGGCCAACCAATGTTATCCAGGAAACTACTATTCAGCCCATAATGTTCTCAAAAGTCTTTAAGTTACATGAAGTCGTGGACTAACCATCTCATTGCGTTCGCGAGAAACGTTCGGATGCGGATGAGTCAAGATTGGCCTGTGTTGAGCGCCTTGGTTCAGCAGTGCGCGTCTTTAGGCTGATATGATGATGGTGACATAAAGTAAGAAAACAATCACATACATTTAATGTTCTATTGACAGTCGTTTATTATATGATAAATGCCATAAAGATAATTGATGACAAAACATTACAAAAACAATTACAAGTGTGACAATATTTAAGTGAACAGTGAATGACGAATAAGTTACGGTTACAATTACACCAACCGGCCAACATTTGGCGACACTAATAGTGACAGACATACATACATGTACCACAGCCAAATAATACAAATATATATTATACTTAAAATAATAACAACCAGGCCCAGCTTCACTACCTACGTAGATAGGCATTATTTTCCAGATAAATTAATCAAAATTAGAACCTAATGTGTGCAATCAGGTCATCGTCTATTATTTATTTAATAGTTCCGTTTAAATTACTTAACAGATAATAGTCATGGACTTCCAGACACGGTGAAACGGGCCATAGCAAGGAGCAAGTATACGGGCCATAGTATAAGAAACGTCAATCAATGGTACCTAAACAAATAATACGGTTGTACAGAAAGCCAGCAAGCCAAATTGATCTTTTGGCTAAAATATCAACTTCATTATTTCAAACTGGCCTTCGTTAATATCGTATTTTTTGCTTGATACCATCAAATAGATACATATTTCTGTAAATTACTATTTTATACACGAAATTATCCATGTTATCAAACAAAAAATTAAGATTCATTACATAACTTTGGCTTCGAAATTTTCTAGGCAATAAAATAAAAAAGATTAGTTGATAAAAGTTTAACCTCTTCGAAGGATTTTTAGGTTTTCGTATCACAAATGTTAGGCAATATAATAACCTGGCTTTAAGCATTTCAAAAATATATATTTCAAACAGTTTTAAATAAAAAACACACGAGAAACCTTTAAGGTTAAACATGAATTCGATCCATTATGGACTCAAAAATGGAGGCTAGTGTTGAACACTTGTCTTAACCGTAGCTATTTATATTTTTAATAAATACTTGGACATATTTTAGCCTCATACGTATCTTATACGAGTACAATGAGTACATACATACTTCTGTAAAGCTTTTTGTATATTCTAAGAAAAGACGATTTGCCACTGACAAGAATTTGATTCACTTCCGCATGAAAATCTAAAGATGCTGCTATAAACAAATCAAATGTGAGCTGGCACATGACAACAAATTAGTCATGCGAATGTTTGAAAATTAACATATCCTTTAGAACAGATGTATTCCAGATAAGATTGAGAGGCCATTAACCCATTCGCTGTCCAGCGCGAGACACAATAGAAAATCAATTGTTATGAATAATATGTGATACACTGGACAGGGAAACTGTTAAGGTGCACAAATGATCTTATTTGTATCGAAGGAAACGGTTAAATGCAGTTCAATCAGCAGTAGACGTCTTTCTTAAAACTGTTATTTCGTCCGATCATCCGATTTTCTACTTTACTTGCTATATCCAAACATTTAAAAGAATATTTATTCTAATCGTTTGAACAGATTATACGTTTTAAAAGAATTTGCGTCTTTATTGTTGAAAATGCTGAAGAACTTACTATTCTTCCACCGAAAATTATTGGGATTCTAGTACCAAAATAACAAAGCTAAGGAATAATATGACTATAGTTGGTGCCACGCGAAGATAGACTTTTTGTAAACATATATTCAGGGCTACACAACCTTTGTTTCAAACAGTTTTGTTTTTGATATTATACATTAGTGAAATGTTATACTTTTTGATCAGTCATTTAATTTAATTGCTTAATTATGTTACTAAGTATTGAAATTTAATGGACTTACGCCAAATGTTGACGTTCGTTCGTTGGCGTAGGACGCGTTCCAGTACCACAAAACATTAAAAGACACTTGACAGCGAATCATCATCATCATCATGCATATCGACAAAAACCCGATCAATTGACTTATTCGTTTCCAATGACACGCACATATGTACCGTTGAGTTTATTGGATTAGTAATTATTAAATTTGTTTTTGATTGATTGATTGCTGCTAAGTCACTGAGTAGAAATGCATCGTTTACAAAAATTCTATGTTCTCGTGGCACGTACTATATATGTATTAGAATTTTTCAGTATTTACACTGATTTCTGATCGGAACGTAATCAAGGACAAACAGTGATTGTAGTCATTGTCTTAGTATGTACAAAATGCTCAAGTATTTCAACGCGATCAAACGCAAAATATAATAGTATGAAAAATCATTATGACACGGGAAGCAATATATATATAATAATAGATTAGAGTGCTTAAATCTAATACAACAATATTAATAAGGATGCCATATTCTAACATAATTGATTATAATTACTTTTACCATCGAATTAGACATAAATAAACGTTGCTTAATAATGTAAAATACTAAATATAACCCAAAGCTTAGAACTCGTATGCTCTTTTAAAGTCAGTGCTGGTGTAATTTTTGTCCTAATTTTGTTATTACCTTTAATAACAAAATGTTATACATCTACTATAACGGCTATTGATGATTGTGTAATATGAAGACAATGAAATAAATCTAGTATATTTGTATTAAAAGCTAAAATGCTGGCAGTTAAATTCCCAGATCTACGTGCTTATATCTACTTGAATAAGGTCATGTGTATATTTCATTTATTGAAATGGCAGTTTAAGTAGCTGGATCTAAATCGTCCACACCTACATCTACTCCTATCGGGGTCTTAATATGTTCGTTGATAAAATATACTATCTTATTCTCTACAGTGTGAATTCGAGATCTGCATCCAAAACGATCATGCGAAGCACAGCGCCAACGCACTTTATCCGGGCATATACTATTGATCCGATATTTATATCTACCGACCATCAGCGTCCTTCTACCTCGACTGCTCCTAAAAAAATGGTACTCCACATCTGTAAATATAATTATTATTAATATCGGTAATAGGAAATAGCAGCAAAAATAATATTCGTTAACAAAAAATAAACGATAAATAAATAAACAGCAAAAAATCCAAACGGTTTAAGCATCTTGTTTATAGTCTTACTACTTTACAAGGATCTCTTTACTCTTCAAGTAAAATATCTTGACTAATCTTGTCCAACTATCGTCAATATTCTTTACTTGTCTTTTTAGATATAGTATCTTCACGGTCATATCTAAGCTGCTACAACATAGTTGTTAACTAAAGAACAGAAAAATAAATAAAAAATAAAATAACACAAAAGCAAACAATGACAGACGCAAATAGAAATTACCAGTGGAAGTTCTGGGATCTGTGTATATAAAAGTTGAGCTCTTGCTGCCTACGTAACCAGATTCCATAGATTTTTCTTCTTCGTCTTCACTATCAATAATTGGTTGACTTATACTTGTCTTACGATATGGGATTCTTCTTATTTCAGGTTCTAAACAGTTACACGAATGAATTAGTGAAATATAAATAACATTAGTAGCAGTCAAAATAAGAAAAAAATCTCACTTTTTGGTGGCGAATCAGTATGATCAGGAAAAAAATCCATGCTTGCAGTAGTTGGGGCAACTGGCTTCGCTTCCCGGGGCCGAAGTTTCATGTAGTGATGAGCTTCATCTTCATACGAACTTATAAATGCTGCACAGCGTGTGGGACCAGGTTCATACGGTGCAACATCAGATTTCCCGGGTTGAAAGTTGCTTAGTGAATTATCAGTATTTAATATTTCTTGGTTACCTGTTGAAGCTTCCATATCGAGTAAAGCTTTGAATACACATTCTTGCAAGCTTTCTTGGTGACTGTTTTGTGTATCATGTTGAGAAAGTTCTAGATCTGATAAAAGTGTGGCATTTTGTGAATTTTCATCATTAATAAATTGTGAACCAATATCTGATGTTACTGAAGTAAGTATATTTTCTACGTTGTCTAGATTACCTTCATTTAAAAATTTTAAACCACTTGGCAAAGCTTCCGTATTTAATAGAATTTTGTTGTGTAAAGGTCTTTCATTGAAAAGATGAGTTCCAATCGATGTAGTTTCTTCATTTTGCAAACTTCCCTTCAGTTATACATTGTAAATCTGTACCTAAGATACTCTTAACCGCATTCGCTTCGTTAAATAAATTTGAGCAGTTACTTGAATTTTCCTTACTAAAAGGTTGTGTGTCATTTTTAGAATTTTCTTCATTCAGAAACTATTCAACGCATTTAGAAGCCTCTGCACTTAAGGGAGGCGTATCACTTCGTAAAGTTTCGTCGTTTAAAAAATCTATGCTTTGCTGTGAAGCTTCGATGTTATTTTCTGGTATTACGGCTATTTCTGTAAGTGCACCGCGCTGTAAAGCTGTAGCATTAATCAATTGTGTGTTAATTTGAAATTCTTTTTCAATCAAAGTGTTTAGGGAATCTGTATCTAAGCTATCCCGTGCGGAATTATTAGAAATGCCTCCTTTAATAAACAGCGTTTCACTCTGTGGAGCATTTTTGTTCTCAGTATTAAAAACGCATTGTAAATTATTTTCATCGAAAAATTTTTGAGATGCTTTTGTCTTCATAGCAGGCGGCAAAGCTTTATCATTTTCCTCATTAAAAAAATGTGTGTCATTTGTGACCTTTCTATTAATAGTACGCAAACAGTGAAGTAAACTATCATTTGCAGAACTTGTTCCTTCATTAAAAACTTGTGAGCGATGTTGTAAAATATTTTGCATTTTTTTCTTAATCGGTTTTTGTTGGCCAAGACGTTTTACAGATTGTGTTTTGTCTAGTTGTCTTTTATTTCTTGAAAATCGACTTCCACTAATTTCATTAGTATCTTTAATCTCGACTTTATGAGTATAATTATGGGAAATGCTGTCAGTTGTACTTTTTTTAGGATCTTTTATAATTTTTGTGCTTAGGATTTGTATGTGCTTTTGTAGTTTATTTTTGACCATTCCCTGTTTTCCAAGTTGCAATAATTTTGAATTTATTAATTGGGTTTCATTTTGTAAATTTTCTAAACACAAAGTCTGTGTTTGATCTGTATTAGTTTGTAAAAACGGTGACATAAGAGAAGCTTCTGTATCTTGAAGCTGGGTGCTTGAATTATTATCACTAAGAGATTTGAAGTCGATTTGAGAATTCTCCGTATCCGTAAAACATGGTTTATTTTGCAAACTTTCTTTATTCTTAACTTTTGAACTTCGAGTTGTTACCTCTGCATCAAAGAGAAGTATTTGGCTTTCGTCGTTTTGTGGCACTTTTGTACCTAGGAGTTGTTTGTTATTAGGTGACTCGTTTTCGTCCAAAATGAATGGGTCGCACTGTAAAGGTTCTTTATTTAGAATTAGTTTTGATGTTTTCTGAGAAGCGTCTTTCGATAATTCTGGACGACTTTGAGTATCATCTTTATTTAAAAATTGCGTCTGCACTTGAGAACTTTCTTGATTCAAACTAATTGTATTGTTTTGTGAAGGTTCTGTAATTTTACCCGAATTGGAGTTTCCTTCAGTTCCCTTATGAATATCTGTGTTTAATAAAAATGTGTCATTCTGGGAAGTTTCTTGGTTCAATATTTGTGGTAAACTTTGTGGTTCTTCAGAATTTAACAGTTGTGCGCTAATTAAAAAATCATTTTGTTTAAAACATGTTGGTGGGTTTTCAGAAGATTCATTATTTAGACATTGCGTATCGTTTTTTGGGGCTTGATCAAAAATCTTTGTGCCGTGTTTAGTAACTTCTGTATTTATAAAATGTGCTTCGCTATGAGAACTCATTTGGTTCAAAAGTTGTGTATTAATCTGTGTATTTGCTGTACTTGAAAGTTGTGAAGAATTTAATAATTTATTTTTAATTTCAGGTTCTGGGTGATTTTGAAAATGTTCTTTATTGAGAAGTTGTGCTTTAATTTCTGAGCGTTTTGGAACTAATAAATTTGTGCCAATTTGTGAACCTTTTGTTAGTCCCGCAACTTGTGGCTTTTGTTGTCATCCTTGCGGATTTTCTGTATCTGTGGGATATGCGTAGTTCAAAACTTTAGTAGGATATTTAAAGCGATTTTGTGAAGCGTCTTTGTTAATAGCTGGCGCTTCAATTGGCACACATCCTTTAGTTAAAAGGTTAGAGCAATTTTGAGAATTGTCTGCACACATATGCTGCGGGTCAGCCAAAAATCTTTCATTTCTTAAATAAGCCGGACGAGGAAGAGGCGGTTCCTTTTGTGTCATTTCTTTATTACGTAGTTGTGCTAGCTTTTGTTTAATTTCTGGACGCATTTCCATACGGCCAAGTAATTTGTTTTTGCTTTGAAATTTTGGGCGCCGAAAACTTTCTTTATTAAACAATAATGCAGCTCGATGATAGTCTGAATTCAAGAGACGCGTATTGGTATAAGAACGTTCTGCATTCAAAAACTTAGAAGTTTCTAAGACATTGACAACTTTTGCACTCAGGAGCTGGTTGTTACTGAGTAAATTACTATCAGTCAAGCATTGAGGTTGACTTCGAAAACTTTGTGCATCTATAGGCTGCGTATTATTTTGTGAAATTTGTTCAGGCAATTTTTTTATCTCAATCTGCGGAGTTTCTGTATTCAATGTTACTGCTTCGTTATGCAGACTGGTGCTTGAATTTAGAAACTGTGTATGATTTTGTGGAACGTCTATATTAATGAGTTGCGCGTAGTTTTGCAGCTTATTGCCACTTAAAAATTGCGGTTTTTCTATTGTTAAAGGATTCGATTCGTTTTGGAGTCCTTATTCATTCAGAAATACTGAATCAGCCTTCGAGAATTCCGTATCCAAAACATGTACCTTCTTATGTGAATCGTAGTCACTCAGAAACTTTGATTGACTTTGCGGGACTTCTATATTCATGAGTTGGGTGTAGTTTTGCAATTTATTTTTATCCAGCAATTGCGGACTTTCTGTTATCATAGGATGTGGCTCAATTTCTGAAATGGATCCAATAAAAAAATTTGCCCCAGTTTGCGAAGCTTCCGTATTCAGGATATGTATTTTGTTATGTGAATTGATATCACTTAAAAACTGTGAAGGACTTTCTGGAGCTTCTTTTTTCATGAGCTGCCTTAAGCTGCTTTCTATTTCCACAAGTTCCGTCTTTTGTGGAAATTGTTGTTTCAAACATTTTGAACCTGTCTGCGAAGTTTCAGTTTCGAAGATACGCGACTCCGTTCGTGAATTCTCATCAGTAAGCGGCTGCTCCATGTTCAGAATATCCTCGTAGCTTTGCAGCTTTTTCTTACTTATCAATTGTGAACTGGGCAGTGGCGTAGGTAATATTATCTGTTGTATAAGACGAGAAGCTCTTCCTTGTCGCTTTTGTGCAGCTGGTAAAAAACGCGAAAACATATTAATAAAAAATAATGATTATTTTAGATGCCATGAAACTACATTATATAATTAAAGTCGAAATCGTAAGTGAGTTTTAAAATTTTCTAATTTAGGAACAAAAATGCACGACCACATGTATCTTTAGGTATGAGTTTATCGTCATCCCTACATTGTCCGGACTACATCTAAGTTCTTAGTTCTCGTGCTTAACTCCGACGTCTAGTCTAACCAGACATGTTAGATAGTACAGTTTTTTGATGGTCAGTGTACTCACTTGGTTTTGGCTTATGGTCTGCACTGGTGGTAATTAAAGAGGGGGGTAGGTTGCAGATAGTAATAACTGGATCAATGCTTGCACTGGCCAGGGCTGCTTTAGGGCGTCCTATGCCAGATTGAGAAGCACTGGCCTCTGCATCATGAAAAGAAAATTTCGTAATAAAATTACTTTTCAGACATAATAGGTACTCTACTCAAAAATATTCTTCACGGCAAGGCCAAGGCACATGACTTAAATAAAATCCTGATACAACAAGCTATGGTAGCTAATTAATAAATCTGTTTTCTTAATTTCTTGTCATTTAGCTCAATTCCTTATGTGTATCAGCTCAGTACATCTTCGTAAATACGTATACCGAAAATTTTATAATTGAAAGTAAGCCAAACCTGAATCAGCGACAGTGTCCACACTACAGTTGGTTATTTCGTGGTCAAAGCTATCCCTGGTGAGAGCTGCAGAATCTGGACGTAGAGCCTTCAGAAATGGCGTCGCCCGATGGGAAGATTCACCATCTGCGCCAAGCATTGCTTATATAATATACTGAGATAGAACCTAAATCCACTTTAAATCTATAGTTACTTCTACTGAACTACTACGGCTACGTAAGAAATTTTCAGGAATGAAAAGACAACATTCAATGAATTTTATTTAATTTCAGTATAATTTTATAATTGATGTATTTGAGATATTTGTTTCTAATTTATTGAGCATGTTTGCGTACGCTATTTTTGGTACAAAAAAGTTAGTAAAAAGTTATAAATAAATTTTCTTTAGTCAACCCTAAAATAGTTTTATATCCTTACGCCTAATATCTCAAAAGTTATCCGAAAAATTTAAAACGTTTTATTGCTTCACAGTAAAATTTTAATAGGAACACTGAAAATATTAGACGCTTGTACAGTTAACTTCATAAAGATATATACATTTACGTTATTTAATGTGGTTATATTGTCTGAAATTGTTATACATTTTATTATGTGTTAGGATTCTTACACAAGAAAATCTTGCCTAAATCATAATTTATAAATTAAGTATAATATACGAGGAGTTTTAATTCATAAAAGTCACAGCAAAGATGTTGAGGTGTGTAGCGACTTTTGGAGTTGACTGTACAATGTTACATCGGTCGGACGGATGGTACACGAATAACAGACAGTAACTGTTACAAATATCGATTCCAAAAAATCATTATAAAACATCATTGATAAGTTATTGTTAGTTGTTACGGTCTTTTTGGTTCGTCACAGTTTTTGGGGTCTCTTTGGCCAGTGGGGTCTTTTGAGCTGGTATAACGCTTTTTAGAAAAATAAGGTGAAAAAAATGATTGCCGTGTGGTTGACGGCATAGAATACAAGTGTCACCACCCCCTATCTTCCCGTGGGAGTCGCAAGAGGCGACTAAGGGATAACACGATGCAAATACCATCTTTGCGTAGAGACGGCAAACTCGACATCAAACCCTATACGACTGCCTCGTTGGTCTCGCGGCATAGATGTGCGCGTGGGATCGGGAGGTCCCTGGTTCGATTCCTGGGTCGGGCAGTGTTATTGGGTTTTTCTGTCACGAAATTCTCAGTAGCAGCACGGAGTATGGAAATGTGCCCGGTACGGCAATAGGCTCGCCCCTTATTACGTGGGACTAAAGTATATCTGGCGAAAAGTGGGTGTAGAAATACACCTCTGCCTCACTCCTTCGGGGATAAAAGGCGTGACGATATGTATGTATGTATGTAAGGTGAAATAAATTAAATTCTTATTTGAATTATGTATTCCATCGTTCCATCGACTGACCTATAAGCCGAACGTCGGGAACACTCGGGGTCAGTAATGTGGAGTAAAGTCAAGAGGAAAGAAGACGTTAAAGGAAGAAGTTAAGAGGAAGCAAGACTGAGAAAAACTTAAATTCAACAATAATAATGTTACGGGCACCTGCCCCTAACATTATTATTGTTGAATTTAAGTTTTTGTTTTGAACTTTTGTTAAACATGCCTCTAAGGGCGAAAATACTGTACTCAACAGTGAAACGCGTGAGTTAGTCATTCGCTTACGCGATTATTTTGAGCGTGAGTCACAAAATGGGGGTCATTATTGCCATTGTCTCAAGTGCGGCAACGTGTAACTGACGCTTTAGTGATTGGATTAGCTACTGTAACACGAATCTCTACGGAAAAATATTTTAAAGAAGGTGATGACGAAAATAAACTGTGGTCTCCCAATAAAAAACGTAGGCGTATGCAACCTACCAATATTGACGATTTTCAATGAGCGGCCATACAGCACCACATTTATGGTTATTATTCAAGAAAAGACTGCCTACGTGGTCCAGTATTCACTGGACCGTATGAGCGTATGGGACTGCTGATCGGAGGTCCCGGGTTCGATTCCCGGGTAGGGCAAAAGTGGTACTGGGTTTTTCCAAATTCTCAGTAGCAGCAAGGAGTCTGGTGATGTGCCCGGTAACGGCAATAGGCTCGCCCCCTTTTACGTGGGATCTAAAAACTTCAAGGCGAAATGTGGGTGTAATATTACACCTCTGCCTACCCCTTCGGGAATACAGGCGTGAGACGATAAAACAAAAGAATTGCCCACACTTGAAAAGTCTCTGGTGACATTAAGAGAATCTGATTTATATGACGGCGGTTGAACTTCGCTGTCAAAACTATTGCGTAGAATTGTATTTTTACCATAAACCCAACAACCGCAAGATTCTTATGGAAAGGAATGACATTGCCCTCAAACGAGTTGATTTCTTAAGAAAAGCCAAAAATATTATCGATTGGGAAAAAGTTGTGTGTTTAGATAAATTTGGTTGAATGCCAATCACACTGTGAAAAAAGCATGGAACGACGATACTGCTTTATCGTCTACAAAATTACTAGTAGGAAAAGGGGAGACACTGATAATTTACCACACAGGTACTGCCCAAGGTTTTGTGCCAAACTGTCTACTGGCATTTAAATCCAAAAAAACGAATGAGTAAGAGAGCAAGAGATGAACTTTGAAACTTTTTCAGAATGGTTTTATAAAATGATGGACAACCTGGATGGTCCTCATATAATAATAATGGATAATGCATCCTATCATACCACGCAACTTGACAAGGCTGCGACGGCGGCAAACAAAAAAGCCAATATAATAGAGTGGCTCATAAACAAGGCGTAAATGCCGACATGACAATGCTCAACTGCGAACTGCTTGGCTTGGTGGCCACACACAAACCGAGGGAGCCAGTATATTTACTGGACGAAGCAGCAAAGCAACGCGGTCATACAGTGATCAGATTGCCACCCTATTACTGTCAATATAATGCCATGGAGCTGATATCAAAGGTCACAAATCAAAGGTCAGTAAAATAAATCTTTTTTCTTGATACATTCTTTAACATCTATTTCATTAATAGTATTATTTTAACAATCACTTATTTCATTCACAGGAAACGCAGCACGTACCAATACATGTCCTCCTTTCACCGCAAACAAAATGCTTCGTTTGTTGGAAGAAGCTTGTGGTCAAGTGACCGCTCAAAACTGGGTGAATGTAGTACAGCACGTCAAAGAAGCAATATTATCTGACTGGGTGTGCGACTTACAAAATAAATAAGCGGGTCTTAATCGCGTACAATTAACTTATTTAAGGTATAAATACCTATTTGGTTCCGACGGTTCGCTCGTCTTGCACCGAGCGTGGTCGCGGAGAGACTGATGAGAGCTCAGCGCCGTCTTGTGGAAGTGCGGGTTTCGGTACCTACCCTCATTTGGTCTTTATTTAAGTTCACCAAATAGGTATTTATACCTTAAATAAGTTAATTATACGCGATTAAGACCCACTAATTTATTTTGTATGATATATACAAATCGCGAAAGTTTAAAATGGATGTGCGACGTCCACTTCGACAATTTTATTGAACATGAAATAATAATTGAAGTTCGAGATGATGACACAAGCTCCGTCGACTCTGGTGATGATGCTCTTGGTTGTGCTCCTCTTCCTTGATAAAAACTGTTTTAAAGATTTAAAGGTGGTTCAAACCATGAAAATAAACAACTTTTCCAAAGAAACGGGTCCTCCCATAGAAAACTGCTCGATCACGTGGTCGATTTTGTATGGAAGGTCGGATTTTTTTTCACTTTTCGACTCGTGTTTATTTGAGAAAGTTGTTTACTTTCAAAGTCTGAACCACCTATTTAAATTTGGCGGGAGGTTAAAAAATAACCCTGTAATATTAAATAGGTACTAATTATGAATATTGACCCACCGTCGCTTATCTACCCAATGTTTTATATGTCTAATGCAATAAAGAATTTCACACATAATACACCCACACTAGCTCGTCACAGTTACAAGTATTTTACAAACGTTATTTTTGGACTACTCGATATTTTTTGTTTCCCATCACTGGCCCGTCTGTCAAAAGATCAAGCTAACTTGTACAGGGTATACTACAGGCTACCTTCTAAAAACGAACTTCAAATGGCAAATGATCAATCAAATCAAATTCTTTCTTTATAATCCTTGCAGGGGAGCAATATGAGAAAACGTTTGGAAAATCCTTCCCTAAGGGGGTGAAATAGTCCCACGCGGACAGATCCATGGGAAAAGTGTAGTTTAGGTGTACAATTAAATCATCAATTTCAACATCCGTTTCATCCGCTTGGTGCTCAGTCAGTAATCCAAATAATTTGCAATACCCTCTCTTCGAGCCGATTCAGCCGTTTGGTTTTATTGGTCATTCCACTTACAACCGTCAACTTCTTTGTAGATTACGCAGGCTTTCATTTTCGTCTTGGTTTCCCAGTCAGACCATACCTGTGACAAAGAAGAGAAAAATATTGTGCAACTATGGGCCAGTATTTGTATTCATATAATAACTTGATAAAGTAACATGGTAGATTTGTATTTATTAACTTTGGCAGTTAACAGACATTTCTTCGCGATTCCTTCGTGAAACCGACTACGTGATATTGCCCTAGCAATGCCTGGCAGTATTGTTTTTCAGATCGCCGAGTTTCTGCTGTTTTCTACATCTTATTTTTTTATTTTATTTTTTATAGACTCACGCCTGTATCCCCGAAGGGGTAGGCAGAGGTGTAATATTTTACCCACATTTCGCCAGGAATTTTTAGGTCCCACGTAATAGGGGGCGAGCCTATTGCCGTACCGGGCACATTACCAGACTCCGTGCTGCTACTGAAAATTTCCTAACGGAAAAACCCAATAACACTTTGCCCGACCTGGGAATTGAACCCGAGACCTCCCAATCCCACGCGCACATTTATGCCGCAAGACCAACGAGGCAGTCAAAGTTTTCTACATCTAGGTATTAGAAACTAAAGCTACAAATAAATAAGCTGAAAACATAATAGTATAAAATGTAAAGAAATAAATAATTTTATATTTAAGAAACTTATCCAAACATCATCCTCCTAACGTTATCCCCGTTAGAACCCGGGGTCCGATTTTAGTTTAAACGGCTTTGACTGAACATTAGCTTTTCCACGGAGCGCCTGCCTGTCTGACCACCGCAACACAAAGGGATAGCAGTTATATTCTATGGTTTAGACTAGTGTCAGTTTAATCATAGGTACTGACTCCCTATAACGGCGTTAAGCCGTCGGGGTTTAACGTGTCCTCCGAGGTACGGGACAAACAACAATTTACGCTTAAATACGCACATAGATCCGAAAAGTTATTGGTGCGTGCCGTGGATTCGAACCCGGAACCCGATACCCTCTGCATGGCAGTCTGTTGGTATCTCCACTAGGCTGTCAAGAAATAAAATACAATAAACAATAAATTAAACAAGACATAAAATATTTTTTTAACATAAATCTGTATTAAGTAGGTACTATATACTAGTACCATATTAAATTTATCTTTACAATTATAAAGAGTTTATTTTCAAATAACGACATAGGTATCGTTATTTGAAAATAAACTCTTTACTGCCTAGTCTTTTTCTGCCTGTCCATAGACAGGCATTGATTTTAGTTTTTGCCTTATGACTGTACTCTTATCGGAAAGGCTTATAATGGAATTTGGCAGTCTTTTCTGTCCTTTTACGAGAATTTCTGAATCTTTCTACACATATTCAGGAATACCTATCAGAGTTAACTGCACTGTTGGACAACTAAATAGCATATACCCAAAACCTGTGCAGTTTTACTTAAAAGTCTAACTTTAAAAGAAGTCAATCAGTTTTTTGCATAAAAAAATATGTCATTTTTTGTAATAAAAGGCGTATTTCATTGATACGTTTTAATCATGATATAAATAATCGAGAAAGCATGCACACGTCTCTTGTTAGATCTAACAAATGGCACTAACTACAGTAAAATGATTCGACAGAATTTCAAATTTACATCAGAATTTAAACTACTTCACACGTATTTTATTTATCAAAACAATATATTTTATATATATATTTTTTTATTTATATTTGCCCGATGTTTCAATTTATTGCGCCGGACGGGAAGAACATAACATAAAAACGCGAAATTTGGTAACTTCAAAAATCTATAAAAAATTGCATTGATGTAATTTCAGGTAATGCGTACTCAATGCTCGTGTTTTTCAGTTTACTTGCCGTAAATATTTGAGAGATTACTTTATAGGGATCCAACTGAACCATTTCGATCTCCGAATGATAACTTCAATAATTTTATTTACAATCAGCTAATGATCAAATACAAGTGACGACATACGTCTAAAGCTGATTGTTCTAGTAGTAAGTATACTACGCCACCTAGCCTCCTGTACTTCTACTGTCCAGTACCAACCATATCATACTTTACATGTTATTTTAAGGAATATTTAACTATTAATTCAACAATATTGATATAAATTATATCCAAGTAATATTGTTCGTCTATAAACGGCTCGCCAGTACTCAGATTGAGGTTTTCGTAGTACGGCAACGTATCATGTAAGATTAAGTAAATGTATTGGGAAATATATATATATATATATATATATATATATATATATATATATATATATATATATATATATATATATATATATATATATATATATATATATCAATCGAAATCGCCGCTAGGCTGTCTCGTTGCATCCACACAACACAAGAAAGCCGTGAACCATCGACTTCTTCATTTAAAGTCAATGTCAAAGTCAAATCCATATTTAAGTTACAGAAAAAAGTAAAAGAAAATTTTTAACAATATACTAAAATAAGTATTAATAGATCCCAGAGGAATCCTCATATTTTTTTAATTTGCAGTCAGAAACAGTCAAAAATACCTATTTTGTTTTAACAAACTGGCAGAACAGGCCTGCCAGGTGCCTACACTTCATCCGTATCTAACACGGATCAATTAGGACCTTGATACAAAAGTTCAATGCCGAAAGAAAATAATCGAAAAAAGATAGCACCACTAACATATTACTCTGTAATAAAAATCCCCAAATTAAATACGAAACGGGATATGAACTGGCTCCACTTGACACAAAACACAGATACTTGGCAGAGTGTAAAGTAAACCCAGTAGAGAGACACCACAATTAGGCACCGCTACTGTTATTTATGTTCATGTATCTCTTGTTTCCTTATAACACGTCCGTCATGGATGTAGTAATACGCTTTGCATCCTCTCTTGGTGCATCTCCATCGAACGCCTAAGGCCTCCGCTTGCTGGTAATACTTTTCATTTTTATACAGCATACCTATCTTACCCCGAACCGATCGAAAGAACACTGGAAAAAATATGTACGAATATTTTTACTGAAGAATGCTAGAAGGTTTATTTTTGTTCATGTTACATGAGAATCTGCGTTTACTTGTTTAAATCACAGTTATGTTTCCTTTCTCCTTTAATCCCGGGTCCTTTCAATGTAAGGGTCATCATGCCATTATTATTGACATGATTTACTATGGGACTCCATGACTGTTTCGGATCAGACAGCATGGAGTCAACATAATCGTGGTATACTTGTGTAAGACGCGTGATCATCATGAGATAGCCACAAGCATAATTTATTATCAATATGTCTATATATCTTATACTTATATATAAAGCTGAAGACTTTGTTTGTTTGGTTGAATGCGCAAATCTCAGGAACTTCTGATCCTATTTGAAAAATTCTTTCAGTGTTAGATAGCCCATTTATCGAGAAAGGCTATAGGCTATATAACATCACGCTTTGAGCGACGGGAGCGAAACAGTGGCCTTAAATAACGAGGGTGTAACCGCGGGTTCATCTAGTATTAAATAAGTTACTACCCAAGAAATACTACGACTTCTCTCTGCGGTATAAGCATGAAATTTAAATGAAGCTGCAATTAAGTCATAAACGGTAAGTTATGTCGAGAAAACTGTTTATTTAAATCATAAAATAAATACTATGTATATGTACACAAAGAAAGGAATATTAACATATGATTTTATCTTTAGGTCCTTTTTACATGATGTATTTTTATCTTACAACATAATGGGTACTTTGGAAATATTCGTACATAAATGTACTTACAAACATTTTATAAATACTTTTAATTTAGTTCCAAGAATAAGGAAAAATCATTTGAAGTTTTCAACAGAAATTGTCTTCTCATATACAAAATGTTCTGTACAATCGACACTTAAACAATCACATTATAAAAATCCTGTCACAGAAGATCCATTCAGGTTATGGTTTCATGTGTACCAAAAAATCAGCCATATAAACCTCCTTTTTAATATCAGAAACAGTTACCGATGGATCTTCTTCTAAACCTTGGTCTAATGTTCAGGTATAGATTAAAATCAAAATGATTTTGCAGGTCTTAGTCGTGCAAATGAAACCGATTTAAGGTATATAAACCAATGTACTCTGACGTTTCGACCGACTTGCAAGGGTCGTGGTCGCGAAGGGCATCTATAAGACCCGTTAAATAATGTAAATGATTTATATAAAAATCGATTAATGTTCATGTTGTCCAATAACCGCAATCACTTCATCAAAATTAAGAGTTCTCACTGTACAAAGGCACTGCTTACTTTTCTTCTTAGAGCAGTACCAACGGCGATTAGTTAGTACCATATTGCCAGGCTTGTCAGTCCAAAAAGTGTGTTGACCGTAGCGTAGCATATAATTCCCTCGCTTAGTCGGCACGAATTCGTAATCTGGAAAATAAACAGTAGGATTTATGTTCATAATGTTTAGTAGGATCGCTGTATCCTCACTTCAAGGGATCATGAAAATGTTGGCAGTTTGTGGTGTTGTCAGTGTATGTAATAAAATTTTAATACACATAAATCAACTTGAAATAACTTATCGGCCTATTTTAAGCTTCTATACTAAGTTTATATAGTATAAAACTTACAATAAACTAACTAGAACGTTTGCAATGTGATTTCTAGATTCTGAGACATCTTTGTATAAGAATACTATTATCACTTATATTTTCATAAATATAAGTGAATGCTTACACAAAATTATTTATTTTAACATGGCAGTGGCATCCATTTTTCGCTTAAATCGATGTAGGATTACGAACAATGATTGACAAAAGTAGATTTCTTTGTAGCCCATATATTTATCTGCTATTCCTTTCTGTTTAATTGGTTTCTTGATGTTGCTCTCGTCGTCTGCATTAGGTATACAGTGAGTTGAAGGGTTTGTAGAGACACTTTAATAATACTAGCATAAAGATATGGAGAGCATTCATAGACCTTGAAATATGAAAAAAATTATTATTAAGCTATTTTATTGCGTTCAATGTACAGTCGAACAACTGCACGCTAGACCACCATAATGGTGAGAATCGCTCAGCAAGACATCATCGCTTCCAGTGCTACTTTACACGCACATTGACACTCGTATACAAAACCAGTTTCTAGTATGACTTAACTCTATGAGCGAGCCAAGAGAATTATTTTTTAGACTGGTCCAACATTGACTTGTTTGATTGTACATAATAATAAACGAACTAAATTTCAACAATATAAATTTTATTACAAAATCATTATGTTGTATTGACTGCTACGCAGAGGGTGCGGGTCCGAATCCGCAGCGCACATCGATGACTTTTCGGAGTTATGTGCGTATTAAATTGTTAATTATTGCTTGCTTAACGGTGAAGGAAAACATCCTGAGGAAACCTGCATGTCTGAGAGTTCTCCATAATGTTCTCGAAAGACATGTAAAGTCTGCCAACCCGCACTTGGCCAGCGTAGTGGACTATGGCCTTAGCCTTCTCATAAAGGGAAGAGGCCCATGCCCAGCAGTAGGACAGTCATAATTAATTAATTTATATACAATAGTCATGTTCAAATAAAATGTCTGATTGCAAGACATCAATCAATGACTGAAGATACCTGGTTAAATAAAATAACTGCACAAAAATAATACTATTTTAATTAAATAAAATAGTATATTTATACAACCACAAATACAGAGATCCAATTTTCACAACAAAACATTTTTCACACACACACATCATCAGCCTTTAACAGTCCATTGCTGGACTAGGCCTCTCCTTTGAAAGGAGGAATTGGCCTACTATACCACGCTGGCCAAACGGGTTGGTATTGGGTTTGTATCTAGTTTTCCTTCTCTTACAGATCTTGATGTTCTCTGCCACAATATGCTCCCTCTGTCGGCTCTTACGACACCCATGGGATGATATAGGGTGGTGACATTCCGTATTCTTAATCCGTCACCACACGGAAATCATTTTTAGTACTGATTAAAAATAAAGACGCAAAAATATGCAAATATGTACATTAGAGGGTGAATAAAATTATAAACTAGTATTCTAGATTATTTTATCTAGAATACTAGTTAATGTCGTTACAAAATTAAAAACGTTTAATTATAATATTGAAACGTCTATTGTACTTAAGTACATCTAAATATGACTAAAATAAATTAAAAAATGGCTGAACAAGATTTTATAATATTAAGGCCCATTTAAACGGAGAGAGTTTCTCGACTCGAAGATGCGATTATCGAAAGAATATAAAAAAGTTTCTTCGTCCAAACATACACACTTCTCGCTCCTTCACTTTGGTGACAATTGCCTCGTAAGGAATATTGATTGTATCCATGTAAACAGAATTTCAAAGCAATAATCGTATTCGAGATTTTGTTCCAGTTGCTACCATGAGTGCAGGGCGCGAGGGTCTTTTGATTATATCTGCTCTTCTAAAACAAGAGTTAATTAAACGGAAACGGAAAAGACAATGTTGGGTTCAAAAATGTATAGCGAGAAGAAACAATTTTGGAGCATCTAACACATTGTGCTTTGAACTACAAATACTGAATTATCATATTTTTTATTTTTGCAGTTATTTCTTTGGGGCCAAATTCTTCAACACCCCATTCTCTTGTAAATGCATTAAGAGCTGCATTTTTCGCATCACGATTTTTGTAATTTTCATTCTCCGTGTTCCACTGTACAATTTAAAAGATTTTTTTGTCATTTTTGAGAACAAAAACCCTCTAGTAAGCACTTAACTTGAATGACGAATCTCGCACTGAAAACGGTTCAAACCGATATGTACGATACTCGTATGAACTTGAAAAAAATGTCATACGAGATCGTGTTTATACAAGTCGAGCTTCTCGTAAGCCAGGATCTTCCTACTATAATTTCGCTGTGTAAACAGACGCAGTTAATTATCGCCTAGCGATAAGTCATGTTATGCGAATCTCGTATGATATAATCGTGGGCGAGAATTTAGTTCTTGCCTGAATGTAAACATTTAGATACGATAATGTTTTGGCCATTATTGCTTGTGATAGTAGTATAGGATTTCTCGCACGTTTCGTACGAGAAATCGTCGACGTTAATTTTTAGCCGTATACAGTTCAGAAGTTACTCTATACGAGAATTATATTAACCTTAATAGAAGAATTATATTACCTTTAACCTTTTCATGTCGAAAAAAATTTATAAATGCAGGTCACTTTGATTTTTCTTACACAATGTGAAACATTTTTCCACAGTACACATAAATTATTCACGAAATTCTCTTTCTCACTGCACTAATATTGACACGGTTAGACGACGCGACGGTTATATACATTAATTTAGCGAAGGTCACCGATATTACTTCACAATAACCATTTATTCATAGCAGCGAAAGATTTGCGCCATTTTGACGATCCGACAGAAAACATTTCTCACTCACAAAACATATTTATACCTATTTATAGCCAAAATAATACGAAAAGTCTAATTAAAATGGATTTTAAGATAACTTTATGAGAAACTTATCTATATTTAGTAAAGTAATTAATAAATACTTACATAATAATCATTTAAAATATGGAGGACGGCTAGCGGCCAACGCCCGAAAATTGCATCACAAACATTACTAACACTTTTTTGTAAATGTTTTTATACCTGGCTAAAAAAATATTTAAAACATATACTTCACTAAATCGTCAATAATTTGATATATAATACAAATACAATCACTTAGCATTTGCGTTGAGAATACATTTTTGAATAATCACAAATTCAACTTAGTTGATCGCCACTGCGCAATATGGCGGCACGGAGAAAACTGAGCACCGAAATCAGCAATTTTATTATTTTTCTCGGTTGCAAGCTTGGAAATACGGTAAAAATTGATGGTATTATGTTGGTTAATCTGTAACTAGTCGATGTACGTTTTTATTACTGTAATCACAATCACACAACACCAGAGTGAAGTTCACACAAATCCTTATGGGCACACCATGCCTGTAAGACACTACCGGCCTATTTCTCTTACGGGCACACCGTGACCGTAGGACACTCAAAGGGTTAAGATGTCTTTTATATCAATGTGACGTCGCCTCGCTACGAGTGACGCACAGCAATAGGCCGCTCCCTCGCGCCCCTCCGCGCCGGCCCTATAAATACAGGGGACACACGAGGCTTCGGCCCTTTTGCTCCGGCCAGCACCACCGAGTTGAGTACAAGACCATCTGAAGACCTGTGAAGTGCCAACGCCGCCCACGCCCGGGATAATTTGTCTCTTCTGTTAGCCTTAATCGTCAGTTCTTTTTTGTATCGAATAACTGGAATTATAACGCGAGTTTAAACTTTCCTGGTGATATTTTTTATTTATTTCCCGTAAGTCAACCTAATTATCTCTCTTTAATTGCTCGGCGAGTGATCGATCCCGGCTACCCCGTGGAAATCAATCACTCGTGCGACATCTATATGTGTACAACTATACACATCTTTAGTAAATATACAGGTCTGAAGTTTAGTAGCATATTGTCATTTTGTTCGACCAATATCTACTAATTTTGAATGATAGTGGGACCTTCAAAATCAGTAGGCGATTTAGTCTATAAGTTTATCTTGCTTTCAAACTGTATATTCACAAATGAATAGTTTGCTTACAGATAAAGTAATTGCACACATAAAACAGAATGTTTACAAAATAAAAGTAAATATCTGTCCGATAATTTATTGTAGGTACACAATAGAAGAGAAAATAAGTTAAAAATAGAAGAGTATATAGGTAAATCTTCATTCAGAGTGTTAACGAATGATTTGTCTTTAGAACACCACGATGAAACAAATAATTAATATGGAAGCCCATGTTTCTTTAAAGGAATATACTTTTAGATGCCCAGTCTTCATCAAAAGTATAGAAAGCACTTTGATCATTTATGCCTATAGCAACAAAGTCTTACTAATACTTTCCAGCGCAATGCAAACCACGAAAAATCCGACGATATAAATGTAACACGTCAACAAGGAATTTACATTTACATAAATTTATTTATTTATACATATGTATACAATTTGTTTCAAACTTTATCAACAGAACTGTGTCAATGTGAGTCGAGTGCAGTCGAATATTTTAAGCACTTCACATGCACAAGACCAACATTTTTACAATATTGGTCACAGTACAATAGAACATTTTAATAGTATTCATAAGGAACTACATAAATAATAATATTCAACACATCATTTAGGATTGACGGCCGTTCTCTGATCAGATTGGAGACATCCTTAAAACAGGAAAGGTTAGAAGTACCCTAAACCTTACCCTTTACCTATTTTATAATTAGGTTCATTTGTAAAACACCGTTCACATCACTCCTATAGATCGAACTATGCTGTCAACCCATGTGGCAGCGGGATTCGAGAAAATATAATTTGACGGTAAATTGCGGTAAATCGAGTAATATTAGCATGTTTCTTATAATCCGCTTAATTTGACACAAAATCTCCCCTCGCTTACAAATATATCCTAACACGAGGAACAACACAATTTCATTCAACAACGGATAAATTCGTCAGATTTCATCAATGATCAAGTTTTTACACCATATAATATATTTCTCATATATGCAATTATACAAAACTGATTAATGCCTTAACAATAGGCTTTTCTTTACAACCACTTACTGCTACATTTTATACAGCTTATATACTAATAGTGTACATGATCACCAAAAACTGCGAGTACTCGCTGAAAATCATACGTCCTGATAGTAACAGGGCATCGCCTACTTTTCCTCTTAGAACAGTACCACCTCCTCCATTTAAATGGAACATCTGCGGGCTGAGCAGTCCAATAGGTATTGTTACCGATACGCAATATATACTTCCCTCTTCCAGTTGGCAAGAATTCAACTGCTGCAACATAAAAAATAAACTTTTACATTAATTATCAATCAAAATTACAAAAGGTCTGCGAGACTTACAGGTGGGTCTCTGAGACCTTTCATAATTTTTCAAGCATAATAATATTAATAATATACCATATATTAAAAAAATATTTATTTGAAAGCTACTTATGAAATGTGTCGGCAGTTCAAAGTATTCTTGAATGTCTAGCTTCGGAGACTATCCGCAGATAGAGATAGTCTCCCCCCCATAGGATCTCCACCTTGTCGTGGTGGGGGGGTTCAGTAACCGTGGGTGAGGTCCAACACCCACGATGAAGCTAAGCGGGATCCCGGGAGGGGACGCTCAACGTGGGCTTGCGTGGGGCCTGCGTAGGATGCATCCCAGGGTGCGGGTGCGGGGTACAGTTCTGTCTGTCCCTCGCAGTCGGGTGCGGTCGCGGGAGGAGAGGTGTGTCGGTGTTGCGTTGCCGCGCGCCCTATCTCCCGCGACCAAATGGGGGCGTATCATCGTTGCGTCGCGGTGGGGCCGCAGAGGAAGAGGAGATGCGGTGTTGCGTTGCCGTCCTCCCTATCCTCTGCGGCCGCTGGGTGTTTTGGCGGCGGAGCCCAACACCTTCATCCGCCGCCAAGGGGGTTTCGTTTGGGGCCCGCCTGACCATCTGGCGGGCCAATACCCGTCGGAGGGTAGCGAGGAATGCTTCGGTGAAACCCTACCCTCCGACACATGGGTACATGAGGAGCACGGGTTGGTTTTTATTCAGTAAGAGTCTGACAGTCCCCTTCGTCCCTCCCTCCCAGGGCGCAGGGACTCCATGAGGATTTTCCAACCCGATACAAAAAAAAAAAGATAGAGATAATCTAAAATTAGGTGGCTGGTTTTAAATAACACAACATGTATACCCTCTTACTTATAAACGTTATTTAAAATTTTAAACAACTGCTGAGAGACTGATTAGCAAAAACCTTACCTATAAACCCTGTTTAGTGTTTAGTTGCCACTAAATGACGCTTAAATAGCTGTCAAATTTAAACAACACTGGGACCTTGTTTAAACGTTCCTGAGAGGCACAATGGCGGGTTTTACTTGAATCAGCTGTTCGATCAATGACATAATATACATTGTTAAGTTATTTATCTGCATTTCTTTCAATTTTAATGTTGTTTACTTATAATTAAACATAGATTTTGACGATCTGGCAGATTTCCGAAATTATATAGAAGATTTAACTTGTATAGTTATAAATTATTTCTTGCCGATATTTTTAAAACAAAATAATAGTAGGAGAGCTGGTAAACAATTTTTGGTAACTAATATAATACCCAATTGATGCATTACAAGAAATTCTGTGATTGTCCTTAAATGAACCTTAATTAGATAGTCGAGGACTAGTTGAAGTGTAGCGGCTCCCTACAAGCACTTGAATCTTAATACAGGCAAAAAAAATTGCGTCATTCTAGATAACTTTTTTTATAAGGAGAGCTTATATTGGCTGTATCTCTTGCTCAATGTTACTGCGAATTGCGATGCGGTTGGCTCTCGCAAAAGCACGACTTACAGCACTCATGCGGTCTTTCAATAATATTTTCGGAGTAAATACATAATTCCATCCTAAATAATAACAATAATCGGAAAAGAACATAAGTTATCTTTGTACACTTGATTATGGTCTCATTAAAGATTTTTTTTTTAAACATTTATTAGATCTTTTTAGGAAAAACAAATATACATCCTTAATTAGTATAATACCCTTAAGCAAATAGATTGAATCTCAAATAAAGTGCAATAATAGAAAAAAAAAAAACATAAATTTCAAAATTTATCAATATTTCTCGTGTTTCAAAAAAATATCCAAACTTGTTCACCAGCTCTGGGACATTTTGTTATTTGTCATAGCAACGATATTCTGTCATAGTCTATGACAGAATATCGTTGCCATGGAGATATCATATCGTTGCTATGTATCTATGACTCATAGATACAAAATAGCCAAGCGTGTTCGTTCAATTGCGTTATTTAGTCGACTATTTTGGCTATAATCTGTGGCCCTCGTATGTGTATCGCTCTTTATCAGTTACTCAGCTAAACAACAGCTAGTCAACGTTTATAAGTAAAGAAAATTTAAGCGTTGTTTAAATGCTTGACAGCTGTTCAGCTGGGAGGTGTCTAAGTCACACTCAACGAGATTTTTATAAGTAAGACGGTATTTATCTTCACTATATTTTACCTTCACAATCATTAGTTCCCAACGAGTAACACCCTCAATTGTCACACTGTTACTCGTTGGGAACATTTTAAGAAAAAAATCCCAACCAGTCACACTGTTACTCGATGGGAACTTTTTATTAGTAATTTCCCAACCAGTCACACTTACAGGACTTACGGTCATTTTCAATATTCGAACTATAGATAGATCTGTAGATTGTAGATGCGTGTTTGACATATTTTGTATGGAGCTTATGTCAAAAACTGTCAAAAACGAATCTAAAATCTACAGATCTATCTATATTTCGAATATAGAATTCCGTAGATAATTAAAAGAATACGATAGCAGATTGAATATATATATTGAATATAATATTGATAACAGAGTTTTTTTTAACAAAATTATTAAACCGGTATTTTAATTATAATACAAAATCAACAAAATAACAACAGTGGCTTAATTATGGACGTTAAATGTTTATCAGCTATACGATAATATAGGATTAAAGGATTACCAGTAATATGAAGAATGTCATATTGCTGGTATTCCTCTAATCCTAATCAGCCTTATGTATATGTATGTTTTTCAGTAAAATCATCACATTTTACAATAATTAACAGTTCTTAATTCATATATTAATTTGAACTTTAAGTAACAATTTTCTAAATATAATCAGCCTTATAATATATATCTATGTATCACAGTAAATCATCACATTTTACAATAATTAACAGTTCTTAATTCTAATATTAATTTGAACTTTAAGTAACAATTTTCTAAATATAATCAGCCTTATGTATATGTATGTATCACAGTAAATCATCACATTTTACAATAATTAACAGTTCTTAATTCTAATATAAATTTTAACTTTACGTAACAATTTTCTAAATATAATCAGCATTATGTATATGTATCACAGTAAATCATCAGTTCTTAATTCTAGTGTCGTAAAATCTCCACAGCATGACCAACAGAAATAAGTCCTTGTGTTAACTCCAGCTGCACTTCCAGAATAAACTCGTCTTTTAATATAGATTTCTTACCTCGCTTTCTTTTTGACGGTTTTCCTTGTTGTTTCAGAACATTTCTGACCGTATTCTGAGAAGAATCTTCTTCAATTGTGTGCAAGAAATGCATAATATTCGGGTTGTTTGTTCCAATGGTCTTATTCAGTTTATTATGCCAAGATTCGAGTGCATTTGTTGTGCGATGTGTCTCCCCAAAAGCGCACCATACTTTTAAATATTCCTCACGGAGCCACTGTTTTTCCATGTAGTTAATGAATTTTTTTGTGCCTGTACCTTTACTATGTCCGTATCTAGCAATTATGTAAGCCCATCCATTAATTATCTCCTTTTGCGGCAATAATGGAAGAATCGCACTAAGTTCAATTATTCGTACCTCCTTCAAATCTTGTGACGTTCGCGTGGTCATATTCAGACTTTTTCCTTTTTTAAAGATGGCTTTGTTATAATGATAATAACAACCTTTTATTATGACTGTTGGAAAGACATTGACAATGGCATTCATAGCGGCCTTTTCAAAATCAAGTTAAAATTTTGTTGGATTCCAATCCGGTAACTGCGACTTAATCATTTGAAACAAAATTGAGTAGCTCTCCGTTGTTTTATTGGCCATTAGAGCGTAGACCACAGGGGTTATATTTGTGTGGTTTATTGTGCTACCAGTATCCGCATGAATTGTATACAGTTGCACAAATGGAGAAGGGCAGCTTTTGAATGTACCATCGCCATAGAATTCTTCTGATTCACATATGATTTTCCTTGCTTCCGCCGAGGAAAATATTATTATTCGTGTATTATTAGTTTTATTTGAGTAGTCTGCTAACAAAAATGTTTTATATCGTGGTGGCACTTCGACTTCAAGAGCCTTTTTATGTACCATCTTTGAAATTCTATCTGCTGAGTTCCGTTGTCTATACAGTGTACTTTTAACACTAGTAAATTTTGGTATGTTGGACACAATATTTATACCGGCATCTTTAAGGTTACCTAACATGGAATTGTATTTTTGTGGAATGTTAGGGAAGTCCGGTTTGTACAATTCAGTCTTTAATTTATGGAACGATTCATCAATTTCATTCTTCGCAAAGTCTGGACCATGGGTATGAGCAGTCTCTTCTAGTATTCGTTGATCCTATAGGTACATAGAAAATAACAACATTAATAACAGGAGTCGAAGCGATAGTCATGATAGCATTACTTGCCTCTAAATTATTATAAAACTCGACTACTATATTACATACATACATACATAGTGTCACGCCTATATCCCGGAAGAGGTAGGCAGAGGTATATTGCTACACCCACTTTTCGAGAGATTTATTTTAGTCCCACGTAATAGGGGGCGAGCCTATTGCCGTACCGGGCACATTACCAGACTCCGAGCTGCTACTGAGAATTTCCTAACGGAAAAACCCAATAACATTTTGCCCGACCTGGGTTTGAACCCGAGACCTCCCAACCCCACGCGCACATTTATGCCGCGAGACCAACGAGACAGTCTACTACTATATTAACTGTTCGCCGATAACAGCTCATAAAACTACCGTCTTTGTCTTAGCTGATCACGACTTTTTGTGAAAAAAAAAACACAAATATACCACAGGTGTATCCATAAACTTAATAACATGGGTACTTACTTTTATTCTCAAGATTCCTTTGCAAATATTTCGTTTTGTGCACGCCCACACTATTAATCCGCTACTATGCTTCCGTCTGGCATAGAATTGATGTCCACTACGTAGCAAAATAGTCCCACCATTCCTTTCAATAAAATTTAATGGCACTTGGCCGGACGAACTAGATGCGGCGGGTTCTGACATGGTCAACAGCGTAGCATTCGTGCACTTTGATTCATTGCACTGCACTAACGTCTAACTGATTCATATTGCGAACCTCCCTACCCCCGCATTCGACGCGGGCGCCGCCGCCATCCACCGGGACTGAGGGTAGAAGGATGTCTAAAATGTATTCAACAATAACCGTACATGGAAAATAACCGCCATTACACAATCGGGGTAACTGATGTTTCTGTTTATCTTATTTTTATTTTGCTATTCATTCATTTTAATTGTCACAACACATTTATACCGTTATTTATTGTGAAATATGATTTTCATTAAAACCTGTAACAGTGTGACTGGTTGGGAAATTACTAATAAGAACTTCCCGTCGAGTAACAGTGTGACTGGCAGTGTGACTGGTTGGGAACTTTTTCTAAAAAAATTCCCATCAAGTAACAGTGTGACAGTTGAGGGTGTTACTCGTTGGGAACAAATGAGATACATATCGGCTTAGAACACTTCAAACAAATAGGAGTTTTGCAAGACACACAGATGAAACGCGTTTTCCTGCTATTCTTACTAACATAACATAGATTGCAAAATTTTCTCTTGAACAGCCATCCTGATTGTGAGTCTATCAAAAGTTCGACGTTTTCGCCATTATCATCACATGACGGATCCGTTTTTATTATTTTTGATAGTTTCTCTTTTATTCTTTTTGTAATTTTCATTCTCTTCGTGACACGCACTTTGCACTTACGGGAAAAAGAACTGATCGAGTTTTTTAGGGTTGTTTCTGAAATACACACAATAAGAGTAGTACTACTTTAGGTCCACCAGACTTATGAATTAAACGTAATAACATATATCTTGTAATATTTTGTGCTCTCATTAATAACGCAAGAAATAGTTTTTTTTTTTTAATAAATAGATGCTACTCGTTCTCTTTGATGAAGTTGAGCAGTAAAATGTTTAAATATTCAACCATCATCACATAATTTCGTTGAACGTAGTCCAAAAGGTGAAAACAAAAACTAAAGTAATTTAGCTTAATATTAAAAATCGATTTATCGAAACTATAACCACGACCGTTGTAAGCCGGCAGAAACGTAGGCGAATAACAGAGGTATTTTATGCCTTTAAATAAGTCAATTATCGCGACTAAGACCCGCTAAATAATATTGTATGATTAATATTAAAAATACAAAGCACAATTTCACATTCTATATTTTTCCTTCACAAGTATTTAGATTATATTATATATTTTATATTTTCCTTTTATTATATATTTTTCCTTCACAAAGGTTTAGAGCATTGCAAGCAAATAGGATTTATACAAGATACACATACGTAACGCGTTTTCCTCCATTTTTTCAAACAACTGCATATACTGCAATATTTTCTTTTGTCTAGCAACCCTGTTATCGAATTAACTGTAAGCTTTTCTTCCTTCACATCGATGTCATGATCATCATCGTCTGATAAGCTCTCTCTTTTTCGAAGAGTCAATTTAATTTTCTTTTTCCGTATTTCACATTTCGATTTATAGATCACTGCAATCAAAAATAGTATATTATGATAATAATGGAGAACTATTATACTACAAATAAACACTTATGATTCACTACGATTATTTTTATTAACATAAAAATTATTATTCCTCAGTAGCGTTTTTTAAGACTTTCCACGAAGACCAATCTTGTGCCATCCCTGCTAAACCTAAATCCTATTTACTTAATAAACCTAAATCAGATCAATGTTATAAATAAAATATGATAGAACCAGAAAACATATTTATATTTGTCCTATACAAATTTTGCATATAGGTTTCGAGCACTGTAAACAAGTAGGTATTTTACAGGATATGCAGACATAACGTGTTCTTCTTCTCTTACTATAATGACATATTTTGCAGCACTTTCGATTGCGTAGCATCCCTGATAATGCATCTATCAATGGTCCTTCATCATTGTCGTCGCCGCTCGATGGTCTCTCTCTTTTCTTTGGAGGCAATTTGATTTTTCGTAAACGCCGTCTGCGAGTAGTTATTGAAGTACTTTCTCCTGAAATGTATAAGACTTCATAATAAGTATTTTGAGAAAAATCTCCACCTTTGCATTCCCTTATAATATATACATTATAGGTTAATCTACATAACAGAAAAGAAGAGTTACATTACTGGATTTCGTTGAAAAAAATTCAATATTATATTTTCTATTAATAATGTCTATCAGTACATTGATCTATATATGATGGTATGAATATTAAAGCTGACATGTGGAATTAGCTTACACTATCGTAAATTTACCAAAACAATAGGCTTGTGTCCACTAAGAATAAATCGGTTTGATTGTGGTATCTATAGATTCATTATGATTTTAAGATGTCAATGAAGTTTATTATTTATCATAAAAAGGTAAGATTAATGTTATTTTTAGGATTCTAAAACTAAAAATAATGTATTTATTCTTGTAACAGTGAACACCAATCAGAAAAAATTACGTCTAACAGTGCGTCCGCCATTCATGTTGTTGACGTTTTGGTAGTAAATACAACTAAAACGTCAAACTTTGTACCTGTCAAATCTAATTTATTAAAATAAAAGTGGGTACACCAGACCAGACTTCATTCACAGTTTGTTTTGTTTTGCACTTTGCGATATCATTCAACCGCCATAATGGTTTACACCGTTTTTCTCAAATTCAAAATGGTTTTTAAAAAGCCGTAATTAGTAATGATGCTGATCGATTTTTGAAGACAAGAATCAGTTATTTCGGTTTAACATCTAATAAAGGAACGAATCAATCGCTAATTACATTTTAGAACACAAGCCTATTAGAATGATGTTCATTAAAACTGTGTAAACTGTGGCATTTCCAATTTCCGGAAATGCCGCATTAAGTTAATTACTGTCTACAATTTTCGATCAGTGAAAAATAAATGCTACTAGTAATTGACGAGAGAGCCTTCTATTGACGAGAGAATTAGTTGAGTTCTTCGATATTTCGCCTAAAAAACGCTTAAATATTTAGCCTGAAATAGAAAAACACGTAAAGCTGACAGACCTGCAAATCAAAATGCGTTTTTCAACTTGTCACCAACCAGCATGCGTTCATGCATAGTCAATTCGATTACTATCCAAAATAGAAATTACGTATATAATCAGTACCTATTCTCATCTAAGTAATCAAATCCTTATTTGGATTGAAAAATGGTACATGCATTGTGCATTCATTATAGCATGCGTTAATCATCCCATGCACGTATTAATGATCCGCCACTGAAACTAATTCCTGTGCAAGTTTCAGAGATCATTGAGAATCTGAGTTGTTGAGGCGATATCTTAAAATATGATGGGCAGACACACTAGACAAAACTTCTCATACATGCGAAAGGACGTCGAGCGAACTGACGCCTATATCTATGAAGGGAAAGATAGCTTAATACAATAATCTACATTTTAACATTAGGTTTTTTGTTTTAGGCCCAGTACATGCTGAAATCGGGCAAATACAAGCTTTTACATAGTAGGATCCACACAAAGGAATTCATTTAAAATTCTGACTATAGTTGGTGCCACGAGAAGATAGACTTTTTGTAAACAAATATTCAGGGCTTCACAACCTTTTATCAAACAGTTGTGTTTTACATTTTATATTTTTTAACAGTCTTTTTTTTCTATGCCTAAATTTGCTTAAAATTATGCCACTATGTTTTTAAATTTATATTGTTAAATTTTACTGAAATAAAAATATTTAATTTTGTGTTTGAATAGTCAAATGTTCATAAATTTGCCGTTTTTTTGTCGTTTTACACGTAACATATTCTGTAAATTAAGCAAAAATAGAGTACCATGTATGTAAATGATAGAGTAGATACATGTTACTCTATAATTGTCATGTACACAGCTTAATCTAGTAACTAATTTAAGTTAGACAGAGTAATACAAGCAAGTGACATCAAGTGCTTAAATATTCGTACTAATCTAATGTTCTCTACAGAAATTATAAATATGGAAAAAATATAACTGTCTCATTTATAAAGTTCTTGAAGTGAGTGAGTTCTACAACTGTATAGATAGAATGAAAACACCTTATTTTATAAGATTATTTAAAATGTGTGGATATAGGTAGAGATCCGATACATTAAACAACGTAAAGCATTTTTGGTTAGAGTAAGTTCGAGACAAGAATGGAAGGATACTGAATGGTGAATCGTGTGTGCTGAAGAGATGGAAAGAGTATTTTGAAGGATTATTTGAAAGAACGACGACAGAGACATCAACAGGTGAAATGAATGATAATGATAGCAATGATGAAAGCGATATTGGCGTGGATGAGATTTTGAAGGCACTGGCCAGTATGAAATTAGGTAAGGCTGCAGGGTATGATAGGATTACAGTCGAAATGCTGAAGGCTGGACAGGGCATCATAGTTAGTCAGCTGCAGCGTTTATTTAACTTGTGCTGGAGAACCGGCCGGGTACCTGATGACTGGGCCACAGCAGTAGTTGTGCCTCTTTATAAAGGAAAAGGCTCGCAACAAGACTGCAAAAACTATAGAGGCATTAGCCTTCTCAGCATTGTTGGCAAATTGTACGAGTATGCGAAGGTACTGATTGAAAGAGTTATGAAAGTAACCGATAATAAAATATGGGATGTACAAGCGGGATCCCGGAAGGGTATGGGGTGTACGGATCAAGTCTTTTCCTTGCGATGCATAGCCGAGAAATTTTTGGCCAAAGGTCAAAAGGTCTACTGCGCATTCGTGGATTTGGAAAAGGCTTATGATAAAGTGGTGAGGAATGAAATGTGGTCGGTACTGTCGATGTATGGGGTGAAAAGCAGCCTCATACGAGCTCTGAAATCCCTTTATGAGGATTCTAGAGCTTGTGTGAGGATAAACGGGGGATACTTTGACTGGTTTACCATCAACACAGGTGTTAGACAGGGATGTGTAGCGTCACCGTGGCTGTTCAACCTCTTCATGGACAGTTGTTTGCAAGATTTGAAACATAGTGATTGTGGATTAAGGATGAATGAGTTACTTGTCAAATGCCTCCTTTATGCTGATGATTAGGTTATGCTTGCGTCTTCAGCGGAGGAGTTGCAGGAGATGGTAACAATCATGCATGGTGCGTTAGAGGAAAGGAATGAAAGTGAATGTAAGTAAAACAAAAGTTATGGTTTTTGAAAAGGAGGAATGCGTTACGGCTTGTAATATTATGATCGATGGACAGCGAGTGGAGCAAGTGAATGAGTTTGTATATTTAGGTACGCTGTTTACAAGAGATGGTAAGAATGTAGAAGATATTGAAAGAAGAGTTAATGCAGGTAATAGAGTGAATGGAGCTCTGAAGGCGTTTATGAATAGCCAAAACGTGTCCAAAAAGGCACGTTTGGCTGTGCATAGAGGGGTGTTACTACCTACTCTTATGTATGGTAGTGATAGTTGGGTATGGCAGAAGAGTCATGAAAGTAGAATAAATGCTGTAGAAATGAGAGCACTGAGAAGTATGTGTGGTGTTTCTCTGACTGACAGAATAAAGAATTGTGTGATAGGAGAGTGTTGTGGGGTAAAAGAAGATATAGTGACAAGCATCGAGAAAGGTATGCTAAGATGGTTTGGGCACGTGAAGAGGATGGATGACGAAAGACTGACCAAGCAGATATATAAGGCAAGTGTGGAAGGGACAGCACGAAGGGGAAGACCTAGGCGGACCTTCTCTGACCAGATTGGAGACATCCTAAAAACAGGACAGGTGAGAAGTACCCTGAACAGAAGAGCATGCATGAGGAATCTGATGGGAGTGAATGAAGCAAGAGAGATATGTCAGGATCGTTGCAAATGGCGTTCCGTAGTCTCTGCCTTCCCCTCCGGGAAACAGGCGTGAGTCTATGTATGTATGTAAGTTCGACGAAGAGATTGTCTCTTTAAGTCGTCTGAAAATCTGATTGATTGGCTGATAGAACCAGACGCTGTTGGAAAATAATGTTTTTAATTTTTGTTCCGCCATCATCACATATTTTCTCTACGATTTTAAAACCGACCGAATACCAAGTCGGCCAGTATTACAAAAATTGCAAATGATCATCATCCAAGAACGTCGACTGGTTCGTCAACTGGCGCGTGTAAAACTCGCGTGTACGCGCCAGTTGGTCTCATTTCTAAACTTCTCGAAGTGAATGACTTCTACAACTGTGTATATAGAATGAAAATTCCATATTTTATAAGATGTTTTAAAATGTGTGTATGTGTAGAGATCCGATACATTAAACATCGCAAAGCATTTTTACTTAGAGTAAGTTCGATGAAGAGAGTGTCTCTTTAAGTCGTCAGAAAAGAAGTTTCTCCTGAGACGGAAAAATATTAACAGTAATTGTCTATTTAGGGCAAGAATTGCATTGAATTGTTCATATAAATATCATCTTAATTTGATGCTATCTTCGTGAGCGTTCGAAATTGTCACCTGATTGGCTGATAAAACCAGTTGCTGACGCTGTTGTCGGAAAATATTGATTTTAATTTTTATTCCGCCGTCATCATGTATTTTCTCTACGATTCGTAAAACCGACCGAATACCAAGTCAGCCAGTATCACAAAAATTCCAGATGATCATCATCTCAGTCCAAGGACGTCCACTGCTGCACCGCTACATATACACCCGAGGCTATCTACACAGATCGAACTTACGCCCATTTTCAATATTCGAACTATAGATAGAGCTGAAGATTTTCGATTCGTGTTTGACATATTTTGTATGGAGCTTATGTCAAAAACTGTCAAAAACGAATCCAAAATCTACAGATCTATCTTTATTTTAATATTGAATTCCGTAGTTAGCCGCCCGCATCAAACCCCATCCCGCAATCGCAATAATATCATCGCTCAAAAATATAACCAAAATCTAAATGAAAATATTATTCTGTCGTTCACAATTCGTACACATCGGCTTAGAACATTGCAGGCAAATAGGATGGCTGCAGGAGACACAGACACGTCGCGTTTGCTTATTTTTCTTCGGGCCACAGATCAGATACAACACAGCCTCAGCTTGTACAGCATCTATTTTTATGGTTATAGGTGGCAAACGAGCAGACGGATTGCCTGAAGCAATTACCGCCGCCCATTGACACAGCAACCCCACAGGAGTGACAAGTGCGTTGCTGTCCCTTGGGGTTGGGAATAGGGATAGGATGAGGAGTGGGATCAGGGAAAAGGAATAGTGGATAGGGCCTCCGGCACTCTTACTCACCGAACGAAACGCAAAAGTTTAGGTACTGTTACTTTATGTCGATTTTCTGTGAGAGGGTAGTACTTCCCCGGTCGAGCTGGCCCATTCATGCCGAAATCAGCAAGGCTCTACTACCTTGCATCCACGAACTATCAACATAGAGCTCTTCATAATTTACTTTCATGTTATGTTTGGCGAATATTTCTCTTATCCCAGGAGTGAGATTACATTTGACGACTAGATTTCGCGAAGTGGTTGAGAGGGTGGTCGCTGAAATATACATAATACAAATAAATCATACTGTATTAGTTTAAAATTTGTTTCTTTTGCTCAGATCAACTAAAATAAGGTGGACTACTAACTACGGAATTCAATATATAATATCGATCTATTGATAGATCTATAGATTTTAGATTAGTTTTTAACATAAGCTCTATACAAAACATGTCAAACACGAATCTCGAATCTCAAAATCTACTAGTGTACTCTTTCATTCTACTAGTGGTGCCATCTAATAATTAGAGTAAGAAACATTTTAATGTGACATGTTAAAAATTTATGCACACAAAAAAGCAGGTGTAATTGCAACACCGAGATCGTCGGTACAACTCAGAATTACAACGAGTAACAGTGTCACTTTTTACTTAGGCTCTGACCACGTTTAAACGAAAACCGTTACGTATTATCAACACCACGAGTCGATAAAATAACGGCGCTAGTAATATCTTTTGACTATGGTCAGGTTACACTAACCAACCTGCCGCACTTGTTTGGAATAATGCAAGTCGGCCTGTACGCTCACTCTCGTTACTGATACAGTCCATAAAGTAAGACCGAGACAAGATAATCTATTTGCTAGCAAGCATAATATGATCACAAGGGTCGTGAGTGCGAGCCACCCTCGCATGTAGAAATAACAATAATCGCTTTCTTTTTAACCGGCGTATCAAACTCAAAACCTCCATTCGATATCTACGCTATAGCTAGGTCACTGTGGTAGTCAGACATAAAATACATACGCTAACATAAAAAACGGCAAAGGTCGCAATATCGTTCAGTACTACCCACATATTTTTTTTTTGTCTTTTTCTTCTTTAAGCTATTAAAAAGAAGATTATTCACGAGATCATGCCATTGCCATGGGAAACACGACACCGTAAAAGTCAAACGGGTCCACAACTCAGTGTCTCGTGTAGGAATCGAACCTTCAACACTCGGTACGGTGTGATGGCGATATCACCACAACGATTATGACATTTCCAAGGTTAAACGCGTAATGTTTTACAAGTACCGTCACTTAACAAAATTGGCAGTAGGTACCAATAAGGAAATCAGAACAAAATACGCTCACCAAGGTTGCAATTGATTGCTCAGCTGATTCACCAACATAGCAGCGTTAGCAGTCTCTATCGCTCGCGCCCTTGTACACACTGCATTGCACAATATCATCCCAGGAAACGGTACGCATTAGTGCAACCACAAGTGGGGCGCAATGCGGGTCTTGATCTTCAATCACATGTCTGCAGTCGTCACCTAAGCACGTGCATCCATATCTTGTTGCTCAGGATCGAAGTCCGGTAAACAAAGGCCATGCGACGATGTAGTAGGTATTTTCATGGCTTGCATCAGCGTCAGAAAAGTACGATTTTGTAGTTCCAACAGGCCCAGCAATTTTTCGTTACTAGCGTCTCCATTTTGAACACGTGGGTCGTTGTGGTCCCATCCCAATTCTGATGACGGGGAACCCATAAAGTTGCAGTCATCTGGTACACGGTTATTCTCCTCTTGCATCTTGTGGGGATACGAAATAACACCACAAATGGATAGTAAATGTCTTCTTTAATGATTTAAGAATATCACCAATCACAATTATTCACAAACTAATCGGATGGAAACGGATGCCTTTCGTGAGCTTACTCTCGCTTGCACGTGCCGACTCAACTGACGACTGACTTATCGACATCGCCTCTGCACTTTGACAAATGACAGGCCGAATGTGCTCACGAATGACATTGACGTTTCGCGAACTTGACAAGTGACTGAGGCTGATTATGATCTCTATGATGTCACACGCACTCTCACGAGCGACATATATATATATGGAGTCGGTGCCAGCAACAACTTACTAAATTACAAACTACCTATTCTATCAACAACGAAAGAGTTATATAAAAACGTGTAGAGGTTTTATAGTCAGGTCAGAAATACTTGGCTTGGCACTGACTCCAAAATGTTATTCTCCCAAACCAATTATTTTTTGCTTTTTAGTTCCTTAGTGTTTTTTTGAAGTCGGTTGTTTTTTATTTAAAAATAATTTTATTTTACTGATACAGTTATACAGGAACATAAATACTAATATTACAAAAATACTGTTTACTGTGGTCCAAATGTTATGCTCACAATTTTGCCTAGATAGCTTTAATACTTTAAATACTTAAGCAACAGTAAAACTTCCTAAAGCTAGCCTTCAACAGTGACATTTACTTTGATATCTTCGGTTTAATGATTTATTTTATTTTTTATTTTATTTATAGTCTCACGCCTGTATCCCCGAAGGGCAGAAGCAGAGGTGTAATATTTAACCCACATTTCGCCATGATTTTTTTTATGATTATGTTCTGCAAAAAGGGCAGTAACGTGTACATCAATAGTCTTCAGACTGGCCCTGCATTTTTCACATTTCCCTTTCGAACAGTACCACCTTCTTACTGATCGGTTTTCTCTCATAGCATTCTTATAAGTATTGCACCAGTAAATTTAAGGTCCAAAACGGAGCGTTAAGTTTCCTTTTTAGTTGGTAGCAGCACTGCTTCTGTAAATTAATACAATTATTTTATAAGTTATCTGTGATTTTGTTAGGAGAGAAACAAGTTGCGTTCCATTATATGAGTATTGGCGCGCTCTGATGATAATAAACCATTGAATTTGCTATCAGCAATATACACCGAGATGCAACATGTAAGTATATTTTGCACCAAATGTACCAAATGTCACATAATAATGGCCAAGCTAGACAGTCAAGTTACGACGAGAATACGACGCGACGTTTCAGACCAATTAGACTGTTTTCTTACTGAAAAATACATGCATTCTTTGCTCAATGTGCTAATAAAATATCGTATAGTTATAATACATTGCAGGCCTAAGGCAAGCATTAAAATTCTGAATAAAAAAATGCATTTAAGTACCTTTTGTAACAATGTATCTTGAGAATGATCGATTGATCTCTCTGCTGAAATTCTGGCTGGCGATCTAATTTAAACATCATTTGTAATGTGAATTGAAAATATAATTACATTGTTACATATATCAGAGTTCTATATGTTTGAGTTTCCCGCGTCGCGCCCGCACTCGCGCCCGCCTTTCACTGTGGCCGAGCACTGAAAGTTCGTTAACACACCACGTGACTGACTGGGCTGCAATAGTAAAAAAATAACTATTTGCTGCATTTGAATACCTAAGTGCTTTACCAACAATAAAACAAAAAAAGTAAATAAAACAAAAAAAATATTTGTATTTAAAAACGACATAAATCCAGAATGAACACAATGTTGGCATGGCTTATTTTCATTATTATAAAAATCAGAATTGTCTTCATAATACCCACAATAGCCTCAGCACATTGGCATTTTACATGTATACTGGTAAATTGCTTTATTCAATTCATAATCAAATGTTCATCATCCTCAGCCTTTAACAGTCCACTGCTGGACTAGGCCTCTCCTTTTAAAAGAGGAATTGGCCTACTATACCACGCTGGCCAACCGGGTTGGTAGTTGGTATAGGGTTTGTATCAAGTTTTCCTTCTCTTACAGTGCTGCTCTCTGCATAATATGCTCCGTCTGTCGGCTCTTACGACACCCATGTGATGATATGGGGTGAGGACATTCCATATTCTTAATCCGTCACCACACGGACTGTTCAATTCAATCAAATTTAACTCAAAAGATAATGTCATAATGACCGAGTTCTGAGATAACAAACATCCTAATTGAGACCCTTTTTCTTCTTCTTTGTCCTTTTTTAAGTCGATTGAAAATCTCGCGCGTACGCAAGAAAATCAAGGCCAATATTCAACATAAGGCAAAGAATGCAACATTTTGTTTACCTACTCTACTTGTAAAATAATCATTGTCCTTTGGAACAGCGTTCAGTAACTTAACCAACTACTAAAACATAACTAAACCAAACAGTCAAAAACTTAACCAACCCTTGGTAACTTAATCAAGACGTATATACTGTCCATTCACGAAGCAAAAGTTTAGCTTTGGGTGAACATGTTGTCCATTTAATTCCACATTATTGGTCTCATAGTACACCTTCAAAGTGACTGGGCACTTCTTACTGCTGAAAGAAGAGCATCGCCATACTGTGTACCTTGTGTACTGTACCCTTTGTGGAACTTTTTCTATTGGAACAGTAAGTATACTCGTCGTATATAACCAGATTTTTGCCGCGTCTCGAATGTTGTGTATATTATACTTGAGTCTGAAATATAAGTTTATTTATCTTAATAAAATACGAATTATAATTTTTCTTAAGTATATTCGTATGATTGATGAGTGATTGATTCCCCGGTCACAGCGCGTTCATCACCGAAATGGAAACGCCTCGGTATCATAAAGATTTATAACAGTCGAACAGTAAGCACCAAAAAACCCGACACTTTTCTATATCCTAGAATACATATATATTTCCATCTGGGTTGCGAAGATGACGGCATTCGCTCCGTAGACAGGCTAATTACTTCAAATCTAGAAGCGCCTTTGGACGAAACTTTGGTTTACTTTATGATGATGATGTTTAATAGATGTATTTATAAAATTAAGATAAGAGTAAATAAGAAAGAGACCAATATTCTACCAAGGAACCCAAAAGGTAAGAACACTAAATCAAAACAAGTTTCCATAGAAAATATATTTTATTTAATAAGGTATAATTTTAATTGTACATTGGATATATTCTGCCTCGTTAGTCTCGCGGCATAAGTGTGCGCGTGGGATTGGGAGGTCTCGGGCTCGATCCCCGGGTCGGGCAAAGTGTTAATGGGTTTTTCCGTTAAGAAATTCTCAGTAGCAGCACGGAGTCTGGTAATGTGCCCGGTACGGCAATAGGCTTGCCCCCTATTACGTGGGACTAAAATAAATCTAGCGAAGAGTAGGTGTAGCAATATACCTCTGCCTACCACTTCGGGGATATAGGCGTGAGACTATGTATGTATGTATGGAAATATTATAATTAACTTTAAAATAACGGACTATTCTATGTACCTACCAATAAACAATTTTGAGGCGTAATCAGCAAGTTACTTTATTACAGCTGAGGAAAAATGTAATCATGGAGTACAGGTCTAAAAACGCCTCGCAAAAGACTCTTGCTAAGGTTTTTTTGTTAGAAAAGTACCATGACATTTCTTCACATTTTTTATTGGAAAAGACATCTGGCTCATTAAAAAGTTTCACCACTTATGGTACTACAGTTACAGAAATTTTACTTATTTATTACCAAGAGAGTTTTATGTCTTAGTACTAAGAAAACTAATCAATATGCGGGTCCACACAGGGCGAAGCATTTGCCGCGTGAGGATGCTCGCTCTGTGTGGACCCGCCTAATGGATATGTAAAGTGTGTGTACCTTTTAATATTGATCTACCGAATTAATGATAATTTGGAAGTAGGTACATAATGACATATAATTAAAAATGTTAATGAGATTCATGAAATACCCGTAGTATTTTTACCATCAAATCAACTGATCATAAAACGATTGAGATAGTTAGGCCTCGCTCATATTGGTCATGAGCGTACGCTTGGCGTCCGCCCGGCGTCCGTTTGGCGTGCGCCCGGCGTTCACTTTGTACTACAGAATGAACGCTCTCACCCAATGCGAGGTCGGCCTTTGGCCGCCCTCATTGACGCTGACAACAATGTGAGGGTGGCCATTAATGCGGTATCATCTAATAGGCATAACTTATTTGCAAAAGAAATTATACACGGGATGAAAAGATCGAAAATAATACTGAGAATGAATAGCCGCCAATAGAAAGAAACGTTCTTTCTATCAGTACGTACTGTTAAACATTTTCTACAATCCTTAACACTATCACCAAAATGCACGTAGCAGTTTTCACTTCTTAAGGTCCTAAGACTGACGACCTTATTGGGATTGTGGGCAGCAGATGGATACGGTTGGCTCAAGATCAGTCCATGTGGAGAGCCTTAGGGAAGGTCTTTGTCCAGCAGTGGACGTCTTTCGGCTAATATAATGAAAAAACTTAGTACTTGATCTGTACATGTGACCCAGTCTTCGTTACGAAGTACTGCGGCTTGTCATGCGAATGGGATCCTCTTGTTTCCACTGTATTTGTTGTCTCGTGCATCATTAGTCTGGCTCTACAAAATTTACTTGTGAAAGACGCACACCTCCAAGTACTCACGCCCTTAGTAAGGCTCTTCCTTTCAAAGGTGTAAGAGTATCCATCGTATAATATCATCGCTTTTCCACATCTTGTCTTTATGACTGTGATTCCTGTTAAGAAGATACTTCTATGTTAGTAAATAAACTACATGTTTTTATTTATTTATTTAACATTTTATACTAAATAAACATTATGTACATAAGCAGTAAATGTAAATGTAGGGTCTTTAAGTAATTATATTATAAAATTATTATGTTGACGTTCATAAGCGTCACATTGTGACCTAAATGAATAAAGGATTTTGACTTTGTACATAGGCGGACAGCAACGACTTTTATTTACCAATCAACCTAAGAAGATAAAATTTATATCTTACCTAAGTCTGGTTGTTGGGACTATAAATTTCTCTTTCTCGAGAGTCATACTTATCTATTAAAAACTCGGCTAATCGTCGCTTGCCAACACGAAAATATCTAACATGCTTGAAGGAGCTCAAAATATGTCCTTGTTGTATTAAATAATAAACTTCTTGGTATTTATAATGTAACTTTACTACGAATTCATTCACTTACAAAAAATAATATTTTAGATTAATAATTATGATAAGAATTAACATCACTATAGTACGGCACATGGTTATTACTCTACGAATATAAGTAAGTATAATATGTATTGCGTATGTCAAAGTCAATTCTTTTGCGTAGTATCATCCACGTTGTATTGCATATTTCCAGAACCTACTATTTTAAAGTTTTCACAGATAACAAAATCTTTGGATTGAATTTAGTTTCTATAGCTTGTTTAGTTTAAGGTTCTTTATCAGTCTATCATTTTGGTTTTTAATTAAATTTTGAATATTTACGGGGATTATTTTAGTTCTCCATAAAGTAAGTAATCCCGCCACCTTATGGAATTTCTTATAGAAAATCAAAACTTCAAATGGCAAATAATATAAGGAATGTTGTGGTTGTGTTCAATGTAATGACTATAGAACCAAAATAAACCACGCAAATATAAATATAGTTAAAATACTCCAAAATATAATAAAAACGAAGAAAAAATTGTTACCGCTTAGGAAATTCGGGGTATTCCTGAAAGCGCAACTATTTTTGAGCGCAACTAAAAAAACGCAACTACTTTATTCCACAAAGCGCAACTAAATATCAAGATACAATAGTGCTGGTTAATAACAAACGGAAAATATCGATAGTTGATAAGACAGGACATTTTAGTATACTTTAGTTGTTGCTGTGCGCCTGAGTTTTACCTATAACATCCAGTGCTTTATTTCTGATTCATGACCCTAAAACCAGGTTTTATTAGGCTACTAACTTCTGTTCATTTATGTTACCCTGGTACTTTTCAAAATATTTTCCTGATTGGTATTTATTACCAGATTCTATAAACACTTCTAATCTCTGTTCATTTTTGTTATCCTGGTACTTTTAAAAACGATCACCATAATATAATAAATAAAAAATCGGCAGATGATTTACAAATCCTATCGATAGTTCATAGTCTTTTAAAAATCTGTTATGCCCCTTCACTATTTTTCGACGCGGTTGCGCTTTGTGGAATAAAGTAGTTGCGCTTTTTTAGTTGCGCTCAAAAATAGTTGCGCTTTCAGGAATACCCCGGAAATTCAACCATGACATACACAAAAATGATTTTGGAACAATTATTACTAGGGATGTCCCTAGTGAGTCCCTAGTGTAGATGATAAAACTTAACAATACTAACTGAATTTTATTAAAATTCAGTAAATGCTCATTTACTTATACAAACTAAAACTAATAAATCGTAACAAATTGTATTAGCCTCGTTAAATTTACATTATTATGTAATGAACTAATGACTTAACTTTAAAATGGCATTTTATAAAAAAATTGCATATGAAATATTCTTTATTCATACTATAGGTATATACATTAATTCAGTATGTTTATTATGTTTTCACTGTTGAATTACATTAATTTTTAACAACTAAAAGATACATTACTCTTTTCATACATGCTCGCCGGTTACGGACTTCGGACTTTTCCGTTTTTCAAGACGTCGCCAATTTGGTCGACGAACGTCGAGTAATGAATGCAGAGGAAGCGCGTGAGGTTTGCAAGGATAGAAGCAAGTGGCGATCTGTTGTCTCTGCCTATCCCGACGGGAAAAAGGCGTGAGCATATGTATGTATGTATGTAAAAGATACATTAAGTACATTCATATATTTCAGGAACCACTTTTCGACAAATATTATGTTGAGGTGTTTAATTTATATATATATGTGAACACTAGCTTTTGGCCGCTGCTTCGCACGCGTAAATTTCGTTTAAATAAAAAGTTTTGTACTACCTCCCTTACACACCTCAAGGGACATACATAAATGCCAAATTTCACCTACTTGCGTGTCAATTTGGTCGACGAACGTCGAGTAATGAATGCAGAGGAAGCGCGTGAGGTTTGCAAGGATAGAAGCAACTGGCGATCTGTTGTCTCTGCCTATCCCGACGGGAGAAAGGCGTGAGCATATGTATGTATGTATGTAAAAGATACATTAAGTAGGTACATTCATATATTTCAGGAAGCACTTTTCGACAAATATTATGTTGAGGTGTTTAATTTATATATATGTGAACACTAGCTTTTAGCCGCTGCTTCGCACGCGTAAATTTCGTTTAAATAAAAAGTTTTGTAAAATACATACATGCCAAATTTCACCTACTTGCGCTCAGTAGTTTCAGCTGTAGCGTGTCTGTCAGTCAGTAAGTAACGCAAGGATTTAATATATACAGAATGTCAGTATACCTATAGATATCATCGTCCTGGCGTTTCTCGGTTGGATCTAAGACTGTCGCCTTGGACCCTGAGGGGTACTTGACAATTTAATACCCGAGACCCTCTGCATGAAAGTCTGTTCGTATCTTCATTGAGGTATCGCAGCCTTACTTGTATAGTAAAACATATTATCTAATATAATATAAAGACATATATGAGATATTTGAATTTCGTAACACAATAAAAAATGACACACACATAAAAGATAGAATTTTAAAAATAAGTTTCACGGTAATTATTGTGATACCTAAGATTATTTAGTCTTTATTAGGAAGAATTACGAGCAATAAGTACCAAAAACACTAATTTACTATTAAATATAAGAATAATCCGACAGTTCTCCTGATTCAAATACTATTTTTGGAAACAGTCTATAGAATGAAACTATTACAACATAAAAAAGTCAGACAAAATAGGAGACTTTAATGGGTCTTTCAATTCCTTTTTTACCTATGATAATTTGTTGGGAAAACAGTGTGAGTTTCTAAGCTTACGTCAACTTTCTTAGGGCGGAGTGAATCAACGACCACTCCGGTCGTTCTGATACCTTTTTTTATTGCAGTTAGTCGTAGTGCAGCCTGGCGTGCGGCTAACCGCATAGTGCGTAGATGCTTATTATCAGGAAAATCTTCACCGTTGATGGCAAGCAACCGCAAAATAGCACTATCCGCGTAGTGTGTATTGAAAGCGTCCAGAAACTCATTTCTCATACAAATTTTTGATTGCAGTCAGCCACACGGCTAGGCCGCCTTCCGGCTAACCGCATAAGTAGGCGCCCTAATACCCTCCCGGGGGTGCATGCGTATGTGCGCCAAAAGATCCTACGACCTCCTTGTTGATCATCTTGACTCGAACCTGGCACCTTTTGCTGACCCGCTTAGAACAATACCACGTACAATGACCGGTGAAATTGACCCTATTGGTCGAGTAAGTGTGATCGCCAATTTTTAGAAGATAACTGCCAGTCGGTAATGGTATCAGTTTGATTTCTGGAAAAGATAAAAAAATATCATTATTGTTTTATTAATGATAATATTTAGATTGATATTAAATACTGTTTGGTTCACAGATGTTAATAAATATAATTGACTATGGCTTTCGGCTTTCCTGAAATACTTTACTTTAAGCCATCTTAGAGTGAATTATTATTTATTGATGACTTTATTAGATTGGCCTTGTAAACAAGAATACAAAAATAAATTTCAAACCTAGCAGAAGCGGGTCATAGAGCAGAATTATATCAGATACTAAAACGCCTTGCACTCTTGTTAAATTATTTAAAAATTTAAATATGGCTTTACTGGTTTTCTTGTTACTACGAAGTAGACAATCTAGGTTTGTTCTGCATGTAGAATAAAATAAGTGTGATTTATAAAAATTAATCTTGGCGTTCGATTGCTTTTATTCGTGGTTCGCGCCTCATATTTTAACCTGCTTAATTGATCAGCCACTAAGCATATACAAATAACAAGTTAATTTAAACCAATTTACACAAAGCTGAAGTATCCGATACTTTGTTCTAAGTAGTTGGTAGGCAGAGTATTACGCTAACTTCAATAAAAATGCAATTAGTTTTTTCAATTAGATAGTAACTAAATTTTTATTTTTATAGTAAGAAAATATCATCTTAAAAGGCTTATTATATATATATATATATATATATATATATATATATATATATATATATATATATATATATATATATTAGGTTTTAAAAATAAGAAGAATTCTATCAAATGTCTTTTTTTATAACTTGCTACGTTTATTTAGTATTAACATCCAATCGCTTAATCCGAATTATCAGGAAGAACAAACATATTAAATAAATGATAACTTGTCATTGTTACTAAAAACTTAGGAAATAGCCTCTTATTAAAGTAGGATATATATATATATATATATATATATATATACCATGAAGCATAAATATGCTTCATGTTTGACGCACACATATCGCTTCAGAAAAGTCTCACGCTCATCCAATGACATCAAATCATTCCCACTAAGCGTGACTCAGGGCTCTACGTCGTACGGGAATGGCTATCCAGCAGTGTTCACCGTGACGTAAACGTGGAAACACCGAACCGTAAGCACGGTGTCACCTAGCCGTAAGCGCGGTGTCACTTAGCCGTAAGCGTGGTGTCACCCAACCGTAAGGGCGTTGACACCTAGCCGTAGGTGAGGCGGTGGCAATCCATTACTAAAGTGACATGAGTGTGCCAATAATTATTTTTCTTTTCCTCAGATGTTCACAACCTGAGATATTTCCCTTCTACCACACAGTATCTAAACGGTGGATGGTTATGTTCATGGTACGTGTACCCGTAGTCGATTTTATTGTCATTGTTTATCACCAGTCTAGCACGGCATCTCTTGCTATTGTGAGATGAGCAACGCCAGTGAAAAGTGCCTTTCTTCGGAAACTGTCGGGAGTAACTGTAGGTGTAGTCGTTCAGAAGTAGTAGCTGCTTGCCTGACTGTGATAGGATGAATTGTACTGAAAAAATAACATACTGTAAGTAATACTTTAATCCATATGATAATATAGGTAATCTAATATAGAAAAGAAAACTAAAAAAAATACATTATTTTTGATTCCAGCAAATTTTATTTTCTGAATCAATCCGGGATACAGTGCAAACCTATAAAGTATCGTAGATAAAATTGAAACAAAATACTTAATAGCAGACATATTTTATTAGAAACATATTCTCAAAATACATGTCTATACCTTTTACTATATTTAGAAAAGAAAGTTGCATAAAATACATACATACCTACATATTTGCATATGAAAATGTAAAGAGCAACAAAATTTGCATTTTTTTTTGTACAAATAGATAACAGTATAATCTTCTTTATTTATACAAGAATTCAATTAATGCTAACCGAACCGATTTGACATCAAATAGCACCAAAGAATTTATTACTAGATGCTCATGATACTAATTATATTTATATATAAGGCATTCATAATCATCCTTCTAGTGTTATCCCAGTTGCAACCCGGGGTCCGCTTATTTAATTATATCAAGTATAAACATTCGTGTGTGTAGTTTTATTTTTTCTGAATCTGCTTAAACTTAAAAGTGGAAATGGAAATTCTTATAATTATATTTCTAATTATATCTATAAAACCATAATTTCACATGATAAAAGCTAAACAGTAGGGTAATTATAAAGAAAGAGAAAGAAAACATATTATTTACAATCTTCTAAATTGCATTTCACATTTACGTTTAATGCTTCTTGCATCTTATAGGTTCTGCTGTACGTTGTCTTTCAGTCAATCAGTAACGCAAGGATTTCATATATACAGATTTAAATTGGTTTAGTTAATGCTGAGAGAAAACCCTAATATATTCACCATCTCGAATAACATACTTAGGAGGTGGATGATTGTGTTCACAGTTCGCTATAACTATTTTATTTAACTTATTGAGCACAATTCTTCCCTTACAAAAATTATTGACTTGACATCGCCAGTGTACTGTGCCTTTTTTCTTAAAACTTTTATAACGACTATAAGCATGGCCGTCCAGAAGTATTGCTTGGTTGCCATATTTCGTCTTCACAAATGTGTGCTTCTCTGAAACAAGATTTTTACATAACTTAAACTAAACTTATTATTAGGGTTGTTTTGCACCTCACTTAGAAAAATTAAAAACATTTCTGAAATTTGCTTTTTGCGAGTCTAATGGAAGGACTTAATAAGCTCATATCAAGAATATTATGAATTTTTTTTTTATATATACTTCTTTAGGATCTAGAGTCAATGAATGCAGAAAACAGAGAATCAAAACAGAAATATTTTATAAAGCTCATAGATTTATTTTACTAATAATTTTAACTTTAAATATACTACTAACAACAACGTTAAATGCTCTTCAAGAGTTGTGATGGACGAAGAAACAATGAAATTGTACTTTACAAAATTCTGTTTTACCAAACAACTGGTAACAAAATGTAACCAGTAAAAATCATCCCATCATAAACTTTAGGTGTTTGTGTTGCTTTGTTTTATATAATCTATAGCATTGCCATCGAAAGGATGAATTCCAGTTTCACAAAAACCATACTGAATCAATTCTCGTGTCAAACTCTCAGTGATAGTTTTCTTAAGAAGTAGCGCATACTCTGCCCGTTTCAAACGACAATCGCTACTTTCCATCTTCAGTTGTAAATATTCAATTTCCATACTGCTTTCAAGTGATAAAATATTGCCTTATCTAAGGGATGCAATAATACGTTTTGTAGAAGGAATCAATGCAATCAAAATTATACCGTTTTCTGTACAAGATTCTACGACTTGGAGAGATAAGTAGGAAGCGTGCGCATCTAAAAATAAAACTACAGGCTTCTAGATATTTTCGGTGATCAAAACTGGATTCAAAGTATTCGCAACGTATTCATAGCAATTGTCTGGCGTCATCCAGCGGTTCTCACTATATTTGGTATCGTTTTGAATGGAAATATTGCCAATTTTACCATCGACAGAAGCTCTTATCAACAACGTCAGAGATTCTTTTTCAGAGAGCCCGAATTTTGTGAATTCGTTCTTTTCACCTTTTTTAATGAGTGCAGCTTGGCTTTTAGGACCAAAACAAGCAGACTGGTCACAATAGAATATTCTAAAAGAATCAAACTATACTGAATAAAATAGGTAGTGCGAGACCACTTTAAACTATGATTTAGCTTCTTAGTCAGTGATTTCTAGTCGTGCTGCTTTCAAAATTGTCATGATTTTTTCCTTTTAAAACGGAGTATCTTTTCATAAAACTTTCATGCCAGGATCGACCGGGTGTTCCTATAAATTTGAGAGGTCGATTTAGTTCTGCAGTAAATTTTAGAACGGAGTGAATTAGTAATATTTTTGTGACGCGAAAGCCCATGTTAGTTATCCGGACTACCCAGTTGACGACTAGTGCTTCCTCATTTGGTTTTAAAACCGTAGGAGGCCCAGGTAGCAGTTGTTTGACATGTCTCTGATTTATCTTGTCGTATATAGTTTGTGTAGGTATGTCCATTATTATCTCAATGGGTATGTCTTATATTTGAAATGCTTCACGCACTGTTAAGGCGCCTGTTTTGATTTCTTCTAAAGCTTTTTGCAGGGTAGCCGCCGTGTATTTTTTAGAAGCCGTAAAAGTGAGAAATTATTTTTTATTTTGCGATCGATAGATAGAAACACTCTGTAACGGCGTTCAATTTTAAACTTTTTTGCTCTTTAAACATATGACTGATGAAGAAGGATATGTAATAACTACTATCAATATGTAATAAAAATACTATCAAAATATTCAGAAAGAATTGTGTTTATAAAATCTACATTAGAGGTTTTTTACAGTAATATTGGTAAACGTAATCCATTAGTAAAACGTAGTCCATTTTGAATATATATAGTAAGAAATTACTATATTCAAAATGGACTACGTTTTAATGGCTGTTGATCACGAAAAGCTATATAAATATTTTCAGGATGTTTACAATACCTACTTTAATATAATTTACTATCATGGTCGTGTTTTAATTGCATTCATTCTTCATCTTTGAAAAAACATCGGTCACGTCAGGAATAAATCCTATATCGCACAATCATTCAATCAACTCACTCAAACAAATACACAACAAATTATGGTTTATGCAAATTATTCCTCATTGTAAATATTTTCTGGATATTAAGCGATGGCCTTGGCGAACATGCCTATCTTCCGTTTATTCTTTTAAAATATCAAGGTATCATGCGCAAGATAGTTCACTAGTAAACATGAGAAACGAGAAAGGAAGATCATTAAAGGCGGGAACGGATCCAATAAGCAGAATTATTAATAATAATAATCCATTTATTTGCAAAGAATATAGGTACATACATTAGATGACACAATTAACTAAAATATTAATTCAAAGAGATAAATAGAGAGCGCTGTAGGTGTCCCGTTACCGTGCCAGTACATTGTACCATGCCTTAAAGTTTTATGAAAACTCCATCTCGTATAACGTGTTGCTTCGAAGCATGGTTGTGGTCATGGCTTGCATGTAGAATATTATATTCGCCGTCCAGGACAATTTTGGCTCGACAATGCTTAGTATTTACCGCCGAACATCGCCAATGGTCGGTGCCCTTTATAGGGAACTGGCGATAATGGGCGTAGGTGTAGTTTCTGAATAGAATAAGTTGTCTACCGCTTTGAGATTTCACGAAGGAAATATCTGGAAAATATAAATTATATTAGTCGTCACTGAAACAGAAAACTTCCTCTGTTATTTTCAAACTTCATTACATGCCTTAGAGCAGTAGCTCCTGACCTAGGGACAATTATTATCCCTGAGTGAGTAAATCAGCAAATATATGAGAGTATTCATAACATCAAAATTAAGACCAAATCTTATAATATTAAAATAGACTATCGCCGCACGCTTATGTTTACCTCCTTGCAATCTACGCGTATGGGTAACAATATATCAAATTTATACCACTGACGGGTATAACTTTTCATGGTACTTAAAAGTACCGACACCAGGGTATGACATTACATACTTTGTAATGTAAGTAGTTCTACAGACAAACCAGGGAAATTTACTGATGGTTAGTACTTTCAGTTATAAACCTGCTCATTTTGTATATATAGACAAGTTGCTTCAGGGTTTTTTATTTAACATAAACACATCACTCATTATCAGACTTGTATTTTCATCATCAGCCTTGTACATGAACCATCCCACTGCTGGACATTGGCTTTTTCTCACCATATGAAGGCTAAGGTCCATCACGCTGGCCAAATGCGGTTTGGCAGACTTCGCATGTCTTCGAGAAAATTGAGGAGAATTCAATTTGTTTTATATTTTCTTAATAAAAACTAATATACTCTTAAGAATTAAGCGACTACGATTTTTTTAAGGTTTACCCATATTTTAGCTGTAGTCATAGACAGATCTTTCACTGCTATTAATACAAACATAATAATCCAGGCATCGAAATATTACCGCCTAGAAGTGGGAATTAAAAAAATGAATTGTACCTACAACCTGGAACATATTTGATAACACGTTAAAAAAGAACTATTGTGGAATATTAACTTATTTACTTTATCAACAGATACAGAAAATATTTTAAACATATTACTAGTACTTTTTATGTATCCCTATAAGTATGACAATTGTTAAAGGGTTAGTATTCTATCACATAATAATATAGACAATCTGTACAAAGCTTACAACCAAAATATTGTTACATATTTATTTTTTAAATGGCAGAAAATGTAACTTCCGCATTTGGAATAAATCCTGTATCGTTATGAACTTAACTACATTTAAAAAACAGACGAAACTACAGTCTAGCTCAAAGCAACAATATCTGGAACTCACAAATAAAGGCGTTGTCAAGTGTGGGTATTGAACCCGCAATATTTGGCGTTGTATTAAAAGGTGAGGCGACCATATTTGGCATGTACATATGTACCTTAGGGACCGTATGTATGCACTAAGAAGCAATTTACCGAAATACCCACGGGATCGAGCAGAAACGGTCAAATAAAAAATGTACAGGCGAATGTTTAGCTGAGGGCCTCCAGTTCAAATCATGTGAACTGTATTCTTTCATTTTATACGTTCATATTTCCCGTTTCGACTCTTTGGTGGTGGATGATTATGATCATAATTTCTCAAGAACATGTCGTGTGTGGCAAAGTCTACCACAAGTACAGCCTTGCAGATTTTATCGGTGGCTGCTAATGTGCAGACCCATTCTTCAGTACCATCTCTCTTATTCTTACGACAGTAGGAGTACATAATTATATTCGTTGACTAAAAGAAATTTCTTGCCTTTGTCAGACTGAATGAATTCAAACTTGCAATCTGAAACAAAACTTCGTATTGAAAAATGTATTATTATATATAGTTATTATATAGTTAGATCAATATTAATTAAATGTACTTGCAATGCAAGGAAAAGGTACACCAAATGGTGGTATTACATTTCTTGAATGAAGGGAAATGTATTTTTTGGTGTTGATGCAAACAATAAAATAGTCTTGTATATATTTTTTTCTACTAGCTTGCTGCCGGTGCAGTGGAGACTCCATATTTGCCTATGTTACTCAAATATAATGTAGCATTCCAATTGGGAAGATTTTTTAAATCAGTCTTGTAGTTTTTGAGTTTATTCGATATAAAAATACAAATCTTGCTGCATTATAATATCAGTATAGAGGTACACGGTCCGTGTGGTGACGGATTAAGAATACGGAATGTCACCACCCCATATTATCCCATGGGTGTCGTAAAAGCCGACAGAGGGAGCATATTATGCAGAGAACAGCACTGTAAGAGAAAAAAAACTTGATACAAACCCTATACCAACCCGTTTGGCCAGCGTGGTATAGTAGGCCAAATCCTCCTTTCAAAGGAGAGGCCTAGTCCAGCAGTGGATGGTTAAAGGCTGATGATAATATAGAGGTACAAAATATACCTCTCCCTGGGATGCTAATAAACGCAAAATAATATCAACATCACACTTTTATTCATTAAGCCATCGTTCCGTCTAAGCAAAAACACTTATAAAAAATACACCCTAAGTCACAAAATCATTCATATGTACTGGTTTATAGGTATCTACAGTCTATCATACTTTCCATTTTTATTCTTTGGTGGTTCATGGTTATGTTTGAAGCATTGGTTTAAAACTTTAGACCTTTTAAAGTCTACTAAACGTATGACTTTGCATTTTTCTTGCTATATGAGGCACATTTGTATTGGTCTGTATGATTGACTTTGTTTCTCTGTCTGAGGATAAAAGTGTAACCATTGCTGAGCTGCAATTGTTCACCGCTATCCGTAGTTACGAATTCAAATTCATGGTCTGCAAGGAAATTATTGTATGATATATCAGCTATATCTTAATATTCTAGTATTTTTTGGGGTGTAAAATTTTGTAAGATATACACAAAAGTAACTAAAACAATTATATTACGCGTTAAACATTTATATTACATAATGTCTGTAACGCACTGTTACAATAATATTTATAAGTACAACCATATTTTATTCGTTGAGATTAAATATTTTTATAATTACTAGGACTTTAAAACACAGATTAAAAAAATGTGCTTCTACCTAATCAGTAGATTCTATGAAACACTGAAATACTAAACTCAAAAACACTAGCGACATCATGGTTGATAAAATAACAAATGTCAAAAACAACTTTAATGACAGCGCTAAATCTGCGTTAGAAAGGCTCTGTTAAGAAATTACCCATACATCACCAAAATGCACCTTTTACGTTTAGGAATAGAAAAGGAATCGCCTTCAGGTTTCTGGATGCTAAGTCAAATACAAATGAATACAAAGTAGTTGAAAGAAATATCTTTAGTAGGTCGTTTAGGCGTTTGAAATGACACATATTTCTAAATTTTCAGTTGCGAGCGACTTTTATTTTCCAATTCGAGAAACACCAATCACTCACTTTATTTTCAATGTTATTTCTTCATAAATTCATTAGAGTTAATGCTGCTGCAGAACAAGTTATCACCACACAACGAATTTTACGTCATCCACCATCCACCAATATCTTACTAGCTCATTATTCATACAAAATAATTTAGCGGGTCTTAATCGCGTAAACTTAACTTATTTAAGGTATAAATACCTATTTGTTGCCGATTTTACAACCGTCTTACACCGATCGTGGAGGTGGAGAGACACGTTATTTGCTAACTCAACATAACCACAACAATCTCCCTCAAGAGTCACCATACTATTAGACTTTAAAATATTTCCCATGATTAACAACATATTTAGGTGCGGGATGACTATTTTCCCAGTTAGCAGACACTAAACTGTTAGCTGCATCTAGAACAATCCTTGCTGTACATCCTTTCCCGTTATGAGACGAACATCGCCAATGATCTGTAGCATTGAACTTCTTCGAATGACAGTATATGTAGTCTTTGTACAGTATCAGCTGTTTGCCTTGACGAGATTCCACTATCTGCATAACTGAAAATATATGAGAATGACAAATTGAAAATGAAAGTTTATCTATAAGCATAATTATTACCAAGATTAAACTACTAGGCGTAAGAAGCTAAAATGCGGCATGCATGTTTCTAGGGCGCCGTAAGGGTATTGCTTGAAAATTCACAAATATCTCTAAACTCACATTAAAAGTCCCTATGCCATTATAATTTAAAATATTGCCCATGACGAACAACATATTTAAGTGAAGGATGGTTATGCTCCCAGTTAGCAGATACAATAGTATTAGCTGCGTCTAGAACAATTCTTGCTTTACATCCTTTCGCGCTGTGAGACGAACACCGCCAATGATCTGTAGCTGTAGTATTAAACTTCTTGGAATGATAGTACGTGTAGTCTTTGTACAGTATCAGCTGTTTGCCTCGGCGAGATCTCACTATCTGCATCTCTAAACAAAGACAAAGAAAAAATAAAATTATTTTATTGGTAAAATAATTTACGATTACGCCGTTATCACATGACCCGACTCTCCTAAAGGAGACTGGGGTCATAATTATGATATATACTTATGGTTCCGAATTTATTTAAACCATGATTCCCGCACCGAGAGTACTGTATAAATTCTGATGTTGATATTTTGTCATCATCGAAGAATTTAGCCCAATTGTACTCAGCGCGATATAATATTCCTCTCCTAAACAGTCCAAGAAAAGATATCCAATAAGGTGTATTGAAGGTCCACCTCAATTTTGTAATTTTATGTATCGTACCATGTAATGTAGGTATATGACGCACTTAGAAGTAAGCCTCAGTATTTTTTTGTGTTATAGACGGCAAAGAAGTAGACTGATCGCCTGATGGTAAGCAATAACCGCCCATCATGGACACAAACAAAACCTAAAGAGTAATAAATGCCTCCCATTGGGATGAGAATAGGAATATTGGGAAGAGCGGGATGAGTGAGAAGGAAAAGAGGATCAGGCCATACTGTTTTATCAAACGACACGCAATAGATGGCAATAGGCTCGCCCCCTATTACATTGGGACCGAAACATAACTGGCGAAAAGTGGGTCTGTAATACACCTCTGCCTACCATTTCGGATATAAAAGGCGTGAAGTTATGTTACGTTACGCAATAGTATAGATGCTGTTATTTTACGTTAATATTCTGCAAGACTGTAAGGTAATAATTCGTCCCCGGTCGACCCGGGCCCATTCATGCAGAAATTAGTATACATGTAATTATTGAAAGACAAAATGAAATCGCAATAAATTCCAAGTATTTTAATTTAAGTACTTCCTTATTTTTACATAATTTACTGAGTGAGACGGGGATCTCAGGTAGGATGTCGGGGTTCGAGAGAAACACTGCTAGGCTGAACAGGTTCTTTATTATGTCTCACTACCGCTTACATACAGTATGACCGAACTAGGTAAGCACTGGCCTGAGCTGGCTGGAGCGTAGACTCCTGCTGCTCTCCGACGCTCGCAGGGTAGCTGCTCGTAGGGTCGCCGATGAGCTGGCCAAGGTGCGCTGCGCAGGCAGCTCTGTGGTCGATGTTCAGGCTGAGCGGGTCTCAGGCGGTGCAGCCGATGTGGGCCGAGCGGTCAGGCTCAGGCGTCCGTGGCCTGGCTGTAGGAGCTCGTAGGCAGGAACGGAGGCTTGGGTGGCAGCTGGCTAGTAGCGGCACGGCGCCAGCAGCTCGTGGCTTGTAGCCCGTAGAGAGAACGTAGCCCGTAGGAAGAACGTCAGGTGCAGTGAGCCCGAAGGAAGAACGTAGCCCGTAGGAAGAACGTCAGGTGCAGTGAGCCCGTAGGAAGAACGTAGCCCGTAGGAAAAACTGGAAACAGCATAGAGAATACACAACAACCGGTCAGGAACAGGCGGTCCCTAGATCGGCTGTTATGCTTAGGAGACACAGATACTACAGACAGAACGTATAGGCACACAGACAACTAGAATATGCTTACCCCCAGCGGGACAGTAGGAAGAGAAGTAGGATAGTAATAATAGTAGTAATAGTCACTATAACCATCAGCGAGACGGTGTGTAGGGCAAGTACTCGACTTAGATCGCGTACCCATCTTATATAGGTATAGGCCTATGACTCACAACTGCCTTTGGCTAGTGAAGATGACCATATTTGGTAATATTGCGAACGGCTAAGCTGGCGTTAAGCGCCTGCGAGATATTATAACGCAATACGTGTAGTATTACGTTACAATACCCCGCTCTGTACAGCAGGATTTTTCGTGTCTAGACAAGAAAAATCCGTCTAACTAAGTCCTCCGAACTTCTGTAGACAGTTCTAAGTAGATAGTGACTATGAAACTCAAACTGCAGGTAGGTACAATGAAAGAATCTAGTTAGGTTAGGAATCAGTGTAGTTAATTATTTTAAAATCTTTGATGTGCCAACTGCCAATAGATTTACCCGATGAATCCGCTAATTCGTATACTAGTGGTGACTTTTTAGCAATAATAGTACACTTGGTAAACTTAGGAGCTAGTTTTTTGCCAAATGATTTATCGTAGGTTCTTTTCCACACAGTATCACCCACGTTAAACCCAGCCGGTTTACGACATAATTTGTATGTGTGTGTATATAAAGTACCATTGTTTTGGTGTTTACGTGCGACACAAGTAACACACGAAGATATAAACTTAATAATGTCAGCGTGCATACCAGGCCAATAATAACGCTGCGCTAAACGTTTATACGTTTTAAAAATACCTAAATGACCCGCAGCGAGTTCCGAATGGTTTTCTTTAATAGCTGTAGATCTATCCGAGGTATGTAGGACCTCTTTTCAATCGAATACTTTACGCAGTGTACATTTCGGTACCATATATCTATACAATTTATAATTTTTGATTGAATAATTAGGGAAGGATGTAGGTGAGTTTTTACAGCCATTGTAGATAGTAGTATACCACTGATCCGTAGTTTTAGTAGTATCGTTATCAGTGTTACTATCAATATCTGACACGGTAGCATTAACTTTATTAGGCAAGGAATTACTACGAGAGTCATTATTAGATAACGGAACAGAGTAAATATGATTTGGTAACAATTTAAATCTTTTCCAGAAGTCAATACCTAAAATTAACGAACTAGTAACTTCTGGAATTACGTACGCTTTTAAATAACAAGTTTTATTTTTAAAAGTGGTGGGTAGGTTGATATAGCCGATCGGTGTCAAACGATGACCACCCGCCAATCGAAAAAATATAGTAGGGTTGTCACACTTATTCAAAGGGAGATTCTTTTTAGAAATAATTTCTTCATGAGAATTATTGCCCAATATAGTCACGGCAGAACCTGAGTCAAGTAACCCAGTAAGGGGTAGATTCTTAATGGTTACATTAACGTAGGGTCGAAAATCAGTATTAGGTTTTTGATCACGGATCGCAGCCACAGAATAACTGGAAAAATACACTTTTAGAGTGTTCAGCCAATTTTTCCAGTCTTCTTTGTCAAAATATTTAGGTTTAGAAGATGTACAAACGGTAGGGTTTGTCATCTTATTTGACGAACTACGATCCGAGTAAATTAGTTTTTTGAAAACAGATTTATTTTTACAGTTAGGACAATTTACGAACGTGACATCCCTAAGGCCACACTTAAAACATATCGGATAACGTTCTCGCTTGCACGTCCCTAGTGAGTGATCAGTTGAACGACATCGCGGGCAAAACACACACCTCTTATTAGTTATTTTTGTAGGAACAGCTGATTTAGATATCATGTTGACATTATAGTGTTGTAGGTTAGGCACAGGTGTATCGTTCGGTTCGACATTTATAGATGCGACAGAAGCGTAGTTTTTTAGTTTAGACGGTTTATAGTACTGTGAATTATTATAGTGACCGTGCGTGTCCTTTTTATTTATGTAAGCTAAATCAGTTGCTACTGTGTTAGACGTAGGGTAACTAGGTTCGTGAAATTGTGCACTTAAACACTGGAACCTCTCATAGTTTAGACATAGTGTTTTTAGAGTGTCTATAGTGTCTATAGCCGTAGTACATGAAGCTAGTACTGTAGAATAACACGGTCTAATATTGTGAAGCAATATATTTAATTTTTCATGTTCGGTTAGTACCGTGTTCGGTGACAATCGCGCAAAAAGTTGGAACATAATTGATAAATAGATGATTATACCCTCAGTTTGCCCTTGAGTACGATTACGAATCTCGGCTAAAAGTTTATAATCATAGTCGTACGGTGTAAACTCAGCTGTGAGTTTACTAGCTAGTTCGTCCCATGTAGAAATGGAATATTTAACACCGCGAAACCAGTGTAACGCATTACCCGTAAAAATTTCGGACGCGTAATCGAATAATCTATTGGCAGGTAGATTTCTAACCGTCCTAAATTCCGTCACGCGTTGTAGAAATTCGCGAACGCAGCCTGTTCCGTCGAATTTGAGTTTCGATAGTTCGCCAACCCTCAAATGCTCACAGTGGACAGTTACCGGAGTCGACGCTGCCTGTGTAGGGTTTGAATCCGTGCAAGTCATCGTGACTCCGACTTCCGCCGACGGAACATTCGAGTGTTCTATCTTAGATAGCTCTGCCGACAGCATCCGAAAGCGTTCAGTCAGGTCGGATATTTTCTTGCCGTATTTTGGTTCGGATTTGTCTAATCTGTCCAATCTGTGGTAGACCTGGTTGTGCAAAGCCGTAGTTCGCTTCGCCAAGTTGTGGTCGTATAATTCCTTAAGGGAAGAGATTCGCGAATCTAAATCGGTAACTGACATGCTAGCTCCCTTGAAGTCGTCTGCTATGTCTAGGCCTGACTCTAAGATTTCGTCATTCGGAATCAGCTCGAGTAGTTTAGGTAGCTGCTTCCGTAAACCTAAAACAGAGGTGGCCGGCTCCTCTCCGCGAATAGCGACCTCATAGGTCAATTCATTTTTATTAAGTAGGAAGTACTTAATGGGGTTAGTCCTCATGATGAAATGAAGTATATGATAGGAAAAGAACGTAAGTATATTACAGCCCTCCGTGTGCAATCGCTCTGCTTTACAAAGAAACTACGACGATTCGGTGTAAAAATGTAGACAATAGATAAGTGACTTGCAAAAACAAAAAACGGTTATTTCAAATTGCGAACAGTTACGTAGGGAATCGGTAGTTGTTTGAATTAGGCAATAGTAAGGTAACACATAATAGTTATACCAGAATAGAAATTAAAGATAGACAGCAAAACACAGATATACACAAGTTAAATAGTACGTACCGGTTCGCTGATGTCTGCACCTCCTCGTTTACAAAGACTGACCTCCTAAACAAGAACAACTGCAGTAATTGGAAGTGAGACAAATAGAGTTGGGCGCCACTGAGACGGGGATCTCAGGTAGGATGTCGGGGTTCGAGAGAAACACTGCTAGGCTGAACAGGTTCTTTATTATGTCTCACTACCGCTTACATACAGTATGACCGAACTAGGTAAGCACTGGCCTGAGCTGGCTGGAGCATAGACTCCTGCTGCTCTCCGACGCTCGCAGGGTAGCTGCTCGTAGGGTCGCCGATGAGCTGGCCAAGGTGCGCTGCGCAGGCAGCTCTGTGGTCGATGTTCAGGCTGAGCGGGTCTCAGGCGGTGCAGCCGATGTGGGCCGAGCGGTCAGGCTCAGGCGTCCGTGGCCTGGCTGTAGGAGCTCGTAGGCAGGAACGGAGGCTTGGGTGGCAGCTGGCTAGTAGCGGCACGGCGCCAGCAGCTCGTGGCTTGTAGCCCGTAGGAAGAACTTAGCCCGTAGGAAGAACGTCAGGTGCAGTGAGCCCGTAGGAAGAACGTAGTCCGTAGGAAGAACGTCAGGTGCAGTGAGCCCGTAGGAAGAACGTAGCCCGTAGGAAGAACTGGAAACAGCATAGAGAATACACAACAACCGGTCAGGAACAGGCGGTCCCTAGATCGGCTGTTATGCTTAGGAGACACAGATACTACAGACAGAACGTATAGGCACACAGACAACTAGAATATGCTTACCCCCAGCGGGACAGTAGGAAGAGAAGTAGGATAGTAATAATAGTAGTAATAGTCACTATAACCATCAGCGAGACGGTGTGTAGGGCAAGTACTCGACTTAGATCGCGCACCCATCTTATATAGGTATAGGCCTATGACTCACAACTGCCTTTGGCTAGTGAAGATGACCATATTTGGTAATATTGCGAACGGCTAAGCTGGCGTTAAGCGCCTGCGAGATATTATAACGCAATACGTGTAGTATTACGTTACATGAGATTTAGTATGATTACAATCTCCTTTCTTCATTGATTTTTAACAATATTGAACACTTACAATAATTAAATAAAATTATCACCATTGCTGTTAGTTTTTAACCTTCTGTAGTCCTTTCACTACCTCCTCTTAAGATAAGGAACAATAAACGAACTTTCACTCAAACCATTACTTACAGCCCAGTTACAGATACCAGCGACGGGCGGCAGCGATTTTGATGTCCATGGCGCGTTCTACTCTGACACGACTTCGGCCGCGGCGGAGTAGAACACGGCATGTACGATTAAACAAGTCGGCACTGGACCAGTTTGAAAAAAAAACCCTTGGCTCGCTCATAGAGTCGAGGCACACTAGAAACTGGTTTTGTATACGAGTGGCAACGTGCGTGTTAAGTAGCACTAGAAGCGACGATGGCTTGCTGAGCGATTCTCGCCCTTATGGTGGTCTAGCGGGAAGTTGTTCGACTGTACATCGAAATCGCTGCTGCCACCGTCCGCGGCTACTGTTTGAGCCTGGCCCGTTAGAAATTCGTGAAATTGATTCTAACTGGGTGGTTTTTCTTTACAGACTTTATTCTCTAACACAATTAAACGGCCCTTGCAACCTTTTTCAGTATACGTAGAACATCTCCAATAAGACATCATACGGCTATCCACCTTATAATGTATACCGTATGTGTAATCATTGTGTAGTATTAATTTCGATCCAGTTCTCGATCGAATGAAAGTTATCTCTGAAATGAAATAGATATCATTAAACTCATCATACACTATCATATGGTGACCGACTAAGAACACATGGTGTTTACTCTACTACTCCCTTTTTATTACGTTATAATAAAATGCTTTTCTGCTTTTATAATATTAATTTTAATTATAATATATAAATACAACAGAATAAAACTACTTATATAACTAAACTATCCTAAACTAAACCAATAAAACTAAATGAATAATAATAATATAAAAGAAGAGGAAAAGCAAAAAACCAACTACTATAAAATGCTTAGAAAATACCTAAATGTAAAAAATATTAGAAATAAAGTTATAATTTATATAATTATTTATGCAAAGAAACCTTCAATATGATTACAAAAAATACTCGATTCGCAATTTGTATAGATCATCATCGTCATCAGCCTTTAACAGTCCACTGCTGGACTAGGCCTCTCCTTTGAAAGGAGGCATTGGCCTACTATACCACGCTGGCCAAACGGGTTGGTATAGGGTTTGTATCAAGTTTTCCTTCTCTTACAGTGCTGTTCTCTGCATAATATGCTCTCCCTCTGTCGGCTCTTACGACACCCATGGGATGATATGGGGTGGTGACATTCCGTATTCTTAATCCGTCACCACACGGACAAATTTGTATAGATACTTAGTTTTTATTCAACTCTCTCGAAATAGGATGTCAACTTTGTGACCACTCAGTGTAAATGCTTGTTTATCAGACACAAAAGAAGTCCAGGTTACTGGTCTGAAACATCCCAATGAAAATCTGCGATATAATTCGAAGCATCTGGATTCTCTGATTTGACGACAGGTATCTGAAAACGAATTAAATAATATTTTGTATGGCACTTTTTTTAAATTAATGGTGATTTCAAAATTCGCTTCGCTAGCGTGTTTTTTGCGCTCGTACGGTCGTTTCAGTATACGCGCTTCAAAAAACTGAATTCGCTATTACATATTGTAGTTGTCATGTGGTAAACGGCGCGCCTGTACGCGACATACGTTTTCAAAAACGAACCCATACGCGCGTATGAAACGCTAGTATGAAACCGCTAAAATAACTGATATGTAAGTGATAATACAAACCTATAACGACTTTTTCTGACAAAGAAGGTTCGTGACAGTGTGCTCGCCCTTTCAATACAAATGTATCATCGAAAAGGGCAAATTGTTCTCCACACTTCTCGTGCGTAGCACATTTCCAGCAAGAGACCAGATCCTTTTTATAATTAAGACGGTATTTATACCGTTTATGCAGTAGAAACTTGACTCCTGATTTCGAGGAAATTAAACTTACTTCTGAAACAAAAACAGTTATATTATTTTAATTTTAGTTTTATAAATGGGAAAACAGGCATTGGCAAAGGCAAAATATTTTTTATTCTTAGGACTACAATTAAAAGGAATTAATAAAACACAGTAATCAATATTTGTCTTTCGAAAATCTATTAATAGTGATGGGATTAAACAATAATATTTCAAGTTATTTTTATTGTTAGTAATATTACATTCTAATATTTGTGGCAGGCAATAAGCCGTTGATACATATGAAGAAAAATATATGAATGTTTAAATTGCCAATAACGATTGTTACTAAAATTTTATAATGATTTAGAAATGTGTTTTTTAATTAGCCTTCGATTGCCGATTCATTTGTCGACGCTGTAATAAATGCGGTTTACGACAAATTTTTTTGTTGCTGACGTAATAATAATAAAATATTGGTCAGCTTAGATACTAATCAAGCATCTAAATTATGCAACTACTGCAAAAAAAACAGCTTGGATGATATCTAAATTGACATCACAATAACAACAGACTTTCGGCATTCGAGAAGCTTATTCGATTTTTTTTAGTAACAATCTAATCGATCTTCTAGCTTGTATGATATAATTATATTGCTTAAAATACACATGATATTGATATCCTAAAGGCACCCTACGGTAAACGGTTTAGGAATGAGACTAGGTAAACAAAACTATATAATCTAAGAAAATAAGCAATAATTAGTACACAAAAAATAAAACTATATAGGTAATTATGACGTTATCACGGCTACAATTGTGGTTGACCAGAGTAGCGTGATGCGACCATGATCGGGCACGCCACGATAGTGGCGGTAAGTCCCGTGGTTGATGAGTGGTTGGAGAGACGTCACGGCGTCCTCACCTTCCGGTTGACTCAAATCCTTACCGGCCATGGTTGTTTTGGCCGGTATTTGTGGAGGATAGGCCGGGAGGAAACGCCCGGATGCCACCATTGTGGCAGAAGCCGCGACCCTGTCGAAGACACGGCATTGCATACTTTGGCGGAATGCCCAGCTTGGGCATCGCAGCGCCGTGATCTGGTCGCGGCTCTGAATACGGTTGTCCTCTCGCTTCCGGCCGTAGTTCAGTCTATGGTCCGGAGTGAGAGGTCTTGGAACGCCGTCGCCTCCTTCTGCGAAGCAGTCATGCTGAGCAAGGAGGCGGCGGAGCGGGAGAGGGAAATACATCGCCCTCTCCCTAACCGTAGGTCCGGGCGTCGGGGACGTCGAACAAGAGACGACCTCCGACCACCCTGAATTCAGTGCCTGCGGACGGTGAGCGCTGGGGCTGCTCCCTGTCCGCCAAAAGGCGGGAGGCGGTGCGTGTCCTCGCCGCCTCCCAAGTAGCTTTGTGAGGTGATGGATGCGAGAAGTTTGATGGATGCAAGAAGTTTGATGGATGATTGCGAGATCATGACGAGACGGGGCCCGCCAACACCAACGGCGGGCCAATCCCGGGCGGGGTCGCGAGAAAGTATGCTAATCGCGAATCGCGTGACCCTGCCAACACACGGGACCCGTAGGGACACCGCGGTGGTTTTTAGTGGGTATGCCCCGAACGCCTTTAGGGGAGAGCCTCCACATACCTCCTCCGCCAGTCCCAAGCCTAGCCGTTCTAATGGCTGGGTTGGCGGAGTTGAGATGACTCATAAGGAGAGTTTTACCACCGTAGTGAACAAAAAAAAAAAAAAAATGCGACCATGATGAAAGACTTTAATGTCTCTGTACTCCTGAGCGGACCATGAGCGTGCTATAGACATATGACCCAAACATTTCATTGCAACAAATAATATTAAAAAAAAATCCAGCGGTAAAAATCGTAGCTTACCATGAATCTATTACTTTTATAATATTTACCTACCTTGGTAAAATACTAAAATGTTTATAAATATGAACTGTGCATATGTGCACATAGCGCTTGCAACAGTACTGAAAAGTGGAACCATAAAACATCTCTGCTCATTTTTATTCCTTACATGCCTAATACGTTCATGGCACGGTCATGGTACTAAGACTTTGAAGAACTAATTGCTCTTTTTGCCTGTTGGACTTTATGTCAAATAAAGCATGCAAGATGTTGAAGTGTTATCACAGCAAATAAAATAAATTGTCAAACCTATATAGAAATATATATCATATAATATTATCGCGTATAATTGACTTTAGGAAGAGCTACGCAAAATCTGTAGAAATAATTTTACAGTGTATCAGATATGTGCAGTCATAATAAATTACGGTTTGCAACGCAAGTTTGAGTCTCGTTGTATTAGAAATACGTAATAAATTAGGTAGGTAAGTAATATTTTGATAGAAATGCATATTTAAAGTTTAATTCTGATTGATGATCATAGAAATATTTTAAGAAGAATTAAAGTTGAAATGGCCTACGTAAGAGGCTAATAAGTGACACAAAAATATGATATTTTGGTACCCAAGAGACAGGAAAACGTTATAAGGTGACCTGTAAATGTTTAGTCTGTAAAAAGTATGACATTATTTATCAGAATTTATAACATTAAGATATTTCTGACCAAAGGTTTTTGTACAACCCGAGCAACAATTATGCAATATTGCACATAATGCCGTTCTACGCACGTCAAGACCACGTCACAACCGATATAATGACCACAAACCTGCTACACTCTGCATACATAATACATATCAATAAGGAAGTATTAGTGTGAGCCCTACGCTATATTTTTATATACTGTCCATCATGGATACAGTATTTCGCTGGGGGATGCGTATGTTCGTTCTCAAGACCAACGATTGCAAACTTCTCATCCAACTTGAGTTTTGCATTGCAGCCCCTACAGTTGTGTGTAGAACAGTACCAGTGGAAGTATTTCGTCTTCTTGCATTGTTTCTTGCAGTAGTATGTGTAGTCATTGTACATGACCAAGTGCTTGCCGGAGTACCGGGATTTCGCCAGTAGTATCACTGAAATTATAAGACTTTGTCAGTAACTGCTTTGTTTTCTAACTCGCGAAAGCACTGAATGCACTGGTTGAACTCCGTCTAAACAAATTAAGATTTTTATTTATTTGGTAATTCAGCTACTTGTACAATTATGAATTTACAAAGCGTGGTACACTTTTATCGACTCAAATTTAAATAGATGCCACCAAATTAACATACTTACCAAAGTGCACTTTATTCATATAAAGTTTCTTATGTTTTCAAATTACCATAATACTCACCGAACTGCACTTACGTATGTATATTTTATTTACTGTACTTTTCAATGGTTGTATTTTGTTCGATCGCTGAATTAAGCAATCCTCCAGAAAATAGGACAATTAATTGAGATTATTTTCAGGCATTCCAGTTGTATGTTAGCTACAAATAACTTGATTTGAAGATATTGAACGACTTAGAAATCGCCCATATCGCTTTCTTTAGTACCTATGTAACTTCAGGCCGAATGGCATACAGACCGCTTTGCTTGGCTGACTTATGTCAGTTTTAGAAAAAACCCGTTCCATAACCCACGGGTAAAATTATATCTACTTTACAATCATGTTATTCTTTATGTGTTCTGTATCTTTGTTAAAATTATTATCAAAAATAGACCTGAGTATTTGTAAGCATAAAATATATTTGCTCATAAAAACAAACACACAGCATTAATTTGTTAAAAATGACTACATTACAAAAATTTAATTTTCGATTTAACTCAATTTATATTCTAAATATCATCATCATGTTAGCGCTGTCTATGTTGCGATCCAAGACCATCGCCTTGGAGCCTGGATTCCGTTGTTTTCGAAACATATTATTCTTTCATTACTGTCATGATGATCTTTGACAGTCGTCATGGGGAGTCTGTGGATCAAGCTTAATATCTTGCCACGCCTAGTTAGACTAGAAAACAGCCCTGAGGTTCAAATGCGTGAGTCCTGGATGTAACCAAGAAAACGCTGTGACGATGATTCCTATATCCTTATATAGAATCCTTCAGATATCATACGTTGGCAGCGGATGCTTATGTTCCAGCCTCGCAGAGACCACAGCCCTGTCTTTTGGTGACGCATCACTTGTAGTAATAATCCTCGCTGTGCAAAGCCACCCACTGGTGCACGTCCAAATCTTAGTCTTCGCGTTATTCTTGTGACAATAGAATGTATATCCATTCACCATTGCGAGCTTTTTGCCGTTCCTCTTCTTCATCCATCTCACTAGAAACAAAAACGAAATTCAAAATCATAACCTAAGCCAAAAGACGTCCTCTACTGGACATAGGCCTTCCCTAAGACTCACCATCTTGAGCCGCCCGCATCCATCCGCTTTCCGCGATTCCACAAGATCGTCGGTCTACCTTGCAAGAGGCCTACCTCTGCTACGATGTCCAGGCGGAGCTGCCAGATCCAGAAAACTTATTTAATTATTTTAAAAAGAATGAAAAGTAGAATTGACGACCTACGTGGGTGACCTAAATGATGTAAGATAAAATAATCCCTGAAGAATTCCATTAATTAAGGCTGATATTACTCACCTATTTACTGTATACTAGCATGATATTCCAGACCTACTATTACAAGAATAAACGTGCAAATTTGTGAGGATTGTTGATGCATGGATACAGATTTTGATGAAACTATACAGTAATATAGTTCATACATCAGTTTAGCATATTGGCTACTTTTCTCGATAACAGACTTCATGTGGGCAAAATTTTGCGCAACATCTAGTCTAGTATAAATTTAAAGTGTTGGTTAGCAATAAGCTGTGGGTATTATTACACTAATAAAACAATAAAATATAGAATTAAGAAAACATGCATTTATTTCCTACATGTGGGTGTAATATTTACACCTCTGCCTACCCCTTCGGGGATACAGGCGTGAGACTATAAATAAATAAATTTTCTACACTTAATAGTTGTTATAATAAAATCAATCGGAAGTTTCAAGTGAGTCTCAAATCAAATGATGTGACGTCAAACAATTAGGGCTACCGTGTCCTAATTGTTTTTGTTGTTTGCATCCGACAAGTAATATTGAGCCTCTTCTAGATATACGTAGGTTTAAAGACAGATCAAGAAAGGACACGATAAATTAATCGTACTATTCAAATTACTATGCTATATGATATTTAAAACTTGCAATTATCCTTAGGCAACATCATTGCTCAAAACGTTTTACTAAAGACGAAAACATTTACTCTACAAAAGTTTATTTTTATGTTTAATTTGTTACTAAGGTGCATAGGGTTCCCACCAAGAACTTAGGGTCCCAAGCCAACCTCACCTGCAAGTGGTGCACCTGCCGATCAACGGACGAGGCTCTGGCAAACAAAATATCCCGATAAGCGGCAATAGGCTCGCCACCTATTACGTGGGATCAAAACACTGGCGAAAAGTGGGCGTTTATTATGCCTCTGCCTACCCCTTCGGGGAAACAGGCGTGAGTCTATGTATGTATGTATGTAATTTGTTACTGACATCGATCATTTACTTTATTTTTATTTTCTTTATTTGCTAATACCAACAATTGTACAATGAGTATTCATAATCCTTTTTTTGTTAAATCAATGTTACTTACATAAAGGAGATGTTGAAGCATAAAGAAATACATCTTGACTATACAATTAGTTAAGTTCTACATATTAGTACATTCACGAACGAATATACAATCCATCCCTAATGATAAAGCTCGGTGGTTCGTGATTATGGTTCAACTGCGCCTTCAATACCTCGCCCTTTGCATTACACGTCAGTCGAGCTTTACATCCTTTACTGCACCGCCAAGTACTTCTAGTGCCAGAGCTTGAAGCGCAATAGAAGTTTTATCCTTTATAAATAGCCACTGTCTTATGCCCACTGAGATTCTTCACAAATTGCACTGTTAATGGAAAACATAAATTAAACAAACGGAAAATGTGCTGATTTTAAAAGAGTAGAAAAGTGTCCATAATGTCATTGAAGCATGTATATTGTGAGTAAAGCTCAATAAGAAAGCTGTCCTTTTCGTATACACCCATACTTTCATCATCCCTTTCGCATTCCTGTCACTAGGTTTAAAATTTCTGTAAGTAGTCAAACTATAAAACAGTACTAATTCAATTTTCACTTTACTATACCTAATCCTACTACATCCAAAATTAATTATAAGAAACAAGAAAAACAGCTCCTCAGATTATATAAACATAAATGGAGAGAAATTGATATGAAAATAATTTAATTATGGATGTCGAGATACACAGAATTTTAAAATAAAATAGCAAGTACACCACAAATAATTTAATGAGATTCATGCTACAAATGCGGCTAATCCTATATTACTTACAAGTCAGTTAGCAAAAATCATAATTGTCCAAAAAAAACATGCACGATGACATTTGTTAAAACTTAATTACTATTACAGAATGGAATGTCTGTTAGAGCTAAATAAATTATTAAATTTAATCCATTGTTCCATAAATATTGCAGACAATTAATTTAATCATAAATATAGTTCTGTTACTAAGCTTTCTATACAATAAGGGAAATCAACAAGGGAGTAAATAAGATGACGTCTGATAGGAGAGAATGGAAGCGAAAGACATTCTGCGCCGACTCCAAGTAATATGGGAACAGGGCAGGCAAAAGAAGAAGAAGAAGGAAGATCATTAAGATATACTTGCTGTTTATATTCGTCAGTTATGACAAGCAAAATACTGACGTTTTCATATACATCGTAAACCAAATACACAAATACTTAAACATCAATTTGTTCTTTCCTTTGAAAATGTACGTTGTTCAATGCTTCGTGTAGCAGAGCAGAGCGCCGGCCAAGTCAATAAAATAAATTATATTTTTAAATATACGAGATCTTCTTACTATAGAAAATCTAAATCGTTTTTATGTATACGTAACAACATAAAAAAACTAGACACTGACTCATAAAAAGCAGTCATTACATTTCAGTTTGATTTGCCCCAATCTAGTAGTGTAGCATTATTCCTGATCCATTCGGAAAATTTAGCTGTTTAAGAAACACTACTCAGCAAATTTTTAATCCTTTTGTTTAATTTATTTAAGTCAATTTATTTAGTCATATACTTACCTAATTTGTCTAACCAGGTACAAAAACTTAGTCATCACATTTTATTACGTTATCTTAAATACAAGTTATTGCTAGCAAGAAAGTCATATATACCTAATAGCCTGGTGTGGCTTATTCACGTATGACTTTTATCAATTTTGTTATGCCTCAGAATAAGGTATTGTCGAGATTAATGCTATCAAAATACATATTTACGTACTTTCGTAAATAAAAATGAAACCACTCTTCTCTGTTTCGGACACAATTCATCATTCACAATTTTTTTGCACTATTTGCATTAAAATATGAATAATTTCGCCTACAAATGGCAACTTTACCACGGGATTGTAACCAGAGAGCAGTCCCGAAACTAAGTTAATAAACTCTTTACCTAAATGTACACCATCAAAACAGGGCACAAAAAAGGTTTACTTTTGAGTTCAGGTACCAGACGTATGCCTCGTTATGAAACATACACAGAATGAAAGAAACAGTCTAAGAATAAATTACACTAATAGAAACCCTGACTTCTCTCTCTCTTAAAAGACTTAAAATTAAATAAAACTTCTTTGCCTGATATGCACATTTTTTATAAATTATATTTGAAGATTTGATAAGGTAAATTAAATTATCAGTACAATTGCGTTATACAGGTGGACATAAAAATAATACAGGTACCTATTACTATTTCTTGAGTATTTTTGTCACATTATGAGTAAATAAAAAAATACTTTTTAAAGCCTTATTACGTCATATCTTATTTACTAATTGAGTTATAAATACATATCATATAAACTAGTTACATTATGAATTTTACTTAATTTACTTCACTTATATAATTGTATATTGCGCAATTGTAATAGAAACATCAAAATTAAATTACGATAAAAGTAATAGTAACTTCAATTATGTTATGAAATTAATGGTAACATTTAAAGAAATATAAATATACGTTCGATAAATTATAAAATGTGTCTTAAATAACGTTTATTTCTTATCGTTTAAATTATTTTTTTTCGTTTATGATTAATGATTAGTAATTGATGATTAAAAAAATCTAGAATGAAAGGAATTAGTAGTAGGAGTTTTATAAAATACTCTTTTCATCTAGATTATGCAGTGCGGTTAGAATTGTATTTCAGATCACTATATGACTCATAATGGAATATAAATTGTGCCCACACGAAAGACATAGCATGTAAATTAGATTGACTAAAGCAACTAAATACATAGCATACGAAATAGGACATAAGTCTCTGGTTAATCATTACTAGAAGGCAAACGACGAGGCGATGTTTTCGCCTAATAGTAGGAGAGCTGGCATCAATTTTGGGCATTTTTTTATAGTAATAGGCGGCAAACGAGCAGACGGATTGCCTGATACATACATACATACATAGACTCACGCCTGTTTCCCCGAAGGGGTAGGCAGAGGCATATTGAACGCCCACTTTTCGCCAGTGTTTTGATCCCACGTAATAGGTGGCGAGCCTATTGCCGCTTATCGGGATATTTTGTTTGCCAGAGCCTCGTCCGTTGATCGGCAGGTGCACCACTTGCAGGTGAGGTTGGCTTGGGACCCTAAGTTCTTGGTGGGAACCCTATGGATTGCCTGATGGTAAGCTATTACCGCCGCCCATGGATACAAGCAACACCACAGGAATCACAAGTGCGTTGCCACCCCTTGGTGATGGGAAAAGGGATAGGATGAGGAGTGGGACGAGGGAGAAGGAATAGGGGATAGGGCCTCCAGCACTCTCACGCACCGAACGAAACGCAACAGTTTAAGTACTGTTACTTTACGTCGATTTTCTGTGAGAGGGTAGTTCGCAGTCGAGCCGGCCCATTCACGCTGAAATCAGCAAGGCTCTAATACCTTTGAAACTAGGTACCCAATTTATAACAGTAAAGAAAAGTATTTGAGGCAAGCTGAAATTTTTTGTCTCATACCTCTCTTATCATCTCCCAACACAGAACTGCAGACCTGGCTGGCAAGAAGCGAAGCAAATAAAAATATATTTGAGGCAACGTGCAATTTTCAATGTTGTAGTTTAGTGTTTAATAGTTAAAGTTTGCCTCAAATAACTACCCGAAATAAATGCCAGCTTTCGGGCTACAAACATCGTGATGATATTTATATTGATAAGTCAAAATACAAAATTAAAGCTTACGATAAACGCCATCACGAACGACAAATCGTGAAGGTCCGTGTGAATGTTCCAAATGCGGTCTGACCTAGGCATGAGATATACCTGCAACATTCCATACCCGGCCTCACGGGTACGGGTATGGCCATGCACCCAGTACAGAAACCCAGTATTAAAATACCTATAGGTATTTTTAGGGCAGGTCTTTGACGGCTTCCTTTTGGAGACTCTCACAGACTTTTTCATCAGTTTCATGACTTTTGGCTCACCCAGGTATAATTGACTCGAGGGAACCCGCTTATTCCAGTTATTTAGGTTTTCAGACTATACTTTATTACTTTAAACGAGCAATACACACCTATACATATAGATAGTTTGGCTTGGTAAGTTTATCTATATACTTACCTAGTTAGATTTCCCGGGTAAACGCCACGAAAAAAAAATCACTGAGCGAATTTCGGCCGCACCAGGAACTTATTATTATTGTAGAAATACTAGAAATTGTAAATCAGTAGACTCGCCACCGCGCTGCCATGTTATGGTTCCGTGTGAAAGACTTTTGTTGTTATTATTTTTTAATATCAGCCAAATGCTGGACATATGCCTCCCTCAGGGTTTTCCACACAGACCGATCTTGAGCAACCCACATCCCAAACCGATTCCGGCGATCGTAACGAGATCGTCGGAATGGTAAAACGAGGCGGGCGCTAGCGGCTCGGGGCGCGGTTTCGAACGGAGACCGGGTACAACTTATGATCAGGTATTAGGTACGTACCTACGGGCCGTACTGTCATGCGACTTCGTTCGAGGCGCAGTCCGTACAATACCTATCGGGTGCGGTCCGGGTCTCTACCGTACATACCCGGTATGCGTACTGCCATGTTCATACTGGGTATTTATACCTGTACCAGTATATACGCATCATCCCTAGTCTGACCATTCGTTCTCCATATAATGTGAATCTTGCCCTGCATTGCGATCCCTTTGTGCATCTCCAAACACTTCTTTGATCACTGTCTCGGCTTCTATCGCAATAGAAAGAGTAGTTATTGATTAAGGCTACCGTCCGTCCGTTTTGATTTGTCACCCAAGATACTGAAAATATAATAAAATGTTAGTAAAAACTAAATAATTTTTGGACTTGGCGGGGGCTGTAATTTTTTTTTCAGTGATTCAGTATTGTGCTGATTTCGGCAATACAATAATTTATTATAAAATTATTATGATTCGTGCAAACGTTTTGTATGTTGTTTATGTTACTCACTCACGGGGTTTAGAAATGTGTAGGTAAGAAATCCATAACTAGACTATCAAAGAGAACTAAATTTAATTAAATATATACAATAAAGTAAGCCATTTGTACATTGTAACACAGTTCTATCCTAAAAATCGACTACATGATAAACTTTACTACAACGATGATGATGGAGATAATGAGTATGGAGAGTTTTACTAAAAAAATATACATGTTTATTTTATCATTTTATTTTCACTTTACTATTTATTTATTGTACCTAATATTCGGTTATTATTGGCAATAATACTTTTTATTGTGATAGCTATAAAGAAATTTGACAGCTGATTAATAATTAAAATTTAGTTCATTATGACTAATATTGCATTAAATACTGGGTATTAAAGCTAATAATTGAATTGAAACATCCATTCCAATACGGACGGCATTACAATACTGATATAAGAATATTTGAGACATGTTAACATTTCTAAGTAACTGAGATAAAACAACATAATAATTAATACTCTTAAACTTTCGCGACTTTCACATAATAGTAATATTTATGTAACGGGACTTTATCACGTTATTATGTTAAAATAAAAGTTGAAATACCTTATAATTATATTTAACGACGTTTCGGCTTGAGACCTGCTCCATAAATATTACTATAATTATTATAGTTTTACACTAATATATAAACGATGAGTTATGTCATCGGGGTCAGTGACTAATTTCAGCACGAGCTACATAAACTCATGATCATGGCTAGTTTAAGCCATGCACAAATGTTGAGGTAAGTAAAAGGTTCCATCTTTATTTTCAAATATTTACTCGGACACGTTACAACTAAGTTGTATGTAACGACTCCGATTAGGTACATAAAAATTTGCATGTGTACAAATCGCGTAAGTTTTTAATTATTTATATTATTAAGTAAGAAAGCAATCCTTTATTTAAATAATATGTAGATCGAATAAACAGTTGTCTGTGAAATATAACCATAAAAGATTACAGACGGCAGTCGAATCTACAGTCGTTACCGGCAGATCAAGTAAAACATGGGTACAATAATACTGCAGGGCATTCATTACGAGTGACGCTCAGATAAGGCAGATCTCTAGTGAATGCATGCGTTTATGCATAAAACAGAAACCCCCTATTTTCTATATTGAGTACACACAACATGTATGTATGTACTAATCATAGTAGATTATCATCATATCATACTCATCACGTTACTATGGAAGTTAGTCTCTTTTCTGTTGTACACCCAGTACATGAGCACGGCATTAATTTTTTTTGGGTAAAGCCCTTATACTGGGTGTAAGGAACGGCGTACCGGAAACCAATACCAGTTATTCAGTACATGATACTGATGCCCTTGGCCAGGTGATTGTTATTGTTTATTTGTTACAATCTAGAGTTTCGTATATATCCCACTATATATGATGTATCGCGGAGGGCTGTGTTCATGTATCAGTCTCTTAATCTTCGTGATCACTCCTTCTGTATTGGTCGTGAACCTCGCCGAACAATGTTTCGTGTTCGTACACTGGAAGTAATACCGGTACTTGGTCTGTCCGTGGCAGTAGAACGTGTAGCCGTTGACGATTGCTAGGTTCTTGCCAGATTTATTCTGCACCCACGTAACTGTTGAAGAAACGTTTATTACTATTTTCAATATATACTAAAATTTTTACTTGTTATGTGTAATGCGGAAGTTATACTACCTGATTACCACAGCAGCCCGCCTGGACAATATCCCACTTACCGGTTACATTTCAGGCCACGTTTTTATAACCTGGCACAACTTATTTGATCCAATACGAAGCCGGTATTATGACAAACAGATAAATAATAAACAAACTTACACATAATACACATTCCTAAATACATACTTATTATAGATAAATAACACACGCAACCATTATAAATCTGTAACTTATGTGAAATTCTAGAAAGGCAGCGATAGGTTAGTGGACCAACAGCTTGCCATGCAGAGGGTATCGGGCTTGAATCCACGCAATTGCACCGATGACTTTTCGGAGTTATGTGCGTATTGAATTGTAAATTGTCGCTTGCCGCGTGCCTCGGAGAGCAAGCTAAGGCGCCGCGCCGTTTGTACTGAAGATCTTTGACAGTCGTTTGGGAGTCAGTACCTATGAATGAACTGACACTAGTCCACACCACGGAATCTAGCTATCCCTGTAGCTGACTGAGGACAGACAAGCAGTCGCTTTGTGGAAAAGTTAATAATATTCAGTCTAATTCGGTTAGACTAGAAAGCGGGCTCCCGGTTCAACTGGGATAACGCTGGGAGAATGATGTATGTGAAATTCTATTAATTACATAAATATACAACAAGATTATACACTAATAAACATATTCTACCACATTCACTCAACACCATCTAGTCTCAAACTTAGCAGAGCTTGTACATACTATGGGTAGGTATTAGACAATGGATAAACATACTTCTTTTACATCAACTATGCATTTTATTTTTCATGCAAAGACTCTTTATGTGGAATCTAGAAATAAAATCCGTCTGTGACTAGAAATGCATATATTTTATTAGATTTCCATCAGCGTCTTATTTACAACCTCTGAACCAGTTATCGAAGCTACGAATTGGTGCTTCGAGCCGTAATATTCACCGGCGAAGCGAAGCCGCAACATTATATTAATACACCTACCATATCAAAATTGTGACTATTAACCTTATTCCTGATATAACATTTTACACGGGCTCGTCCTTGAACTCTTTTGGCCAGCAGAGGCTAAGATAGCTACAGACGTTCGGGGCCTATCCAGTGAAAGCACCACTCGAAAGTTGAATGCAAATTCAACACCCCAGTGGAGAGAGTATGGGCGACAACTGTTAGGCGGCCGGCCATCGCACTGACAGCAACTACAGCGTGTTTAAAATCCTACAACGATGGGGTTACGCGAATCTACCACGGTGCGGTATAGTATAGGCAAGATCGCCAGGATTCGCTCTGCGTGAGGTTCTCATCAAAATATTCGCCTTGCCTAGTAGCCACACGTGTAATCATTGCGCCGCGTAAGTCTTGATACTAATTGGACAACGAAGGGCCCTACGATGGCCGGAAATGGTCAAGCGCTCTACGACAACCGGACCTTCGGTGACGTGAGACGTGGTTGAAGAGAGCGGTGCCGCTCACACTACCGTCTAGCTTAGCTCTGCTGCCTCGCAGAAGGACTCGTCAGTGTTCCAGGCACTTCCGCTCCGGAGCCGGGCTTGTACCAATGGCCGAAGCGAGAGCGCATCCAAGCCTTCTGCCACCAATAGGTATATAATCCTAAACGTTAAAAATTTAAAACTATTTTATTTATGATATATTCACCGCTTGTTCATGTCATGTTATCTAGCATATTTATCATCTAATCAAAATTTTTATTCAGTTTCCAGTTACATAGAAAGTCACGTAGATGGCACAGCCATGTCTTTCTTTGTAAGCTTAGTGTACTACTTGCTCCGGGATATGCGTGGTGTGTGTGCTCTATACAAAATGATTTTATATTAGTCGTGTCTTTATACGCTACGAATAACGAGTCGCATTTCTGTCTCGAACAACTCCAAATATCATAGCCTCTGAGATAATTATCACGCCCTTTGTAGAAACTAAAGCCGCCGACTATAGCCAACAAACCTCCATCTTTTTTTGTCACCCATATAACATCTGCAAAAAACACACTTATTAATTTTTATGTAAATGATGTTCTTAGTCATGCGTTACAATAACTTGATTGATTGCAAATGTCGGTGTGGTGACGGATTATGAATACGGATTGTTACCACCCCATATCAACCCATGGGTGTCGTAAGAGCCGACATAGGGAGCATATTATGCAGAGAACAGCACTGTAAGAGAAGGAAAACTTGATACGAACCCTGGTTATCTAATGACAAGAATCGTTAGACCTCGTCAGAGAACAGGTGCTCTAAAAGTCCGCCACAAGAGATGGCCACACGAAGAGAAAAAAATGGATTAGTCTCAGTTAATTAAATATAGAAAATGACATAAAATCACTTGACACATCATGGCAGAGCCACCATGGACAGTAGGTTAATTTTAAAGCGTGGATACCTACCAACCACACACAATTTTTAATATTTTACCCCTAAGGCAGTTACATTTAGAAATAATACATACATACATATACATATGCGCTCACGCCTTTTACCGTCGGGGTAGGCCCGGCGACGGTAAAAGGCGTGTGCGCCTCTGCTAGGCGTCTGCCTAGCAGAGGCGATGGCTTAAGGCTTAATCCCTATCCCTTTTTTAGGGTTCCGTAGTCCACAAGGAACCCTTATAGTTTCGTCATGTCCGTCCGTCTGTCCGTCCGCAGCCTAGCTCAAAGACGCCTGGTGCTAGAAAGCTGATATTTGACATGAATATAGACATAAGATATTGCAAAACTGTAGAATAAAATTGAGGAAAATATTTTTTTTAAGGGTACATATATAGTGGGGTTGAATTTTTTTTTGGTTGAGTACCCCATCATGTGGGGTATCATTGGATAGCTTTTAAAAAAATATTATTAGTTTTCTCAAATCATTTTTCAATTAAGTGATTGGTTTGTCAAATATCAAGCTTTGAAGTGAAAAAAATTGTTAGACTCAAGTGTCCCCCCCCCCCCCCCTCTGCCGGCTAAACTATTATTTTGGAAGAGAGAAGAAAACTATCACGGCTAAGTAGATATCACTAGTTTACGAGTAATGGTCGGTTAACTTATAAATACCTATTTCTGTGAGTTTACATTGAGCGCGCTGGCTTAATCTTAAAGATATACGTACTTTGGTATGTAATGTACTACGGTACAACGTACGTATAGTCACAGAATAATTAATAGTACTAACGTAGTATAGTAGTAGTATATCTTGGAAACCAAATTTTATGTTTACAATACATAACTGGATACAAACCTAGTATTTTTCTAAACAAAACTTAGGTTCTTATAATAGTGTTATTAAAATTATTTTTTCAGCAAAATAAACAGTCGGATTTGTTTTTGACATTAATACCCTTTGCATAAAGTCATCATGGGCAACTACGGAACCATACATTGCGCGTGGCCCGATACGCACTTGGCAGGTTTTGTTGTTTGGTATATTTAGACAAGTCTGTAAAAGAAAAAGTCATCTGACTGAAATAAAACAGCGGACAGTGAGTATATTTCAAACAAAATAATTAATAAAGATGTTTTCTGAATTGGAATCCATTTACCATCCAACCGCTGTAGACGTTTCTTCTTTAGCAATATAAAAACTAATTGAGATTTTATAACCCAAATTGTAGTAGGTATTAAAGTGTAAAAAAAATTCAAGGTTTAAAATCCAGAATATTTATTCGCTTATAATAATAATATCAAAACCAACTGAAATTTACAAAAAAGAACATAAAAATATAAAATGTCAACAAGAATTAATTCAGTAAATCAATATAAATAAACAAACTATTTGAACATGAACACAACTTCCAACTTGGATTATATTTTTTATATATACGACTGAACCAAATTGGATTAGGTAATATTTCTTTTATGTTCGTTATTGTCAGGCGAAAGTTTGTATGAAAAAAGATGGAAGAAAATATATAAAAAATATATGGTGGTACGAATTTTGCCGGCTCCGTAAAGTTCAACCGATTTGTTTTCAGTTGCAGTTCGACTGGCATATACAATATGTTGATCTAAATTTGCAAAATGTTTTAATAATACAGCATACACAGTAGTAGTACTAAATAACCTAAAATTATTTCAAACAGCGTGCGATGATATAAGATCCTCTTTCCATTCAATGTTACTTAGATAGTAAATCAGAATAAACTGTTGAATCGTGTAAAACAAGACTCTATTGCGCAGTCACTGTAAGTACATGTGCTGTTGGGCACCTGAGTGTGTTAGGCACCTGAAATGGCGATCAGCTGAGCGGCGGCGGCGGTCAATACACCTAGTTAATTTTCAAAGTGTATGATAACTTTTTTTTTACTTTTAGTGACTATTACAGTTACAGTAGTATATTCATCACTTTAAATATTTTGCAAATGCAAATCACATATAGCCGGGAATATGAATGTGTCTAATACGTATCTCTAGTAGCCAAATTAACGGAAGATCAAAATACTGAGACCAGCCGTAAAGTAGCTGATGGAAAAATTATAAATTATAGCAAATAAAGTATCAAGTGGCTATAAAAATATATAACGTTTCCCTAAAATTTATAGTTCCCATTTAAAAATAATTGTTTTATGATTAGTAAACATTACGCATTTCTATAATGCTCTATTTTAATACCGAACGGTCATTTAGCAAACAAAAGTTGACTTTACAGAAGTCTAAGTCCAAAAACGAAATAAAAAATGATAGTGTACACAATATTACATAAATTTAAAACATTCACCTTAAAATGCAAGCAACTTTACTAAGTACCTACTAGCGGACCCGGCGACCTTCGTACCGCCCCATATATGTATTATACATATAAACATTCCTCTTGAATCGTACTATCTATTAAAAAAATCGCATTAAAATACGTTGCGTGGTTTTAAAGATTTAAGCATACATAGGGACAGATAGTCAGAAGACAGACTTTGTTTTATACTATGTAGTGATATACACATACACAGATAAAATTATATTAATAAAAATATAAAACACCATTCAATTAGTACCACAAAACGAACAAAATACTTAACATTACTAAGTAGGTATATATTAAGGACTTTATTCATAAAATTATGTAACATTTTGTTATTTTACAAACCACTACAGACAACATTGTTCATAATTTGTTATCATCATCATCATGTCAGCCTACAGACGTCCACTGGTGGAGATGGGCCTCCCCCAAGGTTCTCCACACAGACCGATCTTGAGTCGCCCGCATCCAACCGCTTCCCGCGATCTTAACCAGTTGTCGGTCCACTTAGCGGGAGGCCTACCCCTGCTGCGTCGTCCGGTACGTGGTCGCCACTCCAGAAACTGAAGATATGCCGTAACTTCTAGACCGCTGGCCCATGTATAAAAATGGATGGGTCTTATGAACCACCAGGTGACGTATATAGGACGATATAAGAGGATAAAATAATAAGATTCAGCACTATGCCGTCACTTGTAAGCTGTCCAACTGAGTGCTGGTGAGGATTCAAAAGTTCAGGTAGAGTGAGTACATTTTGGTCATATATTTTTGTACGGCAATTTTACCATCGATAGATCCATGAAAAATAATAAGAAAGCGCGCAGTGCCGTACAAAAATGGTGCGTCACAAGTCGGTACTTGTTTTTTATTTTCTGACAATTTCCAGGGTAAATTTGGTCATTTGATTCTGTACGGCATTAGTTTCATACTGTTTTAATACAGCTTCTAATGCATTATTCCGCAATGCCGTACAAAAAAAAATGCAACAAGGGGAAAAAATCGAGGGTTGCAACCCCCTCTCTTTCCGTGGTCCAGGGGGGGGTTATTATTTTATCCTCTTTTATCGTCCTATATACGTCACCTGGTGGTTCATATGACCCATCCATTTTTGTACATGGGCCAGCGGTCTATTCCCGAATGCCGCCGAAAGTGGATTTGACATAATATGTTATGTTATAATATTTTTATATTTGGGACATAATCTGTCTAAGTAAAAAAACGACTTAGTTGTCCAAGGCACAAAATATTTTTTTTTCTTATTAGGCAATACTTAAATAAGAGGTCTAAACCATAGCATATCGCTATGCCTTTGGGTCTCGTTGGGTTGCGGAGGTCAGACGACAGTCGCTCAGTGGAAAAGCTGATATTCAGTCTTATCTGTTTAGACTAATAAGCGGACCCCGAGAAAAGGCTAGGACCATGATGATGATGACTAAAATAATAGTGAGTCAAAAATATTTAGCTGCTGTTTTCGGCTTTAGTTTGTCTGTATTTTTTTGCACTGACTCTCCATAGCTTCCTTTGATGTTCTCTTTCTTCTTCAGACATATCTTTTATTGATTTTCTTTTCTTTAATATCTTTTTATTATGATAATATTCTCTATCTTTTGCTTTCTTCAACTCTCTTTGTTCTGGGGTTAGCTTTGCTAAGAACCTTTGTTTTCTCGCATTCGCTTTAGCTCTTAGTCTAATGTATGCCATGTCACAAGGTATGAGTAAATTTTTTACGTTTAAGGGGTAATCGTCCTCGGACAGATCACCTTGATAACCTGTAAGATTGAAAAAAGAAGTAAGATTATTATTGACTGTTGATTATTATATTATTTATGGCTACTTTTGACGTCACACAAAATGTATGTCTTTTTATTTCTATAAAATGACGTTGTCAGTTTAAAAATGAGGTCCTGATGTAAATGCACAATTGTGCATTTACATCAGGACCTCATTTTTAAACTGAATTTTATTTTACTTTATCCCCATCTGATAAGCTCATTTGCTAAAACAAAAACAAATAAACATCAATATTTTCATAAAACTTATTCAAATGTTTTCGATCCAATCAAAAAAATAATAATAGATTGTCTCCATTGTGCAATACCAACTGTAATAATTCTAATTAATCAACCAAAAATCAAAGATCTTTTTCTGAATTGAATATTTGTTTATTAACTTAGTGATAGTTTTGTGATGATAGTACATGTGAATGTGGTAAAATAGACAAATCTCACAATATAAAACACAAATTGTGGGTTTCAGTATTATAAAAATATAAATGCTAAGTTCAGCGTAATAATAACTTTATCTCTTCTTTATAAAATAAAATAAATAAACAACAAAACAATAATTTCATGCTTGACGAAAATATCAGGAATACAGGAATCGAACATGTGATATATTATACATTGTTTAAAGAGTTACGCCACAACAACTAGACCTAAACTAATTTCTATACATACATAAATACAGTTTCATGATATAATACAATTATTTCATTAGATATCTTTCTAGATTATCTGAATACCTTTTCATACTTGATGTCGAGACATTATATGTTTTAAAAATAACCATGCTACCGCGACTTATCTACATACCCACTGAAATTTCCACTAAAATATTTATTTACATACTATTTAATAGTATCACAACATTTCCCACAGCAAGAAACATTGGACTACGACTGTATTGTGAGAGAAATAACAAAAGAGGCTAATTTATGTAACAAGCTCAAGGGCTGAGTACGTATTGCTATGTTGTGTAACTTAAAGTGAATTTTACTAGCCCGCTTGAAAAAGCCAAGTGCCATTAAATTATATATTTCGCCACTAAATAGAATGTTGGAACTACCAGTTTTAGTGGGCAAGTTCACTTACAACCGTTCCTAATATTTGATCTATTTATGGATTTGACTTCTGGAGATACATATTTGAAACATATTGTATAGAGCTAATGTCCAGTATGTATGTCTAGTAGCCAAATCCATAGATAGATCAAATATTGAAACGACAGTAATTTGGTAGCACTGAGCGGAGTCGGCCGGTGCACGTATGAACAGACCTTAGGCGACTTGTGTTCAATACTTATTTTATCAACATGATTATCTCCGTTTACCCCGACGCCGCGACGTTTTGTTCGTCTTTTGTTGGCCGTGATTATGGCCAAACTCGCTTACCACTCAGTGATTTTTTATTTATACTTTAAATATATATTATGCAATACTATAACACAGCATAGCCACCAACAAGAAAAAACAGCAGTCTATCTTATACAATAATTGTTAAAGTGTCACGAACATAATTATTTAAACCGATGATTGAAGTATCAGTACAATAGTGATGGATACACAAATACAACATTATTTAACAGTACATAATAATATTTTCCTACGAGATCTTCCAAATTATCTAAATACCATGCCATCTTTCACGAAGACGCTCGGACGCTCATGACTGTGTTGTAGACTGGTGACCTTGACTATTTGACCTCTAGTGTTGGCCTTGAACCTAGCCTTGCAGGGATAGCCGAAGGTACACCGGAACATGCTCTCGAACCAGCCAGGCTTGCCGGTCGCGTAGTATGTGTAGCCAGCTAGCATTGCCACTGATTTACCATTTAGAGTGTGAAGGAATTGCACTGGAATATCGAATAGTATGATGTTAGTAGGAAGGTAGTACAATTTTCTACAGGAGGTTCACTTTGTGGCGGGATCGCGGCAAAGTATGCTAACGACAATACGACAATTCATGCAATCCCGCCGCTAAGGGACGTCGACGGACACAGTGGTGGTTTTAGTGGGTAAACCCCGATCGTTTGCAGGGAAGAGTCTTTACACACGCTTTGCCTGGATGAACGTGTATGTTCTGTTTTCTCCGATTCAAAATCAAATAGTATTACATTCAATTTTGAACGTACAATTTCGGTGGCCGCTAAAATTGGCCTGCAGGTGTGATCACACTGGTTGTTGTTTCCAGTCAGAGTGTTCTTTGCGTCCATTGGTTGAAAGAACGCTATAATCATAGTGCATCCAATATCACGTGAATTACAATACCAGGTATAATAATTCAGGCTTTATAAAATAAATATGATATAAAATACGTCAATATACATCATTGCCTAATATATATTATCATCATTGAAATATAGGTACATATTGTTGGTACAAACTTACAAAGTAGTCTTACTTATTAATTAAATAATCTCATACACTTTATGGCACACATGCAATTTTTAAATACAGGTTCACAACACACAAAGTTTCTTATAACGAAGCATGACAATTGACAGTTATGTTTTAAGTAATTTCGGATTAGCCGTGTGGTTGACGGCATAGAATACAAGTGTCACCACCCCCTATCTTCCCGTGGGTATCGTAAGAGGCGATTAAGGGATAACACGATGCAAATACCATCTTTGCGTAGAGACGGAAAACTCGACATCAAACCCTATACGACTGCCTCGTTGATCTCGCGGCATAAATGTGCGCGTGGGATCGGGAGGTCCCGGGTTCGATTCCTGGGTCGGGCAGTGCTATTGGGTTTTTTTGTCACGAAATTCTCAGTAGCAGCACGGAGTCTGGAAATGTGCCCGGTACGGCAATAGGCTCGCCCCTTATTACGTGGGACTAAAGTATATCTGGCGAAAAGTGGGTGTAGAAATACACCTCTGCCTACCCCTTCGGGGATAAAAGGCGTGACGATATGTATATATGTATGTATGTAATTTCGGACCTTTTGCACAGAATAGTTCAGATCTACAATTCAAACAAAAAGACCGAAGTACACAATCACATTTGTTCATTTTTTTCACTTTACATATTTTCAAATTGGATGAGTCTGTGATACGTCCCATCAGACGCCTGACGCAAAAATGGCGCATTATGCGTATGTTCACCAATAACCTCGGTAACCACCAGATCTTCTGTGGTGAGAACCGCCGCTTTGCAACCAGTATGGTATTGGGTACAATACCACCTTAGCATGTTGTTCTTCGAATGCATTCGACGATTATACGTGTACTTGAATACCAATAACGCCTTGACACCTCGAGACATGGTTATTATCTTTCCTGTAACACACCGTATGTATTATTAATTTTACTGTATGTAAGTATTCTTCTTACCTTTCTTATTCTTACCTTTTCTTTTTTACTAGAAAAGGTAAGAATCTAAGAGATGATATCGTCTTATTCTTTATAGTAAGGACGGCATCATCTCTGACTCATGAAAAGAAAACAATAATCAAATTATGTAGATCAGCTGCAGTCATAAAATAAAAAGGATATAACATTAATCAGACCATTTAATCAACGATAACAACAAACGTTGGAAAAGTAACACCAATTAGGAAATAACAACATAAATCAAACTTCAAATTTCAAATAATCATAACGTAAATAATACAGCACAGCTTCATATTAAGAAAGACTAGAAACTAGTACAATAAATTAATATTGACAAAAACAATATTTAAACGACCCTAAAAACGAAAATAAATAACTCTCTTTTTAAACTTCTCTTTTTTCCCTTTGCAGGACAGTTGCCGCATATATAGGTTGTAAAAACGAAATATCTATAGCGAATCTATTAGTATCCTTCAAAGTGTTAAAACATAAAAACGCTTGCAATACAATTCAATATAAAAAGCAACCCCTTATAAAACTTTCATTATCATGAACACAACTCCAAGAAAATAAAGTCTTGAATGCTGCGGAGATAAAGCGAAGTTCACACCGGCAGCGAAGGGGCTTAGCTAACGAGAAACGATGCGAACCAAGCGAAAGTTGGCGAATTAAGTATTGAACGCTGAAGGCACTGAATACTTCGCTCACAGAGCTGAGTCGCTAGCCAGCTTAGCTATGTAGAACGCAGTGTGACCGGATGTATGAAAAGACGTGTAACGCTCACCCGTAGAACTAACCCGGTCGCGTGCTCTCGATGAGACTCTCCCTTACTACTCACCAGCAGCGGCGGGCGTCAGCGGCAGCGATTTCGATGTCAATGGCGAGTTCTACTCTGACGCGACATCGCCTGCGGTGGAGTAGACCGCGACACATATATCGAAATCGCTGCCACCGCCTTCTGCCGCTGCTGGTCGTGAACAGGCTTTAACGCCAAGACGAGGCTGATCATCTAAGTGATTCTATCATAACCATCGGTTGGATACAAATTAGGCACTATATGCGTATGTTGACCAATCGTCTCGGTGACGTGCAGATCTGGAGTAGTGACTATAGCCGCCTTACACCCGCTATGATAGCGAGTACAATACCATCGAAACATGGAGTTCCTCGACTTCTGTCTGCGATTGTACGTGTAGCCATTTGCCCGCTTTTACACCTCTTGACGACTGTACCAAGACCGCTGTAATTCATCCAAATTGTCTTTGATTAGATATAATTTAAAAAAAAATGATAAAGAAATTAATAAAATAATAAAATAAAAATCGTTTATAGCACATTTCAATATCACAAATATTTGAAACTCCTGACTTCCAAACTAAGTAAAACTATGGAGGTCAGGGTGTCTCTCTCATTTTACTGTACAATACAACGGCTAGGGATACAATACAAGCAAATAAAATTTAATCGCATCTAAACAAAAGTAACAGAAATAGTTATACAGACCACGTGAGTTTTAAATCTGTGTGTGTATTTGATTTATATGTATATGTTTGTGAGAAGGATAAGGGTGTGCTCCTGTGTGTTAGTGTGTCTGTGTGTTAGTGTGTGAGTATGTATGTATGTTGCTGTATGATTGTATCTAAGCACACATGTATGCAAGTGTAAGAGTGTAGCTTATATGGGTTTTGATACAATTTTCTCAATTTCGTCATAGTTTAGTTTTGTTAATCAGTCGTGATTTTTTTTTGTTTTATATTTGGTTACGTGAAATATGTTAATATTTTTGTGTACAGTGTTATATAGATTATTGGCGATAACATCATAAAAAAAGTTAGATAGGTACACTAGGGAAGATCTAAATATAGTAAATAAACGCGCTTATACCTCAGATGAAGTAAGATGAGGTAGATGACTCACTGTAAATAAAATGTTAAGGGCCTTTACCGTCCACATGCCTATGCCTGTGTTACCGTGTATTTACTTCTTCCAAACGTTACCAATATGATATTTCATTATTGATTTTATTTAACTCGTAATACAGGCCGTGCGGTAACTTTACTTAAAAAAGGTAAACTTTATTAAATTCACAAATACTTTGATAATTTAAAAACTTATAAATTTTCTATCACAATTGATAAACTTTAACATAAACGATCAATAATAACAAAAAATAAATTTACTATAAAATAGACAAAAACAAATTAAAATATTTTTTTGATTTAACGTTAATAAAGAAAAACATAATACTCGAGTGACCAAAAATACTTAAAAAAGAAAACAGAACCACTTTTATTTAAAAATATTTCATTTCTCGATAATCTTACTTAGTATTAAATATATTTAGACATTTTTGTGATTGATAATAATTATCACAGACACACTACATTCTTTTAATAGAGACTCTCTGCTTTATAGATGCTATATAATTTAAGCTTGCCAATCTTTACGATGTAAAATGGCTTTGTCAAACATTATTATTTGGTCCCGAGCTACTTGTGCTCAACGGCATTAAATAGTATTACTTCGTCTCTAGTAGAAGTGCAATTTGAAGGATTTCGTGCTTCGCAATATTTATAATGTAAGTAATCCGGAATACTGACTAACATAAATGAAAAAAAAACAGCTAATTTCAAATCCTATCCGCTAATTATCATTTACAGTCAGAGATACTGTGTGTCTTTTTGTGACTGTTAAACTCCGTTGAACTGTTATAAAGTTTCTCATCATAGATCAAAATCAAATATAAAACGATATCCCTGACCAGTTTCCAGTTACCTATTTAATTTCAAAGCTCCTTTGGTAACATTATATTAAAACTACAACAACGAATACATTATATCAAAATATTTAACGAAACTTTGCCGTGTGATTGACGGCATAGAATACAAGTGTCACCACCCCCTATCTTCCCGTGGGTGTCGTAAGAGGCGACTAAGGGATAACACGATGCATAAACCATCTTTGCGTAGAGACGGAAAACTCGACATCAAACCCTATACGACTGCCTCGTTGGTCTCGCGGCATAAATGTGCGCGTGGGATCGGGAGGTCCCGGGTTCGATTCCTGGGTCGGGCAGTGTTATTGGGTTTTTCTGTCACGAAATTCTCAGTAGCAGCACGGAGTCTGGAAATGTGCCCGGTACTGCAATAGGCTCGCCCCTTATTACGTGGGACTAAAATATATCTGGCGAAAAGTGGGTGTAGAAATACACCTCTGCCTACCCCTTCGGGGATAAAAGGCGTAACGACATGTATGTATGTATTTAACGAAACTTACGTAGTAAATTGGAATGTGCATTTTATTTTACACATAACATTAATTATAAAAATATACTTATTATATTTATACTTACTCTATGATAATTCTGTGCACAAAACATCAAATTCATCATTCATGTGGCATCTATAAGCCAACTCTTAAATTACTGAAAAATATTGCATTTACAATTATAGACCTTTCGCTAGGTTTCTTTCCAAAATGTAACATTTACAGTTATGATATGATATTAATATTGTGCATCAAATATGTTATGTAATTTAGAATTTTTTCAACTCTCAGTTCAGAAATTGTCAAGGCACATCAAAATTCATTTTCTTTTTATCCAATCACACATCGAAGACACAATTTTTACTTTTACAGCGAGCATATCTTTATATTATTTTAACTTTTCTTGCACGCGTATTTGATTTTATTCATTTAATGTGAATATAATGCAATACTGAAAGTGGTGTGATAAATATATTAAATTCGTCAACCACACTCATATGCATGACAAAAAGCACATTCTTGTGTAAATCAAATGATCTGCAAAAATGTGGATACTTACGTCATACAAATAAATGACGAAGGTGTATATGATTATGTGGCAAACTTAACAAAATGCATTAAACTTATAAGACTTCAAGTACCAGTCTTGTTAATTCTACTAGCAGTTTCTTACAATTCCAAAATCAGTCCCTGTAAATTTGATAGGAGATTCAATATATCATGGTTTACTATGTGATTGATCTCGTATAGAATATTCTCAAATTTCTTACCACCTAAGGAAAAATTAGATGTTTTGGTTTGTCATCAGAATTGTTGAGGCCATTTGGATGTCCATTTTTATGTACGAATATATATGTAGGTAGTACTTGTTTCATCAGAATTACTTAAGATTCAATTCAATCTTTATCTCAAGGACTTAAATGCGCCAGCGTTAGATGATCGCATATGTTCAGTTCATATTTATTTTAGGTATGTGAATGTAGACCAGTCGTAGATACAACAACGCCATCTATTGTGACAGCTGAAGCTTTGCATTTATTTTTGTGCTTTTTCGCGCTGGACGTGCGCGAAAAAGCTTATTCTGTTGCCAACGAGAGATCGAGAATGTCTGAAGAATTTATGACCTCCAATAAATATATTTGTGATCTCCCTGTTGCAGAAGCGAGCTCTCAAAAGCGCTGCTAAATATTCTGAAATTAAAAATAATATTAATATAAGATAGGTAAACTAATATTGATTAATTATATTTAACTTATATGTAAAATTTATTTCTTAATTTTTACCGATGTGATTCTAACCGAAATTTAAATAGTTTTCTTTAAAAGTAGCTTACAATATACTATTTTTATGGTAACCTATTCAGTATTTTTAAGATTTTGCATGTATCAATAATAAAAAACATCAGAAGCAGGTTAGTTAGTAAGTAAAATAACAACATCCACCTGACATCTAGTGTGCAGTGCACCTGCAATAATTAACACCAAATAAATAAAATTCCTATGTATGTTTATGTAACATTTATTAAGGAAAATTAATAGCAGTGACACAAAAACATCAATCATGCCTGCAAATTGTTATGAATTAAATATTATTGAATAAAATAAGCCTCAAAAAGATACACTCGTCTAGGTATATATTATAAATCAAAACCTATAAATATGATTATTTTCTTGTTCTACGACGGTTACATATGATACATTTTGAGATTCATTCATTCATTCATTGTGGCAATAAAAATATACTTTAAGCTTAAACTAAATAAAAATATAAAATGGCTAATCGCAGTCTTTCTTTACTCGTATGCTTGCGTGTTCTGGTATTTATTGTCACAAAACACACCAACAACGCCTCAATAATACGGGCTTATTTATTTTATATTTAGCCATACATTTGCAATGTTAAGGCCAAAAACATATCTCAATTTTTACGTTCAAATGATCCTTAAATAAAAATACAGATTTAATCACTTCTTTTTCTAACTACTAAGACATAATGCACTAATTAAAATAAACCATGTTATTCTGATATCTTTCACGTCTTTGGCCATTCCGCCAAGCAACTGTCTCTTTAATATATTCTCCATTTTCATTGACATGGTATTTAGGCGGTTCATGGTTGTGTCCTTCTGACAAATACTTCAGAACATATCCTTGTTTATCAGTTCGGGCTTTCGCTGGGCATGCTATAGTCTTCTTCCTTGTACAATACCAGAACATTGGAGTGTATTGTGAGAAGGTGAAGCCATTTATCATCAGCAAATGTCTCTTACCGTATTTGCTCGGTAGAACTAGCACTGGAAAATAGGTGAAGGTTAAATAGATACAGGTTAAATAGTTTCTATAATTATTATATCAATCTTTTATTTCGCAAGCACTCTATTAGTCAGAGTTCAGGCTAATTGCTAAAGTAATAAATCTATCTGCAAGAGATTATTAGAACATGCAGTACTCTACATGATAAAATAATGTCTTAAACAGGACTTGTTCATCACATTGTCATTTCCTTTATTCGTTTAAGATGCCAAAGGAAATTGCACAATTTTATTATTAATATTAAGACAGAATGACAAAAAATAATAAAAAAAACATCAAATTATAACCTTACTGAAGATCTAAATTAAAATGAACGAGTCTTATTAATAACAGTTACGTACGAAAATATAAAGGCTAACCAAACACACGAGACTAAGGTAAAGTCTGACCTGTTTTTAGGCCTACAATACAAAAAATATATCATCTTAAGCTAAAAACTTAGCTTTACCTTATATAACTTCTTATTCGAGTGTTAATGTATACAAACTAAAACAAACTCAGCGAATAACCTAACCAAATTTATTTAGGTACACTTGCCGTTTTAAAACAAAATACGTAGGTATACATCCAGATAAACTAGACGTATATACAGATACCAGAATTTAAAATGAAAGATATGCATCTCATTTTGGTCAAAATAGACAGAGATGTAGCAAATTCACCGCATTAAGCACTTCTTGATTAATTCTATTGAGATGATGTCTTCTAATCCAGCTTGATATACTCTCCAATTTGAGTGACGTGGTACTTCGGTGGAGAGTGGTTATGCACCTCTTGTAAATACTTCAGACTGCCTCTAGCATCCGTGCGAGCCTTAGACGGGCATCCTCTCTTCTTCTTAGTGCAATACCAGAACATAGGACTGTATTGAGAATACGTGAATCCGTTGATCATCAACAAATTTTTTTTCTTGCTCCTCGGACTTGGTATTATAGAAACTGAAAAATGTACGGAAATTATAAATTTAGTTACGTACCAAATATCATTAGGCTTTGGCTTAGTTCCTCGACAGCGTCGCAGGCTTTTTCTATTTTGCAATTCCTCTTTAGTTTTTACCTTGTTGGCTTTTGCATAATATCTTAATGTAAGTTGTAACACCCGTATAAAACTGTACTAGCGTTAATGTCTTAACGTTGAAAAAAACACTCACTGACTCCCATTTTAAAACTGGTACGATTATTATTCTTATACTAATATATAAAGCTGAAGAGTTTGTTTATTTGGATGAGCGCGCTAATCTCAGAAACTACTGGTCCGATTTGAAAAATTCTTTCAGTGTTAGATAGCTCATTTGCAGAAGAAGGCTAAAGGCTATATAAAATCACGTTATGAGCCACGTGAGTAGAGCAGTAGCCTTAAATAACGCGGGTGTAACCGCGGGCTCATCTAGTTAAATATAAATTTTATAAATAATAACAAGAAACCAAGTATATTTGTAAATATTAATTGAAATAATTATATTTTATATTTATAAAAAATGTGTTGCATAGCAGCGATAGCCGAGTGGATATACCAACAGACTGCCAAGCAGATGGTATCAGGTTCGAATCCACGGCGCGCACCAATGACTTTTCAGAGTTATGTGCGTATTGAATTGTTAATTATCGCTTGTCCCGTGCCTCGGAGAGCACGTTAAGCCGTCGGTCCCGGTTGTCATGAAGATCTTTGACAGTCGTTACAGGGAGTCAGTACCTTCTAAATAAACTGACACTAGTCTAAACCATGGAATATCGCTATCCCTTCGGGTTGCGGAGGTCAGACAAGCAGTCGCTCCGTGGAAAAGCTAATATTCAGCCAAATCCGGTTAGACTAGAAAGCGGACCCCAGACTGAAACTGGGATAACGCTAAGAGAAAGAAGATTTATAAAAAATGTGTTGTACACGAAGGATATTATTATTCAGTAGTCATTTAAACTTTGTTTATAATGCTCTGGTAGTTAAATATTAAATAAACGAAATCATTATTTCAACAACATTTATTTAACATTGTTTAACTTTTTCAGATTGGTTTTCTAGCAATTATAATGTAATTGATTTTATCAATAACAAGACGTCTATCATGTCACTTATGTTGTCCATCATGGTGACAAAATTAAAGCAATCATCAAAGATATAATTCTGGAGAGATATGCCAGCCACTATGAAAATTTTAACAAAAAAGGGATTATATCCCTCTAAGGATTTTTTTAAATGTTTAACAAATGGCAGAGTTCTGGGGTGACAATGTTAAAAAATACAATAGAATTAAAAACATCCTCCTATGATACACAACAGCACGACAAATAAATAAAGAGTAGCCAATAGGCAGTCATATTTTCAAATATTATGGATAATTATTTGAAAATCGCTTATTTTTAAGTATCCATCACATTTGGAAGTTATTCATGATTATGGCTAAGTTTAAACCTAACAATGTAATTGTCTACAGTGTATACAAAAGCTTTACAACCGATGGTTCTATGCTTTGCAAACCTATGACCACTCTATAATAACATTGTATTCCCTCGAGAATTTTTCGCGAATACGGCAACTGTAATTTAAAGTATGCAGGCATGTTTACGAGTAAATAATATAAAGGGTATTAGCAAGCATAGAAAATTACAAAAAACACAAGAGGTAATAAATGAAAATATTAATATTGTTTCAATTAGAATTTAAAAAAGAATCGCGTCTTCGGCTCTTAAAGTTGTAGAAGAATTATTGCACGACATACATGAATTCAATTTGTTATGATGTCTAAACTTAATTAAGTCTTTTATAAAACATACATTTAATTGATAATTTTATTGATATGAATTCGTAGTAAAATCATGTACCTAAAGAAAGAACCAACCTGGAAAATTACTGGTAAAATAAAACATCAAAATTACGTGGTTTGTTTTTATTTTGTCCAGATTCAACTTAATATAACCATAATAATGTATGTTATTCATAACACGTCTAGCTTTAAATGTAGAAACAAATAATAGATTTAATCTTTTTTATCAGCCATCAAATTTAGAAGAAAACCCTAACGAAGCGATTTCATAGATTTTTTAAAACATACATTGAAATTCTTAGATATAATATCTCTGTACTGACGTAGAGTTACCGGTTTATGTTTATGTTCGGCTAAATCAAGCCATATTGTATACATTCTGTACATACGCACAATATTAAGACTACCGTCAAAATACATTTTGTTTGATTTCTTCTTAACATCTTCGGGCACAAATGAATTGACATGATCACAAACACTTTTGATCATGTCAGCGTTTATGACTTTGTTATGATTATAGTGTCGGCCACGTCTATCTGGCTCTATACCTGAAGTTCCATTATTTATAGTATAAGCAATTTCAACGATACGTCCACTAACTGTAAGAGTATAAACAAACATAGTCTTGCAAACTTCGATAGTTTTTATTACCTTAGAATTATCCGAAGAGTATATAGGCAAAAAACATTTCAACGTATACTTTCGAGAATCCGGCATTCCGTTCAGACATCGCTTTTTAGCTACTGTTTGCGTAAAATCAAGAACATATTTCCATCGCGAGTCGCCCTTTAGCTTACTAAATTTATCAAAGCAATCTTGTCTTTGCTCCTGAGTAATTTTTTCATGACACTTATAGTGACATTTACATTTATCGCCCATTACTCTTTACTTCACCTTTTTATATTTCTGTTTCCAATGTTGAGAACAAATAACATTGTCAGCATCAGAGTCATCAAATCCATCATCTACACCGGCGCGGGCGTTACTGGTGCTGGTAGTGGACCCTACGATAAATAAAGATTTATTTTTAATAATTAATGGTGAAGAAGTTAATTGGGTTACCTGAGATGCTTAAATTACATAAAAGCGATAATATTTTCAAGGAGTTGTATTACAACATAGACTTTAAGTTAGTATTTAAAAAAAACTTTTTTAACTGTAACTATTCAGTGAAATAATTTAAATTAATGTACAACAGCAATAGAAAAACGAGGCGAAATAAAACAACAAAATCGAAATTTTGTTATATTTGGAGTTATATGAACACTTGTTAACACATCTACCTAGTTATAAATAAAAATACATTAAATATTAATGCTTAAATAATAAGGTATCAAACGTAGATGAAAGATACAATCCTATCGCGCGAACTTATTTGGTTTCTTAAAACATAAATTAAAATTCTTCGATATAATATCTCTGTACTGTCGTAGAGTTACCGGTCCATGTTCGGGTAGATCAAGCCATATTGTATACATTTTGTACATACGCACAATGTTAAGACTACCGTCAAAATATATTTTGTTTGATTTCTTCTTTGCATATTCGGGCACAAATGAATTGACATGATCACAGACACTTTTAATCATGTCTGCATTTATGACTCTGTAATGATTATGGTGTCGGCCACGTCTATCCGGCTCTATACCTGAAGTTCCATTATTTTTAATATGAGCAGTACGAATTATACGTTCACCAACAGCGAGAGTATTCAAAAACATGGTCCTGCAAACTTCAACAGTTTTCATTACCTTAGAATCATTTGAAGAGTACACAGGCAAAAAATATTTGTACGTATACTTTCTTAAATTCGGCATTCCGTTCAGACATCGCTTTTTATTCACTCTTTGTGTCAAATTCAAAACATACTTCCATTGCATGTTTCTGTCCTTTATCTTACTAATTGTGGCGAAGCAGTCTAGTCTTTGCTCATGGGTGATTTTTTCATGACACTTATAGCGACATTTACATTCCTCGCCCATATCATGGTCTTTCTCCTTTTCATATTTATTTTTTTGACGACGTGAAGAAATAACGTAATCTTCACTAGCGTCTGAATTGCTGATACGGGCAGTGGACCCTGTGATGAATAAAGAATTTTGTAAAAAAAAATGGGTAGAGAAGAAGCTATTTAAGTAATATTATCTGGGGTGCAATATGCTTCAATTACATTAAAACGAACATAAGTTTTAAAAAACGGTGTGTATCGAGAATAATTATAGTTAAATATACCAAATAAGTAAAAACCAGTACTGAAAACTTTTCAGCAATATTAGCTATCCCACGTAGCGACTGAAATGAATAGCGTTATTCCATGCCTTAGACCAAAGAACGCAAATAAAAAAGCAGGTTATACTTCGAGACTCGGTAACTTTGGCAAGCCTAACCTGATTTTGAAGAAACAAAAGCTAATATTATTTGGTAGAGTGCACGGATTTATTACCAATGATGTGTTGGGGTAGCTCCGGGAGTCACACGGCCACATCAACGCAAGAAATCATCTAAAATTACAATACAGGAAAATCCAACTACGAAATTAATACAAGTTCAACAATTTATTTATTTAATTATGTATTTACACATGTTTGCCTCGCGCCACAACTATAATATAATGGCAATCTCTTAATTTTTGCATAGCTTAGGGTTCTAAAACTCTTTCAAGTGATGCCTTCTACCAGAAGTAATGTATCATTGTATGTTTTCGTATACAATTCATGTAGATGTTATACCTACTGTTTAGATTCCGATTTAAACTGTATAAAAATATAATAAAACAAAAATATTAAAAGAATCAGTATTTAGTTGAGTATATCCATCGATTTTGATGGTCTTTGTTTACAATGTTCTGAATGTAAAATATTCATAAATTATTCTGCATATACACCAAAAATTAAAAGAAAATGTAAGAGAAACAACTTTTCTCGAGACGTTGCAGATTGATCAAGATTAATGTGCGGGTCTTAGAAAACTATAATTGTAAAACAAAGAATCTCGACATTGCAAAGGAACTTTTACTTCATAAACTGATCTTCATTATTTCTTTTTTGTACCAGCTGCGTGGTTTCTTGCAGAATATAATTTTGATTTGATGTTTGCAAACGGTGGTATATTTACCACCAAATTTGTTTCAGTAGCGGAGAGCTGTGATTTGAATTCTTTATAAATTTCTGTTATTGGGGTACAACCAGACTTCAAAACATTATCTCGTAAATCATCCAGCTTCTTTGCTATAAAATTTTTGACTTCATCACGCTCGCAGCTATGATTCCTCTCATCGGAAATATTGCCGCCATCCTGTCAGAACAACCAAATAATTTTAAATATCAGCATTTGCATAAAATCTAATAAATACCTTTACTCGAGTAATCATCATTACCATCATTATCAGCTTGTCATAGTCCAGTGAAGTGTAGGACGCTCTCCGGCTAGTGCGGGCGGTTGAGTGACGATATACGCAAAGTGGCTGGCAGCGACTGGACTCGAAAATACGAAAATCGTACTCAGTGGCGTGCCATTGGAGAGGCCTCTATCTAGCAGTGGATTATGGCAGGCTTGTATACATAATCTGAACATCGAGATAAGTTACAAGGATTTTTATGAAATTTAGTAAGCAAGGGTCTCGGGGGCGATAAAACGATCCAGTTAGGATTTATTTACAAAGAAATTTAAAAGAGTCCAAAAAAGGTTGTTCATCCAAGTAATTCTTATATAACTCATAAGTCCATGTAAATAATAATTAATACCTTCATCTGCAGGGATCCCTTGCATCCATTTTTGACATGCACGCAATTCCAATGGCTCCATCCATTTTTATTGTCCCTCTTTTTTGTGTATTGGTAACCATCCCTCAATAACACCACACCACCATTTCTTTTTATAAAAGTCAAGCTTTCTGTATTTGCCGAAGATGTTGTGGACTCGTTATCAGCTTTTTTGAACACATCTAAAAAGTCAATACAATGTATTTAACTTTTCATATTTCCTTGAATTATGATAACGAACATTTCAATAATATTTTATGTAAGAGAATGTCCAATAAAGATTTATTATACAAAATTGCAAGTAATGGCACATTAAGTTTAATTTAAAAAAATCACTGTCGCGCTCAATCTCGCAAGTAAAACAAATATAATCATTCAGTTAATATACAAATCACGGTCAAACACCATCTCACAATTATAAAAAATCGAAAAATTATTCACTTAAACTAGTCTAACTAATTGATTATTATTAATTATTATACTTTTGTTAAAATATTGGCAAACAAATTAAAAAGTTTGACTTAGCTGACTATATGAAACTCAAGCTTAGTATTCGTTTGCACATTACATTATTTAAGAAGTGTTATCCGTTCAGAATAGAACTCTATAATTCTATAGTAAATACATAAAAATACAATACACAATATAAGATCTCTTGTTTATCAATATTGAAATTAAATACATTGACACAACACTATCTAATTAACACAGAATAGACCAAAGATCACATTTTCGTAATATTTCTTTTCTGGAAAAGAAAATGCCTTAAAATATTCACTGATCATGGTTATGGTCAGTATATCGTGTAACATTGTCCATATACGTGACTACTATAGATCGGCACCCATTGTTCCTTTTCACACATCTCCAAGATACTCTACCTTTCCTTTCGTGAGCCTTGTTATATCTTTGATCCATGAATAAGAGAGTTCTATTTCCATAGCAATTTTGCACGAATACGCCTGAAAAAAATAACTGTTTAAATAAACGTATTGAGATATTTGTGTTATTAATAAATGCAAGATTGAAATCTTGTTAAATCCAGTGTCCAGGCATTTGTCAAATAGATATAAAGATTAAAAATCAATATAGTTTGCATGGCACGTTTATCTACGCCAGATTGTAGAAGTCAAATCATACGGACTTGTGCGTTCACATTGACCGCAAAGGCAACTCACTATATCGTAACAGCTTTACGTCTTTGAATTGCCTCGTTATTTTGTTGTTGGTTTTTATGACTTTATGTCATTTGCATAGGACCGGTTAGTCTTCTGTCAGGTTTTGATGTATACGGTTAAATGTACACACAGTCATATAAAATGTACAGTATCTAGAGTTTCGTCATATTTGCCAGTTAATAATTTGGTAGGACATTAATTAATGTGGGATATTATTAATTTCTTTTTAGTTTTCCTAAAATTTCTGACCTCGTGTCTCACTCATTCCTCGATTTTTTTGTTTTTCGTGTGAGTGTGTGGCCAACTCTGGTGTCGGAGTTTTCAGACCGCCCTAAGGCGTCCGACATGGCCTAACGATCCTTATCCTTAGACAAGAACCGGGACCGACAGCTTTACGTGCCCTCCGAAGCACGGTAGCGCTCAGATGTAAATGCCACACACGGTCACCCATCCAAGTGGTGACCTGTGCAAGCGTTGCTTAACTTTGCCGATCTGTTACGAATGGCAAGTCAAGTCTCGCTATGAGCGCTACAATGGAATGGAAAACAGTGATATTGCATCGCTGTCACTTTATTTTAATTTGTTGATTCTATGATATAATAACGCATCCATGGTTGATCCCCCAAAATTTCAAATAAGCTATTTCAACAATAATCTTAATCTTAATGACACTTTAAGTTTTTGCTTAGTAGAATACTTTCTTAAAATAGCTTTAAATAATATAAAATTAAATAACGCAACAAGATATTTGGTTTCCAAATCATCTAAACGCGAGCCTTAATTTTTTATTCTACACGCATTATTTACACATTTTCGAAGATCAACAAAAACAAGATATACAGAACACAACCATGATTTATAAAATGAATACGAAAATCATTTTATTAGTCATGGTTGTGTTCTGTGTACTGTATGATATTGTCTATATATGTGACAACTGTAGATCTGCAGCCGTTGTTCTTTTTTATACATCTCCAAGATACTTTGTTATTTCTTTCGTGAGCTTTGTTGTACCGTTGGCCCATAAAGTAGAGTGCTCTCTTTCCGCAGCGGTTGCGCTTGAATACACCTGGAACATTTGAAAACAATAAGAATGACTGTCTCGCTGACAGCAAAAGCCAACAATTTGAAATCAGAGTCTACCGACGTTTCATAAAACGTATGTTTCCGTGACAGTTAGGCAAGGCAATTTAAGTTTAATATACTTATACCTATTATTTATCACTTTATTGTGGACAGGGGTGTCTTTTTTTTAATCTTTCTATAAAAGGTAGCTTGTTGGGAGTGAATGAAGCAAGAGAGGTATGTCAGTATCGTTGCAAATGGCGTTCTGTAGTCTCTGCCTACCCCTCCGGGAAACAGGCGTGAGTCTATGTATGTAAAAGGCAGCTTTACCGCTAAAAGACATTTTAAAAGGCGCTATAACAATTTACCGGTTTTATTTACTTAATTTGTGCCAAACTCATTTCCTTACCATTACATTAAAAATGGTTTAAAACCTACCTGCACATTATTACTGGTTATCTGCAATATTCTAAAGAAAAGGTTAAGTAGTTGTTGAAGTTCAAATAAAACGCTAAGATTTCGGTAATACATTTTAATATCGTTATAACGACCGTATATACATTTTAATCGATTTAATAAGATTTTCATAGGTATAATAAAATAATAATATATAAGTCAATTCATGTACATTACCTACTTTATTTAAAAACCTTTATGTGCTTTTCTGATTCTTACTAAGCAATACATTTGATTGTACTTAATTTAAAGATTAGCGACATATGTAGAATGTAGTTGCTTTGCTAGAGAGCACCTCAGTCCCTGCATATATATCACAATAAAAAGAGACTAGATAAATAAAGTTATAGATAAGTAACAACAACCTTTTAATTTGATCTGATCATGGACAGGAATAAAACGCACGGATTGAATCCAGATCAAACACAATTTTGCCACGATCTATGCATAAATAAAATCTATGCCTATATAAAATCTATATATTCTGTTATTTTTATAAAATACAGCTACCTTACAATATATAAAAAGTCAATGGACAGATACGTCTGAAAAGTCATTATCACCATTTGTTTGAGAACACGATTGTATTAAAATGGTCATCTATACCTTTGTATGTAGCTAGCATAAACTCGAAAGAATAAACAAACCATTTTATCTTTTCTTGGCGACCATTCCATACTTTGTGCCAGTACTAAAATGTTTTGAACCGTAAATAGCCTTTCCAAGCCTTGAGATTTCACGAAACAATGGAAAGCTATAGCTAGAAATAAACTACTAGGAACAACCTCTCCCGAATAATCCAAAATTTCAGGAAGGGTTTGAAGACCTAATTAGAATTTTATGCTTCATTCATTTATGATAAGTTACCACCGATATAGTCTGCTAATGATTATGAAAATTCTTGAACTCTAAGATCTCGTTTTAAGAGGTGATCACTGAAGCTTTACACCCTTCTTTTTTCTTGCTACAGCGCCAGAATATTCTTCCATTAGCTTCTCTAAACTTATTGTACCTCACGTTACCCAGTACTAATTAACAATCGTGGTCTTCCGGCATTTAAAAAGAAATGATGATTCTCTGTAAAGAAAAAATGACATTAAATTATAGATTTCACATAGTACTTTGAATTGTTTGATAGTTTAAGTTCACTCTGTTGTACAATATGAACGCCAAGCGCACGCCGGACGCACGCTCGTAGAACACACATGTCACATGCGAGAGGCCTAGCTATAGGATTATCTTCGACTTCTGTCATAATTATACGCCTCCATATTGTTCACTTCTCATACTGATATTGTTATCTACTCAGTTTGAAAAGCGTGACTGTTAAAAACATAATATATCTATCTCACTATTAGCTTCCGAGGTGAAATTGGAATCTATTGAACGAAGGAGAGTGATACTAAACTTTCGATTAAATACTTCATGATTCAATACTTTGATATAGTTTTAGAAGTTGACCATTTCCGCCACTTAAATGGTCTTGTTCAAAAATTTACGAAACGCAATATAATGCATTAAATATTTAACCGTTCATAATTGCAAAACTTACGCTGGCATCCCCCAAAAGAAAACTTTAAATAAGCCTATTATATAACTATTAATTTTTATTATTGATTTATGCAATAAAAACATAATTAATCATCACAATTTTGTTAAAACACATCTTTATTTCTTATACTTGAATTGAAATAAATTTACAATAGTATCTAATAATATAATTCATTAAAATAAGCACATTATTTACTAAAGTCGATTATTAGAAAGTAAATAAAAAAAAGAAGTTCAATAGCTATAACCCTATACCTACCTAATGTAGGTGCCATACTTAACCTGCATTTAACAAACGTGGCAGGTATCTAATAGTATACAAAAGGTGCGACCACGGCTCTAGTTTTATATCAGAATGAGATGTTTTCTTGTTTCGTCCTTTTCAGACTCCCTTTTTGACGTAGTCGGGTTATAGTTTTTGAACTTTTTTTTTATTTAATCCTTTTCCGTATCGCGATGGGGCATGTAAACTAACCGTGCAATGTTTACATTGTCATATGTAAAGGAAGAAAGAAAGACAATAGGTACAAAACGCCAAGCGTCTGAACCGCGCGAATTTTAAGTAAAACCGCGTTTTAAACTTATATTTTGACTAAAACAGTATAAGATATGTACATATTTGTAATGCCCTCACCAATACCTTTCATTTGGTAACAAACACGTAATGATTATCTTAGTTTAGTTTTTTTTGAGGTTGGAATCTGAAGTATTAATTCCGTAATAGCGAATTTAGATACAATTTATGAAGCCTATGTCATCCAGGCTATTTTTATGAATCTATTGACAACCCATTTATTAAAATCGGTTCAGTAGTTTAGGCGCTACGGTGGAATATACAAACATACATACATAGACTGCCAAAAACATTACCCTTCCTTTTGGCTTCGCCGTAGTCGGGTAAATAGGAAAAATACATAAATATGGTCACCTAAAGCAAATTTATTTAATACGGTTTTTAAACGAAATACTGTATTTTACTCATACGAATTAAAAAAGGCATTGAAATGAATGAATTCATATCGATTTAGTTTTTGTCGATCGATTTAGATGTTTAGTTATATATTGTGATTCAGCAGAATAGTTTATTATGGTAAATTTAATTCCGTTGGTGGCATAAACTATATTCAGAGTGAATGCACTACACAAAACATTCAGTACATATCACAGTATTCGCTAAATACTGATGAATAACAAAATACATCGTTTATTTAGGCCAGCGACAGCAGAGCATAATAAGGATTTATTTAGTGATAAAGAAAATTGTAAGTAAGCTGTATTAAAATAAAACTGATATCTCAAAGACACATGACGTCTGAACGTGAGCCAAAGCATCTCTTCTGAGACGGTTTAACAGTTTTCATGGCTGACTAACGCCCGTTTCCAATATTGTATATACGATGGGTCTGTCTACTAGAGATAGATAGGTATTTATCTATCTATAGTTAGTATATCGAAAAAATGTATTTTGTAAATTGGCAAAAATTATAGATAAACTGTAAATGCAGACATTAGGTACTATTTATATTGGCCATCGCCTAATTTCCACAGTAGAAGTTCAACGAATTAATATTTTTAGTAATAATGTTATTATATACCTACAAATCATGTAGTTTTAATCACTTTCAGATTACATACATAACAAGCAATTTTAGGAATGTTACCTATACTTATAAACGCTCTGCGAAATCCACTACGATTTGGTAAAATTTGAATATTTATCCATATTTTAACTACCTATATACCTTTGTAAAATGATTGTATTAAATATTTGTAACCCGATGATATCGGTATATCACAGAAAGCTGCCACTAGAGTTTAAATATTTCATTGTTCTGTTTTATAATAAAGAAAAAAACAAGTGGGCGTTTAATATGCCTCTGCCTACCCCTTCGGGGAAACAGGCGTGAGTCTATGTATGTATGTATGTAAAAAAAAACAATAATATACCTGTGACTACATATAAACGATTTAGATTTGATTTGAAAGGTACGGAATGATTTGTGCAGATTTCAACTTTGAAGGTACGAGTTTGTTGCCGACCGCCGACCGCAACTGCAAATTCCGTCGGAAGGTATTTTATAGAAATACATAGACACCAATACCAGCGACAAATCACTTGCAGTAATTGCAGTTTGCGGTTGGCTACGAACTTGTACCTTAGGTGTAGTCGAGTGCTTATTGGTTGACATGAGGACAGGAGTACGTCTGCCTATTATACAAAGTGACTTTACTGTTAGCCAAAGTATATATACAAATATTCAGCACGTTAGTATTTACTATCAGCAGGTACGTATTTTTTTTTCATATGTCGATTTTGATGATACAGGTATAGCGAATATTTTCACTCACGAATTACACTTCGCTTGGCTGGTCTGATTAATTAAAAAATTCAAAACCCTGGGACGAGTAAAGACTTGATGTTTATGAGTAAAGTGGATACCGTTGATAAAATTTGTCAATATGAACCTCTTCTTTTAGCACTTAGGGCCTCCGCAGACTAGCTTCTTTTAGCATCGGCGACCGGCGATTCAGTCGCATTTAGCATCCAGATGCAGCTTCCGACTTCTTACACCGCATACTGGAAGATGCCGATCGCGGCGACTTGTCACTTAAAATAATAACGTAGGGGTCGTCCATTAATAACGTGATTTTATGTCTATCCAATTTTAAACTTACTCAATACCTGGGTAGGTTGGAGGCCTTACAACCTCTCCTCATTCTTTATCAAAAGTTTTTTTTTATAAAGTAAATAAAAAAATATTTTATCCAAAAAAGACATTGCAAGCTACTGCTGTCAAAATTGAATCTAAAATAAAAAATATGACACTCATTATTCTCTTCATCTCTTACCTGAGGGCCAATTCTGGTAATTATATTTGTTCAAATTCCAATATCGATCTAGTCTCGGCGTCATAAATGGTATTCTCGTAACTTAACTGACACTTGAATGAGATCGGGACTACATCGAAAGTTGAACCAAGTGTGAACTAGTGTGAACGGTATTCTGCTAATTATTAGTAGAGCAGGTAAGGTATTTCTAGTTTTTTCACAATGATACCATCGTACATAATATAACCACATGAGTAAATAAACCGAACAGAGAAACAGCTTCTTAAGAGCTTGTAAATTTTTTACCTATTTTGGTAGGGTTGTCACAATAGGTTAAGACAAATCGCTTGTTCGGTATACGACATATTCTGGAATGGACAGATTCGTAATTCGGCAGATTCCCAACTCGACAGATTCGTGAATTGGGCAGATTCTTGGACTCGACCGATTCGCTATACGGCAGAAGTATAGTTGTAAATAAAATAGCGAGTGGAACCAAAAAAGCATGCACCTGATACTTTTAAAAGCACGGAATAAAAATATACATTTGTTACCAAGGACACGACGTGATGACGTGATTTATTTGACATTCCCAACGATACCACTAATAGTGTTGAATATTTTTCTGGTAATATTTATGATCTATTTTGCTAATAAACATAGGAATCGCCTTTAGCTATTATGTGCCACTAGTTTTACCACGGGGATAGGTATCTAAAATAAGTTTAAAAAGAAATTGTGTAAGACAAATTCATGTTTACAAAACAAATGACTATAAAATGATCAACCATCGATAGGGCTTACAAAAACAGGTGCATGCGATTTTCGACCTTATTGACAATTCATGATAAACTTCTTTTTGGTATTTTCTTGCTTTCTGACATTGATACGTTATTAAAATTATAAATTCTGAGTTACGTCAATAAGGTCGAAAATCGCATGCACCTGATTTTTGTAATCCCTATCGATGGCTGATAATTTTCTGATAGTCACTGGTTTTGTAAACGTTAGTTACTTTTATACAATTTCACAACTAATGAGTTCACGAGGATCCTCTGGGGGATCTGGCTAGGAGATCCTGGTGGACAACATGCAAACATGTTAAGTATTTCGTTGCCAGCATTGACAATATTTATTTCAAGATCGAAATATTCGCGAAACTTTTGCTCGAGAAATTCAACAAATGAGATAAAATTATCAGGAGGGAAAAACGAATTAAAAAACCCAATTGTACGTTACCATAGTTAAAATCTTTATAATGTCTGAATTATTTCTATTATTGAATATTATTTTTTTTAATTATTGAATACCTATTGAAAATAATTCACACGATCCAAGGAACCAATATATTTACTTACCGAAATTTTATTACTTAGTTGTAAATTAATTTTAATTTGGCATGTAAACGTATTGGCATCCAATAACCATTCCTATTAATGTATTTTCCCATACAATGGCAAAATTCATATTTTTGTTTTTGAGTTTTTGACATTACCTCTAAGATCAACAAGAGATTATAAATTGATTATATCGAAATTATACTATAAGGAGATTAAGTGGAGCAGAATACCAATTGTGAGTCAATTCAAAATTAAATCGCAGTTCAGTCAAAATTCAGTGTCAGTCTCTGTTAAATACGAGAATTGGCCTTCAGACTTCAATTTGTTTGGGTCGGCGCTGTATGGGCATACATTCTCTTCCATACTTCTCTGTCACCAGTCATCCGATCACTTCCCCCTTTTCTTACATATCTATTCTCACACAGTTATTCCATCTTTTATTTGGTGGCTCCCTCCTTTTTCCTCTCTATTCTCCTATTTATCACTTGTTTACCTAAATACATAATCATTCACTCTTCTCATAAGATGTTTCTAAAATGCAAATCTTTTCATCCATTGACGCTACTCGCAAACTACTTTGATATTTTCTCTATTTTGGCATGGTAAAAATTATTAATATATCATGTATTAAAACGCTATTTTAAAAGTATACTGGCTCATTTAAGTCTTAAATTGCAATAATTGCAATTCGATCTTGCAAAATATAATAATCTTGCAAAATATAAAAGCATATCAAACATAAAGAATTTCAAAAATGGATCAGAAAATTCAGAGACCGGTGCACCTACATAAAAAGAAAATATCCAGACCAAACTGAGGACATCCTCCTTTTTGAAGTGGGTTGATTAAAGCATCCTAGAGCATCCAAAAGCAACGAAAGATCTTAATACAAGACATTTCTGAATCCCTGGCAATCGAACGAACGACCGTCGTTTTCTGATGCGTATAGGATGAAAATCTCTGGCTTAAGAAAAACAAGGACAATTGATATCTGTCTACACTTATTTGTCCCTTCCACCTATCAAGACGCACGTGATTAAAGGACTACTCCTTACCAAAGGTTGTCACTTATTTGTTAACCCTTAAATAACACCGTGGGGTAATAAAATTCTTCACCCCAGGGGCATAACTTGTATTTTTTCTTGCGATGGTAGTGTCATCTCCTAAAGTTATCAGTAACGTGGCGTTAAAAAAAACTTCCATCTAGTCTGCTTAGCTTTGTGAGAAAATTACCCCAGGGTGTTAGTTAAGCATGCAATAATTTCTCATCAATTCAGTCAAATGTTTGATAAGCTAAGTTTACAGAGCCCCGCGAAGCTCCTTTTTTGGGTACAAGAAAACCTAAGATAACCTATTAAGTTTTCTGAGTGGATAAGTTTCCGGAGCGGACGAGACTTTTCATATTAAATGATATTTTGTAGAACGATCGTTAATTTCATACCAAATATATCATAAAAAATATTATTATGTATTTTTTATGATGTATACAAATCGCGAAAGTTTAAAATCGATCGTTAATTTGGTGTACAATTAGTAATTTAATGAAATAATGAAGTTTTTTTAACGTAAAGCACTTTAGTGTTATTTAAAATTTCTGATGCTTTGTTAAAAATATCCCCATGTAAACTACAAAAATAATTTATTTTGTACACTACAACTTGTAATAGCTGTTTGAGGTAATTTTACCCCAAAGTTTTATTTATTATTCTGTATCCGAAAATAAGGATGTTATTATAGGGTTTGACTAGTGACTGGCTTAAACAGAATTAATGTCGATAAAATTATGACAGCGCTTATAATAAATATGTAAGTTTTTATTAAGGCAGTACACTACCTAGGGTGATGTACTAGATTTTGTCGAGGCGACCCTTATCATAGGTTATGATAAAGCTACATACACTACCTACTGCTTTCTTTATACCGATGAAAATATTAAGCAAGCTAAAGTCAGTATTTTTACCTACATCCAAAAACCAGTTCTCGTATTACTTTCAGAAAGCATCATCCATCAATTCAAACGTTAATATTAATACGAAGAAATGAGTGCAGTACTGTCCATGCCATCTATTGTTTAGAGCATAAAATGTAGAGTATAACTTGCCAGTTTTCGATAGTATTTTAAGTCTATTAATAATAGAACATAATTTGTAACGAACATCATTTAATTATACTGGTATATTTATGTTTTTTGATAGAAACCTATAGTACTGATATTGTACAATTATTGTATTAAGACGATGAAAAAATAAATCAATTTATCGATAGTCGCCTCGGCCGATCACCAACAACACACTACAGCACTACGGTCGCCGCGTCCGAACGCAGAGAGTCGCTAAAACGCGATGCAGCATCGATACAGTTGCGAAATCGCCGGTCGCCGATGCTAAAAGAAGCTAAGGTAACTGCACCAGTGATGGACGGTTTAAGGTCGATGAAGTACTTATAAAATTTCCAAAAAAAAAAGTTGCGGGCCGATTCTTGCAATAGCTGTAGATAAAGTTGGTTATGGTTTTTTAGCATCTAATAAGAGAATACTACATTCATTCTAGTAATTTCCATAAAAATAAAATTACGAATAAAATTGGCTTAAAATTATCCAGTAATGGACAAGTCATACACCAATGATTGACACCTAGTTATGGACAGTGTTCCGGTATTGGACACCTAGTGATAGACACTTGATAGATACAAATAAATAAAAATATTGTTTGTTTAGAAACAAATTTTATTTGCTATTACGTATTCTAAAATAAAAGTTCTTATTAATCATAAAATAAAGTACTGTAAGAAAGATCTTGTTTGTAGTACCTACACTAATGGAATGAACCAGTGATGGACACCCCAGTAATGAACACGTCTGTCCATTACTGGTAAAAAGCTTTATAAAGTCATGGAAAAAAGATATTTCATTGACTTCGAGAAATAAATCAAGAATCGACTAAAATCTTTAAAAAAATGCACTGCACTAGTAATCGACACAATGTCCATAACTAGGACATGTCATAATAACAGGTACTAGTCATGGACATAGCAAAAAAAAAACAAACCACGTTGTTGTTTGCAATACATTTAATTAAGATTGTTTGGAAAAGAGGTTAATTCAGCCACAAACTTATTATTTATTCATTATTACCTTAATTGAATTGTCAAAAAATACTCATCAGCAACATAGCTCGCTATCAAACTCACTTAAAAAACGATATCACTGGTGACACGTGCTGTTTATCTTTCCACCAGTTTGAAACTGAACCACAGACATACATCAGCTGTCAATATTTTGACACTTAATCCCTTTTCTCTGTGGTAAAATATTGCCAGGTTACAGAAGCGTTGTAGAATCCTTATTTTTTAGGACTCAATCAATAATGTTCATAACTGGTACGCTGTCCATTACCGGTGCACTTACCTTAGTCGGCGGAGGCTCTTAAGCTGACATAAATAAAAGCGATTTTACAGGCAATGTCCTGTTTGACGCAAGCGCTACGCGATGCGAGCTACGCGAGCGCGTAGCGTCAAATCTGGTCACGCGTCGGTAAAACTCGTACGCTTTGCAAACGCTACTGTGATTTAAGTCTTGTATACACCAGGCTTTTCTCCGTTAAAAGCTACGATAGATTTGGTGTAAAAAGTAATAATGGTCAGAAGTATATAATTATACGGACATAGCTCAAACAATGATAATGCCGTAGTACAAAAAATGGTCTGTCTCGCAAAGTTCGTCGACAAAAAGCCGAGTGTGTACTAAAGACTTAACAATTCTAACTATTTGTTAATAGTCATTTTTGGTCCAATTCCCGCTTGCTCTGTGTCTATAATATGTGTCTATGTAGGACCATATAATAATGTTTATCAGATATTTGATCACAAGTCCAGGATCCTACGACTGCGCTAGAGTTGTCCCAGAATATATAATTATAATATTTTATATAAACTACCTACAATACGCCTCACAGCTCAATTCACAGTGTCAATTCTACTAATGATTATGCACCCCGGCGCTCTTGATGATCTCTTGATCATACGTGATGATGGAAGCCTTACATCCAATAGATCTTCTTTTGGAACATCTCCACTCAATTCTAATGCCGTTCGCTCTCTTCTTGTGATATTTATGGTTGTTCACCATTAAAAAGCAACCGCGGGGAGTCTGCACCATGAATACTAGAAAACATATATTGAAAGTTTAAAAATAAAAAAATAAATAACACACAACGTTTTCATGCAGTTATTATTAAATCATATACAAGCACAACTTATACACGGTCATCTGATAAAAATCATAACAACCAGATAACTAAGATACTTATACTTATATTGATAAATAAAAGAAAGGGGAAACCTTTTTAAATAAGAAATTAGCAAATGTGAAAGTATATGTAAGTATCAGAGTCCTTTTATTTTCTTATTATTAAACTTATATCAAGAGTTACTCATTGTTAAGTTTATTATATTTATAATGAGATTTTTTTTATATTAGTTCATTTGCGCAATTTTCTATGCGATGTTATTTTAGTAAGATTAATTAATATTAGCACATTTTAGTAAAAGTAAGAACGAAAATAACATAACAAAAAAGTAGTTAAAAGAAAAACGTCGGCAATCTCAAAATATAAAAATATACTTTTTATTTTATATCAATGTTATACTTTAAGTTATCTATCACAAATTGACCAAGGAGACAGTGTACCTTTTATATGCATAGGTACAAATAGTTAATCATTGCTCTACCCAATTGATAAAATTCTTCCACGGAGCCTAGAAGATATTTTTATGAATATGATGACACAATACAATTCGATTCATTATTGTTTACAGAACATATTTTTACTATAACATATTGATTTTTGTGATGAGACGTAGCGGTGGGGCCGCAGAGGAAAAGGAGATGCGGTGTTGCGTTGCCGTCCTCCCTATCCTCTGCGGCCGCTGGGTGTTATGGCGGCGGAGCCCAACAGTGTGTCAATCGCTTAAATATTCCTAATAGAGTCATTCCTTGACCTCGGCTGGTGTAACACGGTGCATTTCCTTTGCTTTCTCGAATATTTACTCAATTGAGACCACTTACATACGTCTATATAATTCATCATATATATACTATGCTGGTAGCTAGCTAGTAATATAATGTTTGTGCAATCGATGGCGTATTGCGTTGCCATATTTTAATTGGTATTATAATAGGGTACAAGTTCCTAACATTAATTAACGCTAATGACTTAAAATCACTTAGTATATTTCGTTACACACAGCCACAGTCCGTTCGTTATTAAACTAGTAAAATCTATGGCTGAGTAAGTAATTTATTGTTTGAGACATTTTATTAAGAGCCCGAAAGTCATCGCACGTCGTTTGTTGACGTCGTTGTTGACAAATGCCTATCTGAAGAGGCTCTTAATGTTATTAGAAACTTCATTAAGAATAAGTAGGCAACCTTTTATACTCTCTGATTTGAGAGGACGGTCCATGCTACGCGTCGGCAAACGAGCTTCGTCAGAACAAAAATACCTGCTGGGTTTTCATTAATCAATATCCTTTGTGGCAGTGTTATTGGAAACTGTCAACTAATAATATCATCTGGGTGAAAAATCTCGCTTGCCACAAACATAAAAATGTATAACATTATTACCACTGCATCCCATAACAGTGAATAACAAATCAATTAAAACTTACATCACCATAATCTTACATAGTCAGTTAAGCTTTTAGGAAACAGTTAAAAAGTAGAACGATATAAATTATTATTCAGAACACATAGAAAAACGTACCGACTATTATTAACTTCAGTAATACAAAAATAAAAAGTACCAAATAGATATAGGTATTTAATGAGTCTTAACAAGCAGTCAACTCAGAACGTCCAGAAAGCTGTAGATTTAGGACGATATTAAGTATATCGTAAGAGCCTTAAACTTATAAAACACTTTTATGTATCATAATGAGACACCAAAGAATTTGCGAAAAAAAATATACAACCACATGTTATAAGTCCTTAATCAGAGCGACTCTACATGCATTATAATAACGGCCAGAATAAACGCCTACGCTTGGATTTTCTAGGAGCGCACAAAATTTTGTCCCGATCGAAACCACAACGTGCGGCGTAGGGCTAAGAAAAATATATATTTCTGAGCATAGACTATTATTACAAGTACTGAACTATTTAGGAATTTCTAGAATCAATTTTATATTACTTAGCTGCCGATTGCTTTTATTTCTCAAATTTTAAACTGAATCCTGTTGAGACAAGGCACAAAAAAATTATTGATCTATATTTCAACGATGTTCAACATTTAGACCGACCTCACATTAGGCGACAGCGTTCCTCAAGCGTACGCCCAGCGTGAGCTCGGCGATATGCACTCTATAGTATGAAGTGAGCGTCGGGCGCACGCTGAACGGACGCCTAACGGACGCCGAACGTACGCTCGAGGAACGCTCATGAACAATGTGAGGGAAGCCTTATGCTCACACTGGCATTCTCGGAGCGTTTTCTCTGTAGTAAATTGAACGCTGCGCATACGTTGGACAAGCCTGAATGGGCCCTAATAATGTTTTTAATGATTATGCACATCATTCCGCTTTATAATAGTGTTGTCAAAAGTCATTATATTGGCCCGGCAGCCCAATAATTTCCTCTTGCAGCACCTCCATTCTCCTCTCATGCCCCGTAATCGTTCCCTCACGAACCTATATCCGTTCGCGACGATCATTCGACACCCTCGTGGAGAAATTGCGTAGTATACTGGAATGAAAATAGAAAGATGTTACATTTGTTTAAGTGTAAATTACCTTTATAGTTTGTCATTATATTTCAGACAAGGCAACCCTACCTATCCCACCCAAGACCTATGTCAGTAGACAACAAACTATCAATTCGCGCTAATGTACAAATAAATGTTGTTGCGTCATATCGCATCGTGTCTTTGATTATGCAGCAAACTAGTTTAATATACATACTTAGGTCCTAGGTCTTCATGTATTTTAGTAAAATAAAATATAGTACACTTATTTGTTTAACAAACTTTGGGGTTATTACACGCTAATATTTACTTTGGGTGCATAGGGTTCCCACCAAGAACTTAGGGTCCCAAGCCAACCTCACCTGCAAGTGGTGCACCTGCTGATCAACGGACGAGGCTCTGGCAAACAAAATGTCCCAATAAGCGGCAATAGGCTCGCCACCTATTACGTGGGATCAAAATACTGGCGAAAAGTGGGCATTTAATATGCCTCTGCCTACCCCTTCGGGGAAACAGGCGTGAGTCTATGTATGTATGTAATATTTACTCATTAACAGCGGTTACGAATCAATATTTTCTTTGTTAATCAAACTACGTCAAATGGATGCCCTTTCGTTGTCCTATAAATGTACATACCCTAATAAAGAGCCCCGCTCAAGTGTCTGTTACAAGGAGATGGGGTCCATGTGTAATTAAATTCCATATGAACACGATTGTACGCTCAAACCATGAAAGATTCATTAGTCGGTATTAGCATAGTAAAAACAGAATAGTAGGTTAGCTAAGGCCGCTCGGCGAGTTAATTGCCTACTCTTGCGTTGACGCACGGGTTGTCACTTGTTTACACTGCGGCGCCGGCTTTGTCGGCGCTCGCGCTTTTTCGCCGCTTTTTTAAGTGATCGCGCTGAATACTTCACAATTTAAGATTGAATTTTTTTTTCAAATACCTACTGACTACCTAAGCGTTATATAACTATCTTCTTTATTTAATGAGAAAAACTAACAAGTTAAATTTACTGACGTTTAACATATTGTATATTATTAATAACGTTTATTACAAAACTGAATGTATATAAACAATTCAAGCGGGCGAGCAGTGTAGTACCTACATGAATGCGCGCGGTCAGACGCGCGATGCATCCCGTATTGAATCCGCGCCGAGCTTGCAGCGCTCGTGAGATTGTGTGCGTGAAAAGTATGTGCGTATACGGCGCCGGCGACTCACGCGTACATTCAAACCAGCGCGGCGGCGCGGCGGCCGATTTGTATGAAGCTATCTTACTATTCTGTTTTTACTATGGTATTAGCGCCATCATCATCAGGCCTGTATTATCACTGTCCTACTGCTGGGCACGGGTCTCTTCTTACTAATTAAATCCACCACGCTGGCCAAGCAAGCGCCGGAAGACTGAAAACTATTTCATATCAAATTGTACCATCAAACAAGTCGGCGCTGCACCAGTTTAAAAAAAATCCTTTGGCTCGCTCATCGAGTTGAGGCACACTAGCTGGTTTTGTCAATGTGCACAGCGATTCTCGCACTTATGGTGGTCTAGCGGGCAGTTGTTCGACTGTATTCACTTCAATTACCTATACCTTCATTGTACTTATTTATACTTATAATAACGGGTGTAAACTTATATTGGCATATTATAAACATCGAGAATGACTAATGGTAAAGAAAATAGAAAGATTACAAATGTTTGCTCAAATAATAAAGCTTCTTTTATATCTTCAGCTCAATAAGCCATAATACTACACAATCACAAACGCATAAAATCATACTCTATGGTACATTAATTTTATATAGATCTATCTATATATTATATTAAAATATAATCACGAAATAAAATCTCTAATCCTCTTTCATTAAAAGCTTTAGTTATTCCTCAAAGCAGCACTTCAGCTATCTGATAGTAGAAATTCCGCCATAATCGGTCCAGCCGATAAAAAGATCAGTCGAAACAAACATACAGACAGATGCTCCGACAAACAAAAATACCCGAAGAGAGTTCGATATTACAAACATAAACTTATTTATGTAGATGTGTCAGATAAGGAACTTATGATATTCAGATCAGAGTCAGCCATATTTTTGTTTCACCACTATTTTTATAATTTATATCCACATTACACTAAATACAAATAAAATTAAACCCGGTACAACTTGTAAAATTTAAAGTTTGTTCCTAATGAAAATTGAATGTAAAACAATAAAATAAATTACTTATTCCTAAATATAATATCTAGTACCTGTTATGTGACATTTTATATTATTTTATTAATTCGATTAGATCTGTAAACGAAACCCAGTTATTAAGGAGTCTTGGATGCTACTAGGATAAGCACTTGGATGGTGATGATGATGACATAAGGAATTACATACTTATGTTATTGACTTTATAAAGCTAATACAATAATAATCTGAATCGTTTTGTAACTGCTGCAAAGCAGTTACATTTGCAGCAAATGGAAATAAACAACCATTAGCGCAGAAAATCATACGACTGACCATGAAACAAGGACTGAAGACACGTTAATACTAGTTCTAGATGTAGGTTTTTTATTTGCTTTGACTAATTTTAGACGAAATTTTATAAAAAACTTGGTCTTATATCTATTAAAAGAGTGATGACAAAGCTAGGACTTAATCATATGTTTAGTCCATGTTTCATAATAAGGCTGCACAGTTTTAAACTGCTAAACGAAGACAGTTATTTTAGGCCATGAATATAGTACATTTCAAACATTTCCTGTAAGTAAAAGACTTATAGTACAAATAAAAAATAAATAAAACCCTGCACTTACACAGCTTTACAAAACCCGTTGACAAAATATTAATATTTTAATTATTAGTGGTTGTGGTCTGCTCTCACTCTGAGTATGATATTATCTATGGTCATGACGAAAGCTTGACAGCCTTTAGTTTTGTTTTGACACCGCCATCTAGTCTTTGGACCTTCATTCTGGTGAACAGTATACCGGTAGCCGCCAATATCTAAACAACGCTTTCCATTGCCCGTGAAGCCAAAATATGCTGCAACAGTAAAAGTTTATGTTAAAGAAATATTGTGGATTGAATAGGAAGCATTTTCTGCAGAAGATATGCACACTCGTTGATACAGATACGCATACTATCTTCCCAAAGGATTGCCTATAACATACGGTCATAAGGACAATTTCATCTGAAGTAAACTGAATAAAATAGTGCTAGAGACTTTAAATGAGTTTTCAATTGTCTCTTGGTATATGTACCAGGGTTCCTCTGTTATTCGACACTGTTGCAAAAGCCGGTATCGCAGTTATACTAAGCACAATAGAACGTATCCCGAAAGGGCATTTAAAAATGTTGTTAAGACTAAAAATATGTGAGTTATTTAGTTTTTTAGTTTACGGGTAACTTAGGCATAGGGCTATCTGAATGTTCATGGTAAAGTGTCCATGCATATATAGCGGTGAGATCAAAATAACGGGCAAAATATTTACTTACTTTATAAATACAGTTCATACAATAAAAATACAATTATAGAGGAATAACATCCAGATTTCACAATTTTTTTTTATTGTTTTTAGTATAGGCACATACAATTTATGTACGTTTTTTACAAATTATGCTTTTAGATTTATTGTGTGTTCCACATAATGGTTTTCTACACAAAAATTTCACACTTAGTTACTTTCATTTTTACAACCTGACATGTAGCATTGGCGTTTTTTTGCGAGGTTAATAGATGAAGAGTGTTACGAGGTTAAACGCTGTGAGGAAAGGGGTAACTCAGGCATAGGACTGTCTGAAAATTTGTTATCTTCCTGAGTCAACTGTCGAACGAAATCCCTTCGAAAGTTGGCATTGTAACTTTACATAAAATGCCCACGCACTTCATAATTTCATTCAAAATTTAGTTTCAATGTCATACAAAATACGAGAATTGGCCTTCTAAGCAATGTTTATTTGGTCCAGATGCGGGTTCTGAGAAAAAATATTATTAAAGATCTTGAGGTTTTCGGTGGTGGACTCGCGAAACGTGACATTAAACATATCGCTCCAGACTCGTTTGCTTGTAACCTTGTCATTGCATCGAAACGATGAAATGGAAACATTTTTTCTTTTTTGTACGAGTACGTACGTTTTTACTAAATTAATCACTTGTGAACACTATAACTTAAAGACCCATTTTGTCCCGTCTGTACGTGTGAATGCAATAATGAAAACCCCACCTCACTCATACATGGTAGCATACTATGAAGTTATATTTATCCAGCATTACCTGATATCTCTCTTGTATCATCCAAAATACAGAGTCAGATCAACTTATGATGGTATTACACTAATAGAGGTCTGGACCACTGATTAAGCTTATTATGGCTTATTTAACCGTACAAAGTACCAGTTTATTTTACCAGATATCTTATTACACTAAGTCCCTTTTATTAATACGTAACAGTACAAAAGCATCAAACCCCAAACATGTAAGTGCCCATAATTGGTCACACACACAGGAACTTTATTATTAAGTATATTTAATAATAGAGATGTAATGCAGGTGTGAAACGGCTGACATAGGCGCAGATGTTCAGTTTATAGTTAGTTTATTTGGTTGAACGCGCTAATCTCCGGAACTACTGACACGATTTGAATATTTTTTGTGCTGGATATTCCATTTATGGAGGAACGCTATAGGCTATATTATAACAACACACTATGAGCTACGGATGCGGAGCAGTAGAACCAAAAACGCGTAATGTGTGTGACTGCGGGCTCAACTAGTTTCTTATAACAACACATTCTGATGCTCATCCTATAACAATTAAAGTGCTCAATAATTATAGTAAATAAGTAAACAACATTGTTAAGTTATATTTTTTTAGTAATAGTGATTAGAACATAGTCTTGAAAACTATTTTTGTAATTCCCTTGTGTTTGCTAACTCAAGATTTTAGTCACTAATGTCTACCAAAATCCCATTCTGGTTCTTTACAAGATGTAATCGATCATTTAAATAATACTATAACGAATTTCATAACCAATTAACAATATTTTTATAAGATAACACGAATCTTATACTAATAAGAATAAAAATAGATACCTATTTTTACTTACAAGAAACTACCAGATTTTTGCTTTTAACTTTACCGTATCATACGTTAAATGCCATTTAGCTATTTTTTTATTTCAGTATTTCCATTAAAAAAACTGGCACTAGCATAAAACAATCACAAACAAAACAAACAATAATAGTATAGTATTTTTTACAACTTGCATTTTTAAATTTACAGACCTTTTTTTGTATTAGATGTTGCACTGAACACATCTACGCATGCCCGACGCACAGCTCATCTGCCGAATTCATCTGCCTTTCGGCGTTCCGAAATGCGAACTGACATTATTACCCTCTGTTTGACCCAACCCTCACGTGTAGTATACCTGCGTGGTATTATACCGCTGCATCCTTCGTCATCATCCGTATGCACGCAAAAATGAATTTTATGACCAAGATTGCAGCAATCCATGGAGTTTTTTTAGAAGTGGTTAGCGAAAAAGTCATTGAATAAATTTGCCAATCTTGAGGTCCCAAAACGCAAAAAAACATTACAGATATGTATGTAGCAACAGGGATATGAATAGCTAGGACACCCATAGACTGCCACGCAAAGTAAGTATTCGACCCTACGGAGCCACGCCGCGCACCACTGACTTTTAAAATATGTGTGTATTCAATTACTGATTGTCGACACTGACCGTGACTCTGCACTGACTTTGAGAATGTCTAGACAAAGAATCGCCGCTAGTATGTTTCAGAATCAATCGCACCCAGCCTATTTTTGGGATATCAAAATAAAAAATGATGCTACAAATAAACATAATTTATCATTTTAACAATTTTATAAATTATTTCGTTTTTCTTATTCTACGTGAAATTATATTAAACCAAAGTTATAATTAGTTACTATTGATTGTTACGATGCAATACAATATACGACAATATAATAATTATTAATTTCAGCTAATCAGACATTGTTCCTTAATAACCTTAGCAAGGCAAACATGGTATTTTATGTTTTATATTATAAGTACTGAATAAGTCATAGTAACTCAGATCAAGCAAAACAGGCAGATACAGCACAGCCTTTCTTGCGAGTGAAGCCAAAAATAGGAAGACCAGTGCACACGCGTACACCCACACATCAAAAAAGATCCTACTTACCACGGTAACATATATGTGGTTGTGTGTACTCCATTGAAAAGTTACATTTGGTGGGGTCACACCCTTTGTCTTGGAAAAAGGGGTGCAAATGGTTTTAAGCTCTATCTGACAAACTATAAACCGCATTTGCAGCAAAAACCTGTTTTGCTGCAAATAAAATTCACTTTAACATTGCAAAAATGTTAGATCATACAAAATAATTTAGCGGGTCTTAATCGCGTAAAACATACTAAACTAACTTATTTATGGTATAATAGCTATTTGTTGCCGAGGCGGACGCTTTGATGATAGAGATTATAACAAACCGCTACGCGCCACAATATGTGACGATTATGTTAGAAGATGTTCGTTTACAGATTTAGCAGACTAACCAGTATCCACCGCATTCCGATGATTAATACGACCCCATTAGATGCATGTGTACCAATGCGCGAGCGCGTGATTTTTGGCAGTGCTGTATTTACTTATTTTCTTGATTCGCATAATAACAATAAATATAATTTAGCTTTGGTCAAACTATCTAACTATAAACATCATTGTACATGATTGGTGTGCTCTCCCTTAATATTTACAATACAGTTTTCGTGTGTGAGTATAGTCATTTTACAGCCAGCAGCTTTTTTATGACACACCCAATAAACTCGGGTGCCACGACATTTGTTTCTTATAAAGATAACATTGTCATACACAATGTTAAGCCCTCCTCTTTTGCTCTCGTCGATAACAGCTTGAAATAACAGAAATTTAAAATAATTATGAGTTACAATTTTAAACACGTTAATAAATGGGTTTATAAAAACGAAGGAATTATTTGAACTATATTTTATTAAAAACATAAAGTGCGCGTTGGCAGAGTTCTCATGCCTTTCGAGAACATTACAACAACATTACCCTAGTTTATAAATGTGCATGCATATACATAAAAAGTATACATGTAATCACAGATAACTTTGATCAATAATAAATCGTAATCGTCTTTTAAGACAATATTATCCATTTGATATTTGAGGTGAATTTTCACAAAAATCTAGATCTATACGTATGTTTTACCGTACCAAAAATCTATATAAAACAACAACGATTTAACCTCTAGGCAATATATTTTTACAACGTAAAAAATAATATTTATTAGGTACCTACTACTAATTTACAATTTTGCGTTAATTTCATATATTCATAGTTTAAAAATTGTTCAGCGTTTGTTTCAAAGCTTTCTAAATTAAAAACAAACTTGTTTAATAATCATCTTCGTAAAATCCAAATATCTCAGTGATTAGTGTGATCTCCCTTAACACTAAGTAACTTGGTGCCATTTGTATGCACTGTCACTTTGCAGCCGTACGCTTTTCTCCGACACACCCAGTAGGCATTGGTACCAAACACCTTGTTTCTCGTGAACACTTGGTTGTTTAGCAATAGATTCCTACCACCTCGACGAGTAGTAACTATCACAGGGGCTGAAAGTAATGATCCAATACCGCATCACACAACTAAACAAAAAAATTGGTTGGAAAAGAACATGAAATAAATTAAAGTAAAAATATGTAGTTTATTAACAAAATTTCGTCACGCTACGGACAATTTTTGGTGTGGGTTCCTTTCAGTCTTACAATCTCGTTGCCAATAGTAAGGACGGTCGCTGTACACCCATGGGTTCTTTTTTTGCACACCCAGTACACGTTCTGAGCCCAAGCCTTATTCCTGACGAAATGGTATCAATCCAGCACCAGCTGCAAGGAGCCACGCGGTGTCGGTACTAATACTGCTTCTAAAATAAAAACTATAGCATATTACACTATACATGGAGCTTACTATCACTATTCATCCATTGCACAGATCATCTTTTTAATAACTTAAGTTACACCAGTATAGCTACGATAGATGCAGTAGAGATAAATGTAGTTGGGATAGACCAGATGCGTTCCCCCCCGTGGGATCTACACCTTGTCGTGGTGGGGGGGCTCAGTAACCGTGGATTGGTAACCCGCGGTGAAGCTAAGAGGGATCCAGGAGGGGAGGCTCCGCGTGGGCTTGACGGGGCCTGCGCAGGATGCGTCCAACGGTGCGGGTGCGGGGGACAGTTCTGTCTGTCCCTCGCAGTCGGGTGCGGTCGCGGGAGGAGAGGCGTGTCGGTGTTGCGTTGCCGCGCGCTCTATCTCCCGCGACCAAATGGGGGCGCACCATTCGATGCGTCGCGGTGGGGCCGCAGAGGAAGAGGAGATGCGGTGTTGCGTTGCCGTCCTCCCTATCCTCTGCGGCCGCTGAGTGTTTTGGCGGCGGAGCCCAACACCTTAATCCGCCGCCAAGGGGGTTTTGTGCGGGGCCCGCCTGACCATCTGGCGGGCCAATACCCGTCGGGGGGTAGCGATGAATGCTTATGCGAATCCCTACCCTCCGACACACGGGTACATGAGGAACACGGGTTGGTTTTTAGTCAGTAAGAGTCTGACAGTCCCCTTCGTCCTACCCCCGGGGCGGAGGGACTCCATGAGGATTTTCCAACCCGACACCAAAAAAAAAAAAAGACCAGATGCGTTGTACCTATCACAAATAGGTACAAGTTTTCATACAACTTGTTTTGCTTGTACAAATAAGTTTCAAATACGGTAAAAGTCAATATTACCAATTCGAACTATACTAAAATTATTTGAGTAATTGAGCCTGAACTTCCAATTTATAAAAATAAAAAGTGATCCTGTTATTTAAATTAGTTATGACTAAATGCAATTGTTAGTTATTATTCTTTGTGGCATTATGTCATCATCATCATATATTAGTTAAGGAGAGCAAACTCGTCACCAAACCCCAAACCAACCCGGCGGGCCAGCGTGGTAGATCAAATCCTCCTTCTACACACATACATACATAGACTCACGCCTGTTTCCCGAAGGGGTAGGCAGAGACAACAGAACGCTATTTGCAACGATCTGACATACCTCTCTTGCTTCATTCACTCCCATTAAGTTTCTCATCCTCCTTTTGACTTGTAATATTAATGTAACGCAAATTGGTCTTAACTTCTTTATATAAAATCATCAGCAGTTATCAACGATTACGAAGGGTAGCTGAATTTTTTAAAGAGATATTGATTAGATGTTCATTTGGGTTTTTTAAAGTACTCACAGAATCTCAGATCCGTTAATATATTGAACTTTTTAAAATGTTGGTGTAATAAAGATGTTGTAGATAATCCGAGTAGTTATAATTGGAGTGCTGTGTCTGTAATCCTCTCAAACCACTTATAGTCTTCATGGGATCTGCAGAGCAGAGGCCACTGCAGAAGCAAACGCTGTTTCAGTCCATCCTCTATTATACGGATGAACCATAAAGAATTTTTCATGCGTATGTTCTCCTTTTATCCTAATGACTTCATTCCTTCTCGTAATGGCCGTCACGAAGCAACCACGCCTTTTCATACTACAAACCCAGTATACAGTGTTGCCAGAACTCTTGTTTTTATTAAAAACAAAATCTCCTATAGTCATTTTCTCCTCTTCTTCCGCTCAGGAGAATTTCTGGAAGAGATTATTTTTGTTAGTAGCATTATGAATAAACGGACAAGCAAAATACATACCTATTGCATGTAAGCTATCTGTTTGTATAATATTTTCAAGTATCGATAGAAAATCAAGGATTAATATTTAATTTGTACAAAATATGTATACATTGAAGTTAATGTAGATCTTAGCAAATTATTTTAACTGGATAGTTCAAAAAGTTGTGTTTATATAATATTTTGTTGTTGTTTTATTGTGATCATTTTAAAACTTGATTTCCTATAAAAACAATAGTTTACATATCATGCTGGATAAATCGTAACTAAAACCATTTTTATATTCTAGTTTGTAAATAAATGTGTGCCTATCAATAGAACTTCCTTCCTGATACAAAAACATATTGTTAGGAACTGAATGCTAAATATGACTAGTAATCTATAATTTAGCAAAAATAAAAACAAATCACAAAAGAAAAAACTGATATGTGTGTACGTTACTTTATTTTATCACAGTAAACACATCTTCAGCCAAACTTACATATTTCCAAAGACAACTTTTTAATCAAAATGCAGGGATAAACCCACAGAACAGTTAAGAGATAAACCCAATGCCGCGGAGCGCAACATACAAGTGAAGTGCGTATTCAATTGTTTATTATCGTTTGCCGAACAGTGAAACGAATGAACAAGGTAAACATCGTGAAAAATCTACACGTCTGAGAGATCTCTTTAATGTTTCACATAGGACAGCATTGCTTGCGTAACCCTTCTCGCACTTCAAAAAGTCACATGTTAGGCATGTGACTTTTTAAACCAAAATATATAATTAATTACATTTACAATAAATTTACATCTATAATATAAAAAGGAATCGCTGAATGTGTTGGTAAGCGCAAATCTCAAGAGCAGCTGAACCGATTTCGCTGATTCTTTTATTATATTCCTTGAAGTACGAGGATGGTTCTTATGGGGAGAAAAATTAAAAAAATGCTTGAATGAGTTTAGAAACAACACTTTTCTATATTGCCATACAAAAGATTCGTAATAATACCTAAAAGTCAACTTGAACTTTAATGCCATACCATAAAGTTTAAGTGTTTAGTGGAGGGGTTCCGGGAAAGCAAAACAATTGAGTGATGTTAAAAGAGTCGACTGTCAGGCGGTACGAAGTTCACCGGGTCAGCTAGTTAACAATAAAATTTATAATTAATTTAGTATCACTCTTACATTTCAACCTGAATAGACAATTAAATGTTAAATAAACTTAAATATATCGAGGGCTTTGTACTAAATCAAGAGACGAAAATATTATGGTCCAACATGTCAAATTCGGGACATGTGAATTGTTATTAGTTAAAAAAAAGCAATGATAGTGTAAAATAAAATACGCCGCATTAAAAAATCCCCACACACTTTCATGGTGTAATTCATTAAGTAATCTAAACGGAAAGCTAATCTAAAATGAAAATCTAAGCGGAACTTAAATAATAAGTTAATTAATGCCCATTTCGTTCTGAATATTCTTCAAGGGTAGTTTTCTCGGAAGATGGACAGACAATCCTGTAGCGATCGTGGGAAACGGTTAAACGCGGGTGGCTCAAAATCGGTATGTGTCGAGAACCTTGGACCTTTGCCTTGGACGTCTATAGACTGATATGAAACTTTTCAGTGGTTATGACAGTTCTTTATTTCGGTCACATTATCACCTAAAGTGGCTATCATGGCGGGACAGCTAAGGCTATACCTTTTGCTACATCGCCACACTGCTCTTCTACCTTTCCTGTCTGTCCTCTTATTATACCTATATCCTCCTAACTCGATCACAGGTTTCCCACATTTGGACTTTAAAAACACAGGCAACAGTTCTGAAATGTAAAAACAAAGTAGACTTAGTTTAAATTGGTAATTAGTATCGATTAAACGATAAAATGTAAAATATGCTTTAAAACTATGCGCTACGCTAAATTAAAAGATTTATCAGAAAACCCTTCAGGGACCAATTCCGAATAGTCCGATGCTGCGTCGTGATTTAGGAAGATAATAAAAACTCTTCGCTATGATTCGACATTGTGACGGAAGACTACGTAATAAAAGTATTTATGGCATTAGATGCAGTCAAGTTTTGACTATGTCATACTAAGACAAGACTTAGGTCTAGTCTACTGATTAAGGTAGACTAACTAGACCATCTAAATATCTGGGAGTTGTACCTTTTGACCGTCATTGTTGTACATTTTGCTACTGAGAATTTCCTAACGGAAAAACCCAATAAAACTTTGCCCGACCCGGGAATCGAACCCGAGACCTCCTAGTCCCACACGCACATTTATGCCGCGAGACCAACGACTAACGAGGACCAAATTTATTGTAAATGTAATTAATTATACATTTTAGTTTAAAAAGTCACATACCTAACATGTGACTTTTTGAAGTGCGAGAAGGGTTACGCAAGCAATGCTGTCCTGTGTGAAACATTAAAGAGATCCCTCAGACGTGTACATTTTTCACGATGTTTACCTTGTTCACTCATTTCACTGTTCGGCAAACGATAACGAACAATTTAATACGCACTTCACTTCCGAAAGTGGACGAGCTGACGCCGAGGTCCTGTTTATATATATATATATATATATATATATATATATATATATATATATATATATATATATATATATATATATATATATATATATATATAAACTAAATAATATATATATTGGGATCGGGAAAAGGGATAGGATGAGTAGTGGAATGAGGGAGAAAGAATAGGGGATAGGGCCTCCGGAACTCTCACTCACCGAACGAAACGCAACATCTTAGGTACTGTTACTTTACGTTGATTTTCTGTGAGAGGATAGTACTTCCCCGGTAGAGCCGGCCCATTCATGCTGAAATCAGCAAGGCTCTACTACCTGCTGCTTATATAGTCGCATGCGGGCCACTAGGTGATCCATGGGGGTGCTCGACGTCACACCACCCTCCTCGCTGGCGAAGAGTTTTACCTCTCAGGGGAAAACTCGGTCCTTGGAGGCCCCACTCCAGCGACAGCCAACGGTCACCTAAAGGTCACCCTAAAGACCACACGTTGGTCACTAGTGTGACCTTTAGGTCATTTATTTCGTTTAGTTAAGCTCGTTTGACGGTTGACGCCGCACTCCTGTTTATATTATGCCCGATGTCACACAAGTACTTAGAAGTCCTTGTATTCATATCCATAATCTGCAATGGTTATGGCAGTGCTTTATGTCAATGACATCTTTGTCCAAAGTGACGAGTGTTGCTGTGCAGGCGAGGCTCCGTTTCTTCACGCATCTCCACACCCCACGTGGACCTTTCCAATCAGTTTTCTTATTGTACCTATGTCCTCCTATCTCGATCTCAGGCTTACCACACTTAGATGTCAAAAATAACGGCATCATATCTGAAATAAATATAAAAATTGTTGGAGGAATAAGTATTAATTATTGCATCGAGTATGAAATTGCACGTACATATGTAGTCAAATTACCTCTGTAATGCGGCTCTTGAATAGAAGATTTACAAAAATACGAACTCATGGTACAATTTAAAATTCACGATGAATATTTGCAGCAACATTCATTTCGAGAGCTTAACGCACTTTCATAGCAGTATTATCATCACAAAATTCAAACATATACTGAAGATTTTATTCTTGCATATTAAGTCGTTGGTTTCATTGAGTTTGGTCAGGGTCACCAACTACTAAAAATAATAGCCCTGTCACAAGCTAGAAGTCATCATCATTCTAGTAACATCTCCGTTGTAGCCAAGACTTTGCCTTTTACCCCCAGACCCGCTGAATGAAGAATTAGATGCCTGCCGCTTTAGACGATTTAAAGTTCATCAAATATAAAAATACAACTAATGTCACGAAATAAAAGAAACTAACAAGAGACAGGTACTAGTGTTTATTTGACGCTGAATCAATGATTATGAAGGTTTCTTTGTGATATAAGCGCGTTGTCAAAAGTGACGGCGGTGGCTGGACACTCCCCTTTCCTCACGCAGACCCAGCTGATCCTCCGAGGATGCTTGCTGTCACTCTTCTTGTTGTACCGGTAACTATCTATAATCAACACAGGGTTGCCGTGACAAGTCGAAGAGAAAATCACTTCGGGCGAACCTGTAAAGTAAGTGCATTATTTTTAACTATTGCGCGCACATGAAATGAAAGCTGTGCTTTTAGGAAGAAAAAAGTGAATAAGAAAGAAGAAGTGATAGTGAAAGAATAGAACAAATAAGCACCTGAACTCGAAATTGGTTGTGACACTTGTGACTCGTAAAATCAGTAATAAAGTAACTGGCTACGCCTTCGTACCATCTATGTATATAGTAATAGTATCTAGTTTTAATAGTTACTCTTCCTTTCCATTACTTTCGTTATTTTAAAATGACACCAAGTATACCTCTGTATCCTTGGAGACATTCCAAACAAGCAAGCAACAGAGAAGAACCAAACTCGAAACAACAATTAGCGGATCGCGCTAAGTAAGTATTGCCTCATGTGAAGATTAAATCCAAAGCACTCGACACAATGGAGGCCGCTATACTACTGCATTCGTGGAAATTAAGTTTACACTAAATTGTGTTTCGGTTTGCCTTCATTGTGAGGTGTACTTACTTAAATAATGACACCTAGTGAAATTTTCTCATAGTATATTACAGTGTTGACTCATAATGTCAATAGGTAAAACTGCGGTCTTAAAATTAGATGAGCTGGCCACACACTCACACAAAAATATCTAAACATTTAAGGAAATAATTAAAACATTGCAATCAATAATATAATATTTATTTACAATATAAGTAGTAATCAACAAAATTTATAATATACTGCGCAAGAACTTATAAAGATATCATGGTTTACTATTTACAACAATAATTGTACTAACTATAATAAATTATACTAAGAGAAAGTGCATTTCAATTTATTTCTAAATTATAACTAGACATAACACTTTGAATTTAGGTCTTCGTTATAGAAAAATTTAAAATGTGACTTATTCAAAGTGCCAATATGCTTTGTTCTTTAATTGAAGACACATCCTCCCTTTTTGATTCTTCAAAATATGTACTTGGTTTCTCATCATCATCGGTAGACTGATGGTGTAGACTGATGGTGGTGACTGATTGTTTTTGGTTCGAGGTAATATTTTCTTTTTTATCACCAAAAAGGTTATTGATGGTTGTGTGTGCAAGTCTTTTTAATAACAACTCCTTCATACGTCGTGATGGAGGCAGTACATCTTAAGGTTCGTTTCTTCACGCAAGCCCAGCGGGTTTTCTGACCACTGGCCCGTTCTTTGTTGAAGCGAAACTTTCCTACGAGAATCACGGGGTTGCCTTGAAGAGATTTACCGAAGTGTGGCTCTGTCGACAGAACAAAATCATAGTATGTATAGTTAATAGACTAGACATAACATCCCATAATATGATACGTATAAAAACAAACCTGAGTCGGTTTTCATAAGTTGAATATTATAGACAATTTAAAAGGAACCTGAGATGGCATAAGGAAACGCATTTACAACCATTAATTTATTCCTCAAAACAAACATCATATAACAAGATACGTAAAATAACAGTTAGTGTGTTAACAAATAACAACAAAAATATCATCAATTCACTTAAATCTACTTGACTAGTAATCTTAATATATAAAATCCTTGCGTTACTGACTGACTGACAGACACGCTACAGCCGAAACTATTGGGCGCAGGAAGCTGAAATTTGGCATGTATGTTTCTTGGGGACCATAGGAGTGCACTAAGAAGAGATTTCCCGAAATTCCCACGGGATCCTCCAAAACGGGTATATTTAAAAAAATGCAGGCGTAGCTGCTGGCGTCCTCTAGTTACATATTAAATCTTAGAATAAAATAAAGAAAGAAGAAAATCTATCCTTCTGTGGAATGCTCTTCCTCTGGAAATCAGGATGGCCACCAGTCGCTTCACTTTTAAAATAAAAGTACGGCAGTTCTTACTGAACCAACTGGCAGGATCATCTCAGAGGTAATTTATTTAAATATATTTAATATATAATATACTTATGTTATACATATATACTTATGTAAGCGGCGGTAGCCCAGTGGTGTACGTAACGGACTGCCGAGGCGATGGTCTCGGGTTCGATCCCCAGGTACCTCGGGCACACACCTCTGACTTTTTGAAGTTATGTGTGTATTAAAAATGTTAATTATCGCTCGCTTAATAATGTGCCCGGTAGATGGCAATAGGCTCGCCCCCTATTACATTGGAACCGAAACATATCTGGCGAAGTGTGGGTGTGTAATACACCTCTGCCTACCCCTCCGGGGATAAAAGGCGTGAAGATATGTTATGTTATGTTATGTTGTGTTAATATACTTATGTATTTATATATATTATGTATACGTATTTATTATATTATATATTTATGTACTTATAATATGTATATTCTATGTATTTAGTATAATTATTTGTCTTTATATTAAGTAATATTTATGTATGGACATTTATGTTTTTCATTTTTAAGTATTTATTAGGATTTTCATGTTTCCTTTTACTTCAATTTGCACCTATCTTGTTCTATCTCTGCATTACCCCAAGGTAGACTGGCAGAGAATGCCTCAGGCATTAGTTCGCAAGACATCGCGATAGTTTTTAGGATCTATTGAATTCCCCCCCGTGGGATCTCCACTTTGTCGTGGTGGGGGGGCTTAGTTACCGTGGATTTGATTTTCACCCACGGTGAAGCTAAGCGGGATCCCGGGAGGGGACGCTCCAGGTGGGCTTGCGTGAGGCCTGCATAGGATGCGTCCATAGGTGCGGTCGCGGGAGGAGAGGCGTGTCGGTGTTGCGTTGCCGCGGGCCCTATGTCCCGCGACCAAATGGGGGCGCACCATTGTTGCGTCGCGGTGGGGCCGCAGAGGAAGAGGAGATGCGGTGTTGCGTTACCGTCCTCCCTATCCTCTGCGGCCGCTGGGTGTTTTGGCGGCGGTGCCCAACACCTTCATCCGCCGCCAAGGGGGTTTCGTTTGGCGCCCGTCTGACCATCTGGCGGGCCAATACCCGTCGGGGTGTAGCGAGGAATGCTTCGGTGAAACCCTACCCTCCAACACAAGGGTACATGAGGAGAGCACGGGTTGGTAAAAATAAGGATCTTTTGAATTACCTAATTCACTGATCGAATGCGGTGGTTTTCATGGCCGAAATGAATATGTCACCCTAATTGGTTGATTTAGCAGAACATTCCTTTCAACATATTTAAATTTAAGGCTTGTTAAGTAATGGTGAGTCTATCTATTCTTAAGAATATTTCATAGAAATTCGAAGAACAAGCCTGTCAAAATATTAATTTAAATGTAAGAATTGTTAAGGTACGGTGCATAAATTTTATCTCTTATAAGTGCAATTATGTATGCTTGGATTTGGATGTAAAAACGCCGAGCGGGCACGATTTGCCTAGGGCAAAATGTGGCGTAGCGGTATTTGAGGTAAATATTCGAGCATAGCTGCTAGTAATTGTAACGACCTTATATTAAGTTAAATCTGGTTAGTATAGTAAGCGGACTCCGGGCTGCAACTAGGATAACGCTAAGTGGATGATGATTACAGATCCAGCGTGATGACGTGATGATTGACATTTCTACGAAGTATACAAATCTCCGTTGGTTCAGTCAGATGGGAGAGTTTTCATCTTTATCAGAAACAGGGTCGAAAAACACGATGAAAATGTTTCCATAAATTGCTCTTTATATCTGTAAATTCAAATCATGATTTCTTTAAAATAATTTCAAGGTTTTCAAAAATGTTTTTACTATTTAAGTAAAAACATTTTTACTTCAGGTTCAAAATAGAATTGACATCATACATTGACTTAGAAATCTTATTAAGCTACTACGACGTAGTGGCGTAGAATGATTTATAGAGAATTGCATTTAAATTTCTTGGAAAAAACTAGGTAAGTATATTATTATATTTTATTTGCACATTGCAACGACTGCTTCGAAAAAATTATAAGATTTAATTGTATTACAGTCACGGCTAAATGTTGCAACACGAATCGACAATTTTAAGCGCACGATTAAGGTGAGCTTGCAGTACTTTTTAAGATTTTTGAACGTCTGAAAGTCCCATGAACTATGATATTTTTAATGAATAAAAATAAAGTATATAAGTTGAACATAAATTCGACCTTATTGACAATTCATGACAAACTTTTTTTTGTATTTTCTCGCTTTCGGGCATTATTACGTTAATAAAATTATTAATTTTGACTTATGTCAATTAGGTTGAAAATCGCATGCACCTGTTTTTTGCAATCACTATCGATAGCTGATCACTTTCTGTAAGTCATTTGTTTTGTAGACGTCCATTTGTTTTGTAGGCGTTCATTTGTTTTGTAGACGTTCATTTGTTTTAAACCTTAAACAAATGAACGTTTACAAAACATATTCATTCGGATATAATAAGCGCGATGTCGTGACACTACGGATCATTCCCTGTAGTTCTATTGACTACCCTTGTAAAAACATACATAGAACTAGACTGGGACATTTCCTATTACTTATCCCATTAGTTCTATTCTCCTCATCAAGTTGTGCTAATAGAATTAGGACAATTCTAATAATAAATAATAATAATAAACTCGCTGACGCCACCCCCGTGTTTTTGTTTTTTGCGGGGGGTGAGGTCGAGCTACGTACTGTAGTTCAACCTCGCCAATCCTTATATACGAAGCGATAACATAAATATAAACATACTTCTATATGTGAGATTCAGGTTCTATATTCATGAGTTCTTGATATATTAGTCGTGCTTTAATCAATGTTAGTACAATCACAACCAACCAAAGCTTAGCCTATAATTTAAAGTAATACAGTAGTTAAGAATTTTAGACCTAAACTTAGGTCTTCTTGTAACGCGGGTTCATACCCTCATACAGGACACGCGTAAGTTGCTAATATGGAGATAGAAAGGTATTCAGAGAGACACAACACGCAAATGCAAAAAGTACCAAGCAGGTTATTATCAGCGATACATAGGCGAGTGGAATAAGCTTGCTGGTACAAACACGCGTTACAAGAAATACATCCTTATTTCACGGAAATGCACATTTTAATTCTTAATAGTTTTTATGAGTATGTTTGTTCACACTGATCTGAATAGGTTGTCCTTCGTAAGTTACGATGGTGGCTGGGCATCTCATAGTCTTCCGTCTGCTGCAAACCCACAAAATCCGGTTGCCAGAAACCGTGATCTTTGTATACCGGTACCCATGATACCAGAGGTAAGAACGGGCACCACGATCCTCGATTATAGCTTTCTCTGCTAAAAGTAAAATTAGAATGCTATTTATGACTTGGCTTAAATGTGATTTCGTTCCTGTGTGTGTTACGAGTTCCTTGTGCCATAAACCACTGCAGCATATTTGGTACTCCTCGCGTGTTTGTTGACAAAGTCAACTTAATTAATAGCCCATTAAACCTTACAAACATATCAGAATATATTTTTAATGTTATTTCTAGGGCATTCAAGGAAATAAAATTGTGGTTTGATGGGTATGACCGCGTTCTGAGATGTCTTATATAAAAATATTACAAGTGTATTTTGATTATGCGTTTGTGATTTATTTGAGTAATACCTTGAACATAAAGTTTGGGTAAACGAGAAGTACCTGTAACATTTATGATGAGCGTATAATCATCCAAAATGCCTTTTAGATTGTTCATAAATAAAAACGCAAAATCGCATTCTGATATTTTATTCAACTATTAAATTAAGATATGAACAAAGATGCAACAAATAACGGGAAAGACTGCTTTAAACGTCTCGTGGAGGATGTGTATGCAGGTGTAATATCTTGACCAGTTCGACCCCGTTGGTCACCAGCGAGCCTGAACAACTCTCAGAGCATCTATCCACACACACCCACCACGTCTTGTTACCCGATGAGTTATTTTCCTCTACCGGTAACCCTGACAAAACAGATGGATTTTTTCTCTATGCTCCATGTAAGTGTAAGTCACTGAAAAAGAAAAATACAACATAGAACCTCAATCATAAGCAAGTCTGAGAAAGAAGATGTAAGACTTCTTTCAAAACCAGTTTGCTAACATTATTAATGCTGGTCATAGCTAACTGATCTAGTGCCTAGAAGGCTTTAAAATTTGACAAAAAATTACAACCTATTTCTAATTCTTCAAGCTCAAATACGCGGCAAACCTGCAACTTTAACCTGCGATATTAATATTATGCACTTAGTAGAGTCTAAAATCATGTTGTTTATGGTTGGTACATATATTAATATTCTGAATAACATTATTTAACAAATCAATTCAATCAATCAATGCAGTCTGCTGTACAAGTAAAAATATTAGGAAACAGGATAGTACTGTTAACTAACATAATCATTACGCATGTTCTTTAACATAATATTATGCTAGAAAAGGTAGGCAACACACTTGTGATCCTTCGGGCATTGCAGGTGTCTATGGGCGGCGGTGATTACTTACCATCAGGTGACCCGCTTGTTCGTTTGTCTTCCTATACTATAAAAAAAGACGCCCACAATAAAAATGTTGTAAATTCAATATTTCCAAGTTGTGCTTAACGCATGGTCCAAGGTTTCTTCTGGCTGATGCGAATGCTGTGATTTCTTCATCAGTTCTCCTCAATAGGTCACTAGTGACCCTGGGCACATCAGAGAATCTCTCTTCGAGCAAACCCACCATACTTTGTCTCCTGACTGATTATTCTTCCTGTATCGGTAACCGTCGCAGTACACGTACGCTCTACCCTTATACTCCATAAAAGACACTGGAGAAAAAAATTACGGAATTAATATGGTATACCAAAACAATAATTTTGTAATTTGTATCTAATGAGGCGTAAGCAAAAAATTTAGAGACCTTACTGGCGACATTTTCCTTAAATTTAATTTAGAAAGAAATATTATAACGACGCTTTGCAACATTTGGGTATGACCTACCCACTTGAATATAGAATATAAAATTATAACAATAATTACAAAGTGTTTTAAACTGACTGAAATAAAACAGAATGTATTTATGATAACATTTATTAGTAAACCACCTATTTAAACAAGTATATACATAGGTATATCCGATTTGATCGCAAATCAAACAGGAACATAAGATAGAAATCACATAATAATTTGGATTCCCAGTAGAAAATCATTGGGAAAATGCACTGCGTATAATGTTGCGTCTCGGGTTCGATTCCCGGGTCGCGCAAAGTGTTATTGGGTTTTTCCGTTAGGAAATTCTCAGTAGCAGCACGGAGTCTGGTAATGTGCCTGGTACGGCAATAGGCTCGCCCCCTATTACGTGGGACCTAAAAATTCCTGGCGAAATGTGGGTGTATTACACCTCTGCCTACACCTTCGGGGATACAGGCGTGTGTCTATAAAAAACTGACTACAGAAAGCATTTCCATGTTTTCAGCAATCACATAATGACACACAAACACTGTACTTAGTTCACAATATTATTTAGCTACCTACAATTTAGCTTAGGAGTCCGTCAAAAGCTTTTTGCCAGATGTTTTTCTCATGTGTGTGTTGAGCACGTGTTGATCTTCACAAGTTCGCCCGCATGAGTGATCACCGCGGCGGTACATCTTATTGAAGATCTCTTGTAACACACCCACCAGATATTCTTCCCGAAAGCCTTGTGTTTCTTATACCAGTAACCTTTATGGCAAAGGTATGTTCTCCCACAGCAATTCTCGTAGAACACTACAACAATGAAAACTTATAGATATAGAATTTAGAAAAAGATTTAGCTAAAACGATTACTATCGAACTTATTTGACTAAAAGATGGTTAGGTACCATAATAAAAGGCAGTTTGGTAGATTAGAATCCAATGTACTTCACAAATTTTAGCAATAATCAAAACAATATCAAAACGTTTTGGGACGAAGATACATTATGACTAGAGTACTAAGCTATTTCGTGTCATTGCTATGCCAATGATTACAGTATAATACCCCTTGGACTATTCCCAAGTTTCATGTGTGTGTTGGTCATACATTTTGACAACTACATTGTCAACGGTGACAGCTGAAGCTTTACATTTCCTTGACTTCCTTCTCCTACACACCCACCAAATGCGATGTTCAGATTCACAATTTTTCGTGAAAACGTAACCATCGTGCACAAAATGCTTAGTCTTGTTTCTACCTTGTGAGAAAATACCTGAGAAATAAAATTTTAAATATAATACAACATCTAAGACCATCTTTATTTATACAAAATAAAGCAAACATTCTACATACAAATCTAGAATATAAAAGAAGAAGAAGATATGAATCAACAGCTCAAAACACGCAGATACGAGTATGATATGAAAAAAATAGGCAAGTGCGAGTCGGGCTCGCGCATGAAGGGTTCCGTACCATCATCTATAAAAGACAATCACGCTTGTTGTCTGTATACTTAAATTTATTTTTTTAAGTTTCTACCTGTTTATTAAGATCGAGTAAAAAATTGCTTTAAAATACGTTTGTTATACGGGAGGGAAAAAAAATAAAATAAAATTACGTTTGTTGTATGGGACTCCCCCTTAATATTTTAGGTTTTAAATTTTTAGTATTTGTTGTTAAAGCGGCAACCGTCTAGCTATCACGGCTTATGAGATACAGCCTGGTGACAGACATACAGACAGACAGATAGACAGACAGACGGACAGCGGAGGCTTAGTAATAGGGTCCCGTTTTTTACCTTTTAGGTACGGAACCCTAAAAACCATTACCTGGAGAATTGGCTACAAATTGGCTAGGGTTTGGAAAAAGATTTTGAGTTGATGTGAATAAGTTTTATTTTATGGATGATTATGCAAGTTTTTAATGTTGAGAACGGTTTTGCCGTAGGTGGTGATGGAGAAACGACACCCTTTCCATGCCTTGTTGCATTGCCAGTAGGTGCGGTTGCCCATCACGTGCTTGAAGTTGAACCTGTACTGGTTTATATTCAAAGATGGCTTCCCGTTCACCGTCTGTGAGAATACTATCGCTGCACCTGTTGAAAACATGTGAATCAACATCTTTTGTGGTATGTTAAGCTGCTGCCTGAATTCTGACTATTTATGGGGCTTACCCCATGTACCAGTATGCACACTTTGAAAGAAGATTCACGGGTTAAATAAAAAGAGAAACAATTTTAGTATAAAACTAGTAAACAAGATCATCTGATTTTACGTATTACCTCCGTTTTTAATATGTAAGTGCTGATTTTGCTACTTTGGGTTTAAGAATCCTTCTAGACCAATTCGGCACTCAGTGTATACAATGCCGTCAAGGCGAAAGCATATGCTTATCTAGGTGGTAGTTAGGTATACGTGTCACCCAGAGATGTCTTTGTTGAATGATGCGCAAGGCAATAGGCCACAAAACGTATAACTTATTTTTTTCTAGAATCACTTGTCGCAAGTGGACATTTGTCATAACATATTGTTAATCCCTGAATCAAATCAAAACCTAAAAAACATCCACAAACAAACAAATTACTGAAACGCTACCTTACAGAATAAAACTCTTTATGTACTATCCGATATGTATCATCCGACCCATGCTGACCACGGAGGCTTTACAACCGCGCCAGGCCTTGTTGCAGATCCAATACCTTCTTTCACCAGTAACCCGTTTGAGGTTATACCTATTGTTGTTCATATTTAGTAGGGATGTTACGGATATGGAATTTCGGATATGGATACGGATACGGATATTGGAAAAAATTATATCGGTTTCGGTTTTGGATACGAATATGAAATTATTTCGGATTATCCGGTAGTTTCGGATAGTTTCGGTTACGGATATTAGATTTTTAAGGTATATCAAAGTAATAAATAAACCTTCCACAACACTTACTTTTCAGACTTCGACGGCATAAATGATATGGAAGAATTATGGCAGGCCTTTAAAGAAGAGGTAGTATGTGTAGCGTCCGAAGTATGTGGTATGATCACACAAGAGAAGGAAAATACGAAAGGTTAAGAATACATGGTGGGACAAGGATGTACAATCAGCAGTGTCAGAGAAGAAGAAAGCTTGGTCAGATTGGTTGGCTGCCAGAGCAAATGAAAGAATGGGAAAAGCAACGAGTGTAGACATAGATGAAGCAAAAAAAGAGTTTGTTAGGTCAAAAAGAATAGTGAAAGAAATGGTTAAAAGGAAAAAAGAGGAAAAGAAAGATGAGTTTGGTAGCAGATTATCTGACGATTTCCAGAGGAACATTAAGTTTTTCTGGAAATCCGTTCGTGCAGTTCGAGGAAGAACTGAATCCTCAGAACACACATCCATCAGAGACGAGAATGGAAGTATAGTAAATGGCGAATTGTGCGTGCTGAAGAGATGGAAAAGTTAATTTGGAAGTTTATTCGAAAGAACGGCGATAGAGACACCGATAGCTGAAGTGAATTGTAATGATAGCAATGATGAAAGCGTTATTGGCGTGGATGAGATCGTGAAGGCACTGGGAAGTATGAAAGTAGGTAAGGCTGCAGGATATGATAGGATTACAGTCGAAATGCTGAAGGCTGAACAGGGCATCATAGTTGGTCAGTTGCAGCGGTTATATAACTTGTGTTGGAACACCGGCCGAGTGCCTACTGACTGGACCACAGCTGTAGTTGTGCCTCTTTATAAAGGAAAAGGCTCGCAACAAGACTGCAAAAACTATAGAGGCATTAGCCTTCTCAGCACTGTTGGCAAATTGTATGCAAAGGTACTTATTGAAAGAGTTATGGAAGTAACCGACAAGAAAATATGGGATGTACAAGCGGGATTCCGAAAGGGTATGGGATGCACGGATCAGGTTTTTTCCTTGCGAAGCATAGCCGGAAAATTTTTGGCCAAAGGTCAAAAGGTCTATTGCGCATTCGTGGATTTGGAAAAGGCTTACGATAAAGTGGTGAGGAATGAAATGTGGTCGGTGCTGTCAATGAATGAGGTGGACAGCAGCCTCATTCGAGCTCTGAAATCCCTTTATGAGGATTCTAGAGCTTGTGTGAGGATAAACGGGGCATACACTGACTGGTTTACCATCGATAAAGGTGTTAGACAGGGATGTGTAGCGTCGCCGTGGCTGTTTAACCTCTTCATGGACAGTTGTTTGCAAGATTTAAAACAGTGACTGCGGATTAAGGATGAATGGGTTACTCGTCAAATGCCTCCTTTATGCTGATCAGGTTATACTTGCATCTTCAACGGAGGAGTTGCAGGAGATGGTAGCAATCATGCATCGTACGTTAGAAAGGAAAGGAATGAAAGTGAATGTAAGTAAAACGAAAGTTATGGTTTTTGAAAAGGAGGAAAGCGTTACGGCTTGTAATGTTTTGATCGATGGATAGCGAGTGGAACAAGTGAAAGAGTTTGTTTACTCAGGTACGTTGTTTACAAGAGATGGTAAGAATGAAGCAGATATTGAAAGGAGAGTTAATGCAGGTAATTGTGTGAATGGAGCTCTGAAGGCGTTTATGAACAGTCAAAACGTGTCCAAAAAGGCACGTTTGGCTATACATAGAGGTGTGTTAGTGCCTACCCTTATGTATGGTAGTGAAAGTTGGGTATGGCAGAAGAGATTTGAAAGTAGAATAAATGCTGTAGAAATGAGAGCACTGAGAAGTATGTGTGGTGTGTCTTTGACCGACAGAGTAAAGAATTGTGTGATACGAGAGTGGTGTAGGGTAAAAGAAGATGTAGTGACAAGCATTGAGAAAGGCATGTTAAGATGGTTTGGGCACATGGAGAGGATGGATGACGATAGACTGACAAAGAAGATATATCAGGCTAGTGTAAATGGGACAGGACAAAGGGGAAGACCTAGGAGAACGTTCTCTGACCAGATTGGAGGCATCCTGAAAAAAGGACAAGTCAGAAGTACCCTTAACAGAAGAGCATGCATGAGAAACTTGATGGGAGTGAGTGAAGCAAGTGAGGTATGTCAGGATCGTTGCAAATGGCGTTCCGTAGTCTCTGCCTACCCCTCCGGGAAACAGGCGTGAGTCTATGTATGTATGTATGTTATTTTTCAGTTTATCGAACTAAGGCCCTTCTCTCACAAAGCGACTTTCAAGCTATTTGTGTTTCGTACCCGAAGCTTGTGAGTAGCCACCTACTCAGCTACCCACATATTCAGCTAGTTTCGCACACGACAAGACGCGTCGACGACGCGTTTGATATCAGTCGCACGCTACCGTCTTGCTGGTCGCACGCTACGCGAGACGTATACGCGTTGCATTACAAAATGGCGGCAGAGCAAACATATAATATTAATTCTGGAATTGTCCAGAAAATGGAAAATTATTCATGTTTGTATAATTATAAGCTGCCTGAGTACCTACGTAAGAAAAATTGTGACAGAAAAGGCGTGGATTACGATTGATTGGAAAAAAATCAATATGACAGGAATATTTTTTTTTTATTTATAGGTATACATTAAATGTATACACAATAATTAGATTGCCAAGGAAGCAAAGCAGGTGTGGTTATTAGATAGTTGGCAAGAAAATTTCTCAGACTTTGTGGTAATGAAAGCGAGGAAATCTGTAGATGCTCAGGTGGTAAAACTTCTCTTTTACGAACTTTATTGTGCAAAACACAAACAGCCTTAGCAATGTTGGCTACTTTGCATACTGCATCAAATAATAATGATTCCTTTGACATTCTATAAAAATGTCGAAATTACTCGTCATCCTTCTTATGCAGTTCTCTAGCAGCAAAGAATGCTCTACAATTGATATTTTTTTCGAATGTAAGGATGCACCTACAATCTTCTTTTATATTTGCGTTTATTCTTGTAATATAAATACATAAAAACATAGTCTGCATCGCTAGAGTCACTAGACATCGTTGTATGAATGTTGTTCTTCAAATGTAAAAAAAAATCTTATTTGCGTAACACCGTGTGCGGAAACGAGTACCTAGCATACCAGTAGGCGATCATGTTTTGCATCTCAGTCTCGTAGCATTTGAATAGCTTCGTGAGAGAAGGGCCTAAGTATTCGTAATTTGGTAATGTAATTAAATTGCTGACTAGTTATGACTTGAACAACAAAAGAAAACAATAAATCCAAAGGACGCGCGCTGTGTGTCACTGGGCCGATCAAAAACAAGTTATGGTAACATGTCTCATTTACACTCCGCCCCTATCCGAAATTATCCGAATCATTTATTTCAGATTCGGTTACGGATACGGATATTTTTTTATTTCGGATATCCAATAGTTTCGGTTACGGATATCGATATCCTTAACATCCCTGATATTTAGTAACAATGATCCGTGTCTTGTATTCGAAAAGGTAGGTTCTGTTGAACAAATATCTGTTTAGTAATTTGACCGTTTTGATGCTGTGGTTTGAGGTTTACGAAAATCGAAATTAAATATTACAAATTAATATTTCTAGGATTTTTTTTAATTTAAGGCTTATATCTAACCAATCAGTGTGAGAAATTAAGTGTGCGGCTGCTGTATGCTTCTTCTGTCAACCATCAAATATCAACAGCTCGTGTTACTCGGCTGAAACGCCAACGACAAAATAGAACGGAATTTCAGCGATTACAACCCGTTTTAAAGACAAATTATTATGTACAACTCGCAAACAATTTAAAAGTAGGAAATAAAAGACATATTTATTGTGACATCTTCTTCTTTCTCTTAGCGTTATCCCAGTATCAATCCGGGGTCCGCTTACTAGTCTAACCGGATTTGGCTGAATATTAGCTTTTCCACAGAGCGACTGCCTGTCTGATCTCCGCAACCCGAAGGGCTAGCGATATTCCATGGTTTAGACTAGTGTCAGTTTATTTAGAAGGTACTGACGCCCTATAACGACTGTCAAAGATCTTCATGACAGCCGGGACCGACGGCTTAACGTGCTCTCCGAGGCACGGGACAAGCGATAATTAACAATTCTGTTGAAGGTTTAATATCTACACAGTATGTATAAGCACAGGCCATGTATCGTACTGGCCATCTGTCTTTTATTGTCACTAGACATATAGACATGTATTTGAAATTATGTGTTCACTTCTATAATAAGAAATAAAACATTGTCAGTCTTTGCCACTCGTCTCTGGGAATACGTCGTTTTATTTCAGGTTATGGGCCCAGAGAGCTCATAAAATCGCTATTGAGTTTTTTTAGCAAGAATTTTGCATTTTGCAAGTGTTAAAAGACAGTATTCAGTGCGATTTAGATGTTATTTTAATTATCGCAGTAAGTTCCAGTATATCAGTTCGACAAAATGGCTAGCAACTACCTAGTAAATGTGCCGAAACTAAAGGGACGCGATAATTATTCCGAGTGGTGTTTCGCAGCAGAAAATTTCTTGGTTCTGGAAGGCATGAAACATTGCATAAAGGCAGAACCAGATAAAGAAATTTCAAGCGCTGATGATGAAAAAACGAAAGCAAAATTGATAATGACTATCGACCCGTCATTGTATGTCCACGTAAAAAATGTAAAATCGTCAAAAGAATTATGGCATAAATTACAGCAATTATTTGACGATAGTGGATTTTCAAGAAGAATAAGTCTATTAAGAAATTTAATTTCAATCCGGCGAGAAAACTGCACTTCAATGACGTCATATGTGACGCAGATTATTGATACAGCGCAAAAACTAAGCGGAACAGGATTTGAAATAAATGATCAGTGGACAGGGTCATTGTTGTTGGCTGGATTGCCTGTTCGTTTTGCACCAATGATCATGGCAATAGAACATTCAGGAATTTCCATTACGGCAGACAATATTAAAACGAAACTTTTAGATATGGAGTCAGTAGAATACGAAAGCGAAATGAACGGTGCTTTTATTAGTCATGCAAAGCAAAATAAAAAGAATTTGTCTATGGCCAAGAAAAAGTATAATGTTGACAGTACTGTTCTGTCAAAGTCAAACACGGCAGTGAAATGCTACCGGTGTAAACAAATCGGCCATTTCAAAAGTCAGTGCATGAATGAAAATAATTTTGCACAGAAGAAAAATACTGAAAGAGTGCAATCAAACGCATTCAGTGCTGTATTTTTAAGTGCAAATTTCAACAAAAATGAGTGGTATATTGACTCCGGGGCAAGTGTACACCTAACAGCTAATGAAAGTTGGGTAATGAATGCCAAATACGAACAAAACAAAGAAATTGTCGTAGCTAATAGCGAGAAGTTGACTGTATTATGTTCTGGCAATGTTAAAATAACTACTACAACTGATGATTGCGAGTACGACATCGTGGTAGAAGACGTACGCTGTATACCATCCCTGACTACTAACCTACTATCAGTCAGTCACTTAATTAAAAAAGGAAATAGTGTGTCTTTACAGAAAAAGGCTGTTATGTTTACAATAAAAAGAAACAGTTAGTCGCTACAGCAGTACTAGTCAATGGAGTATACAAGGTAAACTTGATATCTCAGGAGTATTTGGCTGCATCAGCTGTATCAGGAATAACATGGCATCGCAGATTAGGACATGTCAACAAAGAATATTTAAATAAAATGAAAAATGCTGTCATGGGAATGTCATTTGATGAGAAAATAGATATAAGCAAGGCTTCTTGCACAACATGCTGTGAAGGTAAACAATGTCGCTTACCATTTAAAGGCAGTGGTCAGAGAAGCAGTAACTTGTTAGATTTAGTGCACACAGATATTTGTGGCCCTATGGAGACTACATCGATAGGAGGAGCAAGGTATTTCTTGTTATTTGTCGATGACTACAGTCGCTTTACATTTGTTTATTTTCTAAAGCACAAGAATGAAGCTCTGAAGGTTTTCAAGAACTTCAAAGCACAGGTGGAAAATCAAACAAATAGAACAATTAAAGTGATAAGAAGCGATAATGGTCTAGAGTATTGCAATAAGGAATTTGGAGATTACCTAAACAGTGCTGGTATTATCCACCAGAAAAGCAACCCATACAGCCCAGAACAAAATGGTTTGTGCGAAAGATACAATCGCACGGTCGTTGAAAAAGCGAGATGTCTACTGTTTGATGCAAACCTGGGCAAAGAGTTTTGGGGTGAGGCCACCAATACGGCAGTGTATCTGCAGAATAGAACTGTGGCTGCTGCGTTGGATAATAGAACGCCATATGAATTATGGACTGGCACGAAACCAGATATCAGTGATATCAGAATATTTGGTAGCACTGTCATGCTACATGTTGCTGAACAAAAGCATACAAAATGGTATAAGAAATCTGTAAAATGTATTCTTACAGGATATCCAGATAATATAAAAGGATACAGAGTCTATAATCCAGAACCAAGGACTGTGTTTACATTAAGGGATGTGGTTATTATTGAGCCAAAAATAAAGTCTGAATGTACGATTCTAGTACAAGACCAGAATGTTGCTTCAGTGGGGGATGAGGTTAAACCAGGGCAAGCCCAGAAGGTTGAATCAACATCTAAGCTTGAAGATAAACAACAAGCCCAGAAGGTAACAAGTTTGGAATCTATATCTAGTCATGAAGATAACTCCAACAGTGATAATGATTATAAAGACTCAGAAAGTACACTTCAGCGTGAAAATGAAGGTTTCATCATGGACAGACCCAGACGAGCACGGAAACCACCAGAGAGATATGGTATGTTGAATCTTTGTACAAGTACAAGCGCTGAAACCTATGAAGATGGGGCAGGTTTGACGCTGCAACGGACCAGAAAAGAAACAGTGGATGTTGTCCATGCAAGAAGAAAAGTTAAAGAAAATGATGCATGGGAATTATATGATAGTTCACAAGATGGTAGGGTTGTGCAGTGTAAGTGAGTGCTTAGTGTTAACAAAGTTCGGTTCCATGTATGTTTAGTTACTATATTTGTCAAGTATTAGTTATAGGGAGATCTAAGATAGATCTATGTATGTATACAAAAGTTAGAAATATTTTGGTAGAGATTTTTATTTTTTCAAATGGTTATAAAGAAACAGAATATTTGAAAAATGTTAGTTAGTATTTCAAACTTAAGAAAGTTATTGGTGTCAATGTGTTAATTAATCTGACAAATCTATCACATTGAACCAGTCTGATTATATTGATCAGGTGATACATTAAATTAACTTGCATGTATGTAAAGGGGAAAACTATGTTGGAAAATTCCCATATCAAGCTATTGGTTGTCTAATGTACTTAGCAGTTCTAACCAGGCCTGATAGTACTTATGCAGTTAGATTTTTGAATTACTTTTACAATTGATATTCTAGAGAACATTGTGAAATGTAAAGCGTCTATTCTAGATATTTTACTTTTGTATTGAATCTGTAGTAAATACCAATTGTAAATGTGAAGTAATTTACCTACAGCTGAGATGCCAGCTAATGTATTCACAAAGGCTTTAGGTGTTGTGAAACATTATCAGTTTTTGGATATATTAGGTATTTCAAAGATTGTAATAATTGTGTATTTATACATATTGTTAGATATAGTGGGGGTGTTGAAGGTTTAATATCTACACAGTATGTATAAGCACAGGCCATGTATCGTACTGGCCATCTGTCTTTTATTGTCACTAGACATATAGACATGTATTTGAAATTATGTGTTTACTTCTATAATAAGAAATAAAACATTGTCAGTCTTTGCCACTCGTCTCTAGGAATACGTCGTTTTATTTCAAATTCAATACACACATAACTCCGAAAAGTCATTGGTGCGCGCCGTGGATTCGAACCAGATACCCTCTGCATGGCAGTCTGTTGGTATATCCACTCGGCTATCGCTGCCTATATTTATTGTGACATATAAATATAATTATTGTGTTCGTTATTAATTCTAATGATTTGATTTTCCTTTATGATGACTGATACCTTACAACCTTTAAAAGACTGGTTGCAGTGCCAGTAGGTCTTGAATTTTGCGCTATTCACAAGATTGAACTTGTTCGTGCCTATTCGAAAGCCACGCTTTCCATTCCTTGCCAGAATAAAACATGCTTCTGTAAAAGGATACAAATCCACGTAATATTGAAACAGGTATAAGAAAAAACAATAATGAACAAAAATAAAATATCTATATAATAAGCTTTCAATTTCTAGAACCAGAAGCTGTTGTTAATTGACCAAAACTAAGCTAAACCAATAGGATTGATTTCAAAATAAAATTAAACTCACAGTTATCCATGATCAGACAACTATCACATTTATTAGGTTAATATTTAAATGCCCACATATATACGATAGGTATTTAAATATTGAGATCATCTATTTCTGAGTACTGTAGACGGTATAAAATAGACTATAACTATATTAAAAATACTCGAAATAATTAAACATTCATACTACAATACTGATTAAGATAATATTAAAACGCACACAGATGCACATGATAATAATACGAACGGATAGATAAGTTTACTTATATCAAATATTGTAGACAGATATAATTATCTTAGAACTCATATTATTATTTATATCAAGAAGAAAAGAAGACTACATTTTCTCTTAATTCGAATATACTACTTAATGTATAAACTAAGTTAACATTGACACTCTCATAAATATACGATGATCCATTTCTGATCATTTATTTCAGCATTCATCCATTTCTGATCATGAAACCACCAAGCATGGCGCATATACGGCGTATTGGTCTGGGGTAGATAGTACCACCAGAGCCTGTAAGGGAGTTGGTGTAATACTGTCTGCGCGAATGAATGAGTGTGTAAAAGAGTTTGAATGTGTAAATGCTAGGCTACTGTGGATGAGAATGAAAGTAGGACTTACTCGTCTCTTTATTGTGGGGGTGTACGCCCCGGTCAATATAGTTACGGATATGTCACAACGTGAGCAAGACGAAAGGCAGGAGTTTTGGGAGAGTTTAAGAGAGATTTTGAGGAACTGCAAGGATAATAAAAGATTGATCTTGTTAGGGGATTTCAATGGATGGGTGGGAGTAAAGCGAGATGGATTTGAAAGGGTGTTAGGTGCATTTGGGGATGAGAGTGTGAACGAAAATGGAAAAGTACTGCTTGAGATTTGTTTGGAGTGGAGCCTTTGTGTGACAAACACCATGTTTGATCATAAAAGGATACATATGTATACGCGAGAGGCGAAAAATGTTAGAAGAAGTATGATTGATTTTGTAATAGTAGATGAACGATTGAGAAAGAATGTGTTGGATACAAGAGCATATCGAGGGATCGGCATCCACACAGACCACTTCTTGGTGTTGAGCCGGATAAGTGGGCTCTTTTAAGGATGGCGACACCGAGAGCGTAATGAAAATAGGGTCTTGGAAAGAATTAAGGTAGAAATCTACAAGAGAAAGATGTGAAAGATGAGTATAAACGAAGATTGATAGCAAAATTTGAGAGGTTCGATTGCATAAATGATATGGAAGAATTATGGCAGGCCTTTAAAGAAGAGGTAGTATGTGTAGCGTCTGAAGTATGTGGTGTGATCAAGAGAAGAAAAATACGAAAGGTTAAGAATACATGGTGGGACAAGGATGTACAATCAGCAGTGTCAGAGAAGAAGAAAGCTTGGTCAGATTGGTTGGCTGCCAGAGCAAATGAAAGAATGGGAAAAGCAACGAGTGTAGACATAGATGAAGCAAGAAAGGAGTTTGTTAGGTCAAAAAGAATAGTGAAAGAAATGGTTAAAAGGAAAAAAGAGGAAAAGAAAGATGAGTTTGATAGCAGATTATCTGACGATTTCCAGAGGAACATTAAGTTTTTCTGGAAATCCGTTCGTGCAGTTCGAGGAAGAACTCAATCCTCAGAACACACATCCATCAGAGACGAGAATGGAAAGATAGTAAATGATGAATCTTGCGTGCTGAAGAGATGGAAAGAGTATTTTGAAAGTTTATTTGAAAGGTCGGCGATAGGGACACCGATAGCTGAAATGAATGGTAACGATAGCAATGATGAAAGCGTTATTGGCGTGGATGAGATCGTGAAGGCACTGGGAAGTACGAAAGTAGGTAAGGCTGCAGGATATGACAGGATTACAGTCGAAATGCTGAAGGCTGGACAGGGCATCATAGTTGGTCAGTTGCAGCGGTTATATAACTTGTGCTGGACCACCGGCCGAGTACCTAATGACTGGACCACAGCTGTAGTTGTGCTTCTATATAAAGGAAAAGGCTCGCAACAAGATTGCAAAAACTATAGAGGCATTAGCCTTCTCAGCATTGTTGGCAAATTGTATGCAAAGGTACTTATTGAAAGAGTTATGGAAGTAACCGACAAGAAAATATGGGATGTACAAGCGGGATTCCGAAAGGGTATGGGATGCACGGATCAGGTCTTTTCCTTGCGAAGCATAGCCGAAAAGTTTTTGGCCAAAGGTCAAAAGGTCTATTGCGCATTCGTGGATTTGGAAAAGGCTTACGATAAAGTGGTGAGGAATGAAATGTGGTCGGTGCTGTCAATTTATGGGGTGGACAGCAGCCTCATTCGAGCTCTGAAATCCCTTTATGAGGATTCTAGAGCTTGTGTGAGGATAAACGGGGCATACACTGACTGGTTTACCATCGATAAAGGTGTTAGACAGGGATGTGTAGCGTCGCCGTGGCTGTTTAACCTCTTCATGGACAGTTGTTTGCAAGATTTAAAACATAGTGACTGCGGATTAAGGATGAATGGGTTACTCGTCAAATGCCTCCTTTATGCTGACGATCAGGTAATACTTGCATCTGCAGCGGAGGAGTTGCAGGAGATGGTAGCAATCATGCATGGTGCGTTAGAGAGGAAAGGAATGAAAGTGAATGTAAGTAAAACGAAAGTTATGGTTTTTGAAAAGGAGGAATGCGTTACGGCTTGTAATGTTTTGATCGATGGACAGCGAGTGGAACAAGTGAATGAGTTTGTTTACTTAGGTACGTTGTTTACAAGAGATGGTAAGAATGAAGAAGATATTGAAAGAAGAGTTAATGCAGGTAATAGTGTGAATGGAGCTCTGAAAGCGTTTATGAACAGTCAAAACGTGTCCAAAAAGGCACGTTTGGCTGTACATAGAGGCGTGTTAGTGCCTACCCTTATGTATGGTAGTGAAAGTTGGATATGGCAGAAGAGATTTGAAAGTAAAATAAATGCTGTAGAAATGAGAGCACTGAGAAGTATGTGTGGTGTGTCTTTGACCGACAGAGTAAAGAATTGTGTGATACGAGAGTGGTGTGGGGTAAAAGAAGATGTAGTGACAAGCATTGAGAAAGGCATGTTAAGATGGTTTGGGCACATGGAAAAAATGGATGACGATAGACTGACAAAGAAGATATATAAGGCAAGTGTGAATGGAACAGGACAAAGGGGAAGACCTAGGCGGACGTTCTCAGACCAGATTAGAGACATCCTGAAAAAAGGACAAGTCAGAAGTACCCTTAACAGAAGAGCATGCATGAGAAACTTGATGGGAGTGAGTGAAGCAAGTGAGGTATGTCAGGATCGTTGCAAATGGCGTTCCGTAGTCTCTGCCTACCCCTCCGGGAAACAGGCGTGAGTCTATGTATGTATGTATCTATGTATGTATATTTCAGACATTGTTATATCTAATCCATACCTACTATGTAAACTCACATTTATCAGTAATGATTACTGCATTTATACTACGATATTGATTAAGTTAATGTGAAAATGCAAAGTATACGATACTACAATCAATTATATTGTATCACAAAAACACTTACAATTTTAGAAACTGTGCGACTCAGAAATCCTGGATTAAAATAACATGTGCAGACAAACACATTCATTACGTCAAGTGAATATTACCTATGACTTGATATCAATATCATGAAGAATAAAATTATGGTTTTCCTAATACATTATGTAAGAAACTAAGGGTGAAGTAAACCTGTTTGTTAGGAACCAATCCAATAAATTCATTACTTGTTTTGCGGTACATCAGTATCATAACCTTGGTATCTACAGCGGGATTTGGGTCTCGAAAAGTGACAAAACCAATATTTCTTTGCAGTAAAGCTTTAGTCAATTCATCTAGACCAGCGCTTGGACTCATTTCAATTTGGAGTGCTTTACTATTTCTCAATAAACGCTGGGCATTACGAAAACTAAGTGTGTTATTTGTCATTAGACACATCAAAGGCTTTTTATAATAGTTGGTTACTTGCAAGTCCTTGTTATCGGATACCATTCTACAATTCAAAGTTACGGTAGTGTTTTGATTCTTCCAATGAAGCGCACCAGTCCAGACAAATTTACTGTCACAGCCATCGGTTCTTGCGGTACCAATGATGCTATTGTCAAGTGCCGCATGTAATGGGTCAGGTTCAGATAACTGGTTAGGTTCAGATGATGGATCAGGTTCATGTAATGTGGCACTTTCAGCTGATGGGCCTGGTTTATCGGTCTGAGTGGCCGTTGGTTCTGCAGTGAAAGCAGGAGCAGAAGATTTATCAAGCACATTATCTGTAAGAAAAATAATTAAAAGTTAACATCATAAAGAAATGAAGGTATTATATTATTATTAAGCGAAGATAGTTCTACGAAGTTGCCAACATCATCAACATTCCCATTCCATAAATATTTGGACACATCAGATAGATATTTTAGTGGACACTAAAGTGAGCGTATCTCCGGCAATGAAATAATTCCTTCTGCGCAGACAATAATTATTATTTATTATATTGTCACACATAAAATCACATTTAACACCAAGAAGTACACATATCAATAAATAATTTATCAATTTACTTAAACTATTTTTTGGGGAGCAGTGTTATGTGTAATTTTCTTAAAACATTATATTGTAATTAGCGTATATAGACGACTAATAATAAACTAATTATACTAATTTATTGTTTAGATAATCATGCTTTTCTAAGCACATTTTATGTGTCCTTGTGGCGGCATGATGTGAGCACAATAATGTCTTCGTAAGGGGTGGGTTTCGGTCCTATCCATATCTTATTTGAATTTAAATGTTCAAATAGACTGCGCTCACACCTTTTCCTCGTGACCGACTGATCATTGTCTAATAAAGAGTTGGAGTGCCATGTGAGATTTACACAAGTCGATTTACGTGGCCAGTCTGGGCGATAAAAGCTGTTTCGAGGCAGCCCTACTGACAGCACAAGAGACTAAAATCGTTAGCGCTTTTGACTAGAATAGAAATGCTGTGTAGAGTATACGACGCCATCCTTTCGTAAAAACTGTGAATGTATGCCAGGGCATGTAATTGTAGGAAATAATAAGTACTTTAACTTGAACTTGCTTTATCGCACTGATTACCGCAATTTGTAGAACCCACGCTGCAGTAATAAACTGCGAGGTGACTGCATAAACTATCTTTGGCATACATGGCGAAATCGAATACATTTTCAGCCAACTGTGTAAATTAAGTAAGTATTATGTGCCAATTTGCTTAGGACTCGCTTGACATTGCTAACTTGTAAGTCTCGCATAATGCAGCCGCATCTACAGAAAAAAGTTATAAACAGTAGAGAACCTATAGTTAAAGTACACAGCTGAACTTATGACATTATTAATTAGTCTAGGCTATGACTTTTAGATCCTTAACTATCACGACTATCGGTACTATTTTAATAATCAAAAGATGATTACTGGATTCACTTATTATGTAACGACATCAATGAATTTAAAAACTGACCTATTTTTTCATAATGCCTAACATTCGGATACACACCAATCAAAACATGTATTTGAAACATTTGTCTACTTCTTTAAACATACATGGTTGAACTAGATTAAAAGATTACTCTTAAAGAAATGTAACTATAATGGCACGCCATGTACGCGTTCGATGGTTAAAAGGCCTATGGCTATGACAGTCACAACTACCTACGAGCATTATAACCGGCGTTATTAAGTTGATATTATATTGGATAGTAAATAGAAGGTTATTCTAAGTATGCTACAAACTTCTTAAGTACATATATGATAATGATGATATATATCGAAAAATCTCTCATTCCATATCGCGATTCGATAGTGCCTCAAAACAAAAGTTGTTCACAATCTTCGTCTCCTGTCTGAAACCGCAGTTCCTTAAGAGTGAACTCGGTCAGGAGGTCTTACTCACGCTCACTTGACATGAAAGATCAAAGTCCAACTATGAACATTCTTTAAGTCCTGTTTTGACGACGTTCTGACCTAGGAAGTCAGTAGTATACCAAAAACAACCTAGTGCCCACATTAATCATTCGTGTATTAACTTAACAATCAGAGATTACTTTTCATAGACTATTACACATTATTATTTAACAAGAAACTATTCTTACGTAAAACATTGGGTAAACATACAGATAATTATGTGTTTGAACTACTTGACATTGATACTAATTATTAAAAAGATTTATAATGAAAAGAAACTACGAATATACGATGATTTAATTTGATAATTTAAATTTTTTGAATTGAATAATGTAATTAATGGTGATTATCTTGATAATATATATCATTATGTATATAAAATATTTAAAAATTAAAAAATAGTCCACTTACTACTAAATTCTGTAATGTAATTTGACTATTGATTAGTATTTCATAAATATAAAAAAAACAATAAAATTTATATAGGACAGTGAAAACACAATAGCATTTTCTTTCATAAACCAGGGGCAAGTAAGTATTTTATTTATCTTACTTATTAGACAGAGCAGGCTAGATTAGCATTTTTGATCAGTGGCTAGTATCTTACAATACGACGGTTTCTAAGTTATATAACATTTTGCAAGAAAACCTTGTTTCATTTTAACCGCGTATACTTCTACATTTCAAAGACTTTTTAAATTTCTATCTAACATGTAGTAGTCAGACACTCCACTGCTGTGATGTAAACGTCAATATAAAACGTGTAAAATATTTCATATTGGACCAAATTAAAATAATATGTACACAACAAAATATACTATACTATGTGTAATTAGATATTTATCATACACTTTTTTTAAATCCTATATCACCGTAAAATCAATAAAAACTTTGATGTATCTTAAATATTATCTTAAAAATTATTTGATAATTTACACACATAATATTCATAACAATTTCTTAAAGACTAAATATTCAGGACATGCTTAACCTAGGTTTCTTAACAGATTCAAGTAAATGAAAGATTATTTACTAAACATAGATAAGTCAATGAAGAATTTTACACATTGATGAGATTTAATTAATTAATTGTGAAATAAGGTTTAGTTTTGTATATTTTTTGTTTAATTTTGTTTTATCTTGATAATAATTGTTATTAGTTTTTCTTAACCGCTATTCAAAGAAATAATAGTAGCGATTCCGATTTTAAACATACTTTGCCTTTTGTATATGAACTATGAAATGATCAATGAATATTGCCTAGCGTACACGTTCTTGCTACATACACAACTTTCTGTTAATCTGTGTGAATCCTTATTTTCTGCACGGAGTGTAGTTAAAACGCTTGTTCACAACACGTTTAACTAACGGCGGACCGCCGGTATTGTCGTAGTTATATGCTGCTTATCGGTTTTGTTTTGTAACAACTGCAGTGTGTCATAAGTTTTTTTTGGTCAATGAAATACAACATGACACCGCATTTTGGTTATAGGCTGTGTACCGTATATGAGGACAAGCTTTTATAACGACCTATCTTCAGTCAACCTGGACGTTCACGGCAAATTGGCCGCGCATTTTTTTTGGCGTGTGCATAAGAGCTCTATAAGTCTATGTATTCAAATCTTCTGCACACTTTAGGACCACAGTCGATTACAATTTCATAATGGCGCCCATAAAACAAGGGAAATGTCGTCTAGGTCTAAGTCTATTCAGTTGCCTTCTTACTTTATCCATGGTTATGTTCATTTTTGACCTTAATGATGACGTCATCATAAGTGACGATAGAGACCCTGCAGCCTTGCGATGCCTTATTGCACACCCAATACGTCCTCGAGCCCAAAGTCCTCTTGCAATTGTACCTGAAGCCATTGGCTTCGAGAACCGGCGTTCCTCTTTTCGTACGGGTTATTATTGGTCCTGCAACACAAAACATAATCGTGTTAGATGCATATCTAGAAAATATATACTCGGAAGTACGTATTTTGAAAGGATTATTAGCAATATTGTTGTAACTGTTTACAATTATACCTATTACTAATTCTTTCAAAATACTATAAAAAAGGTTAACATTAATGATATGTACTTTTCCCACTTCCATTGTCCCATTTCCCATGTTCCCATTTATGCTAGCCTTTTTGAAAAATTATGACTTCAGGTAGGAGGATTTTACGTACGAACTGTCCCTAACAAAAGCTCAACAACATATTATTATATCCGATGACAACCAATTCTCTTCCTCTATTTATTGTATATTAATAATATCATTTGTTTAGGTATCTTACCGAGTACCAATAAATAACAGAAACAAAGTTTTTCAGTGTATATTGATTTAATTTAGTCATAAAGTATCAAATTTATTACATAAACGTAACTTCGGGGAGATGGGCCTCGTTAGCCTTGGTTGGCAACCTGTCTAGGAGAAGGAAAACTCCGAAATTAAACCAAACGTTCGGGGAGATGGGCCTCGTTAGCCTTGTTTGGCAACCAGTCTAGGAGAAGGAAAACTCCGAAATTAAACCATCTTGCAGGGAGCATACCCGACACAAAACCCCGATCTAAGGTGTAAACCGACCCGTGCCGAGGGATTCGTGGCCAGAGGGCAAGCTGGTCTCAAACGGAGGGTACCTGTGTTGGTGGTCACAGGGCACAGCTAGGATTCCAACTTACCCCCGTACAGGGCTCTGCGGGGATGGACATTTTAAATCCCTATTACTCGTGGGAACGCTATGAGGACAGACATTAACTATTCTTCAAATGGCGGCGACGCGGTTCGCAACCCGTCACGTCTCGTTTCCCGCGAGGGCGAAAAGCGGCCTACGGAAAGCCGATTTGCAACATTGAATGTTGGCGGTGGAATGGACGGAAAATTGGATGAAGTATGCCAGATGATGGATGATAGAAAGATTGATGATCTGTGTGTGAATGAAACGAAAAAGAAAGGATGTGACACTACCAAGCATGGTAGCTACACGGCGTATTGGTCCGGAGTAGATAGTACCACCAGAGCCTGCAAGGGAGTTGGTTTTATACTGTCTGCGCGAATGAATGAGTGCGTAAAAGAGTTTGAATGTGTAAATGCAAGGCTACTATGGATGAGAATGAAAGTAGGACTTACTCGTCTTCTTATTGTAGGGGTTTACGCTCCGGTCAATATAGTAACGGGTATGTCATAACAAGAAAAAGACGAAAGGCAGTTTTGGGAGAGTTTAAGAGAGATTCTGAGGACCTGTAAGGATAACGAAAGATTTATTTTGTTAGGTGATTTCAATGGATGGGTGGGAGTAAAGCGAGATGGACTTGAAAGGGTTTTAGGTGGATTCGGTGATAAGAGTGTGAACGAAAATGGAAAAGAACTGCTTGAGGTTTGTTTGGAGTGGAGCTTTTGTGTGACAAACACCATGTTCGATAAAAAAAGGATACATTTGTATAGACGTGAGGCGAAGAAGAAGAATAATTGATTTTATAATAGTAGATGAACGACTGAGAAAGAATGTGTTGGATACGAGAGTTTTTCGAGGGATCGGCATCCATACAGACCACTTTTTGGTATTAAGCCGGACAAGTGGGCTCTTTAGAGGATGGCGACACCGAGAAAATAATCTAGAGAGGGTCTTGGAAAGAATAAAAGTAGAAAATCTGCAAGAGAAAGATGTGAAAGATGAGTATAAATGAAGATTGATAGCAAGATTTGAGAGGTTCGATGGCATAAACGATATGGATGAATTATGGCAGTCCTTTAAAGAAGAGGTAGTATGTGTGGCGTCTGAAGTGTGTGATCAAGAGAAGAAAAATACGAAAGGTTAAGAAAACATGGTGGGACAAGGATGTACAATCAGCAGTATCAGAGAAGAAGAAAGCGTGGTTAGATTGGTTGGCTGCCAGAGCAAATGAAAGAATGGGAAAGGCAACGAGTGATGACATAGATGAAGCAAGAAAGGAGTTTGTTAGGTCTAAAAGAATAGTAAAAGAAATGGTTAAAAAAAAAGAAAAGAAAGATGAGTTTGATAGTAGATTACCTGACGACTTTCAGAGAAACATTAAGTTTTTCTGGAAGTCCGTTCATGCAGTTCGAGGAAAAACTCAATCCTCAAAATACACAGCAATCACAGACAAGAATGGAAAGATACTGAATGGTGAATCGTGTGTGCTGAAGAGATGGAAAGAGTATTTTGAAGGATTATTTGAAAGAACGACGACAGAGACATCAACAGGTGAAATGAATGGTAATGATAGCAATGATGAAAGCGATATTGGCGTGGATGAGGTTTTGAAGGCACTGGCCAGTATGAAATTAAATAAGGCTGCAGGGTATGACAGGATTACAGTCGAAATGCTGAAGGCTGGACAGGGCATCTTAGTTAGTCAGCTGCAACGTTTATTCAACTTGTGCTGGAGCACCGGCCAAGTACCTGATGACTGGGTCACAGCAGTAGTTGTGCCTCTTTATAAAGGAAAAGGCTCGCAACAAGACTGCAAAAACTATAGAGGCATTAGCCTTCTCAGCATTGTTGGCAAACTGTATGCGAAGGTACTGATTGAAATATTATGAAAGTGGCCGACAAGAAAATATGGAATGTACAAGCGGGATTCCGAAAGGGTATGGGGTGTATGGATTAAGTCTTTTCCTTGCGATGCATAGCCGAGAAATTTTTGGCCAAAGGTCGAAAAGTCTACTGTGCATTCGTGGATTTGGAAAAGGCTTACGATAAAGTGATGAGGAATGAAATGTGGTCGGTACTGTCGATGAATGGGGTGAACAGCAGCCTCATTCGAGCTCTGAAATCCCTTTATGAGGATTCTAGAGCTTGTGTGAGGATAAACAGGGCATACACTGACTGGTTTACCATCAACACAGGTGTTAGACAGGGATGTGTAGCGTCGCCGTGGCTGTTCAACCTCATCATGGACAGTTGTTTGCAAGACTTGAAACATAGTGATTGTGGATTAAGGATAAATGAGTTATTGGTCAAATGCCTCCTTTATGCTGATAATCAGGTTATACTTGCGTCTTCAGCGGAGGAGTTGCAGGAGATGGTAACAATCATGCATAGTGCGTTAGAGAGGAAAGGAATGAAAGTGAATGTAAGTAAAACGAAAGTTATGGTTTTCGAAAAGGAGGAATGCGTTACGGCTTGTAATGTTTTGATCGATGGACAGCGAGTGGAGCAAGTGAATGAGTTTGTATATTTAGGTACGCTGTATACAAGAGATGGTAAGAATGAAGAAGATATTGAAAGAAAAGTTAATGCAGGTAATAGAGTAATAGAGTGAATGGAGCGCTGAAGGCGTTTATGAATAGCCAAAACGTGTCCAAAAAGGCACGTTTGGCTGTGCATAGACGGGTGTTAGTACCTACTCTTATGTATGGTAGTGACAGTTGGGTATGGCAGAAGAGTCATGAAAGTAGAATAAATGCTGTAGAAATGAGAGCACTGAGAAGTATGTGTGGTGTCTCTCTGACTGACAGAGTAAAGAATTGTGTGATAAGAGAGTGTTGTGGGGTAAAAGAAGATGTAGTGACAAGCATCGAGAAAGGTATGCTAAAATGGTTTGAGCACGTGGAGAGAATGGATGACGAAAGACTGACCAAGCAGATATATAAGGCAAGTGTAGAAGGGACAGGACGAAGGGGAAGACCTAGGCGGACGTTCTCTGACCAGATTGGAGACATTCTAAAAACAGGACAGGTGAGAAGTACCCTGAACAGAAGAGCATGCATGAGGAATCTGATGGTAGTGAATGAAGCAAGAGAGATATGTCAGGATCGTTGCAAATGGCGTTCCGTAGTCTCTGCCTACCCCTCCGGGAAACAGGCGAGAGTCTATGTATGTATGTATGTATGTAACTACGTAGATCTTCTTCTTCTTCTCCGTGTCAATGGTTTCAGCTATATGAGACCCGCACAATATTCGGCCACTCTTATTGCTTTAGGAGTGGCCTCCCAGAGCTCAGACACAGTGCAGGTGCTCGGGCAAGAAGTTCAAGACTACGTAGATTGACAAACGTAAGGCGATTCAAGGCATGCTATCCCGGTTTCATCAAAATCTAGCCTTGATAAAACTACGCCTGCTGTTTGTTCTTCACAACCCAAAGTGATACTAATATTCTAAAGCTTTAATTAGTATCAGAGTATTAAAGACCTGTTTATTAACCGTCACTGCTAAAATCTAGGATGCGCAGAAGCACTACTGGTAAAACCTCGAAATATTTAGGTACTCTTTTAATAAAATTCGTACATTTACCAACACGTGTTGGTAAATCCTAAGAGTAATTGGTAAACTCTAAGAGTTACCCATCATACGGACTTTTACAGTTACAATAATGTATAAAAAAATAAACTTTGTATCATAAACAACGTAAATAATCTCACAACCAGCATCACAATCCGTTTGATAATAAGTTCACGTGTATGATAAACTGCTTCAGCGCTGCCTAATCAACGACTATTTTATGATTCATCACGCTGTTCTAAACTCTGGATAGTAAATAAATAATTTTGTTTGCGTGGCGACATCTGACAGATCGGCAAGCGCTAACGATGCTCCTGTTACTTAGCCCCTATTACCAGATCAACAATTTAATCGTTTCATAAGTGGTGAAAGTAAATAAATTCATTAGTGTACCAACATGACACGTGCGAAAAAATAAACTATTAAAATTATTGAAATGTGACTTTACAATCTTAATAGGTAAACGCAGTGTATGAACACGAGTGATCATCATCATCTTCATGATCGTCCTAAAGTTATCTTGGTTTCAACCAAGGCTTGCGACTTGGAGGCCACGGTCCGCTTTTTGTCTAACCAGTTTTGAACGAAAATTTACTTTTCCAGAGAGCCGCTGCTGTAAACACCGCAAGTCAAAGTGATAGTGATATTTCATGGCTTAAACCAGTATCAACATATTCCCATAATGACTATCAAAGATCTTCACGACAGCCGAGAGAGCCTCGGAGAGTACCTTTAGCCGTTGCTAAACGTACTCTCCGAGGCAACCGATATATTATAATTAACACATAAGCCGTGGCGCATGGAATTGAGCCCGATATGCTCTGCACCTGATGGGGAATGGACACGTTTCTGGGGGAAACAACTGCCAACAAGAATAATCGTGTATAAAACAGTGTTCGGCATTATTGCTCAATATTTAAGGCCTATAACGTAGACATCCGTTATTATTCATATCAGTTTATAATTAATGCACTATGACGAATTCATTTTATGTTTGAGGGTCACAAATTATTCAAAAAGTGGAGGTATCATTTTTGTAATGATGTCAACTTATCAGTGTCCAAAACATTGTTAAAGACTAATAAATAACTAACACAAAATCTTTTTGAGTTTTAGTACGCCATTATTTTTCAGTAAACTAACAATTTATCGTAGAAAACGGATCAGGTAAAACAATGATCAGATGACGGTCTTGTACTTGATCAAATAATTGTAAACAATGTATTTATTAAATGTATAATAAAACTCATGATAAAAATCATAACCGATTATTATTATAGGTACTGTTCTATCCACTCTTCCACTGTAAATAGCTTACATAAAAATAGAGAGTTATTTACGTATTTATAATCGAATATAATGTTTAATTCCAGAGCCTGTTTGGATTGGTTCTACAAAAAACCTCACAGTCCTCCGAGTGAACACACCAGCAGAAATCAACTCCTCAGCGAGTATACCACCCCCAGAATCTCCTGATGTAACAATCACATCAGTGACCTTGCAGAAATATCCTGCAAGCACAAGAACATCGAATCCTGCCAATAAAGGTACTGAATATTCCAATCAGAAATCTACTCCAGTGACAGCTTTCGATCCAAATTAAACAAAGTCTAAGAATGTTGTGAATGTGAAAAAAAAAAGAAATTCGACGACCGGTTGGTGACACGGAAGTGTAAGCAACTGCTACGCCAAAGGTCGCGGGTTCAATTCCTGCTCAAGTCAAACATTTGTGTGCATGTACATGGATGTTTGTCTTGGTCTGGGTGTTTCTTTGTATAATATGTATGTATTTACAAAAAAAGTAATTATATATGTAGGCATGTTTTTCCATTATCTAGTACCCATGGTACAAGCTTCTGCTTAGTTCGGGACTAGATGGTGTTGTGTGAATGTGGTAGAATATTATTATTATTATAATGTGGAACAATTTTGAAATAAAAAAATTATATTTTTATTCCAAATCATACACTTACATTAGTGTCGACAAAAACAGTAGAAAACATGTTTATACAAATTAAACAAGCATCTCAGATCAAAGCATGTTCCGATAAAACATTTTTGTTTATGTTTTGTTCCAGTGGTGTCATCTGATAGCAGTAATAACACAAGCCGTCACTCAGGAAATAAACCTGCCATGCAAACCAAACATCACCAAAAAACCACCAAAAAATCTGAATCCACTACTTCAGAGGTTATAACTATTTCAGATTCAGACAGTGCAAAACATTCTGACACGCATAACGGAACATCTCAAATCTCATCATCACCTGCTCGAAGAGATTTTAACGATAACAATCAAAATTTGTCATCAACGGCGATACAAGTAAATTCAAAACCAGAATCTACAAGTTCCTACTCAATTACCAGGGTGGCAAAATCTTCTAAATCAGCTGGTAATAAAAATAGTTCATTGCCTTTACCAAAAAGTTCAAATACGCCGAGCTCTTCTCATGCTGTCGCACAAAATGCTACCTCGGTGGAAACTTTACCTAAACAAGTCAGCGGCTCTGTTAATCAGTCAGTGCTACCTAACATCTCATTGTCTAGTTTGAACAATACTCTGCCCTCTTCTAATGTTATCAACATCTATCAATTTAGTGCATCAAAGCAACCCGTATCAGACAGTGGTAGCTCAGCACTTTCAAATATTGGTCAGCTACCTACTTTGTTGAACACATCACCCTTTCCGAGTTCCTCGGGTATAAATATTTTGAACAAAAACAGTTCTAGTGTACGAGTAATTTTGACAGACAATAAGGAACTTAAATTATTCTGCACCTTAGACCCTAATGAAGTCATAGATTGGCCCAAAACATTAGACATGACGCTACAGCCGCTTTCTTTTTTCGATCAAATTAAAGCAGTGCCTTTATTCAGACAGGCTATTAATACACAAATTGCAGTATTTCCGTACAATAGGCTTTACCAACTTATCAAGAGCTCCGCTTGGGAAGAACGAAAGTGCTTTTTTGCTACATCAGATACCTTTGAATACATATTAATAAGCGGACGTTATAATACAACGACCAAAGCTTTTGATGGATTTCTAATTCTTAAGTCTATTTACAACCAAATTCGTGATCAATACAACACATTTTTTAATATAAAATAATATCCGATTTCAATAAAATAAGGTCTTTTTTAGTAATTCTAGATATTTTATCGTTGTTTAATCGGTATATATAAAATGTTTACGTTACTCATTAACAGATAACGCATAGCCAAACTTTTGGGCACAAAGAGTTGAAATTTGGCATTTATGTTCCTTGGGGTCCGCACTTAGAAGAGATTGCTCGAAATTCCCACGGGATTGAGTGAAACGGTCAAATTAGGTAAATCTGCGATTCTCTGGCTGCCAGGCTCCTCTAGTGAAATATATACACGCGATGACTTGTGATTGCTGGCATTCCCAGAAGATTTTTTATAACGGCATAAAAATGCACTATTTTGCAATAAATCATCTTACATGTCGTTTCTAATAAATGAAATCACTTACAGTAACAAAGTCTTACGCCGCGTCGTTTTTTCGCGAGAAACTCAAAAACTACAGAACCGATTTTTATGGAGTTTTGTTTTTCCGTTCTCGTATATAGGTAATACTGAGTAACGAGTAGTTTAATATTAGCTACACATAAATAGATTTAAGTAAGCTAAGTAATTATTCATTGTGGTATAATTTTATTTCTTATAATATAATCCATTATTATGTTAGTTAATTGTAATTCTTAAAATATGTACTATTTTATTGTCCTTATTATACCTACACGTTATCACTATATTAGTAGGAGGTATATAAAATGTATCCTTATACCTACTAGTAATCTAGTTTTGTTGGTCACAAGTTCGCTATTTGAATAAATAAATTTTATTACAGCGTAGTATTTTATTTTAACATTCATGTTTCCTCCTACGCAAACACATAACGTTTAGAATATACTTTAAACAGTACAAGTTTAAGTTTCATATACTCGTAATATACTTGTTTGGCATTTAACACATTACAGGACGGTAAACGAGACACACTAGAAGATTTATTCTTATGACGCCTATAGGCGTTTACTGTCCTTCAAAGTTAGATAGGAACAAACGTGTGCAATAGAACATAAGACACCCAAACTAATTATATAGGCTATAGACCAAGACGAATTTCCCAAATGGTGAAGAAGTCCGGCGACAGCTTATGTCACCACACCGAGTATTTTGGTATCGATTCTCACAAGTCGAAATTGCAAAAACAACACAAATAGTTTTTTTTAGTTTAGAAATAAATTTTCTTGGTAACCGTTGATTGAACATTTTTAGATGGCATGTATTAGTAGTAATTCATTAGATATACTAATTCAATCGACTTTCGTGATTTTTCTGTTGGACTAGCTGTTTCCCGCGGTTTCACCCGCGTCCTGAGGGAACTACTTCGCGTACCCAGTTAATTTATAACCTAAGTTACTCCTTGCTTTTTCAGCTATCCGCCAGATAAACAGATAGACAGACAGATAGTCAAAAATTAAAAAAAAAGTAATTTCAGTATATGTGTATACATCCATATCCATTAAGTAAAAAGCGGTTATCTTAACATTACAAACAGACACTCCAATTTTATTTACCTATATGTATAGATGTTATAGATAGTCAAACAAATGAAAGATTATTGAAGTAGACATTGGAAAAAGCACAGATATTTGCTTAATTCCCCTGAAAATTAATAGAATTGAGGTTTTAGATAATAAAAATACAAGACAATAATTAGATAGATATACTAAAGTAAAGAAATACATTACAAATGTTGTAACTAAAAACTAAACCCAGTAAAATAACTTATAAAAACATACAATATTAAAGCTACTTTTGTATACAGAAAAATTCAATAAACCTTAAACGATATATTTCAAACAGTTACCTACATATATTAAAAAACAAACTGTAATTGTACTTAAGTATATAAATAATTGTTTTATTTTATGCGTACATATAAAGTCACCTTTTAGGTAATAGTTTAATTTTCTTAAATAATAAACAAATAAACTGTAATATATGTATTTGCCACAAAAAATAAAAAGGGGCTAACACTCAGTCAGTTACACAAAGAAATAGCTTCCGAAAACGTCTGTGTTAACTTCCATAAAATATATAATGTAAATATTATATTTATATTAAATAGAAATATGCAGCTCTAGGCGCTCATGACATATAATGAATAATTTAATTATGAAATTATATGCACTTATTGTTTGGTATCCGCACTCTATAGGGATTTCAGCTTTCGGATATATGAATTTCACATTGTGTTTCGGATATTATACATCCTTGATCATAACAATTGCAGTGCCTTAATATCCCACATATGAAACAGTGGCACAGAATATGTTATATTTTTTATGCTATCGACGCTTATGGCGCTGTGGTTTAACCGGTCATCTTTCGCCTAGAAATACTACAGGTGTTGTAGGTTCGATCTCCACGCGATACTTTCGTGATCCTCTAATTGCTTTTTAGTCATGGTGTGCAGTCCACCGCAGCACTAATTCCCTGGGGATTAAATACTAAACAATCAAAAGAAAATATCCCAAAAGACAATGTAAAACTTAAGTCAAATATTTTCAATGATTATGAACAACTTTCTCTTTAATAATGACGTCATTGAATGTCGTTATGGTAGCCCGACAGCCGGTGCTCACTCGGCTACACACCCAAAAAGACCTAGGACCGTTACTTCTATTGTTGCGGTTGAATCGGTATTTTCCCATTTGAATCGCCGGCTTGCCAAAGCGAGTCATCGTGAATACCGGGCCTAGAACAAGAAAATGTTTAATACAAATCGAAAACTATTCGAATTTAAAGAGTAATGGGCCTAGAAGCGTACCCTGCGGTACCTGCAGCTAAAGAAGTTGATAGCTAAATGTTATTATGACATGTATTCAAAATCTGAAAACAGCGTGAGGAAACCTGCATGTCAGAGAGTTCTCCATAACGTTCTCAAAAGACATGTGAAGTCTGCGAACCCGCACTTGGCCAGCGTGGTGGACTATGGGAAGAGGTCCGTGCTCAGCAGTGGGACAGTACAAAGGGCTGATGATGAGGATTCAAAATAAATTATATTGTCATTAGACTTGTATACAGCATGATAAAATTAATTTAGCGTTACAAACGAATTGTCAATTTGAAAAAAAAATACATATGATAGAAACAAATATTTATTACATATAAAAAGCAAAGACAAAATCAGTGGTTATGTTCATTTTTTATGCCAATGATAGTCTCATCAACGGTCGTTACGGAAGCCTTGCATCCCGGTGTGTCACCGATACGTCTGCCATTCCTGATACAGAACCACGTGGCCTTGGCACCACGACTGCGCTTGTTTTTGTAATATTTGTAGTTGTTAATGTAGAGAACAGGCCTACCCATGGCAGTGGTGCTGAAGATGACTAAAAAACGAATATTTTGTCGGTTAAACGTTCAAACATTTTAGCTCTTTGAAAGGATAGTTGCTAAGATGATTTAGGTTCAAAGTCGAATTTAATTTGAAATGTGTAATCAAAAATTGTTGTGTTCGTTTTTGTGGTAGACAATGATGTCGTTAAGGGTGGTGACAGATGCCCCTGCGTCCTGGACGAGTGTGACAAAACCACGTGGCTTTTATGCCACGACTTCTGTTGTTTTTGTAATATCTGTTTGTGTCTACGATGAGAAGAGGCTTGCCTGCACGTGTGGTACTACAAGCAAATATATAGTTTTATTGATACATCAATGTTGAACTATTCTAGCACTGACTATTCTGGGTTTCATATAAATAGGTATGATTGGATTGACACTAACATTTATTTTAATATTATAAAGATGAGTGAGATTATCAAGATGAGTGTGATTACGTAAAGAGTACAAATAACTAGAGATTACATACGAGTACATGACTAGATCCCACACATAATCACTGCGATAAGTAGACATCAAAAACATTTAAAAGTATATAATTAGGAATGGTTATGCTCATGGTTGACGCTGACAATTTTCTCATCGATTGTGGTGACGGATGCCTTGCATCCCTCGAGTTTGTGACAGAACCATGTAGCTTTCGGACCTCGGCTCCTATTATTCTTGTAGTATCTGTAGTTATTTATGATGAGAACGGGCCTGCCATTGCGAGTGGTACTGAATATGGCATCTGTAACTAAAGATAAGTTTAATTGATGCCTAGATGAATTAAAACTGAACTAAATCACTAGTTTCTACTCTACTAGGATGCAAACAATATGTGACTACATAGTACCTACGGGAATACTAAGATAGATAACATAAGTAGGTGTCTATTTGAACTCATATCGTCCCTAACAAAATCAACATCAACATGAGTAATACAAATGGTAATAACGCAGTTATGTCTTTTATTTATGTACCAAAAGCCTGAAAATAATACTACAATACAAATTATTTAATAAAAGATGTTTTGAAACATATAACCACTTTATTGATAAACCCAATTGAAAAACAAGCAGTTGGAAATTAATAAAATAAAATAAAAGATTTATTTATTTAATTATTTATTGTACACCAGTAATTACAGAACAAGTACAGTTAATTACTTATATACTAATGGTAAGTACAAGGGCGGTCTTATCGCATAATGCGATTTCTACCAGACAACCATGGACGGACAGTATCGTCTAAATGGACAAGTAGTATGCGAGCGTACAATGCTAAGACTAAGACTAGCTACTTAAATCTAAAATTAACCTAACTAAACTAAATTAATATAAACAATATTTAGATATATTTACATACATACATAAATAATATATACATAATACATATAACAAGTACATAAATAAATAAATATATATATTATACATACATATATACATACATTATGTATATTTAACATACATGTGACAGGATTGGTTGTTGTTACAGTGACAAGTAATGTTCTTTTGCGAGATTTTTAAATATTGGCAGTGTTTTTGATCGTCTAATATCTTCTGGTAGTGAGTTCCATAGTCTTGCCGCTAGCACTGTAAAGGATTTGTCGAAGAACACAGTAGAGTGCACAGGATTTTTCAACTTAAGATTTTCTGATGATCTCAAGTACTTCGAATGTGTGTCATGCAAGGATACAAATCTTTCCTTGAGATATAGGGGATATGACGGATTAAATAGTACATTATACAGGAGACAGAGAATGTGACTATTCCGGCGAAAGCGGATTGGCAGCCATTTGAGCTTATTTCGAAATTCAGAGACGTGGTCATATTTACGTAAACCAAATATGAACCGTATACAGAAGTTTTGGATTCGCTCAAGTTTGTCCAGCTGGTCCTCATTGAGATCTAGATAGCTGGCAATAGGCATATTCAAGAATGGGAAGAAGGATAGATTGCGCAAGCGCTATTTTAGTGGCAATTGGGAGAAAGTTGCGTAACCTTCTCAATGATGCGGCAGCAGCAAAAAGTTGTTGACTAGTGCTTTGCAGTTGGAATGTCCAAGAAAGTGTTCTCTCAATGTAGATCCCCAAGTTCTTCATATTTTCATATTTTCACTAAAAAGAATCGGAACACCATCAAAAGATACGAGGGGAAGCGTTGACCAGTCGATCTTGGCAATAAATCTAGAACTACCAACCACAATAACCTGGGTCTTGGTAGGATTAACCCTTAGTAGAAACCTATTTGACCAACTACTTATTCGATCCAGATCACTATTAATAACTGTAATACCATGTGGTAAGTTCTCAGGCTTAGTCTGATAATAAACACACATCAGGTGGAATAGGTGTCATCCAGACGGACTCTTTGACGGCGACCAAACAGGTAACTACGAAACCAGTCAATCACCGATGGAGATATGTTAAGAGAGCATAACCTGGAACGTCAAAGTCCACAGTGTTGAAAGCGTTACTAAAGTCTAGTAAACAGAGCACTGTGAGATTGCCATCCTCCATGCCTCTCCTGATATCATCCATAATATTGACAAGGGTGGTACAGGTACTATGTCCAGGACGGAAGCCAGATTGAAAGTGATTCAGGATATTATTTCTAGATAGGAAAGCATTCAGTTGGTTATTGATAAGGCGTTCAAGGACTTTGGAAAGGAAAGGTAATATGGATTAGGCTTTTTTGATAAAGGGGTGACTTGAGCATTTTTCCAAGCAGTTAGCAAGATAAGAAAGTTTCAACTTATAATAATGTAATTATTGTAGTTAATTCAGAATCTGCCCTATCTTCAGTCTATCTAAGTTAACTTATTAAATAAGAACCTAAAGGCGTGAGGACACTATTAATTTCGGTACAGTTTTCTTTCCTGTTTTACCGCTGAATTTAAAATTCCTTTCCTGAAAAGCTCCTCTGCGAATTTTATAAAAAGAAACCTTTCTCCAAAACCAGTTAAGGATACCTCGGTAATCGAGTTCTCGATAAGCGTGGGTTCAACTTCTTCATAAATTTATAAATTTCTAGTATTTAACGTAAACGATGGAAGACTATGGAAACTATGTCGAGTGATATCTCACCACTGCCATTTTATGTTCTCTTGCAGTGAGGGCGAGGGGTGCTATTTTTACGAAAACAATAAATGATCGCCAATTTTCAATTGCCCCATTTATCGCGTAAATTAAATATATAAAGGACAAAAATAATGATAAATAACAAGTACAAACAAACTGTAATCGCGAGGACCACGTACGACACGTGTTAGAATTAACAATCCATCAATCACAATAATTATGACATTTTCATAAACTGTCAAAACGCATTGAGAGTCGTCTTTGCAGCTTACTTTTACTTTGTACTTAAACACAAGCCAGTCCATTTCTAATACTGCTGCTATACTTGTATTGAACAACAGAACAACCTTCTGTAATATAAATCAAATGTCGTGAGAATGAGAATGTCGTACGGCGATTATAGTACTGCCGGCTAAAATAAGTGATGCCGAACAACCTTCTGTAATATAAATCAAATGTCGTGAGAATGAGAATGTCGTACGGCGATTATAGTACTGCCGGCTAAAATAAGTGATGCCCGACAGCCGAGGCGTCTCTTGCTGCAGAACCAGGCAGCCTTGTATCCGCTGCTTCTGTTATTCTTATAGTAGCGGCAACTGCCTATATCTAGAACTTGACCACCGTGTCTTGATAGTGTGAACCTGGGTTCAGAGTTCGAATTAAACTGATCCCTTGCTGGAAAACAAATAATAAGTTTAATATCTTATTCTAGCATATTTCACATATCGGCACCAAAGCAATTTGTTCTTTGTATACGTACTAAAACTGAAACAAAAAGAAGCCTATTATATATTCTAATGTAGGTATAAATAATGTTTCTGAGAATCAGTAGTTGTTGCGTGAAAGACTAATAAATATCCATACATATTTTTATACCTCTAAAAATCCATGTTCACACACCTTCGCGTTTATATTATAGTAAGGAGTAAGATATAGCAACACCGTTATTCAATAAACAAACTTCGTGGAACATCATGTTTAAATTCACATCCGAAATATCAATATGGGTATTGAAAAAATGCACCCAAATTAATACACTTTTATTTACAATAAATATGCAATCACTAGTTTATTTACATTTAAAATAAATAATTTTGAAGAACTTTCCACTAAAATATATCTATTAATCAAACATAATAATTATTATAGTTTTGTTCCCGTGAAATCTTTTGAACGCATTATACCTATCAGTGAGAAAGATACTGATCTATGAGAAAATATTATTTGGCAGACTTTTGTTTCGTATGAAATAAATATACCTTGTTACATTCATTATCTTACAACGCTTGCTTTACATTCTGTATTCATTACATTCTGTGCGTTATTTTGTAAATTTGGATTTTCTTTGAGAGACATTATTAGTGATTTAGTTGTGAACATTTAAGATCACATCAAAATGTTTAAGGAGACCAGGTATGAAAGTAACACGGGATGAACGTAACAAATGAATTTTCGAACGAATTATGTGTGCTGCACTGATGACAGTGTCACCAATATGTACCATTTCCAACCCCCCCTTACCTCAGTTGCACTCACGGCGCTGTGACGTCAGGTTGTGGACATAGCGAGCTGGTGCCTCGAAAATACCTCCAAAGTAAGTTTTGACAGATTTTTTTGACTATGCTTGTTTTTATTACGCTAGGTTCAAGCTTAGGCTTTAAGCATTAGTTAGTACGACTATTCGTCTTTCTAATTATACGTTTGAAACGGTATCTTTTGCAACACTTTTCTTAGGTTATCGGCATGTGTTTGTCAAATTCGGGCAATTTTAAACCAAGGCATGAAAGTAACAACTTGTTACTTTCATCCCGATTATGATCTTGATAACTAAAAGCTTATTTTGCTTGAGATTTTTATGCTTTTATGTAGGTGGGTAACATAGATTTATTTGTTTATTCCAGAATGCCTAATATACATAAACGAACGACCAGCAGAGGTTTAGTTAGTGCAGAAATAATGGATTTGGCCGCAGAAGAAGTATTGCTAAGAAAAGTACCATTTCGAGACGCTGCCAATTCATATCAGCTGTGCCATGTTACTTTATATAGATATGTACATCATCATTCTCATCATCATTCTCTTAGCGTTATCCCAGTTTCAATCTGGGGTCCGCTTCCTAGCCTAACCGGATTTGGCTGAATATTAGCTTTTCCACAGAGCGACTGCCTGTCTGACCTCTGCAACCCGAAGGGATAGCGATATTCCATGGTTTAGACTAGTGTCAGTTTATTTAGAAGGTACTGACGCCCTGTAACGACTGACAAAGATCTTCATGACAACCGGGACCGACGGCTTAACGTGCTCTCCGAGGCACGGGACAAGCGATAATTAACAATTCAATACGCACATAACTCCGAAAAGTCATTGGTGCGCGCCGTGGATTCGAACCCGATACTCTCTGCATGGCAGTCTGTTGGTATCTCCACTAGGCTATCGCTGCCTATATAGATATGTACAAAAGAAGAAAAAATGCTTGAAGCAGGTTCAACAAGTCTTCGAAATGTTGGCTAAGTATCAAAAAGAAGAGTTTTTACTGACGAGGAAGAAAAAATACTGGCCGAATATTTTACTCCATTGTTCTCAAATTAATTACGGATTAACGACCAAAGAAGTACGAAAGCTAGCGTTTCAATTAGTGATTAAATATAATATTCGTGGAGGTCCAATGAGTGTGCCAGTGAAGACTGGTTGAGATTGTTTATGCGTCGCAATCCGAGATTATCAATAAGATATACCTATATATATAAAATATTTGTTATTTAAAAAATTATGTTGATTATTTTAGAAGATTGTTTTGTTTCATAAAAATGTTTAGTTTTTATAATAATAAAATTGTGATACTAGTGTAAACCCTAAACATTGTAAATAAAAACAAACTTATTTACAATGTTACAACTATCCCTTTACACTGTTACAACCAACCCTAGGGGTAGGGATGGTTGTAACAAATTCCAGTTTTTTTATATAATCGTTTTCCTTAAAATGTATCATATCAGTTGCATTTAAACTGGTGTCAAAAGATAGCTGAAAAACCAATTTGTCATGTGTAATATTTAGAATTTTGATATTCAAAAAGATAATAGAGATATTATAAGAATATTGAAAATTGTTACGTTCATCCCTGGTCTCGGAGACCAGGTATGAAAGTAACACGGGATGAACGTAACGAATGAATTTTCGAACACTAATTTTCTAGAACTTGACCACCGTGTTTTGTTTGTGTGAACCTGGGTTCAACGTCCGAATTAAACTGATCCCTTGCTGGAAAACATATAATAAGTTTAATATCTTATTCTAATGCATTTCATATATCGACACAAACGCAATTTGTTCTTTGTTTACGTACTAAATTTATTGACACAAAAAGTAGCCTTTAAGTTATTCTGATATAGCCTAATAGAAGGAAAGAGGAACCCACCACGCACCCTCGGATTGCCCACCCCAACTATTGTAATAGAAAAAGGTTGACAATACCGAACTTCTCTAAAGACAAAGGATAAGGGATACATGGAATAATGCGGAAAAGGGTTCCAGGAAAATACCTGACGTGCAGTATCCCGCTCTATGCGCAACCGATGGGCAACGACTGGCTCAGTCGTTGCCCATCGGTCCTGAGGATGCCTCGTGGAGAGGCGAAACACGTGTCGGCGTTATTAAAGACAAACTTTAGAGGAGTTCGGTATTGTCAACCTTTTTCTATTGCAATAGTTGGGGTGGGCAATCCGAGGGTGCGTGGTGGGTTCCTCTTTCCTTCCATTAGGTTACAATGGAGTTCCGCCAAGTAACGCCTGATTCAATCAACTATATTCTGATATAGGTATAAATTATGTTTCTGAGAATCAGTTCAGTAATTGTTGCGTGAAAGAGTAATGAATATCCAAACATATTTTTATACCTCTAACAATCTACCTTCACATACCTGCGCGTTCATATTATAGTAAGGAGTAAGATATAGCAATACCGTTATTCAATAAATAAACTTCGTGGAACATCGTGTTTAAATTCACATCCGAAATATCAATATGGGTATTGAAAAAATGCACCCAAAATAATACACTTTTATTTACAATAAATATGCTATCACTAGCTTATTATGTACATTTAAAATAAATATTTTTTTAAGAACTTTCCACTAAAATATATACCTATTTATCAAACATAATAATTATTTAAGTTTTGTTCCCGTAAAATCTTTTGAACGCATTATATCAGTGAAAAAGATACTGATCTATGAGAAAATATTATTTGGCAGACTTTTGTTTCGTATGAAATAAATATATCTTGTTACATTCATTATCTTACAACGATTGCTTTACATTCTGTATTCATTACATTCTGTGCGTTATTTTGTAAATTTGGATATTCATTGAGAGAGATTATTAATGATTTAATTGTGAACATTTAAGATCACATCAAAATATTTGATGCTAGTAATAAATCAAATACACATTGAACATAGTGAGATCGTAGTAGATAATAAAATCATAAATTTACTCATTGTTGAACAAATATACTGAATTAAAAAAAATTATATATAGTCCCAGAATTTCTGCGGTTGTATTATAACTGTCTCATTAGTGAAGCATAATCCAATAAAATAAAGTACGTAATAAGGTCACGATTGATTCTTTTTTTTTATGTTAATAGGCGGCAAACGAGCAGACGGATTGCCTGATGGTAAGCAATTACCGCCGCCCATGGACACAAGCAACACCACAGGAGTCACAAGTGCGTTGCCGCCCCATGGGGTTGGAAAAAGGGATAGGATGAGGAGTGGGATGAGGGAGAAGGAATAGGGGATAGGGCCTCCGGCACTCTCACTCACCGAACGAAACGCAACAGTTTAGGTACTGTTACTTTACGTCGATTTTCTGTGAGAGGGTAGTACTTCCCCGGTCGAGCCGGCCCATTCATGCTGAAGTCAGCAAGGCTCTACTACCTTGAATCGATTCTAGAATCTGATAACACACAGGCATAAAATCAATGAATAAATCACAAGTTATTATTAGTATTGTAAACATTTATGATGTGACGACCAAGAATACCACTTTGGTAGTACAAAATTAAAAACCAAGTTACTAAGCTAGGATAGCCTGCCTTCGTCTTAATGAATATGTGTTCCCTTGATTTTGATGATGACGTTGTCGTAAGTGGTGAGAGTGGCTGGACAACCGCTACTCCGTGCACGGCTGCATGTCCAAAATCCATTGTGCCCTCGACACCTGTTGTTCTTATTGTATCTGTACTCTCCCATCAAGATCACGGGCTTGCCAAACCGTGATGTGGTGAAGATGGCTGCAATGAATTGTTCAAAACAATAATTATATTTTGGTAAAAAATAATAGATTAACGCAATACATGTGCCCATGTGATTTGAAGAAGCACTTCACTTTGGCAACGCCACTATAATAACAACTCAATAGAGGACATTTTTTTGTGGAAATCATTTGTGCCATGTTGATAACTGATTCTATTGTTCCGTTCATTAATGCCTCAAATGCGATGTAGAGGTGATATTGGGTTGTGAAAACCGATGCCAATTCGTAAAAGCAGTAAGGATATGAAGCGTTATATATTGGTATTTAAAGTGTCTATATTAGCCTGTCTTAGTCTAACCTCTTATCGCAAGGAAAGAAACTACCTACTGATACTAATTTAGAAAACAGAAATCATAATAACACGAACGAAGAGTTCCCCTTCTAGGATATGCAGCATCTTATCCTATTACACGTTGTACCAAAAGTTTATTACTAACCGAAAACAGTTGCTCTTGGTTTTAGAACTCAGTAACAACAGTTCAAATTGTCCATTACATTAGAGGTTAGTAGGTCTAAGCCAAAACACCCAGCGCAATATACATAATGACAGAATGATTCTTGTTCTCACCGCCTGCCTGCTCACTGCACATCATCTTCATTCGTGCTGCACTACACCTTAAGAATAACTACACACCACTCGTCTCGTCACGAATAGTTTCCGATGTTATAGTGGTCATTTACAAAGCCACTTTGATCATTTTGTGACTTCTAGATTCTCTTTTCACACATTTCCTGAGGTTGAAAATGTTGTCTACAATCCATGTTAGTATAAAGCAGGTCGTAAGATAGTAAGCTCACTTCATCCAGCCCAGCTAAACTCGGTAACATTGAATGAGCCATTATTTTGTATTTTTGGTGCGACGGGGATATCTAAGTGCGGCATATATTAAGCACAAAGGATAATAAAAACGGCTATTTGAAAGTTACCTGTTTTTTTCTATCTTTTGAGATCTTTCGCAAAATTGTTACATGCAAACTTACAGCTAAGCGAATCCCGTAAACCAGTTTATTTTAAGATAATAGCTCCATTTAAAATTGGGATATAAAAGGCAAGCAAGACAAAGTGATTAGTAAAAGAAATATCTTTAATATAAGGTTGGAATTTAAATGCATGCTGTTAGTATCTGTTAATTAAGCTAGTATAATTACAACCTGAGTAAAATTGTTACATACAAAACACGCAGTATATGAAAATGGCTGTCGTAGTTCCTTCTGACTATACAGTAGGTACCTATGTTTATGAGAACGCGAATAGTGATAATTTCCCTTTTTTATATAACTACAAGTATTTTTCATAAAAATTCCTTGGACTTGTACAGTCAAACCGAATTATTTTGAATGAATGGGTCATAGTGGATGAGCCCTTATATTTTTTCGTGCATGAACTCACTTTGATTCATGTTCAAAGACAAATCCTTTAAGAAATCTCGCTAAACAACTCCGTTGGCAACGTTAGCTTGGTAAAGTATAACAGTTTATTGAAAACTAAGCCATGGGAATGACAAATCGTCCACCGGATTTTCATACCCACTTACTGCCCACCAAAAATTCCTCATTTTATCCTTTTAATTCTTTTTTCTCATATCGCTTGCAATATGACAAAGAATTTATCTCTTTCTTATTTAAGAATCTTATGACTCCCAAAAACAAGACTTTACTTTCATCTGACTAGTTTTTTGCTAATTCATTCTCCGCTAATCGCCTCCAATAAGACGAAGAATTCATCTCTTTCTTATCCTAATATCTTTTAAAAGCTCTTACCGCTTTCATCTAGTAAAATACCGCATACGGGCTGGGATGGTTATGGTTATTGGTGATCTTAACCACGACTTCGCCAATGGTAACAAGACAGGCCCGGCAGTTAAGCACGCTGCCCCATTTGGCACATCGCCATTGCTTCTTCGTCGTGTTCTTAGTTTTTTTATAATATGGCGCCAAATTGTACCTGTAGTTGTTGAACACTAGCGCTGGTCTTCCTAAACGAGTCTTCGTGTAAAATGCTGCTGAGAGAATATTGTTTGATTAGGAAACAAATTATTACGCTTCGAATAAAAAAAATCTTCTACTTCAAAGCATCTAATGACCACATTCAATGTTAATGAAATAGAATCAGAGATTGTTCTTAATGAAGCTGATACGGGTGTGTCTAATTAGTATTAAGAAGCAATTTATTCCAATTACTTTCAAAATATTTTAATCATAATAAATTTTGGGAAATCTTATAAATGAGTAATACGTTTAATTTATATTCAATATAATTGAAAGTATTATAAACGCAATAAAACTGTTGAATATAACAATCTCAATTTAAATTTTAACGGCTAAATATCAAAAAAGGTACGGTCGGCATTTATATAAAATTTGGAAATGTGTTAATGATTATGCCTGTTGATAATTCTGACAATAGTCTCGTCGAGAGTAGTGATGGTCGCGCGACACATGCCTCTCTGCCACTTGGCGCACCGCCATTGTCTTGTAGAAGTGTCCATGCAGGCGCTGGGCCTTAGCGGCATGTAGCGGTTGAACCGATAGTTGCTGTACACTATAGCTGGCCGGCCTAGCTTCGTACTCGTGTAATAGAAGGTTCCTGGGAAAATGACCAATATTTATTTTTAAATATGTTGGTATGATTAACGGAGATACACCTACAGAGATAAGAACGTACCAGGTTGTGTTTCAATGTATGATTAAAAAGAACGAAAACTCATAATGAAGACATCTTCTTGTGGTGACCGATTAAAAATACAACCCCTATTTTATGCCGTGGGTGTGGTAAGAGGTGACTAATAAAAATATACAAAGCATTGTTGCGGCAACTCGATCAAACCCGTTACCTACCCAGACGGGGTGGTATGGGGTTTGATGGTGTATTATGCCTTGCTGACCAGGCGGTATAATGCATTTTTCCTATTTTCTCATACTATTCTGATACAAATCAGGAGAGTCATATGTCTAGCAGTGGACTGGAAGGCTGTATGGTGAATAAAGATATGAAATAAAACAACTTGATAGGAGAATACACTATACTCATAATTTTACTACACACTACAATATCATTACCTAGTACTTTTTCTTTTGGCACAATTAACACAACCACAACAACTTGATCAACATGGAGCATAGGTACGCCAAATTAAACTTCTGTAGTAGGTGGGTAGAGAGTATCACGCACGAAACTTCGGACTCTAAGGGCCGGTTATAATATACGATCCATCCATGGATTTGGCTAGTAGATATAGGTAGTAGATATAGGCTCAGTCGTTGCCCATCGCTCCTGAGGATGCCTCGTGCAGAGGCGAAACACGTGTCGAGGAATAGTCGGCGCATACAGCGGGATACTGCAAGTCAGGTATATTCCTGGAACCCATACCATTCCTATATCCCTTATCCTTTTAGAGGAGTTCGGTATTGTCAACCTTTTTCTATTGCAATAGTTGGGGTGGTCAATCCGAGGGTGCGTGGTGGGTTCCTCCTTTCTTCTATTAGGTTACAATGGAGTTCCGCCAAGTAACGCCTGATTCAATCAACGATATAGGTACATATAACCTCCATACAAAAGTACTAATATATAAAGCTGAAGAGTTTGTTTGTTTGTTTGGTTGAACGCGCTAATCTCAGGAACTACTGGACCGAGTTGAAAAATCTTTGAGTGTTAGATAGCCCATTTATCAAGGAAGGCTATAGGCTATATAACATCAAGCTATGAGCCACGGGAGCGGAACAGTAGCGCTAAATAACGCGGGCATAACCGCGGGCTCATCTAGTATAATATAAAAGCTGAAGAGTTTTTTGTTTGGTTGAACGCGCTAATCTCAGGAACTACTGGAACTACTAACTAATATTTGAAAAATTATTTGAGTGTTAGATAGCCCATTTATCGAGGAAGGCTATAGGCTATATAACATCACGCTATGAGCCACGGGAGCAGAGCAGTAGCCTTAAATAACGCGGGTGTAACCGCGGGCTCATCTATACAAAATATTTTGTCAAATGTGTAATATCGAGTAGCCAAATTCATGGATATATCGAATATTGAAACCGGTCTTAACACGAGAATTGAATTGCCTGTACATAGATCGCATTACATTTGGACTGTCGAATGATCAAATTCTCTTATGTGATATCATGATTATGATCGTTGGACATTTTGACGATATTATTTTCAATAGTTATGAGCTATACAATTATTGCTATTAGCTCTACAATTCCCGGTCCATTTCACACATCGCCACATTTTCCGAACATGTTCTTCTTTACCTCTCGTGTGGTACGGTATGTAGAGGTTGTACCGATGATTCTGAAATAACATTACCGGCCGTCCCAGTCTTGAACTTGTATAGATGGGTCCTGTAATAATATGATATTTAAGTGACAATTATTTGGTAAAAAAACTACCTACCTACCTACTAAATACGGCACAAGTTGCATGCAATAATGGACTTTAAAAAGCTGGTTGAAATGTCGGACATTAACAGTTATAAGTGTCAGTGTACCTTTAAATAAGTCAATTATCGCGAGTGAAACCCGCTTAATAATATTGTATGAAGTCACATGCAGTTGCGGTTTGCGATAGGCTACAAACTCGTGGCTAAAAGGTGTAAAATGATAGCCCTACAATCAAGCAATCGGACACCCTTATTGCGCTATCATAGCGACTCAATCTTCTAAATTGTTTTTCTTGATGATTCTATGCAGGAAGCTTCAGGTATGACGTAATACGCAGTGCGCCTCAAACAAACTGTCATATTGTTAACTGTCGTTTAGGTTATGTCAACTGTACGCTACCATGTTAGAAAATATTTAATATTTACATCATAGTACCTACTCCGGCTAAGGATTTCTTGTATGTATAAGCGTGAAAATAACACACTCAAAGCAAAACAATACATATTATTTAACAAACTTTTATTTCACTAATATAAAAATAAAAACAATATTTCTCATCATCATTCTGCTGCATTTTGTTTAAGGCGTCAGTCGTAGCAATAGACAATTAATGACAATACAATGTTAATTACTTTACAAATATAGAGCATAAAAACCGACGTGTCCTTTAATTAATAAATAAATAAATAATAGAAGAATCACAATTACTAAACCAATTATTACAACCTACATTACTTGATATAAATGAAATATAAGCATAGACTTTCCTCACATATATATTGGCAGAGCATTTTAAATATATTCAGTCATAATATATTTCGGACATTAAATCATTTTATAATTTTATTATAATATAGCCACACGCGGGCACCCATCCACCCGACCTGTGCAAGTGTTACTTTCCTTTGCCGACCTCTTAAGAAAGCCAAGTAGGTACGTATTCTCCACTGTCTATAGATGGTTGTGCTCATTAGCTGTCTTTACAATAGTTTCGTCGACGGTGGTAATGGCCGCTCGACAGTTGCTCGTCCCTACTTGACGCAGCGTCATCGTTTTATAGTAGTGTTGGCTATGCCTCGCACCCGCGAGTAATGAGGCACATACAGATTGTACCGATGACTGTTTAATTCTATAACAGGCCTTCCATATCTTGAAATTGAGTAAACGGCAGCTGAAAAATTTGATTAAAATTTTAATAATTTCTTGTAATTTACAGACGGTACCTAATAAACAAAACATGTAACGAATCTTTTAGGTTTTAAGGAAATAATGACAAACAAAATATCCGAATACACAAGCAAACTTATTTATACATTGAACAAAAACCAAATTGATTACCAGTGGTAGTTTAATAAAATAATTTAAAAATTAATACCCGAAAACTGACGTGTACAAGATGGTATCTACCACATACACATATATAATACATAATACAACATATACACACAACACCATTAAGTCCCAAACTAAGCAGAGCTTCTAATATGGGTAGGTACTACACAATGGATAAACAAATATATGTATGTACTTTTTTCGTAAACACATACCTACTACGTGTGTGTGGTATTATACATAGAATCGCCCAGACCAAGACAAACATCCATGTTCACACGTACAAATCAGTGACTAAAGCGGAAATTTAATCCGCGACATTCTATGTGGGGAATAACATAATAATAATATCATTTTATAACATAACATAGCTTCACGCCTTTTATCCCCGAAGGGGTAGGAAGAGGTGTATTACACACCCACACTTCGCCAGTTATGTTTCGATCCCAATGTAATAGGGGGCGAGCCTATTGCCATCTACCGGGCACATTATTAAGCGAGGGATAATTAAGATTATTTTATATGAGTTGATGTTGTATGGCAATGCTGATCGCAAAAGGCGCCAAATACAGGCCAACCTTCTGGTCACGCGAGACGTCAACCAGCCTCTTTGAGTGATCTCTAAAAAGAGATGCCGCACTTGGACCCCATGATCCCAACGTTCCGACTTTAAACGGCTCAAATAAATAATCTCCTAGTACTGCAGCAGCAGCGCCCGCACAACCCGCTGTGCTAGGATAATGAGATGGAACATTTTATATTGTTTTTATGTTTAATGATTATGCTCATTAGTCTTAATAATAGTTTCATTGAGAGTGGTGATACGCGCTCGACATTGGTTAGTCACCCACTTGACGCACCTCCATTGTTTCTTAACGGCTGCCGATACGTCTCTCGAGTGATGATAAGGCACGTACAGATTGTACCGGTGGTTACCCAACTCAATAACAGGCTTGCCGAATCTTGAAATTGTGTAAACGATGGCTGAAAAAATACATTTAAAATTAAAGCTTTAATTTTAATTAAATAGCTAGCGTACTTATTTTTATTTAATCGTTTTAGGCCGATCCCGTAGGAATTTCGTGAAATGCCTTCATAGTGCACTCGTATGGTCACCAAGAAACATACAGCTTCTTGCAACCAATAGTTTTGGTCGTGCGTTGTCTGTCAGTCAGTCAGTAGTGCACTTGACTTTGACTTTCACAGTCCACTGCTTGATATAGGTGTCTCTTAATTTGCTGATTCAATAAAAAAATGGCTTATTTGATGCGTTCCAACCATGTTCATACAAAGCGAAAAAAGGCATCGAGATAGAGGAGATAATCAGACAAAAGTTTGGATTATTTATACACAATATATTGGATAAAATCGACAAAAAAATACAACAAATTTAATTCCAAAAGTGCTCAACATTTCTGATGATGCGTAAGCTCATATCCCCAAATACTCCGTACTAAAATATAACTAGATAAAATTTACCTTCGTCATCTTATAAATACGTAAACTTTTGTAACCATATCTCCCATAGGCATTCTTGATTATAATTTCTTTAGATCTAACTTTGTATAATAAATATAAAAGAACAACATAATATCTTAAATCCTACATTTGCTTAAGTTGAAATCAATAAGCAATCGTCGAAAATTAATGAAAATGCTTGGACTAGGATAAACGCTCCAGGCATGTTTTTGCTCCTGCTGAGCGATCAAGATCGTACGAATCGAACCTTACAATTACCAATCGCTTACGTATTACGCGTAAGTAATATTTATAAACGATCACAACATTCATTTTAAGACTAGAGTATTGTGTATTTTTCTCTACACAGCGATATATAGTTAAATACGTCATTAAAGGTACTTATGCTAAAAATACGCACAATATCATATAAGCGATCACAGCATCAATTGGACCTAATACCTAAGACTAAAAAAAGATTCCATGCCTCCTAAACTTTCGCCCGCGAGCGTTTTGGACCGCGGTGAGAATACCCCAAGTGTTCTTTCTGAATAGGTCCTTCCGTACTACGGTGAGAATCAAGCAAAATAATTCGTGAACTGATTACGATACGTCTTATGACTAGAATATATTATTATATTAAAGCAATGCCGTAATGTACGGGACGCATGAGCCTTGACTTAGTAAGTCTTTTGTCTCTTCGCGTTTCTTTTCCACGATATCAATCATTATGATCATTTTTACTCCTACCTTTTCGTCTTAAATAACGAGTCTTGCTTGTTCTTAAGTGAGCTTACTGTTCCTGTATCGTTTTATCAATAGAAATACCTTACCTACAACTAAATTATGTTAAACATACAGTTATTTAAATTTATAAGCAATCACTACATCCCTTACGTTAAATAGACTCCTATGAAAGTAATATGAAAAGTTCTTTGGTATAATAATATCCAAGTCGGATACTTGAAATAGACTGGTGGAATATATTTTGGCTCTCCAGAGCGATAGGTACATACTTACGAAGTAAATATTTTAAGCAAGGTAGTATACACTTAAGTTGAATTTTATAAGGAACTACAACATCTATTAAATCAAATGTATCTATCATGCATGTTTATTAAATCTCTCTTAACCCCGTTTAGTTTTTAGCGTTTCGATCAGTTTACATCAGATATATATGAGTTAGTGGGATGTATCAAATGTATATAATACCAACGATCTTGTTTTGATAGCGAGAGACGGTTGGATGCGGCAACTCAAGATCGGTCAGTGTGGAGAGCCCTGGAGCAACCAGTTGACGTCCTGGACGTCTGATATGATGATACAAATCGGTAAATAAGTAAGTAGTAGTATTGGATATAACACAAGTGGCGCTCCAGAGTAATGGAGCCTTATGATTACTAAGTTCTTAGATATACGTTAACATTTTATAAACGATCACAACATTAATCTTAGGACTAGAATTTAGAAAATAAATAATTCCGTAATGTACGGAATGTTTGGACAAGACTTAACATAGTACCTACATCGATAAGATAGACATTTAGAATGACAAATTTTATAGATACGCGTAAAAAGTTCATAAACAATCACAAGATTTCTTACGTCTAATAGTATTGAAATATTAGAAAGTAATTCGGTTGGACTAGAGTAGTAGCAAGTCTTTAGGCTCTCGGGTTGTATTTTTGGCTTCAATGATTATGATCAATCTTTCCACTGATGATATCTTCATTTACCGTGACTAGAGTTGCCCTGCAATTCTTTGTGTGCCATTTTGAACCGAACCAAGTTGTTGTGGATGCACTGCTTGTACTGCGGCGGCAGTATCGGTAGTTGCCAATTCTTATCATCACTGGTCTACCGAACTTGGACTTGGTTATCATGGCTCCTGAAAAAAAAATTTCAAGACTAACTCTTCTACGTGGTTTATCTCCTTTAACGTGTAATTTGCCATTAAAAACACTACTTCTACATAATTATAGAATAAGTAGGTAAGTTATTATACTCTATAAGATCCGAAGTACCCGAAACCGCATGTATGAAAAGAGTAACGAGTGTGGAGGAAGCGCGTGAGGTTTGTAAGGATTGAAGCAAGTGGCGATCTGTTGTCTCTGCCTACCCCGACGGTAAAAAGGCGTGAGTATATGTATGTACATACATACATACATATCGTCACGCCTTTTATCCCCGAAGGGGTAGGCAGAGGTGTATTTCTACACCCACTTTTCGCCAGATATACTTTAGTCCCACGTAATAAGGGGCGAGCCTATTGCCGTACCGGACACATTTCCAGACTCCGTGCTGCTACTGAGAATTTCGTGGCAGAAAAACCCAATAACACTGCCCGGCCCAGGAATCGAACACGGGACCTCCCGATCCCACGCGCACATTTATGCCGCGAGACCAACGAGGCAGTCGTATAGGGTTTGATGTCGAGTTTTCCGTCTATACGCAAAGATGGTATTTATATGTATGTTATATATATGTATGTATGTATTATATATATTCATTCCTAATGATGTCTCCATTGTACGATTAACTAAGTATTTTAATTGAGTTCTTGCCAGTTTCAGACTTCGTCGAGCAATAAGTACTACAGAGTTTTCGGAATTCTGAGAATTCTGAAAATTCTGAAGCACGTTTTGCTCCGCCCGGGAATCAGTAGAAAGAAGCAGAAGCCAGTCAAATAAATTGAAGAAGGCTGAAAAAAGGGGTAAGTACTCAGAAAACAAAACCATAAATATTTTGTGCCAGAACGTTTAGTTTCAGTTTTTATATTGATATAATGATATCGTTTACATACAGGTGTATTAGTGATTGTGATTACGTTTACCAGATACTATAACTCCATCCTTTGTATGTATTAAAATTCTACAGCTGTTATTGTTGCATATCCAGGGTATTTTGTTGCCTTGGTAATAAGTTCTTTGATGGAACTTGTATTTGCCGATCTGTAGAATAGTTTTACCACTTCTTGACTTTTTAAACACCAAATCGTCGTTGCCATGAACTGTAACAAGAAACGATACAGTGAAGTATAGTTTTAACATTTTATTTTTATTTAATTTTTATGAACATTTTTGAAAGCGGTGTTTTTGTGGGCCACTTCAGATATTAAAATCAATTAAATATGAGAAATAAAATGAAAATATTATAAAGTCCACTTCAATCTATTTAATAAACATTATATGTACTGTGTAGTAACCATTTTCAATTTTATCACGATTAGGTACTAGAAAGTCATGGAGTCCTAGCTTATGTTATATTATGATAAATAAGATAAGCAATATGTTAAAAAACACTTAACACAAACGTGGTATCATCATTTCCGAATGAGTTGAACTATGCAGAAAATATATCTACAATTAGGTACCGATTGAAGCAATCTACTTAGGGTCGGCACATATCTGACGGAAGAAGCGTCGAACGTATCTTCGGTCGCATCTATTCCGTCAAATGAGTCGGTAAACATCTGACGGAAAATGCGTCGAGAGTATCTACATCGGTCGCGTCTATTCCGTCAGACCTGCTACATTACGCGTTTACTTAGTTTCTGCAATCAGCAACTACAGTGCGGTTGCTTTGTATGACATTTAATTTTAAAACGTCGCCCAACGCGTCAGTCAAAATTCACGTGGTGCGTGGTGCGCGCGACGTCGACCGATAATGCGTTGACGAAAATGGGAACAGACGCTGTACGCTCGACGTGTTAAAGGATCATCGGTCAGGTGTGAAAGGTTGAATGTTTTTCTATATATTTGTATGTTTTGGCGTTACGCGACTGATAATATGCGAAGCATCTTCCGTCAGATATGTTCCGAACTTTAAACGTAACGCTTATGTCAAAATATATTCATGGCAGAAACTTAAAAAGGTAATAACACAATAACCAATAATATTTAAGACAAAATCTTAAACTAAAAACACTTCTGAAAAATCAAATTATACCTACATCACAATTAATTATTTTGGTAACTTAGTAAAAAGATTATCACTAACGGCAACAACGGTAACTTTAAAAGTCAAGGTAATATTGAATAAACCTTGTTTTTCATCATCATAATCAGCCTGCCCTAGACCTCTGCAGATCTTTATCGTCTCATGAATTCACAATATTTTGATAAATCATCCTTTAGTGTAATGAAAAATTATTATTCCATCAGTTAAGACCGATTATATTCTGCAAAATCACTATTTAATATCTTATTATGATATAGCCAAAGAATATATGATGTACTCTAAGATACAAGTTTATTAAACTGTTCTTAAGGAACAAACTTAATACAAGGTGATAACTATTTATTATATTAAAGCTTGTATTCTATCAAATGTAAGACTATCTAAGATAATCTTAAGACTAGAAAGCGGATCTCAGAATCTGAGGCGAGGTCTTAGCTATAACCGGGATAATGCTAGGACGATAATGATGAATATATTATTCCCTAAAATATATTGTAGACCGAGTCTATCAGCGATCACGACATATTTAAGCCGGTCAACGAAACGTTGCATGATAACGTAAAATTGTAGTAACCGTTAGTTGTAATATACCCCGCGAGATTGTAATCTTCCGATCGATAAATTGTGATCATTAAATGCAGTTCACAATTTACCCACATATTATAATGTCGCTTGGTATACATATTATTATCTAACGGATTTTGTAACTTTACGTTGGCATATATTGATTTTTTTTAAAGACAACTCCCGCATTAGGACTAAATCCTGTGTTGCGGGGAACTTTACAAACATACAACTAACGGACACAATGAACACCCAGACTCGAAACAACAATTTATGAATCACACAAAGTGTTGTCTCGTGTGATGATCGAACCCACAACACTTCGGCACAGTGTCAAGCGGTGAGGCGGCTGCTTAAACCACTACGCCAACCGTGCAGTCATTATACCAAAAATATGTTAATTAACTTCTATAATGTACACAAATCGCGAATGCTTAAAATTGGTTGAATTACTCTATCTTCAGATACAAGTATGGCTATTCAATATAAAAATAGCTTCCACTATAAAGTGTCTACTTACAACAAAGATAAATTCTTAGAGAGATTAGGGAACTATCTATCTATCTATCTATCTATCGTCACGCCTGTCTCCCATTGGGGTAGGCAGAGACTATGGAACGCCAAATGCTCCGATTCAAACACACCTCTTTCGCTTCTTCCACATTCATTAACCTCATCATACATGCTCACCGGTTATGGGTACTTTTAATTTGGCCCCTTTTTAGTACGTCACCTATTTGGTCGGCGTACGTCCGTCTTGGGCGTCCCCTACCGGCATCTCCATTTATTCTTACACGATACACTTCTTTCATCCCTCCGTTCAAAATGTCCAAACCATCGCAACATTCCTTTTTCAATCTTTATCACTACATCTTCTTTCAGATCACGCTTCTCTCGTATCACACTGTTTTTCACTTTATCTATCAGCCTTATTCCGCACATACTCCTCAAAGCTCTCATCTCCACAGCATTGATTTTACTTTCATGCTTCTTCTGCCATACCCATGATTCGCTACCATACATCAGCGTTGGCGCCAAAACTCCCTGCAGTACAGCAAGGCGAGCCTTACATGGGACAATTACGTTACTGATGATGGACTGCAAGGCGCCATTCACACTATTTCCTGCTTCCACTCTCCTTTCAACATCTCCCTCACATTTGCCATCGTAAACATAGACCCTAAATACACAAACTCATTCACTTGTTCCACTTTTTCATCTCCTATCATTATGTTACATTCAGTTATACTCTCTTCCCTCTCTATGACCATGACCTTAGTCTTGCTTACATTCACTTTCATGCCCTTCTTCTTATACACCTCATTCATTACGTTGCACCATCTGCTATAAGTCAGACGCCGACGACGCAAAAAGAACCTGATCGTCAGCGTATAACAGGGTCTTAAACACAGATTCACCCATTCTTAATCCACATTCAGACTCTTTCAGATCGGTCAAACAACTGTCCATGAATAGATTGAACAGCCAAGGAGACGCTACACATCCCTGTCTAACACCACGATCAATGTTAAACCAGTCCGTGTAGGCCCCGTTTATTCTGACACAGGCACTTGAATCCCTGTATAAGGATTCTAGTGCCCGTATCAGACTGCTGCTCACTCCATACACAGAAAGTGTTGACCAAAGTTCATCGTAAGCCTTTTCCAGGTCAATAAAGGCGCAGAAAACCTTCTGGTGTTTACTTAAGATTTTCTCTGAAATGCACCTTAAGGAAAAGACTTGATCCGTACATCCCATTCCCTTTCTAAATCCCTCTTGCACATCCCAAAACTTACTGTCCGTTTCAGAGATCACTCTTTCAATCAGTATCTTTGCATACAATTTGCCAACAACACTCAGGAGGCTTATACCGCGATAATTTTTACATTCCTGCTGTGACCCTTTTCCCTTGTACAGTGGCACAATTACGGCCTTGTTCCAGTCACCTGGTACACGACCGGACCGCCAACATTTATTGAGAAGTAGGTGCAGCAGGCTTGCGGTGACGCCTTCGCCTACCTTGAGCATTTCAGCAGATATCCTATCATATCCCGCAGCTTTACCCGTTTTCATACTTTTCATTGCATGTCGTATCTCTTCCATACTTATATTACTTTCACAATTATCTTCCTCATTCGCTACTGTATTCCCAGTGTCACTTTCTCCTCGTTCAACAAATTCTCAAAATACACCTTCCACTGATCCAAAACTTCCCCATGCTCTCTTATAATATTTCCATGTACATCCCTCATCACACCAACTTTCGAATCTCCTGCTTTGCATCGGGCTGTTCTAACCAAGTGCCAGAATAATTTAATATTGGCCCGAAAATGCTGAGAAAACTTTCTATCAAATTTATTCTTACATTCTTCTTTCTTTCTTCTCACTGTCTCTTTTACTTTATATTTCAACCTGTCATACTTTTCTTTTACTATCCTCTCATTGACCGTCACACTACCTTGTATCCTTTTGTTAACTTTTATGGCCAGCAAGTCCATCCATGCTTTGCGCTTTTCCGCGACCACACTACTTACTTCCTGATCCCACCATTCATTAAATATCTTCTTAACATGCTTCCTCTTGCTTACGCCACATACTTGTGTAGCTGTCTCTATTACTCCATTCTTAAACTCTTTCCAAAATAGGGAACTACAATTATATAAATATATATAAGATTGTTTACACATTACATAAGGTAACCGAAATGTTTACTTAATCTTTCATTTCGTTTTTTTAATAATTCTGTGTTTTCAGTACCTACAGCAGCGCTTGAGACCGATTAAAATGAAGCACTTTTCTGCTAGTTCAATATACACGTCAACAGCCCCTTTAAATATACAAGTCATAAGAAGCGCTCATAGAGAGATTTGATCCATTCGCAGTAGATCGGCAAAGTTAAGCAACGCTAGCACAGTTCGCCACTTGGATGGGTGACCACGTGTGGCATTTATATCAGAGCGCTACCGTGTTCAGAGGGCACGTAAAGCTGTCGGTCCCGGTTCTTGACTAAGAACAAGGATCGTTAGGCAATGTCTGAGGCCTTTTGGCTGTCTGTAAACTCCGACACCAGAGTTGGCCACACACTCACGCGAAAATATGAGAAGCAAGGTATTGAAAGATGAAAATAACTCAATTATGATGAACTCAATAAAAGGAGAGACTTAGCAACTTATAAATCAAGAAAACCTGGCCTTGGTACAGCAGTTAATTCTACTAGACGAAGTTACTAGACATATCACACAAGGTAATAATTGAATACGTGGAGGCATTTATAAGTGTAAACTTTTTATCTGTGGCCGACTAGCTTGCCATTAACGTGCTATGCAGTAACGCTATCTCGGGAGACGATAGCATCTGCCTGCTAGCATCTTAGCATCCGATCAGATTTAATTATAAAACATACATACATACATAGACTCACGCCTGTTTCCCGGAGAGGTAGGCAGAGACTACGGAACGCCATTTGCAACGATCCTTATCTCTCTTGCTTCATTCACTTCCATCAGATTTCTCATGCATGCTCTTCTGTTCAGGGTACTTTTAATCTGTCCTGTTTAAGGATGTCTCCGATCTGGTCAGAGAACGTCCGCCTAGGTCTTCCCCTTCGTCCTATCCTATTCACACTTGCCTTGTATAATTATATGCTTTATCAATCTTTCGTCATCCATCCTCTCCACGTGCCTAAACCACCTTAGCATATCTTTCTCGATGCTTGTCACTACATCTTATTTTACCCCACAACACTCGCTTATCACATAATTCTTTACACTGTCAGTCAAAGACACACCACACATACTTCTCAGTGCTCTCATTTCTACAGCATTTGTTCTACTTTCATGACTCTTCTGCCATACCCAACTTTCACTACCATACATACTACTCACACCCCTCTATGCACAGCCAAACGTGCCTCTTTCAACTCCAACTTTCACTACCGTACATGAGGGTAGGCACTAATATCCCTCTATCCACGGCCAGTCGTGCCTTTTTGGACATGTTTTGACTGTTCATAAACGCCTTCAGAGCTCCTTTCATTCTATTACCTGCATTAACTCTTCTTTCAATATCTTCCTCATTCTTACCATCTCTTGTAAACAGCGTACTTCACTTTCATTCCTGTAAATACATCAATAGCATCATCGACATAATGGTGAAGCTTTTTTTTTATTAAAACACCCACCATTATTCTCTTTAAAAATATTCATTATATTAACATTAAAACATATTACTCATTCGCTCCTCTATATTTTCTTGGTATATTTAAAAATAATGATACATCACTATGGCATTTGTAAATTAAATTCGACTTATGAACCTAGATACGTCAACTGCAGGACATAGGTCTCCACTAAGGCTTTTTATTTAATACTAGAGGACGCCAGCAGCTACGCCTGCATTTTTTTTTATTTACCCGTTTTGGCTGATCCCGTGGGAATTTCGGCAAATCCCTTCTTAGTGCACCCCTACGGTCCCCAAGGAACATACATGCCAAATTTCAGCTTCCTGTGCTCAATAGTTTCTGCTGTAGCGTGTCTGTCAGTCAGTCAGTAACGCAAGGATTTTATATATTAAGATAACATTAACAGAAGTATAAAGTTGCTATTCTATTGAATAAATCGATCGGAAAAAAGGGAAAATACAATAAAAGCTTAATTTTATTTTCTTATGTTAATTTTAACCCTTTGACGACCAAGGGACATATGGGTCCCTAGCCCATAATTTGAAAATATATTAATAATTAAGAAGCCTATTACCAATTATGATTTTTTTGTTTGTTATTAAATATATTATTAATATTTTTTTCGTTGGCGGTACAACCTAGGTAGTACGATATATTTTCTATAAAAATTGTAATATGACTGTTCGCTAAGCGCGCACTTGCCCTATTTCTCAAAAGTTTTTAGGCACTTCAAAATGTTTTACATTGTTTTTTGTTGTGCTATAATCATTGCTTGGTAAGTAAATTTATATTATATTCATTAATAAAACCATTATTTATGTTTTTATAGTTATAAGACATCATAAACATAAAGGGACACCAGTGTCCCAGTGGTCCGGAAGGGACACTATTTGTAATAAATTGCTAACATATTCAACTGATGATTTTGTGAATTATCTTCATTTTTATTGATATTGTGGCAAATTATCTTAGCCATTTGAATTCAAAGATGACGTAGGTACTTCTATACATTTTGATGGATGGAAATAGTGATGAAGAAGATGGTTTACACCTTGACAAAAAAGGTCAAAGGAGTTTGCTACAGGATCAAGGGGTTTCTTATGTTTCTGATGATAAAGTTGAAAATGTGCATGTTCAATTTCAGGAATCAATAAGTCTGGCACTTGTACCATCGACGTCTATAACTCTTTTGCCTATCAGTGGAGCACAAAGTAATCAGAAACCAGTACTCAAGTGGAACTAAGGAACATACGTGCTAAATAATTTTCGTGACTTTTGTGATGTGAAATATAATGGCTGCGAAGTACAGGTTTTCCAAATAGTTGATACTGATGTATTGACTCTCTTTGGCATATGGAATTGTTCGAACAAATCGAAAACATCTTCCGAAAACAGCATTTACATAAGGAGAGGGACATGTACACCACAAGTTTTGGGGCTTATCGTGCGTAAAGTTGATGGAAAATAAAGGAATATACTTATTGATCAACTTTCTGAAACCTTTAGACATAGACACTGGAAGACGACGCAAACCTTGATCAGTGAAAAAAATGACATGCCCTAAAATTGTATCACATATAACAAAAATATGGCAGCAGTAGATTATATACGTGTTCTACCTCATTCATTCTACCTCATTCACACAACACCATCTAGTCCCAAACTAATAAGCAGTGCTTGTACTATGGGTAGGTACTAAATAATGGATAAACATACATATATAATTTTTTTTGTAAATACATACATAATATTATACATAGAAACACCCAGACCAAGACAAACATCCATGATCATGCACAGAAATGTTTGACTTGAGCGGGAATCGAACCCGCGACCATCGGCGTAGCAGTCGCTTACACTCCCGCTGGGCCAACCGGTCGTGTTGATCTCATAGTGTTACGAAATATATTGCTGATTAAAAATAAAGTACTATCTTCGATAATTTTTGATCTCTTAGATATCTCACTGAATAATGCGCATACTGTCTACTCAAAGTTTCACGATGAAATCAAAACTAGCCTGCAGTTCAGACAAGTTCAAGTTGACAAAACGGTTTCTGTAATAAATTTGTAGTTTTGTATATAAAAACTGATAAGATCTCTAAAACGTATAATATAATTTACTAGAACAAAAAGTACCACCAACGACCATAGGGACATATGTGTCCCAAAGAATTCCAAAAAATCCAAATCGTTATATTATATTTTAAGTTTAAATTATGTTTATTTGATGCCTAATTAACTGTTCCGTAAATTTTTTATCATAATATATGGTCTCATATCCTTATGGTCCTGAAAGGGTTAATATGGAATTAAGTGTAAGTAAAAACAAGACGCAATAATACACATAATTACTTAAAAACTAATAACAATAGTAACAGCACATTTAAAATGTCCCATTTAACATATATCTACTTATTATTCTACTAGAGGACGCCAGCAGCTACGCCTGCATTTTTTTTAAATTTACCCGTTTTGGCCGATCCCGTGGGAATTTCGGGAAATCCCTTCTTAGTGCACCCCTACGGTCCCCAAGGAACATACATGCCAAATTTCAGCTTCCTGCGCCCAATAGTTTCGGCTGTAGCGTGTCTGTCAGTCAGTCAGTAACGCAAGGATTTTATATATTAAGATTATATATTAAACTAGACGACGCCAGCAGCTACGCCTGCATTTTTTTTTAATTTACCCGTTTTGGCCGATCCCGCGGGAATTTCGGGAAATCCCTTCTTAGTGCACCCCTACAGTCCCCAAGGAACATACATGCCAAATTTCAGCTTCCTGTGCCCAATAGTTTTGGCTGTAGCGTGTCTGTCAGTCAGTCAGTAACGCAAGGATTTTATATATTAAGATTACACTATTATCTATCCCAATACGTAACTTAATACAATAAGTTGTCTTAAGTTACTTATACATTAACGTAATTCAAATTGTAGCTAGGTTTATGGTTATGTTCGTTCTTAATTTTAATAATGGTGGTATTATCAACTGTGATCACAGAGACCCGACATCCCGACGAATATCTTGAACACACCCAGAGCATCTTCGGACCTCTCTTTATATAACTGCTATGTTGACTGAAGCGGTACGGACCAATCTGCAACATCGGCTTGCCCTTGATTGAAGTAATGAGGCGTACATCTTGAAAAAAATAATTAAAATTAGTATAACTAAGATAAAAACAAAATCTCATACAACATTACGTATAGCCCCAAAAAGTTAATAATTGGCATAAATTAGATGTAAAATACAATTCAAAAGTATTTAAGTACTCGTATTAAAAGGTAATGCATTTCGTATGACAAATACCTATTCAAAATGAAACAAGTTTCTGGTTTTTTTAGGTTAATTTTATTTTAAAAACTGTTAATATTTACCTTATAATCTAACAGTATTATTACACAAACACATGAAAATCAAACTATTACGTTAAGATATAGGTTATTTCTTCAGCTTAATCCATCCATGTATATAATTTAATGTTTTTTAAAGCTTGGTTGCAACCCTCTTTCTGCTGTGCTTTATTTTCGCGATGGAAAATTCTAGATGCGGGCTAATATTGATATGATAATTATTGGGTTGAGTTTAGAGATTATCGAAGGAAGTGCGAACGACTCCTGAAAGCTGTTCGACCCACGCACTAAAAACAACTGAGGTGTCCCCCGACTTCCTTTAGTAGCGGGGCTACGTGTATCCGTATAACAGTTTCACTGTCCGACCGCAGACACAATAGAAATTCAATTGTTATGAGCCACATGTGGCTCATGGGATTGGGAATGGGTTAAGCTACCACAGTTACGTATTTTTTATATTAAACATATAGTAACATAGTATCACCTCCTAGTGTATCAATCAATACATTTTTATATCCAAATAAAAATATGTATTTCGCCTCTAAAAAATATTTACGTTAAAGAGAATATTTTATAATTATTAACGCATATAAATAAATCATAAATTCCTAAGTATAACTCATATAATACTTATATGTAGATGAGATCTTCTTTGCTCAGCTCTGATGTCTAACATGCGTATGAGTTGTATTCATTTTGATAACTTCGTTATTGAAGGTGGTTATCGAGGCCCTGCAGCCGGTACTCCATCTTATGCAGATCCACAGCACCCTAGGGCCTCCGTTCCGATAGCGAGCATGCTGGTTGAAGCGGTATTCACCCATTTGTAACATGGGCTTGCCTCTGGTTGACTTGATCATTCGGATTTCTGCAAGAAAGGTAAGGGTATAATTATTTAACTTTATTTATATTTTCTCTTTTTTGAAAAATAGCTCCGCACTATGTTCATATCCTGTGACACGGGGAGCTTTGCAAACGTACGACAATGGAAAATAAGTACACCCTAATTAATAACCCAAGTATACAAAATTAAATAGTCAGGTAGCATCCTGATAACTGCTACTATCAATATTTATTTAAGAGCCAACCTCTTCTAAAGCATGTCACTGAATTCAAACAGCTACGTAGGGTAGGGGTGTGCAAGACTGCGCAGTTTAGAGTCAACTTCAGTCTTTATTCGTTTATTTAGGTTATCTGCCTGTTAAGAAAAAATAGTATAAAACAATTATAGGTAACATTTTAGGAACTATTTAAAAAAATTGCTGCGTCCTAAATGCGCACTCTTGCAGAAAGTATGCGGACAAGAGTGCGCGGCCCGGTGTGCAAGCTTGCGCATATTGGTCAATGCGCATTCCCTACTCACAAACATCACATTATGCTGTGCATTTGTCGTGCCACCATTCTTTGCAACAAAAACACTCAATCCAGTCTTCGGTAAATTGGCTCAATGTACAGTTCTGAGCAACCTGGACCTGACCATAATAATGTTTTTCTTGGGTGCATTGGCTGGCTTCTTTGGCTTAGCAATTTTATTCTTTTTAGGTAAAGGCTTTACACGTTTCTTTTTACCTTCTTCTTCGAGTATCTTTTTGTGTGGAGAGATGCTTAAAATTCTCGGCAAAATCATAGCCCAACACCCTTAATTTTTTTGCAGTTATTCCATAGAACATTGCATCAAGCTTTTGGATATAATCAAGCATCACCTTCAATTTGTGGGGTAAAGGTACATCTATAACTACATAAGGATTGGGGTGAAGATTCTTTCTTCAATCTTAATCTAAGAGTAGATTCAGGCATACCTAGTTGTTCTGCTACCTGGCGCTTGCTTTTTCCATCTGCAATCAATTTACGAGCTTCTTTTATTACACTCGCATCCACATTTTTTCTCTATGTCTTCCTTTGTCTTTGTGACATCCCAAAAATACATAAATAATAAATTAATAAGCTTAACAGCTTACATATAGCTAATGAAAAACGAATTCCAAAATAAAATATGCTTCAGTGTACAAGAATGCGCGCGCAATCTTGTACACGATAGCTATGCGCATTCTTGCACGATGAGTAATAAACAGCTTTAAAATACCACAAGTGCCATCTATTCACTTGAATGTCGTACTGGCTCAGGCGAAACACCTTTCGAGAGTAATTTGATAGAAATAAACAGATAAAAACAGCTTACCTGGTTTATATTTACTGCAACCACGTTTATAAAATACCTAAATTATGTAAGACTGGTATCAAATTTAGTTATTTTCAAATAAAGGACCATGGGCGGAGTCGTCCCCACCCATCAACAGAAATGAAATGTAGCTCAATCGACGCATCTTGGCAAGGTGATATTTTTTTTACTATGGCGACAATGCCCAAATGCATGGGGTTGTCATAGTAATTAACGTTTAAAGAAATATTTTGTTGACGTATTATTGACGAATAATTGTAAAATACCTACTCATTAACTATTATAGGAAGTAATGGTACATTCTACCACATTCACACAACACCTTCTAGTCCCAAACTAAGCAGAAGCTTGTAATATGGGTACTAGATAATGGATAAACCCTTTTCATCCATCCTTTTTTTGTAAATACATACATATTATAAATAGAAACACCCAGACAAACATCAATGTTGATGCACACAAATATTTGACTTGAGCGGAAATCGAACCCGCGACCTTCGGCGTTGCAGTCTATTACACTCTCGCGGCGCCAACCGGTCGTCAATATAGTATATAAAAATAGACCAGTAATATTAACACTCTATTACTATTGTTATTTGCCGACTATGAGCATTGTAAGAATGAATATTAGAAGACAATGAATTTAAATGATTCATTCATTTATATTCGTTATGTTCTAATTTTTCTTTAGTCTGTACTGTCCCACTGCTGCGGCAAAGGCCTCCCCCAGATCTTTCCACGCTCTTTTGTCGCCTGCAATCTCAAGCCAACTCTTGTGGTAGGCGTCTAGGTCATCTCGCCACCATTTTCAGGGCCAACCCCGGCGACGACGACCATTTTCTGGCACCCACAGTGTCGAGATTTTCGCCCAACGATACTCATGTATACGGCTGACATGGCCCGCCCAGTCCCATTCAAGGTTAGCAGCCTTTTTCCCACATCTTCATTATTTTTCGTATTATACGTTCATAATCATTTAAATGTAAGTATATTATTAAAAATACACTATTTTTATTTTGTATCGTTACTAAATCATGTTTTGTACTGTAATATAACCATAATGTTAAAATAACGTGCGAGTGTAAAATGAAAATATAGGTTAATTAATAATAATCAATTGTGTTTTTATGGGTATATCCCATGGATTTAAGTAAAAAGAAGGATTTCAATCAAATAGTGGATACTTAAGGTATACATTGGCATCAGTTTCATATGTGTTGGTATATGGGGACGGAGCCCATACATTTTTGCCCATAGTCTTTTCAGGAAATGGTATTAAAAACTAAAGTTTTTGTGCCGGTTCAGTTAGAATGTCGGTAGAAGATGATAGATGGCCACAAACAACTGCTTCCTGATTGGATAATCGCTCCGCGCAATCTTATACACCGCGCAATCTTGCACACCCCTGCTGTTCTGCACGGCGCGCGGCGTTCTACAACGATTTTGCCTTGAAGCAGCCCCAAGTAATAGAAGGTTATCCTGACGACGAGGAAGTCACTGCGTGCAGCGATAAATTATATGTATGCGTAATAGCATTAATTTATACAGATTTATTAAACAGAGGCATTTGTTAGCACAAGACTAATACGGGCTAATTACTGATAATGATAGGCACATACATACAAACCACCTACTCAACCGAGACACCACAGACCTATTGATGACTTTGAGTCTCCAATTAGTATCAGGTAGATCAACATACTTAAGTATGCAAGACTGCTTCAAAAGAAATGAAAAATCTTTGTGGCAAGAATAATTAATTTAATTTAATAAATAAATAATATCCTACCACAGGTATGTGGTAGGATATTATTTATTATTTACACACAATACCATCTATTCCCAAACTAAGCAGAGCTTCTAGTTACTAGGGGTAATAGACAATGAATAAACATACATACCTATATATTATACATAGTAAGTGTACATTATCATACATTGGTAATCATTAATGATTATGGGTGTTATTTACTTTAACAATTGAATTATCAATGGTAGTGATAGAGGCGCGGCATCCCTTTTGACATTGACAGACCCAGAGAACCTTCGGCCTTCCCTTGCGGTACAGGCTGTGCTGCGAAAAACGATAGCCACCCATCTTTATCATCGGCTTGCCCCTTCTCGACACAATCATCTGCGCTTCTGTTGAAAATATAGTACAAAAGAAGTTAGTAGTTTCACCAGACAATAAAAGAAAACAGATTCACGCCTGTATCCCCGAAGGGGTAGGCAGAGGTGTAAAATCAACCCACATTTCGCCATGTTATAAAGTTTAGGGCCCACGTAATAGGGGGCGAGTCTATTACCTTTACTAATTACCGTTACCGGGCACTCTGTCAGACTCCGTGCTGCTACTGAGAATTCGGCGAAAATGGTCAAGGTAGTTAGTCTACTTGTATACGCTCTGTATGTATAAAGTGAACGAATAAAAACATAACTAGGCATTCAGACCTTTCTCTCTTACTAAATTTCCGGCTGGTCCCAATATTTGATCTATCTATAGAGTAGGCACTACAAGACGCATGTTTGATATATTTTGTATGGACTTTATGTCTAAATTAATGGATAGATCAAATATTGGGAACATTGGGGTAGTCGACATGCGGCCACGACTGGAAAATAATAACAGGCTGTTGCATAAAAGAGACAATAAGCATAAAAAAATTATGAAATGCTGTTCTTGTTGTTTTTTTTTTTCTCGTTGTGCTTATTACTATTACTAGGTATATAATATACTAGAGGATGCCCGCAGTTACATCAGCGTTATTTAAGGCTACTGCTCCGCTCCCGTCACACAGAGCGCGATGTTATATAGTCTATATCCTTTCTCGATAAATGGCCTAACACTGAAAGAATTTTCAAATCGGATTCGTAGTTCCTAAGAGAGCGCGTTCAACCAAACAAACAAATAAACAAACAAACAAACGAACTCTTCAGCTTTATATATTAGCGTAATAGCCTAAGAGCCCACGATTGCCAGACCTTCGTTATTTTATAAAAGCTGAAAGTAAAATATTTGTTTTTTATACATGTTGTAATACAAGTAACATATATAAAATTTAGCTTTTATACTATAACGAGTTTTAGGTACCATTTTATCCACCTTTACTACCTGATAACTGCCAAAGTAACCACAGCCCAAACTCTATAATCGGTGGTCGTTCTTACCTTTGTAGGGGGCATGCACAGGCAAACTTTCAGCATTTATAAAATCACGAAGGTCTGGCAGTCGTGGGCTCTTGCTCTATAAGACTAGACGTCGACAGCGGCTTCGCTCGCATCAATTATTCGTAAAAACCTTCCTCTTGAATCATTCTATATCTTAAAAAACCGCAATAAAATCCCGTGCGTAGTTTTTAAGATTTAAGCATACACATCATAAAAGAGGGAGCATATTATGCAGAGAACAGCACTGTAAGAGAAGGAAAACTTGATACAAACCCTATACCAACCCGTTTGGCCAGCGTGGTATAGTAGGCCAATTCCTCCTTTAAAAGGAGAGGCCTCGTCCAGCAGTGGACTGTTAAAGGCTGATGAGGAAGCATACACAGGGACAGACAGACGGAAGACAGACTTTGTTTTATATTATGTAGAAATTAAAAAAGAAATAATTAATATAAGGTTGGCTATGTCACATGTCTTGTGACTCTAGAGGCAAAACAATGAATGGTGCATCGACGATCATTCTATTCAACAAAAATAAATAAGAGGAGTCGCAATACAGGAAATATAACCGCACTCTGTGGGTCTCATGATAGACATGTGACCAAGAATCATTTTATTAATATTTTAGTCCCAAACAAAGCAGAGCCTGTACTATGTGTACTAGACAATGGATAAACATACATTAATACTTTTTATATACATATAGTAATAAAACAAAAAAATATATGTATAATTTTTTATTTATCAGCGTTAGTTTTAGGGATTGCAATCTCGCAAAACGGGATCCCGCATTCCCGCGGGATCTCGCACCACTTATCCATCTGGTGGATTCCGACAGTTCAACATTGACACATAGTTTGACGCTTTGTTTAATTTAAAATCTAGTCACACATCAACTCAAGTAGATATCAGTTAATTTAAAATATATGTATACGAGGGTCAAACTGAAAGTTCTTAGAACTGGCCACTTATAAACAATATAATAAAAAAAATATTCTAAAATTTGAAAATAGAACTCTTTGCCAATATTACTGAGTATATATTTCATTCATTTGTCATTTGTTTTACGATTTGGCGGCAAATTGAAAATTGTCTGTGTCACGTCAACATGAATTTAACACGAGAAAATTTTCGTGCAATGATTTTTTATGACTTTCGATGTCATTTAAGTCAACAAGAAAGTTATGATAGACTACGATTGGCCTTTCACGATGAAGCCCCATCTCGTGCGACTGTTTACAACTGGTTTAATGAGTTTAAACGTGGTCGCACTAATCTCACTGATGATGTACGTGAGGGACGGCCTTCTACGGCGACGACTGAAAATAACATCTGTGTTGTGCGGCGTATGATACGGTATGAGTCAAGTGCACAAAATCCTCCACGAACATTTAGCGGTCAGGAAGCTTTGCGCCCGGTGGATACCTCATAATTTGACTAAGGCTCAAAAACTCCATCGTGTGGATTGGTGCCGTAAAATGATTGAAAGATTTAACGGAGGTGACTCAAATGCTGTGTTCGACATACTAACAGGTGACGAAAGCTGGATTTACTGTTATGATCCTGAAACCAAAAGAAAATCTGCTCAGTGGGTGTTTCCTTTCGAGGAGTTGCCAACTAAAGTGAAGAGAGATCGAAGTGCGGGAAAAAAAATGGTGGCCTCGTTCTTTGGAAGGATAGGTCATTTCGCAACAATTGTGTTAGAGGATCAAAAAACAGTTTCTGCAGAATGGTACACTACCAATTGTTTGCCACTTGTCTTGGAAAAAGTTCGAGAGAAACGACCTCGCAGTAGGATCCTCCTTCACCACGACAACGCCTCGTCGCACACCGCCAAGCGAACGATCGACTATTTGGCGACATCAAACGTTGAATTACTGGGTCACCCGCCGTATAGCCCCGACCTCGCGCCTTGTGATTTTTATTTATTTCCAAAAATTAAAGAAAAACTTAAAGGAAAGCGGTTTATGAATGCTGAAGAAGCGGTGGCTGCGTATCGCGATGCCATTGAAGAGACCCCTAAGGACGAGTGGGCAAAGTGCTTTTCCCAGTGGTTCCATCGCATGCAGCGGTGTATTGACGTCAATGGACAATATTTTGAAAAGATATAATAAAACTAATAACTGGCTAATGTAATCAGTTTTAGATTTTCTAAGAACTTTCAGTTTGACCCTCGTATTATGACATAAGTATGACACTGATATTAGATCGAAACTATTTTAAATCGCATTTTAACAAATATAACGAAAATTGGGCCGTTCTGGGGGCTTATTCACTATGACCATTTTGAAGTCTTAATGTGTCTTAACGTGCTAGTTACCCACGTCGGCACGTTATTGGCTTAAACGGTATTCACTATGCCAACTTCAAGTTTGACAAGCACGGTAGCGCACGTTTCGGACACGGTTTTAGTTGTCAAAATTCCGTGAGCTAAGAGGTCACGTAACATGCACGTAACGCGATTATTGTAAAACGATAAGTACTAAGTTTATTTGTTTTATATTATTTTCAGTGTCCGTTAGTGGTTAAATGCTAAGTTTATTTGCTTTTTTATTTACCAGTGTCCGTGTCCAAGTTATTTAATTAAATATTATGTTTTATGAAAATTGACGCCTGTCGCTGGCGCCAGCGTCTCACTCGTCTTCGGATAAATAATAAATCCATTATGATTTATTAGATCCTGTTAGAATTGGGCTATTTGCTGCACTAACCGCACTTATATTTTTTTATATTGTAGCGCGACTGCAACTGTCATGTCTGTCATCAATGTCATCATTATGTTTTCTTTCAAAAATTGACTTAAGTACAAAAGATGAACTAAACTTTGAAGATACATTTTTTTTATTTGAGATTGTTCCTGGCGAAATTGAACTAAAATAATATAATTTAAGTTTTATTAACCTTTTTTATTTGCACTGTAGCTTATACTGAAAATTACAAGTTAGTAAAATAATATTTATAAAATAGAAATTGAGCCGGCAAACCGGCATTAAGATTTATGAACGAATGTTGTGAAATTGATAACTAGGCATAGACAAGCTGTCGTATGGCATACTGAATACAATATTTTGATTGACGTGGTACGTCACGTTACTGAATCACGTTTACGTCTAGTGCGCGTCACGACGACACACGTCTTGAGCATGGTATTTCGGTGGTCATAGTGAATAAGCCCCCTGTTATCAAATGTAAGGGTAAAATTAAACAAAACTTGATGCCAAACAATAAAAGAATCGTCTCTAATGACTGAACTGATTACTAATTACTCATAGTAACTTAATTCTAATTTAATAGTTATTTACGTAAAGCGAAAAATATGAAACTATTTTTATACACTAGCAAGCAAAGTAAAATATAGAACATTTTGTTTAACAATTAAGTAGTTGGGTATGAGGAGAAAAATAAAAATAAAATAATCGTTAGGAACAAGAATGTGTGTGTAAGTGTATCTATGTGTATATGTGGTTGTGTAAGTGTAATAAATATGTGGTATGTGTGCATGCGTAAAGTGATTGTGTGTTGACTGAGTTGATTGCATGTGTGTAGTATGCGAGCGTAAGCAAGTCATAGGAGCGAGCGTTTATGTTAGGGATGCAATAATGTTTTTTTTTATTTCAGTAATGCTTCCGTTTCTTCGTAATTGTATGCTTTTAGCCAGTCTCTTATTACAGTTTTGCAAAGATTCGTGGTTAAAGAATAGATGTTTTTTGATTTATTTGCCTTGTTGTAATGTCGAGAAGAAGCTATGTAAAACTGTTTTCTCGCCAATGTAGTTCTGTGAGGTTCGATTGTGCATGTATCCGTCTTTCTACCCTGTTTCACCAAGTCACGTGAAATGGAGCCATGTTTTTTTAGAATTGTGCGGAAAATATACATTTGCCGCACTGTGAGTACCTTACAGTCACTGTATAACGCCTCTGTAGGGTATCTGCGGGGTCGACGTAGCATAACTCATAACATTGCTCTCTGGGCTCTCTCCAGACGAAGCATACAAGCCGCGTCGGTACCCCCCATGATATTATGCAGTATTGAATCAGTGATTGTACCAGCGCGGAATAAACCATCAATAGTGTTTATGAATCAGCACATCTAGACAGTTTCTTGAAGATCGGTATAAGTCTTCGAATGCGGCCTATGAGACTGTGTATATGACTATGCCAAGTAAATGTGCTATCAATAATTACGCCTAGATATTTAATGTTACTAGTACATGTAAGCGATATACAGTTGCAAACTTGCAACCGTGAATCGCAGACATGCGCCTTTATATTAAATGCATCAGTTGCAGCCTGCTAGTGGAGTTTGTGAGAAAAAGTTACATATTTTGTCTTTTCAATGTTTAGAGTTAGCAGATTTTGTCTAAGCAGGCTGCACTTAGGTATATCCATTGAACAGAGACTGTTGATATAAATAAGGAACAACGTTGGGCCCCGCACGCTCCCCTGCGGAACACCGTAACTCGGATATGTTGCATTACTTGTGATATTTCCTATTTTTACTACTTGAGTACAATTAGTTAAAACTACTTTTTGTATTAGGTATAACTATAACAACTACTTATAATTACTTATATGTAATGATGCTCTTTTATAAAATGAAGCGATAAAATATTTTATAAATATAAATATTTGCATTTGATTTCGCTTAATAACCCTTTCCTATACCTATAGACCTGTTATATGTACAGGAAAGGGATTATTACAGAACAGGTAGCGAAGCAACCGTTTTTGAATGTAGATTGGTCGAACCAAATGACGTTAATAGGTATACGCCGCGTTAAACTTAATGCGAACTACTAACGTAGCTGCGAAGAACAGTGCGCCAGAACTGAATTATTGAAACAAACACAAAATTCGTCAAAATTAAAATTCCAAACAAATAACTCAAACAAAATCTAGTGATTATGAATATTATTTATTTTGACAATTTGTTTTTCCACTGTGAATAAAGTCGCTCGGCAACCAAAACGGAATTTGACGCAAGCCCATAACACTTTGGGACCTTTGTTTCTATAGCTACTGTGTTGGGAAAACCGATGTTCACCCATTTGTAAAATTGGCTTGCCTCTTCTTGACACAACCATCTCGAAATCTGCAAAAAAATATACCTATACTCAATACTTTATTGCATTCCACAATGTTGTTTTACTAGATGGTAAGTTAGGCAGTACAGTGTTTCAATTGTGGACCCTGTTGGGCACAGCAAAGTGTAGGAGAGAGGAGGAAGCGCGCTGTATTCAATAGGTTACTATTTAAATTTAATTATAGATCACTTAGTAAGTACATAACGTGCTGTAAAACCAATTCGACCCACAATAATATAATTGTAAGTAATTAGTATTTAGTCATTCAGACAGTTAAAAAGAAATACTTATTTTCAAACATTTTTTAACCTTACATTTTATTATATAGGTAACAAAAATATCACACAGAAATTAGGGCATACCCGATTAGTTAACATCCAAGATTTGACAGAGCAGCCAACGTCAGACGATCTCCAAATATTTGGCAAATATTTGACAAATATTTGATACCGATACGCAACACTTAGAGCTCTTTTCGGACTAGCGGTTGTGGTGCACGTTAGAGCAGCGCACACGTCGCGTCAACGCTATGCTTGCGCCGCGCACCGTCTCGTCACAGCGTCCTTTGCAGTTTATTGTACGATACTACAACAAACGTCAGTATGAAGGGTCCTTTACAAATTTTCGTAACGCTGTACACTAACGTTACTCTGTTGATGACTGTGCTCATTGGTCACTCTTGAAATTATATAATTTACTGTAACAATGAACGCCCGGTACCCAGTCCCCCATTTGGTGCAGACCCACAGGATCTTAGGCCCACTGTTGCGATACAAACTTGCTGTGCTGATTATAACGATACTCCCCCATTTCTAACAGCGGTCTGCCCCTGCTTGACAGAATTTTGCGTATTACTGTAACAATTTTCAAACATTATAGTAATTTAGTGCACGTGTTAGAATAATATATATATATAGGATGTCATACTTATTATTAAATTATGTAATCAATTCCATAATTATTAATATTAAAAGCAGTAATTTACATCGTTGTAAACGATTTGCCAGATTAACAATTAAATTATGTAACACATTCTACAGTTATCATTTCTAATATTGTTATAATACATATGTTCCAATTTAAACAATCTAATAAATACTATAATAGTTAATTAGTTATAAGCATTTTGTATCTTTAATATATTTTAAAGGCTACTCCAACTCTGTAACATTATTTTGAAATAATAAAATAAGAGAATCAATTGACATCCTGTGATTGCCGAACAGTGGAGGTATTTTCCTATATAAACCAGTGCCGTACTAAAACTGACACATTTCGTTGGGTGACCACAGGACTGCACACTCCGCACGGTCCAGCTGTAATACTGGAGATAAGTATATTCATATTATACAGTAATAATTACTTGTAATCGAGGCAACGATAGCCTAGTGGAGCTACCAACAGACTGCCATGCAGAGAGTATCGGGTTCGAATCCACGGCGCGCACCAATGACATTTCAGAGTTATTGTGCGTATTGAATTGTTAATTATCGCTTGTCCCGTGCCTCGGAGAGCACGTTAAGCCGTCGGTCCCGGTTGTCATGAAGATCTTTGACAGTCGTTACAGGGCGTCAGTACCTTCGTAGTTTCATTTCAATCTAATTAATTAATTAAAGTCTTTAAATCCTACAAACTATCTTTTATTTAGAACTACCTCACCTTTACATAAACATCTTAAGTTCCAAAGTGTAAATTGTAGTATGGTGTATTTAATAATATATATATTATGTTTTTATGTATACATATGTGGTGTTTCTGACACACGCATAATCTATGCTAGTAATATAATGCTTTAAAAAAATACAATATATTGTTTTGATCAATGACTAGTTTAATAAACTCTCTATAGGCCTCTGCACCTTGGATCCATATGCCCATGCAAGCCTTCCAAAGGTCCGGTTATTCCTTTAATACCAAATGTTAGAAGAATGACCGTGTAAAGAGAAACATAATAATAAACATTTAATTCAGAATTGTTCCAAATTCGTCAGTCACATTGTAAACTTATAAACTAGTGTAAGTAACACTTATTTTAAGCGTGAAACACGCCGATCCCGGGATTGTGTACTTGACTGCATGCAGTCGTCTCCACCGCCCCAAGATCGGAGAGTCCCACCATCAGCAAACGTTCCAAGAATAGTGTTTGGGCTAGCGCGAACATGATGCAGCAGAGATGCGCTTTTTTGCGCATGATGCATATGCCGGACGCGCTACAAAAGCGCGGCAGCCCCATCAACACCCGGAACGTTTATGAGCAAGCCACAATATGTCCTCTGCGTGAAGATCACCCACAGGCTGCACGTGTAAACAGATTGGCAGTAGGCTTTGAAAAGCGCCTTAACCTGAGCCGTACAACGAGTAAACCTGTGGGCCAACATTCCACATCGAACAGCCAGCTACCGGCGCTTCCGTTCTACATCAAGGTTGTCTTTCAAATCGTCTGAGACCCAATGACCGAGATATTTAAAATAAGCAACTCTTTTTAGAGGTCTGCATCACAGCATAACCGGTGGAGTTGTGCTATAGTCTTTACTGCCTGCTTTAAATACCATGCATTCGCTCTTTGGTGCATTATATTTGAGCCTATGGCTCCTAGCCTAAGATTCACATACGCTAATCAGCTTCCTTAATGGCCTGATTGATGGGCTCCACAGAACCATATCGTCTGCAGGACTTATATTATTAATACGTTCCACGATCCTCAGACATGATAGGGACTGAATCCAGAGAGAGAGTTTATTAATGATTATGAAATTTGTTTTGCCGTACGATCACCTTTTCGAAAGTAAAAATGGACGCGCGGCATCCCGCACGATACTTGACACCCATCCACAAGGTCTTGGGTCCATCATTGCGGTAGCTTGTATGTTGGTAGAACCGATAGGCTCCCAGCAGTAACATTGGCTTGCCCATTCTCGACACTACTATCCGTGACTCTGTAGCAATTGAAAAAGAAGGATAAGGGCGTGGTGTCGTTATATGTAAAACAGCTACGGCTTCCAAAACGATTTGAGTAACGATACTCAAAACATCATCTGTATATATAAAAGTCTCAGCTTACAAAGTGACTGACAAACAACACACAGCCAAAACTGTTGGGCGCCTGAAATTTGACATGTAAGTATGTACTTTGGGACTCGTAGGGTTGCACTAAGAAGGGATATTCCGAAATTAGCATAGGGTTTTTGTAGTTTTTAACCAGGTTACATATCTGTCTTCTTCTTTTGCCTGCCCTATTCCTATATTACTTGGGGTCTTTTGGGGATTATTCACTCCCTTATCATTCATGTCATCCTTCACACAATCCATCCATCTTTTCTTTGGTCTTCCTCTTGCCTTTCTAGTCACATGCTTTTCATCCCTCCTCATTACATGCCCATACCACGCTAGACGATATCCTTTCAGCTTTTCTTGCACCGGTGCAACTTTCAAATTTCCCCTAATATACTCATTTCTAATTTTATCCATCCTTGTGACCCCACACATCCATCTCAACATCCTCATCTCTGCTACATGTAATCTTCTTTCATCCGTCTTCTTCTCGGCCCAGCATTCCGATCCATATAATGCGACAGGTCTTATAACGGATTTGTAGATTTTTCCTTTAGTTTAAGGGGCATCCGTGGGTCGCAAGTTGTTCCTGTGACCTGTCGCCATTTCATCCAACCTGAGTTGATCCGGTGGGTGACATCGCGGTCTATTTCACAGTCCCCTTGAATAAGTGACCTGAGGTACCGGAAGTCGGAGCAGACTGATATGGGTTTTCCAGCAAGGGATATGGACGCAGGACTGGAGAGACCGCCGAAGTCGCAAAACATGTACTCAGTTTTGCTGACTTTCAGGCCGACACTCTCCAGCCTTTGCCACCAATTTGTCAGTCTACTCTGGACCTCAAGGCCACTCTCGGCAATCAACACAATAGCATACATCAGGGCGCCTCTTCCTGTATGTCCGCCGTAAGGGCGTCCATTATTAGCAGGAAGAGATATGGGCTAAGAGCCGACCCCTGGTGCAAGCCTACAGCCCCATTAAAGTTACCGGTATTGCCCGCTGTGGGCCGGACATAGGTTGTACATCTACTGTACATCGCCCGGATCAACTGTACATACTTCCCAGGCACTGCTTTCTTCTTAAGGGCCCACCACAAAACCTCACGCGGTACTCGATCATATGCCTTTTCGAGATCCACAAAAACCATGTGCAAGTTCTTGTGTGCACTTCTGTACTTTTCGCATAGTTGGCGGATCGCGAAAATGGCATCCGTTGTACCTCGACCAGGCATAAAACCGAATTGGTTGTGTGAAATTATACTCTCTTCTCTCAATCGTCGTTCAATCACTTTCTCCCAAGCTTTCATACTATGTGAAATTAGCTTTATTCCTCTATAGTTATTACACTCCAGCACATCACCTTTGCTTTTATAGATGGGCACCAGCGAACTGCTACACCATTCATCAGGTATGGCTTCTTCCACCAACAACTTATTGAAGAATAAAGCTAACCACTTCCATCCGTCTACTTGCAGTATCTTCCACACTTCAACTGGTATGCCATCCGGCCCCGCAGCTTTTCCATTCTTCATTCCATTTACTGCTACTCTCACTTCATCCTCACTTATCTTTCTTATTAGCCCTTCATTCACAGATATATTCTCAAGCACACCACTCCAATCATTTTCTTCATTCATCAGTCTCGCAAATTAATTCCTCCATCTATCCTTAATTTTGTCATCCGCGCAAAGTACCGTTCCATTTTCATCTTTTATACACTTTATGTTACATACATCCCTTGCTTTCCTCGTTCTAGCTTTAGCTAGCCGGTATAGTTGTTTTTGGCCAGCCGGGTTCTCCAAGTTATTATATAAGCTCTCCTGGGCCGCTGCTTTTGCCAAAGCAACGGCTTTCTTAGCTTTCTTCTTCAGATCATTATATTCTACCTTCTTTTCTTGTTTCAGGCTGACATTTATTTCATCCACACCCTACCATTCCTTAAATGTCCTCTTCTTATCCTTCAAAATCTTTTGTACTTCTGTCGACCACCACCATGTATCTCTATCTATCGTTCCTTTTCCTTTTGATTCGCCTAAAATATCTTTCGCAGCACTCCTGATACAACCTGCCATTTCACTCCAGCATTAATTTATACTTCTACATTCCATATCATCCATCGCTATCATTTTATTCACAACTCGCTCTCTAAATTTCCTTTCATATTCTGGCCTTTCCAAGAAGTGCCACTTAATTTTAGGAGGTGGTCGCTCTTTGTTTCTGTTACATATTACTTCTGTAGCAACTTCCATAATGAGGAGCCTGTGCTGCGATGTTATCTATCACTGGACGAAAAACAATATAAGTACAATTAAATATAAAATACTCACATGCGATGTTGATACATTTTGAGGTTCAGTATATAATTATCAATAAAAAGCCATTTCAGCATAAATTCAATGTCTCACTCTATGTATATTTCGCTCTAAATGACAATACACAATTATTATGTTTATTTCATAATTTATAACTGTTTCGGTACTGACTATGTCGAATAATAGTAATAATATATAATTATGCACTTATTACGCACAACATCAAAGTTTAAAAACATACGGCTTCGACCAGATAACATGGTAACTGATTACCGGTAAACCAATCTACGACGAAAAATGCGATTTCACATATCTGCCTATGTTGTATACATAGGCAGAAGTGTGAAATCGTATTTTAATAGCTACTGTACATTATTATGTACAGTATATATTTTATTTATCAATGCCTGTACCTTGTGATGTTGCGTCTATTATTGAAATTTAATTAATGAAAATTCTGCACTTTGATAATTAACTACTTACCTATATTTGTGCTTACGTATACTTCATTCAAGTAATAATTACCACATTAAACCCAGTCAACTCTTGTATTAAAAGTAAATATATGTCTGTGGCTCTAAGTATTTTATAAATTATTCAGTCAACGCACACAAAAGAAACTCGGACTGGAATCAATACTTTGTGAAACATGCAAAGTGTTGTCTCGCGAGGGGATCGAACCCGTTTAAACAAATACTATACACGTGTACCTAGTCAAAATTAATTATTTAGTTACCAATCTATGGCAAAAATGCAAAGCAAATAGTTGTACATTTGGCATGATCCTAAAATCGAACCTGCGATATCTTTTACGAACGACTGGCACTACAACTATTACTAATATTAATATACTAAGAATATTTTATTGATTACTGCTTACACTTTTTAATATAATAGCGTGACACATATTATATACTTAATTAGGCAATCTCATTTGACTAGAATATAATTATTAACATAAACTAATATTATTATTAAATCTACAGAAGCATTTTATTGAGCACTACCTCTATGTGATTGTAAATAAGACTCAGTAAATATGTGATACTTATTTTAAAGCTAGATTTTAACCTATGGTACGGTACAAACCTACTTCTCTATGTTTTCCCCCGTACAAAAATAAAATATTTTCTTATACAAAACATTCTTATGTATATGTTCATTACTTACAAATAAGACAAAATAAGTAAACATACGCTTTGACCGCGTAATTACTAGTTTTTCATTTACAAAACACATATATTTTGCTAAGGTCAACGTAACCTAAGTTGCGAAAGTTACATAAAAATAATCGTAGATTGTTCGGCTCAAACAGACGAAAAATTTTTTTTCTGCGACGTATTTTGTATGCATTGAGTAAATAGCTGTTTTCTATATTATTTATTATTAAATATAGATAGGGCTGATTAAAAAGAAGTACCCGTATTTTAATCAACTTAATAAGGATACCGTGAAGTCGAATTTTATTATGGTTGTGATTGGTCCTCATGTCTATAACTTGCTTATTATGGGTCCTTATAATTGCTCTGCAGCCAAATCCCTTCTTGACACACACGAAATATCCGTTGACCCCGCTGCTGTTGCTATGCAGATTGTACCGAAACCCTTTGTAATGGATCACAGGGTTGCCAGATTTCGTAGTGGAGAACATTAGACCTAGAGCTAAAATAAAGGTATAAATTACTATATGCTTAAAACTAGAACTATTTGGTTATCTAAATACTATGATTATATTTGCGGCAATGGTTCGTAATGGTCTTGTTATGTTTGCAGAAAGCTGCTGGATGCGGGCGGCTCAAAATCGGTCTTAGGGAAAACCTTTGGGCTTTCCAGCAGTGAACCTCTAGCTTAAAAGACGATGTCAATCTTGTATTAAAAATGTATTATTATGGCAACATGCTATATTACTTATTAGTCAGGTAAATAGCTAGACAGCATGATGTTTATTAAAAATGAAGTCAATAATGGAATACCTCCTAAATTATACGTTTTTGGTCCAAAAATAAAGCGCAACATACACACATGCGTTATCATATTTTATATAAAGTTTTCTATGTGATGAATGTGTGTACGATGTGTGTACATATGTAGGAAGTGATCGCGTCCATTTTACCTTGAGTTGAACTTTATAGTAAGAAAATGTACTATTACAAAGTTTTATTATCAAAACTGCTTCGCATTAGTATAACATTTTCTTACTATGGATAACATATCATAAATCATATGTCATTCATAAAACTATAAAATGAGTTTTACTGATATGTGATATATCAGTAAAACTCATTTTATGCAATACTTGTATCTAATCCGTTTAATACGTAATTTACATTTTTAATACTACATTTTATCTTAACTACGGCAACACAGCTATATACCTATGTAATGATATCGTGTCATCACAAAAGTACCTATATTATTTCAATATATTTTATCAGTCAAGTTATTATTATTTATATGGTCGCAATGAAACACAAGAGAAGCAAAGCACATACTTGAATTATAAAATGATGATTTGGTTATATTGAGAGAATTTTGGCTAGGTGTCTATTTTTGGACTACCGATAGCTGCCGTTACACAAGATCTTGGAAACCTAACGAAATACATCCGATAAACACTATGAACCTTTCAACCTTATACAATCAAATCAGAAGAATCAAATATTTTGGTGGAATGTTACAGAGACGAGCCATCAATTATATACATAATCAGAAGAAAAATTATGAACTTAGTATATTGGCTACCTTAGAATGAAATATACCCAAATTCTCAAATGAACTATTAATTTGTCATCTACAAAACAATGCATGTCGAAAATGACGTAGGTGTTGTGGAGAGATATGGTCATCTATATCAAGGCAGTATTTTAATGATCATCACTTATAACCAACTTGTGACCAATTTCATATCGAGGGTTCACGGGCAAAATGTATTAAGCGACATTTTTTAAACTTTACAGGAGAGCGTTTTAAAGTTTCAATTTTACGAAAAAAAATCGTTATAAAAAAAAGTATAAGGTTATTAACGAAAAAACGACCAAATTTGATTTCCATGACAAAAGATGCATAATTGAGTATAGTTTTCATTTCTTTTAAGCTACTATTAATAGAAATAAAAGTCGCTTGATACAATATTACCCCAGTTTACTTTTATTTAGAAACAGGCTAAATGATATAAGTGCCATAAACTTCACAATACAGGTATAGGAAAAAGGATTTAAGCGACACTCTGGTATTATTTTGTGTAAGGCTAAATATATGAACAACCATTGGAATACTAAAATAAAATCAGGCTAATCGGTTTAAGCAATTGAAATATCATAAAGTAGTTGCAGATTAAAATGATTTATGTAGCACTTTTCTGTAAAAGTAAATTGTTTGAAATAACAATTAATTTGTATGTATAATTAGGATTGGCGGTTAGATCAACATTAATTTGGACTATTATTTATTTCCTACAAATGAAAAACCTAAAAAATTTTAAAATAAAACAAATACGTGTTTAAAATCAGACAAGTGATCGTTTTTATTATACCTTATAGTGGCACAAGGATTCACATTTTTCGCTATTTGAAAAATATTCAGCTAACAAGCTGGTGATAACAACAAAAAAGGCTTTTCTAAAAATAATAATATTATTTTAAGAACTACTAAACTATTAAATTGCGACCGAAACATAACTGGCGAAAAGTGGGTGTGTAATACACCCTTCGGGGATAAAAGGCTCACGCCTTTTACCTTTAATTATGTTATCAGCATTTATGGCTTGATGTTCTAGCGCATCGAGTCACACAGGCTTGCTGCTTAGGGATTGTAGGACTATGTTCTAACTCCCTACCCGCCTCATGACTAACTAGCCAATTGCTTGGTTGGATTCGATAGAGCATAAATAATAACGGAAATTATTAGTGATTACAAATGATTTATCCGTCTTGATATTGGCTGCGACATGCCAAAATATCGGCGCCTCAATAGACAGATATCAAAGTCTCTGACCTGCGATATCCGCCGATAAAACACCAAATGTGTTCAAGAGGCGGTCGAGCGGAACAAAGACTCTAATGTATTCTAGAGAGATCTTTCTATCGGGCAAAGTCAGCTAACAAAGCCGAAGACGGAGGATGGCAGTGTTGTGTCATCCAGACCTCAATTCTTGGAGGAGATCGAAAGATTCTATGGAATGTTATACACGACCCCGCGACCACACGCGACCCTAAAGCTAGATTGACCCAACACCATACCGAAGACATCCCGGACGTCAGCATGCACGAGATTAGTGTGGTCCTAAAACAGCTCATAAACAACAAGGCACCGGGTGATGACAGAATTACGACAGAGCTTTTGAAAGCTGGCGGCATACCCGCTTTGAAAATGCTTCGTAAGCTTTTTAATTCCGCCATACACGAAGGTAAAACGCCACAGGCGTGGCACAGAATAGTGGTTGTGCTGTACTCCAAAAAGTTCGACAAAACCCTTTTAAAGAATTGCAGACCCATCTCACTTCTGAGCCACGTCTATAAGCTGTTTTCAAGATTCATCACGAATCGTCTCGCTTGCAAGCTACACGACTTCCAGGGTTCTGAACAAGCCAGTTTCCGAAAAGGATAATAGTACTATAAACCACATACTGAACACATATAGAAGCCAGAGGAGTATAACGAGCCTCTATGCTTGGCGTTTGTAGACTATGAGCCTTCGATTCGATCGAAACCTGGGCGGTGCTGCAGTCTCTCCAACGGTGCCAGATCGACTATCGATACGTCGAAGTACTGAATTGTTTGTACGAAAACGCCACCATGTCAGCCCGCCTCCAGAACCAGAGCTCGAAACCTATTCGACTACAGCGAGGGGTGAGGCAGGGAGATGTTATATTTCCGAAACTATTCACCGCTGCGCATGAAGAAGTCTTCAAGCTTCTGGACTGGGAAGGACTCGGTATCAACATCAACGGCGAGTACTGCATAACTCACCTTCGACTCACTGACAATATCGTAGTCATGGTTGAGACCATGGTAGACCCCGGCACAATGCTCGGTGGCGTCTGTAGAGTCGCCCAACAAGTGGGTCGAACAAGACGAAAATCATGCATAACGTCCGTGTCATTCCAGCTCCTAAAGATGTCTTCACGTCTGATATCCCGCAGTGTCTCAAGACGAAAGCCTTTGAACAGTGTGTGTTGCCAGTGTTGTCACTCAAAGGGCGATGGAGAGAGCTATGCTCGGCGTTTCCTTGCGAGATCGAATCAGAAATGAGGAGATACGTAGGCGAACCAAAGTCACCGACATGGTTCTCCGAATAGTCATGATGAAGTGGCAGTTGCAGGGTACATAGCCAGAAGAACCGATGGCCGTTGGAGCAGAATGGTTCTGGAGTGGCGGCTACGCACCGGACGTCGTAGCAGAGCTAGGCCTCCTGCAAGGTGGACTGACAATCTTGTTGGGATCGCCCATAATTTTCCAAGTTAAATGTCCTATGTTTGTTCTTGTGTTGATTTATATTGTCATGTATCATTGTATATTGGAAGGAAGCATATTATGTTACTTTTGTTTTTAAATACATGTGCAATGAAAAAAAATTATTAACTACGTATTTTTTTTAACATGTTGTCTGTGTGGTGACGGATTAAGAATACGGATTGTCACCACCCCATATCATCCCATGGGTGTCGTAAGAGCCGACAAAGGGGGCATATTATGCAGAGAAGGCACTGTAAGAGAAGGAAAACTTGATACAAACCCTATACCAACCCGTTTGGCCAGCGTGGTATAGTAGGCCAATTCCTCCTTTCAAAGGAGAGGCCTAGTCCAGCAGTGGACTGTTGAAGGCTGATGATGATGATACGATATATTATTTAAATGAAGCAAATATGTTTTTTCTTCCTCCTCTTAAGTTGTCAAAATTGAGATATTACCGGTTGCCAGTTCACAGTCGATATGTCTTACCCGACAACGGATAAACGATTTATACAAAATTTTGACTATCTTAACGAATATAGATTTCCTAATTCCAGTAAAGTTAAAATGTTTTTACTTCCACCACTTAGAATACAATATGTATGATGAGACGAGTCTTTATTAATTCAGTTCAAGAAGATTGATTTAACCGCCGAGTATAAAGATTTTTTAATTAAATATGAAATTGATTTGGGCGCCTGTGTGTATTAATATCAGACGCATGGTAAATGGTTTAAGCGACATAAGGTATGGATTTCGAAGCAGGCTAAATGTTTTAAGCGACATCAAGTATGAATTTCAGGTGCAAGCAAAATGCTTCAAGCGACGGTATGTATATATTTTAGGCGCAGGCAAGACGATTCAAACACTTTATCTTAACAAACTTATGCCGGGGAAAACAGCTCAAGTCAAAAACACTAAATATTTCGCCTGTATGAAGTCTTTTTTTTCTTAAATTGTAAAAACATTTTGTCGCTTCAATCAAAGCTATTCCGAACTGCGCCTAAATTTACTATTGTTTTAAGCGCCAAAAAAGAGATCAGCACGAAACCGAGTGCAAACGATGCAGAAAAATCCGGCGATTCCGAATATGTATATAACTCAATATCGGCCAGGATGTCGCTTAATACATTTTGCCCGTGAACCCTCGATATATAGCTTCAAAATCTTCAGCTTCTTAGACAATTTGTTCAAATTTATTTGTTTTAGGGTGCATATGGTTCCCACCAAGAACATAGGGTCCCAAGCCAACCTCACCTGCAAGTGGTGCACCTGCCTATCAACGGACGAGGCTCTGGCAATCAAAATATCCCGAAAAGCGGCAATAGGCCCGCCACCTATTACGTGGGATCACACGAACACTGGCGAAAAGTGGGCGTTTAATATGCCTCTGCCTACCTCTTCGGGGAAACAGGCGTGAGTCTATGTATGTATGTTATTTTTATTTTATTTTATTTCTTTCGGAAAACATACAGTGGTTTCAAAATGTCATGTCTAACTTCAGTAGTTTGCACTTTGCGATGATATGTCAGTTAGAACAAGTGAGTTTATATTGCTAGTTAGGGATTTTATAAAAATGTACTTAAAATGTGCTGTCTGTAGCGTCACACGTCGGGGTCACCAATGTAAGGTTTCGTGATGATATTGTTTGTGTGGAGAAATAAAGAAAAATTCCAAAGATGAAAATATATACTTTTACTGTGGTACCACTTAACAATATAAATAAACTACATAATTACGACCTAACTGTATGAATGAAGGGAGGCGACTACTGCGCCGCGCTTACACATTAGCGCGCGTTGTATATTTTGTAGCGTCAGCAGCCGCTACACTGTCTGCTTCGAAGTCTTAACGTGTATTAAATATTTAGTGTGTATGTGGCTCTTGATAACTTATAATCTTTCCTTCGTATGTTTGTACCAAAGCTCGGCATTTTAAGGGACCAGACCACTTGACACATCTCCACATCTTCTTTGCAGCGTTAGGATTTTGTAGGTTGTACGCGTGTCCGTCTAAATACATCTTTGGTTTGCCGCATCTCGATTTTATTATGAGCGGTGCTGAAATAAATAAAAGATTTTATTAATATGTATGTCTAACTAGCATAGGATATTTTATAGCAAGCTAACATTCGCTCGCAGCGTCATCTGTCCTAAACTTTCAAGCTCTATTCAACACCATTGTGTTTTGACGACCGGTTCGTGCAGCGGGAGTGTAAGCGACTGCTACGCGGAAGGTTGCGGGTTCGATTCCCGCTCAAGTCAAACATTTGTGTGCATGAACAAGGATGTTTGTCTTGGTCTGGGTGTTTTTATGTATAATATGTATGTATTTACAAAAAAAAATGTATATATATATATATATATATATATATATACATATATATACATTTTTTTTATCCATTATCTAGTACCCATAACACAAGCTCTGCTTAGCTTGGGAATAGATGGTGATGTATGTATGTGGTAGAATATTATATTATTATTATTGAGTTTGGATATAAAAATCCCTTCATAGTGCGTGTTTACGTCAGAAAAGGAACCCACCAGCTAATTTTAGCGTTTCTAGCTTCATTCATTTGGGCTCTGCGATGATATATCAGCCAGAATAAGTAATTTTATATAGTCTTGGCTATGGTTTGATTGAAATTTCAGTTGGGAGCTTGGTACTAGTTGTCAGAAAATATAAATGAACGTTTTAAATTTAAAACTAAAATAAAAATGTTAATTTTCTTTGTTTACATGTATTTTAAAAGCGGCGGTAGCCCAGTGGTGTACGTAACGGACTGCCGAGACGATGGTCTCGGGTTCGATCCCCAGGTACCTCGGGCACACACCTCTGACTTTTCGAAGTTATGTGTGTATTAAAAATGTTAATTATCGCTCGCTTAATAATGTGCCCGGTAGATGGCAATAGGCTCGCCCCCTATTACCTTGGGACCGAAACATATCTGGCGAAGTGTGGGTGTGTAATACACCTCTGCCTACCCCTTCGGGGATAAAAGGCGTGAAGATATGTTATGTTATGTACATGTATTTTGTTAATCAGCCCTTATTTACTGTACATATTTTGTAGGTAAATCACTTATTTGTACCGCTTAGTGTGTTTTCTATTTTGGGACTATCTTTGTCTTGGTTATTCTGTTACTCTGCTAATGCGCCTTCTTAAGTGGGTTGTTAGTTGAAAATGCATATTTTATTTCGATTAGTTGTTCTCGATTTCCTGAATTTCTGGTCTATCAGTGACATGAAGAGGAGCGAAGTCAATATCAGTAAACATATTACGATTATAAGGCAATATGCCACTTACTGAAAACCCAGATTTATTGTTTTGAGGTGTTGTAGCTTGTGGTAAACTAGTTTTGACGATAGCGGGAATATCATGAATAGTCATTGTTTTGCCAGGATATTTCTTGACCCAGTGATCACAAGCAACACTGACATGCCTCTTCAAGGTTCCGGAAACACTTCGCTCCAGCGGTTGAAGTTTATAGGAGCAATGAGGCGGAAACGACAATATAATTACGCCGTTTTCTTTGCAATAATCTAAAATTTTAATAGACAGATGGGAATCGTGGTTATCCAAGAGTTATAACAATGGCCGTTCAGAGCTGCAGCCAGTGTATCGTACAAACTGTTGCATATAGACGTAAAAGCAGTCTTCGTTCATCCAGCCAGATGGGTTGGCGCTAACTGTCGATCCATCTGGTCCATTGGCGATAAAGTCGTCTGCAAAAATTTTTCGAGGAGAAACAAAAAATAGTGATATGCTGTTTCCTGTAGCTGACACGGCAATAGCAATCGTAACAAATGTTTCTCGTTGGGCAGATGTTAAGGCTCCAGTCTGATTCATTCCTCTACGTACGACAAGTTTTTGCGGCTTTTGAACAGCAATAATTCCAGCTTCATCAACATTCCATATGTCTTGACATCCAAACTTGTATTTCTCTTAAATTTTTCCTAAGTTATCGAAGAACAAATTTACGTCATTTTTATGTAAGCTAATTGGTCGTGCAGGGCTAGTCACAGGTTTTCGAATGCTTAGTTCTTGATGTCACCTAATAAAACTCTTACCTATACCAGTCTTCACCAGCCATGGCATTTTTTGTCCAAGCTTTAGGAAATTTTCGATCTAAAGCTACAGCATACTGATAAGCTAACTTATGGACTTCTATAGGAGTCAACCCAACGTATATATTAGCTGCTCTTTGTAAATATTTTGTAAATTTTTCTTCATCTTCTTCTTTAAAAACTTGCCTTACTTTTACGTAGCCTACAGAAATCAAAGCATTCTTCTCTCTGTGTTTATACATACATACATACATACATAACGTCACGCCTTTTATCCCCGAAGGGGTAGACAGAGGTGTATTTCTACACCCACTTTTCGCCAGATATACTTTAGTCCCACGTAATAAGGGGCGAGCCTATTGCCGTACCGGGCACATTTCCAGACTCCGTGCGGCTACTGAGAATTTCATGACAGAAAAACCCAATAACACTGCCCGACCCAGGAATCGAACCCGGGACCTCCCGATCCCACGCGCATATTTATGCCGCGAGACCAACGAGGCAGTCGTATAGGGTTTGATGTCGAGTTTTCCGTCTCTACGCAAAGATGGTATTTGCATCGTGTTATCCCTTAGTCGCCTCTTACGACACCCCACGGGAAGATAGGGGGTGGTGACACTTGTATTCTATGCCGTCAACCACACGGAGAAGTGTGTTTATATCTTAATATATAAAATCCTTGCGTTACTGACTGACTGACAGACACGCTACAGCCGCAACTATTGGGCGCAGGAAGCTGAAATTTGGCATGTATGTTTCTTGGGGACCGTAGGGGTGCACTAAGAAGGGATTTCCTGACATTCCCACGGGATTGGCCAAAACGGGTAAATTAAAAAATATTGCGGGCGTAGCCGTGGGCATCATCTAGTTTTTATAATATCTAGTCAGTGTCCTGTAGTTAATATAGAAATCTTTGGCAACACTTCTTATCAAATTGCCAGGTCTTACCGCCCTCACCGCTTGAATCATCACCTCGGCAGTCGTCAGGCCGCGATCGGTGAGTCTTTTTCGTTTTCCATGCATTTTAACTACATGAAACAAAAACATTAAGCTTGTCAGAACATATTAATTTTATCTGAGTTAAATAATCAGTGCAACAAGCACAAAAGTTTTGAAACAACACATTAAAAATAAAATAAAATACCTGAAATTAAAAAAAGATTATTAAAGAAATATGCCTCTAAAGAAAACAAATGATAAATGTGTCCATAATATAAGTGTAAAAATAATATTTTTCAAACGTATTAGAAACAATGTACCAAAGATAACTATGAAAAGCCAATAAGTTAAATGTAATATTTATTGTCCTGACGTATTACCCTTTTAACACACATCGGCGCAAGAGTCTGGCGGCCATGACAGTTTCTAATTTTGGCATCATTTAGGGCTCTGAAATGTCGATTTTCCCATTCCGTAAATAATATTTTTTTATGATCTTATGACTACTAGTACTTGAGACAACGATGTCACTCTGCCTGAAGGTAAAATAATAACAGTTATTTTTTATACTGGTATTAATTACACGCTGTAGAGCTTTACCATAAATATAATTATTGATTTTAGTATTATAAAAACATTATGCGTATAAACATTATAATCAAATTGCGTGTATCATCTCAAATTACCAGAAATATATTTATTTTTAACATAAAACTACACTAAATCAAGATATACAACATGAATATAAATAAATGCTGTGCCTTAAATATCAACATCATCTTTTTTTAAAAATATAAAATAAATATTATTATAACCGAATATAAACAATTTTTAGATAATCTTTAAGGGCGGTTTCAGATTAGCGTATTTTTCTGCGCGTATACGGTCGTTTCAGCATATGCGGTTACACGTGCGCTATATTACGCGCTTCAAAAAACCGAACTCGCGTAAACGGGCATATTTCGTCGTATTCGCTCGAGACGGTAGTGACATCGTGTCAGTGTCAACATGGATTCTGACAGCTCGCACTTATACGAGGTTAGAAGCGCGTCAACGCTCGTACGAGTTGCGCGTACCTATGCCAAAAGGCGTGCCTATACGCGCCTATATGCGCATCTAAAAACGAGCTTATACGCGCATATAAAACGCTAATCTGAAACCGCCCTAAGTAATATTACTAAAAATCTTAAATTATTATTAATTCACTTCGCAGTAGCTTTCTGTTGAGCAACATTTGAGAATGTGTGTACAAGATGTTATAACAAAGCAGTCGAGGTATTGGAATATATTGTTGCTAAATGTAATTAAATGTAACCGTGTTTCTGGATGTTGCTCGACAAAAACTAAACGCTATGTGGATGCACCATTTATAGGAAATTGCTTATAAAACATTCGACTTGAAAATTTACTAATAATAACATCTATACATAAGGTACATATTTATACATATTTTAAAATAAAGTCTCCTTTTCGTCCTATCTGTCTGTGTGATCACGATACACTCAAAAACTACCTAAAGGATTATTGTACAGTTTTCACCAATAGATAGTTTGATTCCTTAGGAAGGTTTCGGTTTATAAATCACGCGATCGGAGCAGCAGGCAAATAATTTATAAGGACTTTTTTTAACTAAGTTACAACATTTTAAACATCGATTTGAAGGGTTATCTGGCACTTTTGTCAGTCAGTGATTATGGCAGATATTGAATCTTATTATATTGTTATCTATCGTGGTCATGGTAGCCCTGCAGCCTTGCACCCAGCGGCTACACCTGAATAGTTTCTTAATACAGTTCCTAGAGTCATGCTTTAGCAAGAATCTGTAACCGCCGTAGTGTATCGCAGGAAAACCCTGACGGGTAAACTGGAAAACTGCTACTGAAAAAAAAGCAAAATATTAATTACATTATTAACCTTTAATATAATTCTGATATATGTATTCAATAAAAACGATATTTCTTTAATAATTAAGGAATCATTGCGACGAATTACCTACAAATAGAATAAGTGACGAATGAAATAAAATAACGAGCAATTCATTCTACACAAATTATGTGACTCTCTGACAACGCATTCTTACACCTAGTACCTATGTCAATGTTTGTTCTCATACCTAGTTACTATACCGTAATCAAAGTATGATCACCGAAAACGAATTAAAAAAAACTGAGAATGTCGATACAGTTTATTTGTGTAAATAGCATATTACAATAAGAATAAACAATACTACAAGAATAAACGAATATAAACAATATATAAAAACAATTAATGATTTACAATATTGAACATTACACAATAATCATTATTTTCCTTCAACGTTTTTAACAGTACATCACATTAAAAGCACGTTCTTACTTTCGACCGGTTTCAATATTCGATCTATCGACGGATTTTGCTATTAGAGATAGGTACATAATTGACATATTTTGTATGAAGCCTATGAAAATAGTAGATTAGTAGCAAAGGGCTGTAAGGCGCCAATAGCAGCCCGAGATATTTAGGCGCCCTCGCTGCGCTCGTGCGCCTACAGCTCAAGGGTGCATTGCTGCTTACACCCGAGCTAACTATTCTGCTTTACATCTCGATTGTGAGGTAAGTAGAAAAAAAAAGGCATTACAAGAATAAAACATTTTATTTGTTGAAATGAGAACAATTTTAAAATTTTAAGGACAGGTTATTTTTGGGTATGTTAATAGTTTGAGATTGTGATATTTGTTGGTCATGGACAAAATCTGACGGGATGAAGCTTTCTTCAGCAGAAGTTGATGTATCAAGTAAAGAACTTATTTTTCTAGAACGAAATTGAGCTTCGCCGTTATTTAAAATTGATGACTATTATACTCACACGAAGAAAAGGCTGAATAGCAAAGCGTAGCGCAAAAAATATTTTCTAGTTACATTATTACCCTAGAGCGCTAATTAGTCACCTACAAGCCCCATTTGGAGGTAATAAGAACCTACTTACCGAACATGAGAAATGTAAATATATATTTCTAGTAGACAAATCCATGGATACATCGAATATTGAAACCGGCCATTAGACGATTCATATTTGACATTTAATATTGTATAAACCTCATGTCAATTATATTAATACGTAATATATCTCATCATCAGCCTTTAATAGTCCACTGCTGGTCTAGGCCTCTCCTTTGAAAGGAGGAATTGGCCTACTGTACCACGCTGGCCAAGCGGATTGGTATAGGGTTTGTATCAAGTTTTCCTTCTCTTACAGTGCTGTTCTCTGCATAATATGCTCCCTCTGTCGGCTCTTTTGTCGGTTAATTTTTACTTCTGGGCACGGATAACCATCAATATGTGAATAGTTTGGTGAACTGTCAAACTATGAACACACTGATGACTATCTTCTACTTTCTATGACCTAATTTTGGTGTTCTCTGCAAGCAGCACTGGACACCATAATTAGTCACTTTCAGATCTATGCGCAAAACGCTTCTTAAAACAGATGTTGGAACGTATGATTCATGTGTAAGGCTTCACGATGATTATGTATCAATCTAGACCTGATAATATCGTTTTCTACAATAGTAGGTAATAGTAGCTCGGCATCCTCGATCCCAGTAACTGCATCTAAATGTTCTTTTAGCGGAGTTATTCTTTTCTTTCTTCAAGAAAAACTTGAATCCACTACACTCAATCACTGGGTTGCCGTGACGAGTCACCGTGAAAACTGCACCTAAAATGCATAATCAAAATTAATTCTGTATATTTCAAAGAATTGAAATTTGTAACTAAATATTTCTCAATGTAACCACAAGGTAAAGTAGGTAAATGAAAATGAAAAAATGTTATCCAATTATTTTGTTTCATTATCTTAATCACAGATGATCTTAATATATAAAATCCTTGCGTTACTGACTGACTGACAGACACGCTACAGCCGAAACTATTGGGCGCAGGAAGCTGAAATTTGGCATGTATGTTCCTTGGGGACCGTAGGGGTGCACTAAGAAGGGATTTCCCGAAATACCCACGGGATCGGTAAAAAAGAAAAATTTAAAAAAAAATGTGCGGGCGTAGCTGCTGGCGTCTTCTAGTTTAATTTATAATATCTCGTATCACCACCACCCAAATCGCTTATAAACTCGACATTTTAATGTAATAGCATAGGTAGGTAAATAGACTGCTGTAAGTTTAGGTAGACTGACGAAATGATTAGTGAAACTGCGATTCTATGAATAGGGTCGACCCACTAATAACAAGATCACACAAATCATTTGCGATGGATTTTGTAGATAAAAAAATACATTTACCACTGAACAATAATTCACTTGGCTGCCTTTTAACAACAAACTATATTAATAATTGCTACTACCATGAAATCAAAAAATAATGTTTCTACGAATGATAGACCTTGAAATGCGTTATTTTTCTAGAAGGCTATATGTATCATATTTCGTGTGTACATGTTCATCATAACATTTCACAACGCAGTCCTCGTATGTGATGATATATGCTCGACAGCCATTCGCCCATTTTGTACAAAGCCATCTCTTCCTATTCTTGTTCGTCGTCGTTGTCTTATTGTAACTAAACTTATTATTTCCATAAAGTATCATCTGGTTCCCTCGGTTTGACGTTATGAATACAGGCTTATCTGTAAATATAAACATTATGTTCGTTACTAGGTACATACTATTTCCATTTTTTTCAATTCAAATGAATTCAGTTTTGACGCGTGTCTCTTCTTTTGACTTCACTTGGAAAATAAGGCGTATTGTACCTACCTCTGTAACTTGGGGAAAAATACGATATCAAAATGAACGAACGTTATCCTTTACATTTTTGTGTCTAGGATATTGTTTGGATTTCCAAGTTTTCGATCAGCGTACTTAACTACCGAGTTTAGTTTCCATGGCTAGGAACTTAGTCTATATGTGCCTTTGGCTGGTAATCATCTTTTGATTTACACTTTTTTTTGTGTGTGGAAATTAGTTGCGAGCCATCTCGCCCCGTCCACTTGATCGAAATTTGAGCACTACCTCGCTGCATTATAATCAGCCGCTTAAGCGTTGTAAAATTCTTCTGCCTGGTTAATGTATGGCTAAAGGTATTTATATTATTATCTATTCTTCTTTTCTCGCGATAAATAGAGAATTAGTTGTTTAAGCATGATTGGCTACAATTTTTGCACAGTAAAACAAATAACTACTTTTTTATATTTATTAATATTATATCTTCATAGAAATCTATGGGTATGATCACAATTGGCTTTGATAATAACATCTTCAACAGTGATAAGAGACGCTGGACATCCAGATCTTGCCTTAACGCACAACCACCTCGCTTTCGGACTCGCAGTAAGCGACAATACTCATTAAACTTGTATTCGCCTATCTGAGTCACTGGTTTACCGTATCTGAAAGTCATGAATATTGGTTCTGAAAAGTAAAGACACTAAATAATTGTGATGTATTGTGACTCACTGACTTCATTATGAATTTTATGGGTCGACTTGATACCTTACTCTTGAATGAAATAGCTTAGAAAAACTGTATACCTACGTGGCAAGCTACGCAGCGAGTCTTGAGTTCAACCTGCATGTACTAACTTTAACTGTTACACTTGCTAAACGATGAAGGAAAACATGGTGTGGAAAACCTGCATGTCTGACAGTTCTCCATAATTATTTTGAAAAATGTGAAGTGTACCATTTCGTTCCGGGCCTGCGTGGTGGACTATAACCTTACCTTACTCGTAATGACAAGAGGTCATTGCCCAGCAGTGTGTGTGCAGATTATAAACAAGGCTGACGATAATAAAGGAAAAGAAAACATTAACAACATTGCTAACAAATATCTTATATTTTATCTATAAAAGTAAACACAACAAACATCATTATTGATAACACAAATACTGCAGCTTTCGTGTTCTCAATAATGATGTTAACAGATTACTTGATCACCGTACCTACTTAATAATTTGACAGAGAAAAATTATCTCTCCTGCAGATCCAGCCGCAGATCGCATTCATATGCATGTAGCTAAATGTAATCATTGTATTTTATGGTACTTAATAATATTATGGCATGGTAACAAGGCTTAACTACAGAACGAACAAATTAATTATTTATATTATAATTAACAATAATATATTATGTTTAAACATCATATAAAAAGGTCAAATATACAAAGTAGGTTGATAAAATTTATAAGACATGAAAACCTCACATATTGTAAGGATTTTAGGCAGTAGTAAGTATTACGAAGAATTAAAATGGAATGTTTATAGTTACTAAAAAAAACCGGCCAAGTGCGTGTCAGGCCACGCGCAATGTAGGGTTCCGTAGTTGTCCATAATGACTTGCTAAGAAAGGGTATTAATTAATGTACAACAAATCTGTCTGTTTATTTTGCTGAAAAAATAATTTTAATAGCACTATTATAAGAACCTAAGTTTTGTTTAGAAAAATACTAGGTATGTATCCAGTTATGTATTGTAAACATAAAATGTGGTTTCCAAGATATATTACTACCACAGTGTCTTTATACTGTGCTACTACTATACATACGTAGTACCGTAGTACATTACATACCAAGGTACGTATATCTTTAAGATTAAGCCAGCGCGCCCAATGTAAACTCTGCACAGAATTTGGTATTTATAAGTTAACCGACGATTACTCGTAAACTAGTGATATCTACTTAGCCGTGATAGTTTTCCTTTTAAATTCGCCGGCAGAGGGGGGGGGGGGGGGGGACACTTGAGTCTAACAATTTTTTTCACTTCAAAGCTTGATATTTGACAAACCAATCACTTGATCGAAAAATGATTTGAGCAAACTTATTATTTCTTCTTCTTATTAACTTAAAACCTATCCAATGACACCCCACATGATGGGGTACTCAACCAAAAAAAAAATCAACCCCACTATATACACACATCAACAAAGTCTAGGGATATTTTATATTTCATCAAATATCTAAAAATCTATGAAGAATTTTCTGATACAGTAAATAGAAGAATCATAGATTATTTTAAGGTCTTTAATAAAAATAAAAAACATTTCGTGTTTTTTTTTTGTTTTAAATAAAAAAAATAATTTTTTTAATCATCATGGAAAATTAGTATGATAACAACAAACATTTCTTCTTAAAAAACTATTAATTTTAATAAAAATGGAAAAAATCTTGTAAAATCTAATCATTAATAATCAGTGTTGCCACCTCTTACATTGATTACACATCGACATCGATTGTTAATACTTAAAATTAAATTGTCAATGTCTTGCTGCGGTATGAGGTCCCATGTCCTTTGCAAGTGTTCGTAAAGTTGTTGTTCAGTCGTCAAATTTGGTGGAAAATCTCTCAAAGCTTTTCGTTGTAACATGTCCCAGGCATGCTCGATAGGATTTAAGTCGGGCGACTGTGCAGGCCAATCCAAAACTTGAATATCGTGCTCTCGGAGAGCGGTCGATACCAGCCGCGCCGTATGGCAAGGAGCATTATCGTGCATGAGTAGAAATTCATGGCCTATTTGAGTTCTGTGTGGGACAATAACGGGCTCTACTACCTCCTCGTGGTATTTTTGTGCAGTCATGCTGCCTTGGATCCAAACGAGTTGGGTTCGTCCGCCAAGACGAATTCCTGCCCACACCATGATTGTCCCGCCTTGGTATGGGTGGACCTCCTGAGGGTGCCGTAGACGGCTAACTCTCCCTGGAGCTCTCCAAACGCGTGTTCTTCGTGAATCCGGGTGAAACCCAAACCGGGACTCATCGGTGAACAGCACCAAAGACCATTGTTCGTCACTCCATGGTAAATGCTCCCGAGCCTACGAAAGCCGCCGACCGCGATTGCCACGTCGCAATGCTGGAACACGCAATGGTCTTCGAGCATGAAGATCAACTTCATGTAACCTTCTTCGCACGGTTTGGTCGCTTACCAGCAGCTGGTGGTCCTCCTGGAGCCTTTGCACTAGTTGCAGCGCTGTGATATTGGGTTGTCTTCTGGCGGTCATTTGGAGAAATCGATCCTGTCTCTGCGTAGTAACACGATATCTACCTGTGTGCTGTTCGGCCACATCTCCAGTACTGCGATAACGTGACCACAACCTTGATATCACATTTTGACTGGTATGTAGGGCCTCAGCAACGACGCGTTGAATTGCACCATTTTCTAACATGCCCACGGCTCGTAACATTTCATCTCGACTCAAATGACGACGTGACATGACTTTTAAAGTTTACTTTTTTACTTTACTTTGTTTAACAATTAAAAACCCTTTTCATTAATAATTATAATAAAACAGTTTTAACTTTCTTTAAGGTAACGAATTACTAGCAAATTTGCCGCCATATTTTGTTTATTATTTTGTTTTTTTTCTTTCCATGTTCAAATTTTGAAAATAGAATAAAAGAGGTTTTAATCTGTATATAAACTTTTTGTGGAAACTAACAAGGTTCTAAACTATAAACTCGTAAATAATTTAGGATTAAGATATCCCTAGACTTTGTTGATGTGTGTATGTAGGGGAGATACCCTTAAAAAAAATATTTTCCTAAATTTTATTCTACAGTTTTGTTGCAATATCTTATGTCTATATTCATGTCAAATATCAGCTTTCTAGCACCAGGCGTCTTTGAGCTAGGCTGCGGACGGACAGACGGACGGACATGACGAAACTATAAAGGTTCCTTGTGGACTACGGAACCCTAAAAAATACAAACACATGATAGAAAATAATAAAATGAGAATGTTAAAACAAGGTGGCCGAGTGTTGGCCGGAGTCAGTGTGTATGCACGCCACCGACTTGCACAATTTGATCCTCAATTGTGACCAAGATCGTTGGACATTAGGACTTAAATTATTGCTACGCTTGTTATATCGATGACGCCCCACTTCAATCACTGGTTTGCCGTATCGAGAGTATGTACATACTGGCACCAGGTCTGCAATAAAAACATAAGATCACAATTACTTGATGTATTTTTATATTGGTATTTTTAAGTAGGTACATATAAACGTATATTGAAGCATACATTTGAAAAAAAGACAGTAAAATTGATTTTGAAAATACTGTATTACTTCTAGTAACAGATACCTTATAATTAAATTGACATTCATATTACGTAACAGTATAAAAAAACTGTAAAAGTTGTAACCACAATACAACAGCGAGACACTTCATCACAAACTAGTTTTACGTTGTCACGTAAAACTAGTTTCCGCCGTGTCCGGCGCGAGAAAATAGTATAAATGATACGTTATGATAATATTTAAAATATTATAAACTATATTCTCACTAATGTAATAATTATGTATATTCATTCATGTTTTCACCAGCCTTAGCGTAACGACACACCTGCAAAAAAATCCGTACCGGCCGTAGTATTCAGATGGCATGACACACCAAGCGTGAAGAACTGTCAGCATTATGTGACAGCGGCTAACATTCAGTCGCATAACGATTTGATGATCAACGGAAGTTCAAAATTCAGTGTCGTGCTGAACGTGACGTAATTTCTACTGATGTGTCATAGGAGATTTGAAAAATACTCCCGAGCGTATTGAGCCGAACGTTCCGCGCGGAAGGTGACGCAGGTGTGATGCGATACTTAGAGCTGAGGTATTTCGTTTCTTATTTATTTATTTAAAGTTTACCAACAGTTGTTACATATTCATTTTAGAGAGCACACAAGTATTTGGACTTTATAACTAACTGTACAACCAGCTATAGGTAAACACCTCATGGAAAGGTTTATGCATCTTATGTCTTTTTTTACAATACTAAGTATATCTAAAACTTTGTCTACTAGACTTCTGATGTCTGTTTGTGGGTTTCTTTTGCTAAAAGCACAATGATTATGTTCCCTATTCACACGGACGATGACATCTCCTACGGTAGTGAGGGTAGCTCGACAGCCAGTGGAGGATTTTACGCATTTCCACAAAGCTCTAACACCCTTACTTCGAACGTGCTTATTGTATCTAAATCCTCCTAACTGTATCACTGGGTTGCCAAATCTTGACGTCAAGAACACAGGTTCTGAAAATTAAACAAAATATTAATTTATTTTTATAATAGTTTTTATTTATTTTTGGTTGAAGACCGTTACTTGTAGCAGTTGTAGCTACATTGGATCTACTAGTAATGGGTCCTGGGGCCATAATGACTAGCTACTGTCACGAGTCGTAAGCATCGTTAGCTTATAGCCCCCAACTGCATGGGAGTAAGGACCAGCGGGCCTGGACAAGTGGAATTAACTCCTCATTTCTAATTTCGCTATCGTTATCGTATCATTTGGTTGCCATAATAACATTAACTATACGTTTATCGTCAACCATGTGACATATCAAAAGCGTATGCCAGTTCCATAACTTTTTTAGATTCGGGATATTTGTAATCGAATGCCACGTGTATGAAGACATATGTACATAATTTTGAAATAAAACATTAATGTTATAGATCTAACATTTTTATTTTAAACTTTATTATAAAATATTTAATAACAAACATTATGGACTCAATATTAAAGGCATTTTCTGTCACAGTCAACCTTTGGTCGACAGATATCATTAACAAGTACAACATAAGTAAATAAATCTGACTTAATTAATCATTGTATTTGTTTAAACTGGTGATTGTCCAAATACTTTATAATCCTTATTGATCTAATAGGTAAGTATATAGGCACATCCTAAAATAAATCTATGTATGTATATGCCATTATTTAGTTTATACCCTACAAACGATTGCACCTTGAAACTACTTATAGTTTTATTATTTGTCCATTACAAAAGCACTGTACCTTATTATGTAGGATTATTGCGATACAATAATCTTAATATTCTCAGCAATACAATAAGTAGGTATGGTACATTACTCATGCTTTTATTGTGTAAATGATTTATCAATGATTTAAATCTATGCGTATCACTGATTTGAAAGTAAATTTTTAGGAGCCGAGAATATGTACTTCAGCACTAGTTTTAAGCTGACTTCCTATGTTGTGTGCATTGCGGTATAGGTAAGAGCGGTTAGAAGGAAGCGCTAAAAAGTGTTTCAATATCTGGCAAAGATACCCTACCACTACTTAAGTATCATAGTACAGCTGTTACTACAAATTCTTTATACACACTCAATCAAATCAATCAGCCTATATTGTAGTCCACTGCTGGACATAGGCCTCTCCCAACGCGTGCGCACAATGACCGGTCCTCTGCCTTTCAGTTTTTGCTATGGTATAACATTGTTGTTGACCAGGCACTTTTGTAGTTTCTTTCGCCTCCGTTTAAGGTTATGGTCATGTTCATACCTCATTCCTATCACTTGTTCTTCAATAGGGACGAGTTTCGCTCGACAGCCGTCGGTCGACTTGACACATTTCCACATTGCCCTCGGACCAGTGTAGTTTGACAACTTATTATACCTGTATTGTCCAATTTGAATGACTGGCTTGCCAAACTTTGAAGAAGTGAATATTGGCACTGGAAAATAGAAACGGATATTTATTGATCTTTGTTTTATGAAATTTCAAAGTTTGATTGAACCGATTTTCACCGGTCTAGACCGTATAAGCGGTATATCAGTCCTAGTTATTCGGTTCACATGCAACTTACATCACTACTAACAGCAGACTAGCGTCTGATAAATAAATACTGAAGGCGCAATCAAAAACTAAATAATCCACTATAATAGGTGTATATTCGAGTTTATTGACAATACATAAACTTATGACAAAAGCACCTAAATGAATGATATACGTTATCCTTTTTTAAATATACCTAATAAAGCATAAAGTAACAATAAACATTGCGTCAAAAACCAAACATAAATAAAAACTGTAGCAAATCAAAGCAGCACAGTACAAACTTAACACCAATAGGGACGAGACATCGATTGTCTTCGATATAATTATAAATTTCATGGCATGGTGATAAAAAACATACTATAACAAAACTTAAACTTAAAGCAAAATATAGTAGTAAGTATAAGTAACATAAACTAAATAAGCAATACTATTGGAAAGTATTTTTGGAAGAGAAGGTAGCCTTTAAGCTGTGCGTCCACAGGATCGGAATCGGAGCGTACGGAGCGGAAGGATTTGTTGCTTTGTATTAATTTATATGAAGCTGCGTGCACTGCATCGGCATTTCTGCGCCAGAGACCGGTATTTGTGCTGATGACGTCATCCGCAGTGAACGCATCATTCGGATTCCGAGCGTTTCAAGTTCTGACGTGTTTGCGGCATTAAACTGTAGGCAAAAATACTTATTCACGATGAACGACGATGTTTTAATTACTTTAGTAGAGTCATATGAATGTACCCAAAAATCTATGATATTCATTATTTATGATATTCATCAAATGTATAATATTCTCCGAAAATTAATCTACAACAATATCCTCGTCACTATCCTCCTGCTTTAAAAATACCTAAATTGCCGATGCTGAATCCGAATGCAGTGGACGCACCCCGGCATTTTGTAAATGACGACGCTCCGTCCGCTCCGTACGCTCCGATTCCGATCCGGTGGACGCGCAGCTCTAGACTTCACTTATTACACTCGAAACATCTTGACAATGTCAATAAACATAATGATATTATTATTTAAAAAACAAAATTTTATTTTATTCAGTGATTATGCGGTGTTTGCTTGACTATCACATCGTCAATAGTAATGAGGGTAGCTGAACATTTGTTCTTTACTTTGACGCAGGTCCTTCGAGCCCGCGGTCCGCGACTGCCTACACACTTATTGTAGCGATACTGACCGACGACTATCACTGGTTTGCCTCTTCGTGATACTCCGAATACTGGCACTGGAACTAAGTTAAAAAGAGATTATGGAACACAAACATTTTCGCATTTAAAAATAATAAACTCATGCGTTTTCAAATGCTATTTGTGCACATAGTAATGTTTATATGACTGGTCTCAATCGGGTGTAAACATTTCAGCATAAAACGTCGGTGTAAATAGAACGACAAGTTAAATAATTATTAGTATGTATGAGATATGAATATAAAATATTCATGAGATATAAATAAATAGGTAAAATTTACTCACTAGATGATTTGTTTTTAATCAGTAGTTCTATTTTTTTCAAAGGCAAGACAATCGCAGCTAAAATTTGGATTACAATATTGACAATTATAAAATATTACATAACATTTAAAAGTAATTATTATAATTTTATATACTTTTGTATGACACAAACATATTAACTATATAAATAATAGTGGTACAAGTACGAAATTGCCGTTTTATTGTAATAGGTACTTTGAATTGACATAGACTCTTCATGGTTTGAGGTTTTTGAATGAAACTTTTTTATTTCTATTCTCTATCGAATCTATATTCGTTTCTATGATGTTCTTATTTTAAAATGTAAAACTTTTGAATATCTACTTTCAATTGTTTTTGTACTCAACTAACTACGGAATTCAATATTCGAAATATGGATAGATCTGTAGATTTTAGATTCGTTTTTGACAGTTTTTGACGTAAGCTCCATACAAAATATATCAAACACGAGTCTAAAATCTACAGATCTATCTATAGTTCGAATATTTAAAATGGGCGTTAGACAAGAAAGATGGATACTACGAAAATTCGATTGATTTGATTTTTGGATACTAGTTTCGACGCGGAAGTAACGCGGCAGAAAACATGAACGACATTACTTACTAATATCTTATATTTTATCAATATAAGTAAACACAACAAACATAATGAAGTTTTTGATAACACAAATACTGCAGCTTTTTTTTCTCAATAATGATGTTAACAAATTACTTAAACACCGTACTTGTAATTTGACAGAGAAAAATTATCTCTCCTGCAGATCCCGCCGCAGATCGCAGTCATATGCATGTAGTTAAATGTAATCATTGTATTTTATGGTAATAGTATTATGGCATGGTAACGAGGCCTTACTACAGAACGAACAAATTAATTATTTATATTATAATCGTTAACAATCTGTTTCAACATCATATAAAAAAGGTCAAATATACAAAGTAGGTTGATAAAAGTTATAACACATGAAAACCTAACATATTGTAAGGATTTTAGGCAGTAGTAAGTATTACGAAGAATTAAAGTGGAATGTTTATACTTACTAACAAATCAAAACAAAGAAAATAATTTTACAAAAATGTTAAAACAAGATGGCCGAGTATTGGCCGGAGTCAGTGTGTATGCACGCCACCGACTTGCACAATTTGATCCTCAATAGTGACCAAGATCGCAGGACATCCTGCTGACCTAGCTTTGACGCAGCACCATCTAGCTTTAGGACCTAAATTATTGCTACGCTTGTTATATCGATGACGCCCCACTTCAATCACCGGTTTACCGTATCGAGAGTAGGTAAATACTGGCACCAGGTCTGAAATAAAAAAATAAGATTACAATTACTTGATGTATTTTTATATTGGTATTTTAAGTACATATTCATAAACCTATATTGAAGCATACATTTGAAAAAAAGACAGTAAAATTGACTTTGAAAATATTGTATTACTTCTAGTTACAGATACCTTATGATATAATTGAGATTCATATAACGAAACAGTATAAGAAAAACTGTAAAAGTTGTAATCACAATACAACAGTGAGACACTTCACCACAAACTAGTTTTTACGTGACACGGCGCGAGAAAATAGTATAAATGATATGATTATATTTAAAATATTATAAACTATGTTCTCACTAATGTAATAATTATGTATATTCATTTATGTTTTCACCAGCCTTAGCGTAACGACACACCTGCTGAAAGTTCCGTACCGGTCGTAGTATTCAGATGGCATGACACACCAAGCGTGAAGAACTGTCAACACTATGTGACAGCGGCTAACATTCAGTCGCGTAACGATTTGACGATTAACGGAAGGTTCAGTGCCGTGCTGAACGTGACGTAATTTCTACTGATGTGTCATAGGAGATTTGAAAAATACTCCCGAGCGTATTGAGCCGAACGTTCCGCGCGGAAGGTGACTCAGGTGTGTTGCGATACTTAGAGTTGAGGTATTTCGTTTCTTATTTAATTATTGACGGTTTACCAACAGTTGTTACGTATTCATTTTAGAGAGCATACAAGTGTTTGGGCCTTATCTGCACAATAGGTAAACACCACATGCAAAGGGTCATGCATCTTATAACTTTTCTTTTTACGATACTATATCTAATCGTCTACTAGAATTCTGATGTCTGTTAGTGGGTTTCTTTTGCTAAAAGCAGAATGATTATGTTCTCTATTCACACGGACGATGACATCTTCTACGGTAGTGAGGGTAGCTCGACAGCCGGTGGTGGATTTCACGCATTTCCACGTAGCTCTAACACCTTTACTTCGATGGTACTTATTGTATCTAAATCCACCTAACTGTATCACTGGGTTGCCGAATCTTGACGTCAGGAACACAGGTTCTGAAAATAAAAGAAAATATAAATTTATTTAATAGTTTTTATTTATTTGTTGTGGTATTTGTTGTGGTATTTGTAGCAGTTGCAGTTACATTGAATCTTCCAGTAATGGATCCTAGAAGCATCATGAATAGCTACCGTCACGAGTCGAGAGCATAACTAGCTTGTAGCCCTCAACTCCATGAGAGTAAGGACAGAGGGGCTGGACAAGTGGAATTCGTTCCTAAATACAAATTTCGCCATCGTTATAGTATCATTTGGTTGCCATAGTGACATAAACAATTCGATGATCGTCAACCATGTGACATATCAAAGGCTTAAACCAGTTCCATACATTTTTGAATTTAGCGATATCGGTAATCGAATGCAACTTGTCTAGGCCATGTCAACCGGTTTATTTACTCATGTGATTTCAACTATTTAGAAGCGCAATGTATGCACTTATTTACGACTTCGCTGCTTGATGTACAAAATATAAGTACAAGCTCACAGCATTTATTTAAGAAGACGAAGATATAAAATAAAACATTGATGTAATAGATTTATTATAAACTTTATTATAAAATATTTAATAACAAACATTATGGACTCAATATTTAACCCTATAATACTAATCATCGCCTGAGAGGCCGCGTTCGGTTGATTTTTTAAGAATATTTTTAAATTACGTCAATGTATTGCGGGGTGCGTTCTTGCCAATACAGTGCATCCCGTGACGCAGTGGAGAGTGTTCACGGGTTCAGCGGGGAATATGCAGGTATCGAGTTATTGACCTCACGGTCGCCTGGGAGGCGATCATTAGTATTAAAGGTAAGTTTTTTACCAATCCCGTTTCTTAGTTTTTTTGCAATTATCTCTTTATTTATTTGTTTGATAAAGCTGAGAATCGGCAATTTTTTTTCATGGATGAATCTCGATGAGAACCAGATAAAAAAATATTTGGAAAACGAAGAATCGGAAAGTGAAACTGAAGATTACGTTGAGGATTACGATTCAGACGACAGTGTGGCTGATCCTTCGTACCAGCTTGAAGATGATCTTCCAATTATATTGCTCCGAACAATCTGGATTTATCTCCTCGAACATCTCAAATACAAGCAAGCACAAGCGCCGAGTTAGAAGTCGCTCTACAAACCCAATCTCGATCCAAACTGCTGTAATTTTGATAAAATATATCTGATTTTAATATACTGTCAAGCCAAATATCTTATAATTACAATGGTAATTTTACTTTTATGTGATATAACATTTTAAAAATACTTAATTTAGATACTAGATTAGAGGCTTTATGTAACTTTTTATTATTTATTATTATTATTCTAAAGACCGTTCAAACAAGGGTTACGTATGACTTAAGGTTGATTTTAAGAATGAAATTATAATTTTAAAGAAAATGTGAATAATATGTGAATAATTTAAAGAAACAAGGTCTTTCTTGATTATTTTGTTAAATTTGAAAAAAAAAAAAAAAAAGGCTTTCTAAACACTTGTATCATATATGAAGTAGCCTCCCGAGCGATCATTAGTATTAAGCGGTAAAAAAATAAGATTAGTACTCTAGGGTCAAGGCACTTTTTGTCACAGTCATCCTTTACTCGACAGATATAAGTAACAAGTACAATATAACATAAGTAAATAAATCTTACTTAACTTAGCATTTGTTTAAACTGGTGATTGTCTAAATATCTTAAAATCCTTATTGATCTAATAAGTATATAGGCACATCCCAAAACAAATCTATATAGATGCCATTATTTAGTTTATACCCTACAAACGATTGCACCTTAAATCTATAATTATTTGTCCATTACAAAGGCACTGTAATCGGATTATTACGATACAATAATCTTAATATTCACAGCAATATATACATAAGTATGGTACAATACTCTATGCATCTAGCGTGTAAATTATTTATTGATGATTTAAATGTATGCGTGTCACTGATTTGAGAGAAAATTTCTAGGAGCCGAGAAAATGCAGTACATCATCCGTTTTAAGCTGATTTCCTATGTTGTGTGCATTGCGACGTAAGATGCTAAAAAGTGTTTCAATAACAGGCAAATATACCCTTCCACACGGCTTAAGTATCATAGTATAGCGGTACTACAATTCTTTATGCACACTCAATCAAATCAATCAGCCTATTGCAGTCCACTGCTGGACATAGGCCTCTCCCAAGATGCGCCACAATGACCGGTCTTCTGCCTTTCAGTTTTTGCTATGGGATAACATTGTTCTTGACCAGGCACTTCTGTAGTTCCTTCCGCCTCCGTTTAACGTTATGGTCATGTTCATAGCTCATTCCCAGCACTTGGTCTTCAATAGTGACGAGTTTTGCTCGACAGCCGTCGGTCGACTTGACACATTTCTAAATTGCCCTCGGACCAGTGTAGTTTGTTAACTTATTATACCTGTATTGTCCAATTTGAATTACTGGCTTGCCAAATTTTGAAGAAGTGAATATTGGCACTGGAAAATAGAAACAGATATTTATTAATCTTTGTTTTACGAAACATCAAAGTTTGATTGAATCGATTTCCAGTCTAGACCGTATAAGCGGTGTATCAGTCCTAGTTATTCGGTTCACATGCAACTTACATCACTACAGCAGACTAGCGTCTGATAAATAAATACAGTAGGCGCAATCAAAAACAAAATAATCCACTATAATAGGTGTATATTCGAGTTTATTGACAATAGGTACATAAACTTATGACAAAAGCACCTAAACGATTGTTATACCTTATCCTTTTTTAAATATACCTAATAAAGACAATAAACATTGCGTTAAAAAACCAAACATAAATGAAAAACAGTAGCAAATCAAAACAGCACAGTACAAACTTAACACCAATAGAGACGAGACATCGATTGTATTCGATATTATTATAAATTTCATGGCTTGGTGATAAAAAACATACCATAATAAAACTTAAAGCAAAACATAGTAGTAAGTATAAGCAACATAAACTAAATAAGCAATACTATTGGAAAGTATTTTTGGAAGAGAAGGTAGCCTTTAAAGATTTACCACTAGTCCGACTCAAATACATTAACTATAACGTCATCGTACGTCACAAGTCTTGCTCGACAACCAACACTCGCTTCAACACAAGCCCAGTGAGCCTTGGAAAGTAGGGACCCTTGCTTCTGTAGTATTTGTTGAAACGGTAGCGGCCCATTTGTAACACAGGATTGCCACGCCGAGACACAGTGAAATATGGAACTGAAAATAAATAAAATAGAAAAGGACTTAAACGAATCAAATTATTTCCTGAAATATTTTTACTGCTTTTTTTAGACATTTTATCTTTCGAGATCATAAACACAATTATTTCATTATTTTTCTATATTACTTACTAAAAGTGTAGATTTACCAGATAAACACAAAGGCACCGGATACCAAAGCACAAGTATTTTTTGCACTATCCTAACTTTCAGTTGGCCGCATAGCAAAGTTGTACTTAAAACTTACCTACGTTCGTACATTGGTGGACATAGCTCTACACCAGACTTTTTTCGTTTATCTATCTAACTAAAAATAATAACGTTGAAGCATAAGTTTCTTAGATCACAATTCAATAACGTTTACGAATAACACAAAATATAAATAAGTAGTTTGCAGAGGTCAGACAGGCAGTCGCTCTGTGGAAAAGCTAAAATATTCAGCCAAATCCGGTTAGACTGGTAAGCGAACCCCGGGTTGAAACTGGGATAACGCTAGGAGGATGATGACACAAACACATAGACTAAAATAAATAAACCCGTAAAGTTTATATTATATAACTAGCTGACCCGACAGTCGTCATCCTGCCTGTTCTGCAAATCCAATATGTAAGTGTCTAAACACACAATGCCGAACTTACGCGACCGAAGTTCCGCGACCGAAATTACGTTCCGACGTATTCGCCTGATATGACACGCGACTGAAATTCCGTTGCGCAACTTTATATAGTATCTTCGTCGACAATCGAACCGAACATCGGTCGCGTATAATGTGTGCTCTACTACTAGAAAAGATGCCACCGAACTTACGCGGTAACGCCCGACCGAAGTTACGTTGTAGGTAAGCTACTATAACGCAACGTAAGTTCGGCATAGTGTCAGTAATTCAAATAGCATTGCAGGCGTAATCGTGCCGAACTTGGGTCGCGTAAGTTCGGGATGTGTGTTTAGACACTAATACACACCGACTGCCGCGCCAGTTACCAGCAAAATTATATTTTCAAGCCATCCAGGAACTCTATCACAAAAGATTTCATCTGACAGACGTCCAAATTGGTCAAGCCGTTTAAGAGGTTATCTAAATTAAGATGTTCCATGGTGTTTCAATGATTATGTGATATGATCTCCTTGACGATGACCTCATCGATGGTGATCAAGGCAGCTGAACACTTGAGACTCCTGGCCTTGTCACAAATCCAACGTGTCTTCACGCCTCTACTGCCCGACCATTTGTTAAAGCGGTACTTGCCTATCACTATGACCACCTGGTAGGCCCTGTGTTTTCAGTATCCCAGTGTGGTAACCTTACCACACTGGGATACTGAAAACACAGGGCCTGAAACCAAACCAAACCTTATTTTGGAGTTTCATTAAGTAACCATCACGTTATTAAAAAGCTAATATTCTGTCAAATCTGAATAGACCTGTGCGCAAAGCTTAGGATCCTAGCCGAAAGTCTTGGTTGCAACCATGAGAGATGCAACCAGCTTACTAGAAATGTTTTGATTTATTTTAAAATGCTTTTTCCTGCATTACAGGCTTGTATATCTTCATGACTTAAGGGGTCGCCATCAACAACTGTGTTACGCAAGTAGAAAATTTTACGACATTTGGTAAAAACATAATTATGGAATAGAAAAATTAAGTGGATCTATCATGAGTAGTAGGTATACGACTCCGCCATACATTCTTCATACATGATCGTAGATTTATACATGGCCTGCAACAAGATTATTTAATGACATCTCTTTGTCATGCAACTCGATATTAAACAGATACCTAGTAGGATAGGAAGCAATTTAAAAAAAATATAGTTGAAAATGTTTATTATTATTTCCTTAAATGCATACATACTATAACGTAAATACTTTTTAAACTGCCGTGGCTCAGGTCTCCCCACAGCTCCTCCCGCCGTGGGATCTCCACCTTGTCGTGGTGGGGCTGAGGCTCAGTAACCGTGAATTGGACACCCGCGGTGAAGCTAAGAGAGATCCCGGGAGAGGACGCTCCGCGTGGGCTTAGAGGGGCCTGCGCAGGATGCGTCCAACGGTGCGGGTGCGGGGGACAGTTCTGTCTGTCCCTCGCAGTTGGGCGCGGTCGCGGGAGGAGAGGCGTGTCGGTGTTGCGTTGCCGTGCGCCCTATCTCCCGCGACCAAATGGGGGCGCACCATTCGATGCGTCGCGGTGGGGCCGCAGAGAAAGAGGAGATCCGGGGTTGCGTTGCCGTCCTCTCTATCCTCTGCGGCCGCTGGGAGTTTTGGCGTCCGCCGCCAAAACAACACCTTAATCCGCCGCCAAGGGGGTTTTGTTCTGGGTCCACCTGCCCATCTGGCGGGCCAATACCCGTCGGGGGGTAGCGATGAATGCTTCGGTGATACCAACCCTCCGACACACGTGTAACATGAGAAAGTAAAAAAAAAAGGTCACCCACATCTGTCGATATTGAATACCCTCAAAGTGTCCAACCTCAAATCGAGCACTTATGTGCTCGGTTTTGGTGAAGGTAAAGGCGATCAATTCCAGTTCGACAAATACATTGCTTATTCAGTATGTATCTTATTTATATTTTATATTCAGTCCGTCTTAATCACAGTAATCATACTTAAATACAAATTTATATTCAGTTTACAAACAAGCAGTATAATGCGATACAATATAATACTCAATTCACTTTGACTTTCTTCGTGTTTACATCTTTCTTCGTGTAACATTATATCAGACATAATATTGTTAAATTGTTTTTGTTCTTCATTTTATATAGGAACATATACGTATAAGAGCATCAGAGCAAACAAAACACATCCAAGTAATATAAAGCATCTTAAACGTACAAAAAAACCTTCTGTTTGAAGCATTCTATTAGGACAAGTACGTATGAAGAGTGGGTTCTAGAGTGGCGACCACGTACCGGACGCCGCAGCAGAGGTAGGCCTCCCGCTAGGTGGACCGACGATCTGGTTAATATCGCGGGAAGCGGTTGGATGCGGGCGGCTCAAAATCGGTCTGAGTGGAGAACCTTGGGGAAGGCCTCTAGGCTGACATGATGAGTACGTATAATGAAAAGCGTCAATTATGTATAATTTTGAATCGAGGATATTTATTCTAAAAAATCACCACCCAAGTAAATCAGAAAACATTCAGATCCCATCCTCCGGGAGCATAAGACATAATACAAACTTACGCATTACTACGTTCATTTAGCATCATCGTTATCATATAAGCCGATAAACGTCCACTGCTCGACATAGGCCTCCCACGAGGCTCTCCACATAGACCGATCTTGAGTCGCCGACATCCATCCGCTGCCCGCGAACCCAACTAGATCATCGATCCACATATCGATTATTCAGTGATTATGAGGAGTCTGTTTGATGATGAAGTCACCATATGTAACCAATGAACCGGAACACTTCAGAGTGTTGCCCTTTACACATATCCAGAGGGTCCTATGACCCCAGCTGCCCAAGGTGGGCAGCTGGGGTCATGTGGTTGAAGCGGTAGTGGCCAAGATTTATCACTGGATTCCCTCGTTGCGATACTGGGACTGAAACCAAATAAAATTAAAATTATATAAAATCACACCGAAATCTTTAGAAGCCGGTCTAAAACAGAGATATAAATTAGTCTTAAATTCAGATCCAGGAACGCCTTGAATATTTTCACTTTCCTAAATTTCACGAAGTCTGTTTTACTTAGCTGAATCACAGTCGACACTTCTGGTTAAGGGCACGCATTCATGTTCGTTTTCGCACTCCATATTCTTTATTTCTATCAATTTTTGCAAACCAAAACGAGTATAAAAAGAAAAAGAAAACATTTGTTTCGTTTTATAATCAATTTACTAAAAATATCTTGTATAGTACTATTTATAATAATTAACTAAACAGGACGCTAGTTTTTCGCATCGCTTCATGTCACTGTCATGCATTTCATAAGATCTCAACAGATCGTTGACGAGTGTTTGAGCTTCTTTCATTAAATAATGAGATAATTAAAAAAAATTACCTACCAACACCACCACGGCTACTTAAGCCACAATGTTCACATTATTTATTGCTACATATAAGTTTAAACGAGTATAACGTTTATTTTCTTCGGCATACCGTTTAACGATTGACTGCACTTCAATTTTATAGATGAGAGTTTGACCAGCCGAACACTTTCTTTTTAAATATTCCCTTTTCCAAAGAGCCTTTTGAACTTAGCTAAATCCTTCCGAATTCCCGTGCCGATCAAACGGGATCGTAGGGTTAAAGTTCTCTTCAACTATTCATGATTATGGTCATCTACCAACAACACAACGACGTTGTTCACCGTGACGACCTTGGCACGGCAGCTCAGTTGCTGTTTCACGCACACCCACCGAGCCTGCACGCTCTCTCTGTTTTGGCAAGAAGACTTCAAATTGTATCTGTGGTGACCAAGCAACATAACTGGCTTACCGTACCGAGACTTTAGATACACTGGTTCTGAAAAGAATATAATATTACAAATTATACAACAATTTAATCGAAAATTTTAATGCTGTACGAGAATGGAAGCACATAAAAAGGTAATCATTTGATTAAGAGAAAAAATGGGTGCATTTTAGTCAAAAGTATAGTAGAGAGTTTAATATCTTTCTTCTACATAGTGAACAACTACGTTTCAGTATAGATATGACCGAATAAAACCAAACTTACCTACTCACACACTTTCTGATGAAAACACACGCACTTACTATTTCAAAAATTTATCATCGCGTTACATTATGACATCTAATGATTATGATTATCATTATTCAGAACGATGATTTCATCCACTGTGATGATTTTAGCACGACACCCTTTGTGGTCTTTGATGCACACCCATCTTGCCCTGCGACCTTTACTGCCGCTCCATTTCGTGAACCTGTACTGGCCCACTTGTATCGCAGGTTTTCCGTGACGAGTCACCGTGTAAATAGGATCTAAAACATTCATAAAAAATACTAATTCTGCCTCTTTGGGTGGACGGATTGGCGCAATCGAAGCACTGTGCATCGTCCGGTGTGGACCTGGCCATCTGGCTTGCGATCATTAGATCGTGATTTCGATCCACACCCTTGTCAACTATACATCCACAGGCTAGCAAGCTTAAGCAACAAGTCAACTGCTATAGACAACGAATGGACCGTTTCAACCTGGAACGCACTACAATTTATGGAATTAAAGGCAACAATATGCATACTGTACCATCATTTAGAACTAGATTCTTTCTATCCTGCACGAACTGTTGTGTATCAGCGTCTGCTCTTACATAGCTACAATTTGAAAGCAACAATATATTCTGTTCCATCCAAGAAAGCGAGACCTTTGTGTTCCTTCTCATTTCCTCACTTTTGAAGACTATCCACTCGGATAAGTCCCAAAACTGTCTCGTATTATCCTTAATACAAATCCTAGACAAGAACCCCTTGAAAGGCATACCACCATGCATACAGCCATGCCTTAGAGACAAAATTGGGCCTGACCATATTTGCCAATATGGACGTTGGGTCAATTTCCACCGAATGGCAATTATAATGATTTGGATTCAAGTTAATGTTACAATGGGTACAATTAAATCTCAAGATCCTTGGATCGATAACAATAAAATAAAACGTCTTCAAACTAGCGTACCTATATTAGTAAAATATTTTTATTACCATTATAAACTATTGATTTCTAAACCCAAATACTTTCATAACATATTGTTATTGTAGATAGACGTTTTAAAAATAACAGCAACAAATAATAACTATCTAATGTATTAAATATTTGTAAATAGACTTGCTGGTTTGGATAAATTTACAGTATATATTATTTATGTGAGATATAACTCAGTGTTTCATAAAGACTTCACAGGTGCTATTTGTGTACCGCGGGGCAGCCTTTACAAAAATACAACCAACGAAAACTAAGAACACACCCAAACTCGAGACAATAACTTTATTGGTGAATTACAAAATGTGTTTGAACCCCTCACAAGACGTGAGGGGTTCAAAACCAAAACACTCGGCCCAGTGTTAAGCGGCAAAGGGGCCGTTTAGGCCACTGTACTATCCGTGCATTTCAACAGTATTGAATTATAAAACGATAAAAACCAACTATTTAACATATTATAAATAAACTAGAGGACGCCAGCAGCTACGCCCGCATTTTTTTATTTACTCGTTTTTGCCGATCCCGTGGGAATTTCGGGAAATCCCTTCTTAGTGCACCCCTACAGTCCCCAAGGAACATACATGCCAAATTTCAGCTTCTTGCGTCCAATAGTTTCGGCTGTAGCGTGTCTGTCAGTCAGTCATTAACTACGGATTTTATATATTAAGATGAAACATTTTTATATATCTTTAAATTCAATTGATAAACTCAGGCTTATGATAGAGTTAGTGGCAATGTGTAGAACTAAATTGTACTATTCTATCATACACAGTGACAACTGCAGCTCTGCAAAAGTTTTTCTTGACACAGAGCCATCGAATCTTAGGGCCTGCGGTACTAGAGTATTGGTTATAACGGTATGGCCCCAATATCAGCACTGGCTTCCCAAATCGAGAAGTTGAAAACACCGGTGTGAAATCTGTAAAATGATAAACAATAATTTCTTAACTTTAATACAATAGAAATATATGAACAATTGAAATATTGTGACCCATATTATTATAGTTTCCATAACCTTATAGAACCAAACTCAAGAGTTTTACTGTTCAGTTGACTACACGATGATGTGCAGTAAAAATATATCCTAAACGGAATAAGAGGCAATGGAATTTTAACTTAAAAATTAATATAACAAGGTTCTAAATAAAACAATGTATCTTAATGTAATAATATTATCTTCATATGTTCAATAAATATAGAGATCTTAGTATATAGATTTAGCTGTTGACAATATAGCCTATGGCTAAGTTGCCTCTATGCCTCTATCAAAAGTCGCTAAATCTAAGCATATAAAATATCTATGAACCCCAGGCGAACTCTCTGACTATTTATTGGCGCTTTCAGATTAGACGGTTGTTGGTGCCAGCCGACCAGTTGGTGTCGTGCGATGTAACACTGTTATGTCTTTTCATGCAAAAGCAATCGCGCGAGTTCAATGTGTGCTTCGTACTCTTGTTGAATTGTTGGACTATCTTGTGTCAAGTACTTTAACATAAAGCCGACACCAACCATGACAATTATTGAAAGCGCAAAATAATAATATTTTAGATAAATGCTACTCTAATTCTCAATATTATTTAAAACCTAATTATTTCAATAAAATAAATTAAAAAGCTGCATTACGATGCATAAATAATTTAAGTCGTTATATCATTGTAGATACGTATTTCAATAAAACATAAATAATAACCACAGTCAATTTTTACGCCTTGTCAAAGATATCAACTGCGACATGGGGGCTTTCGTTCGTAACTTAATAAGTAATTTATGGTGCAACATATCTGGGTTGTATGTGTTATAGTGCGCCTGCATGTGCAGATAGAGCTACTATCGGTGCTGTACGACATAAAATGCTACAAAGTCAACGTCTCGCGTTGATATTTTTGTGCAAGGCTTATAGGACAGTTAGTACTGAAGCTTTGCCAGTACTGGCAGGTGTATTTCCAGTCGATCTTGAGGCACAAAGACAATCAGCAATGTATTACGTGACACGTGATAACATGGATCTAAATTTTCTAGCTCCGCGCGACAGACATAAGATCGCTAGACTGTTGAACTATCAATCCACAGTCTATGACGATCTTCTTGATGAATAGCAATGTCACTGGAACACATCAACTAAGGGCCGGTTCTATGCGTCCGAGAGCGACTGGCGAGGAACTGGTTGGAGGTGGATCACTGTGTAGCCCAATTTCTTACAGGTCATGGTAACTTTGAGAGCAAGTTGTATTCATTTAAGCTAGTTGATTCACCGCTATGCCAATAATGCCAATGTTCAACATCTGGCAACAATTATGAACTATCTGCTCATCACATTCTATGGCAGTGTACTCCTTGGCAAATCGAACGTAATATCATGCTTTACGAATTTGAGGTAACTTCTGGAGTAGTGTACTATACGGATCTTGTGGCAAGTAGGACGAATTTCCGTGCGTTTAGGCGTTTCTGCCATACAAATTACTGGAAACATTAATGCTCATGTCCGTGTTGCTTATCTTTTCTCATCATTATATATCTTCGTTGCTTGTCTGCCGCTTTGTTAAGGAGGGAAGTGGATTGTTTATTTTCCAACTCCTCCAATATATTTCTGATTAAGTTCGTTGCGGGTTCCAAGACAGTTTAACTTTCCCCGGGACTTCACGAGTGTCAAAACTCGTTGTCATCAATGGTCACTGCTGCTGAACCTGGCTACACAGGTGACACAGTAGTGGGAATGAGGGTGGGATTAGTCCCATTTTTAAAATAACCACAGTCAAAATAAAAAGTATAAATGACACACACTGTTAAAATACGCATACATAGTTACTTAAAACTATAAGTGTATCATGTAAATAAGCGCATCATTAGTATGAAGAATATGATATTTTTATAAAACTAAAATCACACAATGTAGACAAGCCACTTTTATGGACGCTTTACGTCCAAAACATTATGTTTATGTGCCAATCTAAATATATTTTTATATTCATTGTTTACATAGTCAGCAACGGTAGTCGATCGATACAGAATTATAAATGTTTGCCATATACATATATTTAACCTATGGCAATGTATGGGTTATGGTTTTAATAATCACACTTTTAGTTTTAGGACGTCAATCCAAAATTCATGTATAAATAACGCATTAAATATGTATTTACCTTATAAAGAAGAGGTGCACGCAAATGTATACAAAACAAGAATTTAAAAAAGACGAATGTGAACGTCAATATGATGTCTGGGTCCCAATTTTCCTAAATAAATACAGTTTCGATATAATGCCAGTGTCATACTTACGTCACAAAAATCGTAATCTTCTATAATTTAATGAAATCGTAACGAGATCGTAAATTGAAACAAGTGTCAAAATTTGTGTCAACGACGAACTGTTTATTTCAAATTATACGATAATGACACTTGGTTATCAGAATACCGCTTTTGAGTCCATTCAAAATATGATATCAATATCATATAAAAATACGAGAATTCGGCCACTGACTAAAAATAATTGTTTCCAACAGGAAACAATTATTTTTAGTAGTAGCAACTGCAAATCATTATAAAACTTGCAAAGACATTTATAAGACAATATGATTCTCAGGCTAAATACAATGATAATGTTTTTTTTATATTGCTGACATATATTTTAAAAGCAAGGTAATTTATAAAATTGATAATTTGAGTTACCAAAGGACGAGTTATCTATCGACTAACTATCCTTTTAATAGAATAATAAATACAATAAAATAGAAAAAACTTATTTTAATTATATACATATCTTGGCAGAAATTAAAACTGGCTCTATGAGAAAATCAAATAAAATATGCGACTAGAAAATGGCAGAAAACAAATTATGTGTTTCCCAATAATCGAAATAAGTCGTGACAAATATGATTCAAAATAAAAATATAAATCACATCACCATGACAACTCTTAACTAAAGATCTCTTCTAGAAAATATTCATCATACTGTATAAGACTCAATAAATATAATTGTATTTGAGACATCAGATATAATTTAGTGTTAAATGTTTTGGGTGTAGGATGTCAACGGGTATTCTAATAAGGCGTATGAGAACCGGCTATAAGATGAACCGTAATTCATTACCACGTCACTCTTCGAAATTACTGTTTTTTTATCTTTGCCAGCCTGTGCCAGCCTGTGCCAGTGACGTAAGCACACTAGTAAATATACAGGCTGTCCCAGAAATCAACGTCGAGCCGGCAATGAGCGATAGGCCAATTAATAGTGGTTATCAGAAAAATAAGGGAAAAAATATTCATATATAATTTTAGAAAATATTGGCTTTTTAAAAAAAACGAGAAATTGACAACCAGTGACAGTCTTTCAAGCTTTGTGACCACGAATCTTGACCATCTTGACATTTTTTTGTGTAACGGGTCCCTGAATAACCGTTTTATTAATAGTAATCTAAGCTCGATACAAAAAGGCCTCAGTTTTAGAAAAAACATCATTTTATGTGCAACCATTACGCAAAAAAGATTACATCATCCATCTTAAATCTTTAAAAGATCATCCAAAAAAGTTCGTTATTTGGCGTACGTCGCCTAAACTATAAAAGATAGAACCATAAAATGTTCTAATTAATTAAAGACCTCAAAAATATCTACACAAAAATCCGCGACACACTATACCTAACTTTTTCGGTTTAAACACGGCAACCATATATTTTATTTAAAAATCTTGAATTTATTAGGACTTCATTTAAACGCATTTATTTTACACATGTCATTACTCCTTATCAAAATAAACTATTTTGTCACAAAGTACTGTTTATGAAGATAATATTTAGTCTGTAATTAATTAAAATTGGACGTTTGGTTTGAAAGTTAGGGCGAAATCAATGTAGGTATACATACTCTATACACATAAATAAAATTGGAGTGTCTGTTTGAAATGTTAAAATAACTGCTTTTTACTTAATGCATATGGATGTCTACACGGTACATATACTGAAATGACATTTATTACAATTTTGGTCTGTCTGTCTGTTGGTCTGTCTGTCTGTCTGTTCTCGCTAATCTCTGGAACGGCTGGACCGATTTTGACGAAACTTTTACTGGCGGATAGCTGATGTAGCAAGGAGTAACTTAGGCTAAATTAGCCGGGTACGCGAAGTAGTTCCCTGAGAACGCGGGTGAAACCGCGGGAAACAGCTAGTCTAAGGAATAAACTTAACTGTCCGATCCTCGGCCAGAAAACTGTTTATTTGACCGTTAACTTCAAGTTGACGTTGGTCATAGGTTATTTTGTGCGTGGTATTTATTACGAAATAGGGAGAATATGTATATTTTTTTATATTTTCTTATTATTATATGGAGAATTTGCAGCAATCGAAGGGAGGCCATTACAAAAGAATAGTTATAATAATTGACCTAGAAGTAAAGAAAGAATTGTAAAATCGCAGCCCGATCATTTTAATATTTTGGATTCAATGGAGAGCTGTTATTTCAAATATTAAATTATACTACAGATTACTACACACATATTTGGCATAAATATTAAAGACTAATATTTTAACACTTTCTATTTGCCAACGCACTTGTCCTTATTAGTTACCTACCGCATCAGTCTTTTTATTTTATAAGTATATTTTTCTATTAAACTTAGTAAAAGTAAAAAATCTCTTTAACCTAAAACCTAAAAATTTAAGGAACGCTGTCTTTTTTTAATAGCATTAATATCATAATATATTTTTGTTTGAAAACGAACTACACAACACTCACAAATTCGCGAAAATACCACGGTCCAAAACATACTTCGACCTATCCGTAGAATAGAGTTCCTTGTGACCATAGACAAAATCTCGTTAATGAAAACCATAATTTCGACAGTTAAAAGAGCAGGACAGGAAATAGAAGCTATATTTCCTGTCTTGCTCTATTAACTGTCAAAATGATGGTTGTCATTATTTCGGTTTGGGGTTTGTCATGTTTGTATAAGTCGACTCATCCGCAGAACATAGTCCGACAAGTCTATTTCCTGTCTTGCTCTAATTTCCTGTCCTGCTCTAACATGCACTTTTCTGATATATTTGTGTTTCAACTCTCTGAAGGTAGTGACGGGTACGATATTGTTATTCGGTCAGATAGTTGCCCACGGAATAAAAGACTTTTGAAAATATGACACAAGTTTAAGGCGCTGTCCTAAGCGACTGTTTTGGTAAATGAGGGGGTGAAGCAGGGGAGGTGAAGGGAGCTTAGCTCCGTCTACTGCGGGGCGCCCCCCTTTATTCTCGTCGCGTGCGGCCGTATTCTGGCGACATCCGTGTTCCAATATTTCAAAATCGCAAGCAAAACGTTTTAGTATATTGAATTGAGATACTGATATTAAAATTTATATTACATACATCAATCTGTTTGTATAATATAGGCATAGCGCAATTTTTGTTCTCAGTGCAGCCATGAGCAAAACTGGTTTACATTAGACGTTATAGGTATTAAATGTTGACGAAAGTAGGTAAATACCTACGTGCCATAAAATGATAAAAATAATTAAGTCAGTTCCATGTATGGAGAGGCCATTATTATGTTTGTTTTGTTTTTGTATAAAAATAGTGAAGCAGTTCATAGAATACCTACATCTAATTCCATTCCTGCCAGTTTTCAAATTTGTTTTGCAATAAATTGGCTGTGACATACGGGCGGACAGACAGACAGACATTGCGAATCTATAAGGGTTCCGTTTTTAAAATTTTTGGCTACGGTACCCTAAAAAACACAATACTGCTCTACTAAGCGCAAAAGCCGTATCTCAACTAAAGCGAGTTACGAGATAATTGAAGTTTAGTAAAAGTTGATTTCTTTTATTTATTTATGGATGTTTATTGTTATTATAGGTATAATTATTATGGTAAAGGTTTCGAAATACGTCGCCGTTTTTAGGGGTTGTGAGTGATTGGAGAGGGAGCAGGGGAGGTCTTGAAACCCCCCTCACTTGCCGGAAATACTTGGTTTCCTCTGAAAAAAAAAATTCCAAACATCGGTGTGTATGGCACTGCCAACTTCCACATTCATCACACTAGTTTAATAAACTAAGGTTGTCGGAGCCCTCCTAAGGGCTCCTATTTTCGGATTAAGGGTCAAAAGAGAACCTAACATAACCTATTTATTTACTTATTACAGTCGCACCTAACCCAAGGCACTCGAAAGCAATGACGTACAAATTTGACATAAGCTGTCAATATGATCATTCCAAGATGGCAGTTTTGCGTTTCGTTTCACGTTTTTCACATAAAACCTAAAAATTACATTTGTAAAACTGTACTAAAGTATAAAAACTATGTTCCGTTTTGCATAATTGCCGAAGTATTTATGAAATTTTGGAAATTGTTTAAAAATATTTAGACGCAACTCGGGCAGCCAAAATTACTTTTAGGGGATTAAAACGAACTACCTTAAGCCTCCTACACTACCAAAATCCTCAAAATCAGGCGACTCCTTTCGAAACCCAACCCATTATTATTTTTCAAAATAGATGAAACATCAAAAATATATGTGGATATACCTTATTCATGAGATACTGATATGTCGCTCAGAAAATTATAGAATTAGAATTTGAGTTACTGCTTTTTCATTAGCTCTCGTCATACATGTTTGTATGGAAAAATATAAAAAAATTATTTCGCTTCAAATATGTGTTGTTTCAAAGAAAATAAATATTAAAAGATATTTATTTATATTCATTTATAATTTATTAACGAAATACAGAGTTTACAGCTCATCAAAAGTTAGCTGTCTGCTACAACCCGGCAGGTTTTCTTTATTCTCATCGAATGTGAAAGGCAGTGTGTGAGGTGATAAGGCTTCAATACTTATTATTTGCTGTTGTTCACGAGGCACAGTTTCATTTACTTTTCTTTTACGGCTTGGTATTGTAGAAATTTCAAGCACTGATGAAACATTTTCTTCTCCGTGATCTCGCAATGCCATCCCTTGAGCTTGACGAGAATCAACAATTTCAGGCAACTGCCAATTCATATAAAACGCCACAAGTTTTTCTTCTTCCAGAAAACATCATCTCTTTCTATAATTTAAATTTTAGTGGTATACTTTCGCCACTCCACACAGCAAATAAACACTTTTGTTTGCGTGTAACGTGGAGTTGCCCCTGAATTTGGTAATAACAATTACAATATTTGTTTAGACTAATTAGTTCACTTTTTATCATGTTTTCATATTTGTATTTTATTTGCTCTTATACTATTCTCCAGGCCATTCTTATAGGCAACTTTAGAACATTAAATTTCCACAATCGTGTTTGGACCTATTAATTCATCTGGCGTGGCACCAATAATCGAATAATCCACAAGGCTCGATTGTTACATTTTCTTGCTTCGACAGTTGTTGCAAAGCCAGTTGTTCATTTTAGATTCCATGCGCAACTGATTTTACATTGCAAATATTTTATTTGTACAAAATATTTTTTACTAAGTTGGCTTTACTGCTGTTATCTCTTCTTTTTACCACTATACAAAAATTTCAATCTGTCAACATATTCTTACGCAATTCGAACCAGTCACTGCTATCCCTCTTGTAATTTTTGCTTATCACTACGGAATTTGAGTCAAATTTGTTAAAAAAATTGTTTGGCATTTCTTGGCTAGCTCTTGAACAGATCGTGTTAGAAATGACTGAAGTCAAATGTGTGTAAGACGTTGCAGAACTGTTATCTTTAACTTCACTGTAATTACAATAATGATAATTAGTTACGTACTTTATTATAAAAAAAAATCTATATCTTGTGTTATAGCAAACAGAGAAGTCACCTTCTTACTTATAAATGATTGATTTTAGAAATTAAAAAGATATTAGATGTACTGAGACATACCTAATAGTTTATGAATAATCAAAGTTTTACCCGATGTACCTAAAAAGGTTTATGTTCAAAACACAATAATACAACATTCGTTACCACTTGTGTGTGGATTGCGGAGCGCCATATTAGCGCTGTCATCATTATTGTTCGCCGTGGCGGCATCTTAGCGCTCCAAGCGCTCTGACAAGCTAATGAATTTGAAATTTTATCTACTCATGTGATATAGGTACATAAAATGATTCGATTTTATGTTATGACTCTTTCAAAAATTGAAAACTGTGGCAGCTATGTATTGTGAGAATAATTTATATAATTATATTATGCATAATCGATAATATATAAGTAACATAGTTAGTCATAAAAGACTCTTATGAAAATAATTTGTGTAAAAATGTTACATATTTCATAATCACTTGGCCATGGATGAATTTCTATTTTATTACGACGCTTTCTTGTACAAATCCTTCGTAGAACTTCATTTCTCTAATTGTCCATATTTTATTCTTCAAATTATATATTTATAAGCACAGAAGCAATAACACATTAAACGCAACAAGAGTATAAACTTAGTTCCTAATTATATGTGCCCATAGTTACATGAAAAGCCTATTTGATTCAAAGTATTCAGTCTATAACATAAAACATGAAATTACGAACTCAAATCGGCGTATTATAATAACAAGCAGGTTTACGTAAAATTTCGTGCAGCGGAGACGCAAGCGACATGACCTATCTCTCACAGGGCTCATAGCCGAATGATGAGGTCTGGGCGGGGCGTAAAGTAGCAACTGACACTCAGTACACCGCTTATGCTAATAAGGTTTAAATTGCTGAAGCGTTTGATATTGATGGGATCTACCGAGCGTCAAAATCATAGACGTTTGGCAGATTTTATTTAATTTTACAAAATATACACGTATAATATGAAAATAAATAGGGTAATTCTTTAGTTCATTAGATTTCCTACAATAGTATCAAATAAAATATGACAGCTTACGATCAAAATATTGCAAACAGTGAGACGAAAGATTATTTTCTGCCTCGATTTTGTGATTTTATTACAGTGATTCTATTTTACGTACATGAAAAATTCTTTCAAAAGTCTTTTGTTCAGACTTTTGACTTTAAGCTCTTATTTTTGCTAGTTTGTAATATGTACCGTTATGGCTAGATGCGCGACGAAAAATTAGGTGTTTCACGGCTTCTGATGTATAACAGCGCCTTAAAAGACTATTAAACGGCCTAATAAATTTAGCAGTGGTTAGTAGTTATTCATCTCTTTAACTGAGGACTGAAAAATTGGCCCTAGTAGACTACACCTAACATTAGGTAGAAAAAAATGTAAACCAATTGAAAGTTAATTATTTTTATCACTTAACTTGCTATGGACCGTTTGAATACGAATGCTATAATATAGTGACACTATTGTGCCGTGTGTGAGCGAGACAGACAGTGATAGTATTGACGTTCGGCTTGACGTTGATTTCTGGGAAACCCTGGGAAACACATTCTTTGTATCTGTACATCGAACTCGCCATACCTAATTGCAAGTCTAATTTAAAAGCAAAGCCGTACTAAAGTAATAGGTATAACATGATTGTTTCTCACATTTGCGTATGATAGTTCTTAGTCCTAACAATGACGTTATCGATAGTTGTGATAGTGGCTCTACATCCCTACTGGTTCTTCACGCAGGTCCATCGAACTTGAGCACCTTTGCTACCACTCCACTTATTGTACCGGCACTTTCCTACAATGATTACGGGATTGCCGCGTCTTTTCAAACTTGCATGTCATGTAACCTGGAAAAAGATAGTGTAGTTGTTTTAGTTTAAACTGTACATACGAATTTGTTGTGGATAGGCTTGATAAAATAATAAAATAATGTGTAATTTAAAGTAAAATAAACAACAGTACAAACCTTAAGCATGAAGATATTGAATACCTACCGTAAACAGCAATAAATTAGTTCTAAACATTTTGCGGCAAATTCAATACCTACCATAAAACAGGTAAGAACATAATAATTGTTGTTACGAATATTTCACTGACTGGCTCGATGGTCTCGCGGCATAAATGTGCACGTGGGATTGAGAGGTCTTACGTTCGATTCCCGGGTCGGGCAAAATGTAATTGAGTTTTTCCTCTAAGAAATTCTTAGTAGCAGCACGGAGACTGGTAATGTACCCGGTATGGCAATAGCTACCCCATATGACGTGGGACTAAAAATAAATCTGGCGAAATGTGGGTGTAATATTTAAAACTCTGCCTACCCCTTCGGGGATACAGGCGTGAGACTATAAATAAATAAAAAACTAATATTTCACACAAATCATTATAATATTTACAATTTCTGAACCACACTTAATTATAAACTAGAAATAAATAAAAAGATCTTAAAAATTCGTAAGCCTTGAAGAAATCCATAAAATAAGAACTACTTACTCCAAATTGAAATGCTTTTAGTGTACCATACAGAACGCTACGAAACCCAGCAAAAAATTAACAAAATTCTACTAAAACTTTACACTCTGTGGTACCTATGTAAGTCATCGTCATCGACATCGGGTTCCAAGGCGTGCGTCTTGGATCGCAAACGAGACAGAGATGATGAGAATTTGACGTCACCATTATGAATGATTGTGACTATTAGACACCTTGTGGATGACATCATCAATGGTATAGATCCTGGCCTTACATCCCGTTGACACCCGTACGCATGTCCATCTAGCCCTGTGCTTGGTGCCGCCACTTGACTGGTTGTAACGGAACCCGCCAGATTCTATCACCGGTTTTCCGTATCTTGAAAGCAAAAACCTCGGTGCTGCGAACGATTTAAAAATATCAACATCGAAATTAGGCCAGTAATTTCACCACTATTACTTGTTCGAAAATCTACATGACGTAACATACAATACACATAATAATTATACTTACCTACATTATATTTGAATATTATGACCACTTTGTCGCCTACGTCCATGGATTTGGTTTCTAGAGATAGATATTTGACATAAGTTCCATACAAAATATGTCAAATATCGTACTCCGGTAGGCAAATCCATCAAATAAATAGAATATTGGTAACGGGCGTTAGAGGTCAGATGACGGCTGATAATGATAACCAACATTGCGAAAAAAAGTTGGCAGATGTATCTCTACAGTTGTATTGTACAGGTAAGACGGCATGATTGTGGCATGCAAATTGGCATTTTCTGGAAAGTAGCATGGAAATGGTGAAATACACATGCAGCAAACATAATGAAACCTCCCTGACCACGACCATTGGAAGCCGGTCGAAAGACACAGGTATATAATATAAAAAGTAAAATAATAAAATTAAACAGAACCAAACAATATATTATGAACAATAAATTAATGAGTGTGTTTGTGCAATATTCTGTGTATCCTATCTTCGAGTAAAATAATAGTATTTCTGCACTTATACTTGCTGCGGGCTTTGTTGCAAACCCACCGGGTCATGGGCGGCCTACTCATAGCGTGTCTTGCGTAACGGTGACCCTGATAACACAGCACTGGGTTCCCCCAACGACACGTGGTGTAGGAAATATCTGTAACATAACGCACAGAATAATTAATAGTACTAACGTCATAACGTAACAAGAGAAGTACCAGACCTAAATCGAAAAACGACACCTTAAAATAAAGACAAAGTTCTGCCAAATGTGAAGAAAGAGCGACATGAGTGTCGTCCTGGTTCATTTCGCAACCCCACAGTGTGACTGCTATTTTGCTTATCTGTACACTGTATGTATTATTTTTTTGCATTATTGACTGACAAAGAACGCACATCCAAAATCTGAAATTTGGCTGAATTATATGTTCATTGGAAGCAGTAAAAACTAATTTAATAAAGGATTATTGTTGACTAATTAGTATACAGTTAAGGTAAGCACCAGGTGACGAATTAAACACCCGCTTAAAACACTTAATTTCTTTTTAATAACAGCAATAAACTTTAAAGTAGTAGCTATAGTACATGACACATTTAATCACAGCTCTGAGACAAATGTAAATAGGCATATTTTATTACAGTTCCATATTCAAATCCACACAATCGATTGTAAATTAACCAAACAATCAGGTAACTATTATTAAATATAAGCGTAAATATATTTTTTTAGACAATATATTTCTCTATATTTGTATTTAACGTGGAATGTAAACAATTATATTATATACAGATAAAGTACCGAAATTAATGAATACAAAATTAATGCATCTCCTTGCGCTAAATTAACTTTATTTAAAAGTTCTAAGCACTTAGCTCTAATACTAATCTATTAATTTAAACTTTGGTGGTCACTATTGCATATTGCCTTTTGGGATGTACATATACTAGCAGAGGACATTCGTTATCATGGCGCTTCGAGCAGCTTCAGTGCTTGGTAACAAAATATTGGATACTCGAAACAAACGTTAGTGGTAAATATCTCAAAAGACAATATAACATCCTAATGTTGATGATTATTGAACATTCTAATGATCTGGTCGTCCACAGTGATGACGGTGGCCCGACAGCCAGCGGTCTTCCTGGTGCAAATCCAGCGGATTTTTGGCTCCCGAGACGAACTATGGACTCCGTATCTATACTTGCCCATTAGCAGTATCCTCCTGTTACTCCATGTTTTTATGATGCTAAATTCTATAAATGAATTCGACGGCAGAGTAAAAACTTAAAGAGAGTAACTTTTTATTTGTGGAAATATTTGCTAAATTACAAAGTAGTAGCTAATCTTTACTGTACGGGTATTTTATACTATTTTTGTTAAGATATGCTTCAATAATATTCATACACTGATACACCGATTTCAACAAAATCCTTTATACTTATATAAATCTATAAAATACCTACGTAAGAAAGACAGTGTTGAAAAGTTCCTTTAAGCTAGTTTTATGTTTTACGTGGGGTTTATTTACCCTCAATATCTTCACCTAAGCACAGAACTACCTAAGGCGTTAGGATACGTAGATCAGATGTCTGTTAATCTGTTAATATATCAATTACAGTAGAAATAAGTCCAGCTCCAAAGCAAAAGTTAGTGATTAAAACTGTAATAAACCTAAAATGATGATAATAGTATAAAGAGCTATAACATTTAGAGACACAGGAGGATTGTTCCTGATCATTGTTACATGAAAGCCAACATCCCTACGTCCCAGGCTTTAATATCGACCACCCAACTTAAAAGAACCTTCAGTGGCAACTAGCTAGCTATCAACTGGTAAAACAGAAACTATTCTTTATTAACAGTATGGTGATTACTTATTTCGGAAAAGTACAAGGTAAATAAAACACCATTAAGCATATAAAAATAAACTATGTTTCAAATGGACCTCACGCAAAATATGACACATTTGAGAATAAAATTAAAAACATTCAAACTTAACCAAACAAAAAATTATGAAGGAACTTCTCTCAGTTTCTTTGCACCCAATGTATATTTATTTATTTTATATATTTATACACTGACCTGTGCACAGGTTAAATGTATATCTAAAGAAAGATTCTATTTCTCATACAATTTTATTAAACGGGTCTTGTTTTACTTGCGATACTTATTTATTTATGGTAAAAATATCTCCGGACCAACACTAACATTAGTCGAATATCGCGATTAAGACCCGTTTTAATAATATTATTTATGATGTATCCACATCGTGAAAGTTTTAAATCGATTATTCTATTTCTAAAAAGCCTTATCTTCTGAGTAGTAGTAGTAACTTATGAATAAAATACATATTTTGGTCTCCATGAGCGACAAGAATGATTTGACTAATTTACCTAATAACTTCAGGTATATCATTGGCGAAAATATGCATGAAATATCCCTTTACTTATATCCTATATCCAGTAAGTAATATGTATAAGCACCAAAAATAAAAACATTAAGACAAATACATCATCGCACTTGTATCATGAACTTTGTATTTCACCCACATTACGCCCATGTCACTTATAATAAGACTCCATCCAATCTAGCAACTTATACCAAATCAAGTAGTAAGCAAATTAGTTAACAATTATTTTATATCTAGATTATGACACTATTGAATAAGACCAAAATATATTAGACTAACGTTCGTCACATTATGTGATTTATATTTTTTTATGAAATGAAGTAGGCACACAGAAAGCGAATTAAGTACAAATGCAACATACTACCTTATACAAAAACACAAAATGCTAACTAATTTAACTTACCTCTTCTATGTGAAATATTTTCTTTAATAGTTGTCAATTTGTCACAAAATGTTTCGTACCAAGAACATTTTATATGAATTCCAGCTAAGCTACTTTGTATGCCAGCGTCAACTATAAATGTATATCACTTTTTGCTATTATTGAGGAGACATGGATAAATTAGTTACCTACGTATTCAACATTGTTAACTAAAAATAAGAAAGACAAACACTCTGAATCTTATAACTACGAAACTTGTATATCTACCCTGTGCAAAATCATATACGTGGATATATCTCAAATAAGCAAATATATTCAAAACGTCACCATACTGTTGCACTAGAGCGGCTCTTTTATAATAGTGGTAATGAAAAAGATAAAAAATAAAAAAAATGAATTAATGCATGTTATAGGAATGCTTTCACTTAGTTGAAAAAGCGATGATTGCACAAATCCAACAAACAGCCTTTCAATTAATAGAACAACGCTCTTTAACATATTAACTATCAAATCAACCAACAAACTCACATTTTATACCACGTAACATTTGTATATCGCCCTCACTTAAACTTGAAAACATGTTAGTTTTTGTTTTGTACCTAGTCATTACTGAAATTCTTTTACAGTATTTACGTACGTAATTCAAAAATTAAACATTTTAATTCAACCTTTTCATAGCTAACAGTTTCAGAAAAATATGAAATACCATAGTATCACTTATCACTAAATAGCAAAGAAATAGAACTATAACTATCAAGTTCGACACTTAGAACTAGACTATTAAGAAAACTAAACTAAAAACGTCATTTATGATTATGATCCCTGCATGTCCCGATAATGACGTCATCTTTGGTGAAGAGTGTTGCGTTGCATTTCCTATAGTTGCACAACCAACGTTGTCCATGCCTAGAGAAGGTATGCTTATAAAACTTGTGTTCACCCATCCAGATGAACGGCTTCCCCTTTTTAGTCGTACCAAACACGGGCACTAAAATAAAGCAACATAAATCGTGCGTTTAGGGGATGGGAGAAACAAAAAGAAAGCAATAATAGATGGGGAAAAATAAATAAAGTGAAAACAAGATATTTTATATGTGGTGCAGATGAAGAGATCTTAATAGTATTATTATTATTATATTTTAATAATGATCATCATGAATCACATTAGTACTATATAACAGATAAAACAGATAGATTAGAATTACAAATGAGTTGGGTAATTATGTAACTTTACCAATTTGCTACTTTATCAATTTACTAATGAATAAATATCATGTTTAGCTGTGGATAATCTAAAAAATGATGACGATCTTCTTTATCTTCGATATAAATAAGGACAGTTATAACTAAGATCGAAACAGAGCCTGATTCCGGTCTGACATTTGTTGTGCGCTCTGGTTACGGATTTCAGTCTAATACCAAAAGTACAACGCAGTTTAGCTTATCCTAAGCGAAATAGACAGAATTTATAAAAGCTTTCCATTTATGCCCAATCAAACGAAATTAAGTAACAGAAAACCAAAAACCCATCAATATCAACGTTTATTTATTAATTTCTCTCAACATTTATTTTTCAAATATATTTCACAACAACGAAAATTAGCCTCAAAATTTATATTGGATACCAATTCTACACCAAAAATATTCGCGAACAGGACAGGAACTAGATATATGTACATGTACAAGAATTAATAATAGTCAACTTCTGGTAGAGTGAGTTGTGTACTTCCAAAACTTTTAAGACCTTATTTCTTCATAGTATTTTCAGCAAAATCCATGTGAATCATGTGTTCCCTTTAAGGTCTTTCTAAAAGGTCATTTCTCAAATTCTTTATTGGACTCTTGGTACAGGAGAGTAATTTTCCTTTCGTGCTGTGTATATGAACTGAGATCCAATATTTGATGGCGGTGCTTTCCTTTATTACTTACCCTTGCAAATTTCTTTATGAAATACAGGTTTATTAAAAGTATAGGTATTTCACCAATATTTTCATTAAATGACACTGTATAGACTCGTTAATTAACATTAGTATAAGCATATTATCTGCTATTTGCTTCTCTTACGGCCGGTTTCAATATTCGATCCATCCATGGATTTTGAGATTCGAGGTTCGTGATTTACATATTTTGTGTGGAGCTTATGTCAAAAACGAATCTAAAAAAGGTTAGATCGAATATCGGATTCCGTAGTTACTCGCTTCCTGTTTTTACCCGTGGCGTGTCGTTGAATGTGCCGCTAGTTTGGTCACTGCCGTATTATGTGTAAGATATAGTTGTTTCTTTTGATTGCACAATCTCTGACAACTTTTTTATATTAGCTGTTCCACTTTCAGCTTTACAAATAATATTATTTTTAATTTTAGCTTTGGTTTCATTCGAGACGCTGCTTTCGTGGCCGTTCTCGCGATTATGCGAACTGTTAAAGGACATTTATCTTTATCAAGATTTCAAACAATTTTACTAAAACGGTTCTTACACGCGATATTTAACTATTTTAAGGTATAAATGCCTCTGTTTAACCGACGTTTCCGCCAGTTCAATACATATATTACTGTTTTGGTCGTTTTAATAAAATGATGTATTTATATACATTTCACGATTTGTAACGTGAAAGTTTATAATCGAATATTTTATCAAGATAATTTAGCTGAGCTTTGTCGTGATTACGGAACAGTACTCAAAGGTCATCGTTTGAACTAGTCGGGATATTTACTCTATCAAATTGATTTACCATTAACCTAAGTATCTTCTATGTTTTTATAGAAATTATTTGAGTATTCCTTCCAATTTTTGCGAGCTAGATTTTTTTCAAGAGCCGACATTTCAGATACTAGTTTATTTTTGGCTGATGCCCTCCTTTTTAAATACCTTTCTCTTCTTTTTTTTTATAGACCTCTAGTCTCTGAGGGTCGTTCTTAATTTTGTCGTATCTTATTTATTCAGCTATTTGCTTCTTTGTTAATATTTCTTCTTTAATCTGTTTACCTATTAACTTCGCCATTATCCCTGTGCAACAAAACATAATATAAATTATTTAGTTTAACACGTAAATGTTCACAATTAATTAAAATAATGTCTTGGCAAACTATATTATTTTATTCGTAGTTTAATGTTTTAATGCATAATCTTGTAAATAATCTAGCACAAAAACAATATTTTACTATAAACTTCAAAAAAATCTAGAAGCTTCTAAGTATCATGGATCGCACTTAAAAATAGGACCTTGAGACCGGTTTCCTGTAAATAATTGTACCTATTGTGTGACATTTATATAGTTCTTCGGAAGGAGAGGCCATTTATGTTCGAAAGGCACATAAAGCCGCCGACCCCAATTATTGTTTCAGGGCAATCCGAAACCAAAATTGGACAAATATTCACAAAGAAACAAAAGGAACAGAAATTTGCTATCTCTACTGATAACGGAGCCACATTCCTTGTCGACCACGCTGCTGGGCTGGCTAAACAAAGCACATAAATAAATAGAATATATATTCTTTTACTATTTCGAATGGCTATATCATACGGTAAATAGCCTAACCACTATATTCTGTTTATTTTACAGAACAGGAACCTAACATGGAATCGAGGAATCTCTAAAAATTAAACAACATTTATAATAAAATAATGTATTTTACAACTAATAGGAACCATTGTTTAGTCCTGTCATTTTCAATCCACGGATGATGGAAGTAAAAGACACATTTGAAATTAAAGTTCCAATCCCTGTAATAACTCCTAACTATTCAAAATGTACTATAACAGTTCAAATATATTTACATTTTATAAGGCACATTAATACAAATGGGTACCAGACTTCAAAAAAATAAAAAGCAATTACAATTGAAGCAAAAATAAAATGTTTTCTGCTTAATACGAGCCTCTGCTTGTTAACTATCTATTATTACTAAATATAAAAGGATTATAATAAAAAATAAAAGTAATGCATAGCTATTGAAATAAGAAATAAGTATGACCTAAATGCTCTGCAGTGAAATCAGAAATCGAGAAACACTACACTGTTATCTATATTTATATCTACAAGCCTCGTCTTTATTGACACATGCCACATCAAAGCCAAGCCTGTGTTTTACTACTCCTGTATCTAGGAACATGGGTTCCTTTCATAACGTATCTTAAGTAAAAAAAGTGGGAAATTGTGTTTGAAAATATGAAAAACTCACAAAGCTATTTTCTCTAGCTCATACATACACCAAGTCATACAATAAAGCAATAAACAAAAATCTTAAATAAAGATAACCATGCAAAAAAAAGAACAAGAACTAATGCTGATGTTCATTGGTTGTTTTGACAATGACGTTATCGACAGTTATAATGGCGGCTCGGCAGCCATTGTTGACTTTAGAGCACGCCCATCTTCTACGACGCCCGCAGCCGTACACATGTGTCCGAGAGAAGCGATAAGGGCCAAGCTCTATGACAGCGTTACCGAAGCGACTCTCGCCGAAGACAGGGGCTACGGAAACAAAATAAATAATATTGAAAGAAGTAGTCTTAAAGAAAAATTTGGCTCTTTAGAATCCTACTATTTAGTTTCTACTATACAGAGGCCTCTTCTTACTCGCACTTTGAGAAGGGTTAGGCCATAATCCACTACACTGGTCAAGTGTGGATTGGCAAACTCCACTCATCTTTCGAGAATATAACGTAGGTTACCGCATAAAGTTTTCCTTCACGTCACCAAGCAACAATTGAATATGCACATAACTTCCAAAAGTCAAAGGTCACAAGTGTGGATTTCATGATTAACCAGGGTTCGAAAATATCCGATATTTACTATAAATATCAAAATATCGGATATATATCAAGTTTGATATATATCAATTTTGTATGAAAGTCATATTGTTATTTCATTGTATTATTACTATTATTTATGAATATTATTTGCAGATGTGTTTCATAAACAAACTAAAATGATCAAAAAATAAAAAACTGAAATGTTTTTAATGTTTTATTCATTTGAGTACTTAAAATCAGACAAATTAAATGCATTAATTGTGATACAATAATATACAAATGAAACCAAAACACAAGATCTTCTTTTACATTAGGCAAAATCAACTAAGAAACATAAAATCTTCTTTGAGATCAGGCAAAATCAACTAAAAACATAAAATCTTATATATAAAAAATCAACTCAAAAATATTAAACCTTTTTTTATAATTGTTTTGCCATTTTTAGATTAGAACTTACCATTAGGGAGTATGTTTTAACTCTACTCCCACGCCATCTACATTTGGGAAGTAGAAATACAGTAACAAACGCAATAATACTATTCTTTTTAAACCATTTTTGTATTGCAATATATCACAAAAAAACATTTGATATATATCGTCGAATCGAGGTTGATATATATCAGATATATATCGGATATATATCTTGATATATATCCATTGATATATATCCTCGAACCCTGTGATTAACCCTGTTAGTCTCTCATACATTTCTATTATTTTTCATGTAATGTCGTAAGCATTAAAACGAAACCATTAAAAAAGGCTAATTTTGATTGAAATAAATTTTATTTAAATATTGCATCTTATTTTCTAGTACATTATTGTTTTTATACCTAATAGATTAAAATGTAAAATGAGTACATTTTGCATTTGTTATATGAAACAGGACAGACGGTGACAGAACACAAAACACATTTGCCTGAGAGCACAATGCTTGTGTAACAATACGATCAATCTCAATTCTAACAAATTAATGAACCATACAAACCTAAAATAATACTGAAAACAGTAGCGTCAGCAACTCGACGTATAGTTTGTAAAGCTGTGAGTAGGTAATTATGAATTGTTCTATAAAGACTTGATCGACGTTTTATGAGTGGTTGTTATCCTTTTTATGATGTATGATGACATTGTCAATAGTAGAGATAGTTGATCGACACCCTCCAGGAAACTTGACGCAAGTCCACCGTTTTTTCAAGAGCTGATTCGAACTGTTACTAGCACGATTGTATCGGTACGGGCCGAAATTGATCACCGGGTTGCCTTTTCTCATCGTACCGAAAACTTGATCTTAAAACAAAACTATTGTGATTTTGGTAACATTCGATCCATTTATAGCGCTTTTGTTTGTATACACAGGGAAATTTCACTTACTGAGAAATTATCTCTCTGCATATAACCGGCAAACGTGACATATTTTTTGGGAAATAACCGTAGCACCTAATTAACGCCACGTTTTCAATTCGATCTTGATAAATACAATATTATTTACTTACTGTTTCCTTTGTGTAATTATTTTGACTACAGAGGCAGTGGCTTTAATAAGCACAAAATAATCGAAAACGGTATAGTTATTTATAATAATTTATGAAAAATAGCGGTTCTTTTTATATTTCGGTCTTTATTTTAAAACCGAACACTTAAGTCCTAAACTAAATTTAATTAAAATACATAATTAGTTAACAAGTCCCACAAAAAACATACTATAATAATACATTCATACAAAATTTTAAGACTGACGATTCCAGGCGGCTTTTCATACAACATTTGAACTGCTACCTTGTCAACATCAGAAAATTAAAACCAAACCAATAAATGAAAATACCAATTCTAACAAGGTTATGTTAGAATTGGTATTTTCATTTATTATTTTAACGAATGTTAAATAATTCATTTAATTTGGGTTTTGATGGTCCAAAATAACAGCATTAAGATTTCACAATTTCAAAGTAAGCTATTAAATGTGTACCAATATTTATTGGATATTATCTTATTCCAAAGACCGACAAATTATTATTCTTCTCCATCAATGATTATGCTCTGCTCTATGATGAAATATCACACTTTCAACTGTTATAATGGTGGATCTACACCCAGTCGATTGTCTTGTGCACACCCATCGAACTTTAGGCCCCTTGGCATTACCAGCACGGTTGTATCTATAGGGCCCAACTATAATAACGGGATTCCCAGCTTTGGTTGTACTGAAGATGGGCTCTGAAAAAGGAACAATAATTTATCACGAACTCATATAGAATATAATTGAGATATTTCAGGAATGGTGTCTAACAAAATATATGCTACTGGCTTTAAGAAAACAAAACATAATAACCTACACATGTACAATGTATCCTCGCTAACCTCAAAAGCATGCCAAAGATATCAATTCTCCGAATGTTACTGAGATAATTTCCTAATAGGGTAATCTATCAGTTGATACCTCCGACCTAAATTGTCGCCTACCAAGAGCGAAAACGAACTGTTGAAGTTCTGTGTCAATTCAAACGAGCAGTTTGGTTTGCTTATTTTTTATTTTGAAACTAAAATAATCATTATATTAATAATAAAAACGCGGTTATTACCTACAAAGACTCTAAAAGTATTTATTCCAACTTGAAACATAACGAGACACATATAATATTATACACATAATATAAATAAGTTCATAAACTAAAATAACTCCTTTTATATACTATTTTATTAGTGATTATGTTCCTTTCTATGTGCATATATCTCATTGTTGATTGTAATAATAGTTGATCGACATCCTACTGCAGACTTGGTACAGACCCATTGGGCTTTTGGGCTGTTAGTGACACCAATACGAGCTCGGTTGTACCGATATGGACCTACCGTTATAACTGGGTTACCGAGCCTTGTAACGACACTTTGAACTTTGAACACGTAGTCTGAAAAATTAAATACATATATTTTAGAAAATATTTTGCAAAAAGGAAATAATGGTAACTTTCCTTTCTAAACACCACACAGCAAATATGTTTACCTAACATGCTCATTTACATGACTTTTACGTTTTCGTTTGTTTACCGCGTGTCTTTATTTCGAGTGTCCGATATTTAGGATCCATACATTCATATACTGATAATAATGTAGGAACACGCTGTATATATTCCAAAAGATAATGTAAAACTTGCAAATGAGACCATGAATTTATTTACAAAACATAGAACCACCGAATTATGAACATAGTTTTTTATAACATATTAATTAAATCGATTAAGATAAACAATTATCTTAATATCATCATCAGCCTTTAACAGTCCACTGCTGGACTAGGCCTCTCCTTTAAAAGGAGGAATTGGCCTACTATACCACGCTGGCCAAACGGGTTGGTATAGGGTTTGTATCAAGTTTTCCTTCTCTTACAGTGATGTTCTCTGCATAATATGCTCCCTCTGTCGGCTCTTACGACACCCATGGGATGATATGGGGTGGTGACAATCCGTATTCTTAATCCGTCACCACACGGACAATATCTTAATATATTTCTGCCGAAATATAAAAAATGTTACAATTTTACTGACAATTATAGCTAGTAACAAACGATTTCAACGCGCTCCGGAGCAACCGCTTGCAAGTTCAAAAGATACAAAAGATCTTTTGAACTTTTACAATACCACTTAACCAGTACAATACCAGTGTTGCCACCAGAAAGGTATTATTTGCTGGTGTCGCAAGCCTTAACACTATTGTTTAGACATTTTTCGAATTTTTGCCACAGGTGCATGTTTGAATAGCTTAAACGTTAAATTGATAGATTAAAGCATTTAGAACCTACAATGTTTACACCGACAAGACATATATAGTTCTCAGGGGCTCAGGTCTCAACATTTCAATATATATCTTTTCGGTACTTTTTTTTTATAGACTCACGCCTGTATCCCCGAAGGGGTAGTCAGAGGTGTAATATCACACCCACATTTCGCCATGAAATTTTTAGGTCCCACGTAATAGGCGGCGAGCCTATTGCCGTAACTGGCACATTACCAGACTCCGTGCTGCTACTGAGAATTTCCTAACGGAAAAACCCAATAACACTTTGCCCGACCCGGGAATCGAACCCGAGACATCCCAATCCCACGCGCATATTTATGCCGCGAGACCAACGAGGCAGTCATCTTTTCGGTAAAATGAAATTTAATCAAGACTAATAATCAAGAAGTGACAAAATAAAAACAGCGTCAATAAATAATTATGGTTTAATAAAATCAGCCTTCAAAATAAAATATACTACACTCAGAATGACTAGTTGTGGATCACATTAAATGTTGTTCGGTGTGGGTATCGAACCTACACGCCAGGTAGCGTTTCTGTTGTGATTAGGTAACCTTAAACCACTACGCTATAAGCGAGCAAGCATGCACTTGTTTACTATTAAATGAAAAACAAGCTACTGAGAAGTTTCTACTACTGACATACTACCTACTATCTCAAATACACACTTGGCATGACTCTATCACATATGGCAAGACTTACAAACTAAATAATTCATTCCATATTAGTGGTTATGTTCACTTCTATGATTAATAATCACACCGTCATAAGTGATGATAGTTGACCGACATCCTTTATTTGTCCATGTGCAGGTCCATCGGGCCTTAGGACCTTTGTTAGTGACACACGCACGATTGTACCGGTATGGACCTATTATGATCACAGGGTTTCCGTGGCTCGTTATGCTGAAAACGGGCTTTGGAAATAGAATTATTAAATTTTGTTCTGTAAGATATAATAAACATGTGTCCCGAAAATAAAGTTGAAAATAAATTACAGCCACAACTGGTTTTTTAATTGTTAAATAAATAGGTAATGGCGAGAGTTCCATATTTCAGCAAAATGACTTTCTAGAACTCTTTGGAATAGCCTTTGACGACGATCGATTAAGGCAAGTGACCTACATAAAAAAAAAAAATAAGATACAATATTTTAATTTACACACACGATAATAGACGTGCCAATAGTATTTACAAATTATATATTGTATCCACATTCGAGAATTTTATAATTTAACAATGATTATATTATTACTAAAAATGTACAATGTTTTCGGTACCACACAGATTTAAAGACGATCGAATAAAGTACCAAGATATCAACTATATGGTTGATCTTATAAAACTCTCAGATCTAAGGCAAAACAGTTTCTGATTTAAATAAATGGATATTTAAAATGATAAAATCTTAAGAATAACCTACTTAATGTAAATAATACTTGTCAAGAGCTTGCAAATATAAAAACAACTGTACTTATTATTTCTTCGGTTCTACATTTCAATATGTAACATTTAGATATTCCTAAGCAGAACCACGAAAAACGTGGTACAAAGGGTTCTTAAGAAGTGCTAGTCACTATTTATCTTTATATACCTATTTAAAACGTACGTAAGGTTAATCTATCGAAAAAATAACTAGCTAGTATGAAGTTTATATATTTATACACGACTAAATAACTTTCAGCAGTCTTAATAATTAACAAAGCTTCAACATATAATTTATATTTATTGGGATTATAAGCAATTATTTATAACAAAAAAGGGAATATTAATTTTCAGCAAACATAATTGACGTAAAAACATAGTTTTTCAAGAAATCAAGCAATATGTTCCTTGGTAAAGCCTATAAAATGACCTGGTTTGAAATACTACGTTATACAAAAATGCAGTAAGTACATGAAATAGTTGTTTGAAATTGATGTCATCAATATAATTATTGCTGCTTAAAACTCGATTAAATTTAAAAAGGCAAATATAAGCTGTTATATCAAGAGCAATTAATTAAAACTATTTATTTAAATATTATTAAAACTCAGAATAGAGCAGCGATAGCATAGTGGAGAGACCGACAAACTGCTATGCAGAGGATCCGGGTTCGAATCCTCGGCGCGCACCGATGACATTTCGGAGTTATGTGCTTATTAAATTGTTAATTATCGCTTGCTAAACGGTGAAGGAAACCTCGTGAGGAAACCTGCATATCTGAGAGTTCTCCATAATGTTCTCGAAAGACATGTGAAGTCTGCCAACCCACACTTGGCCAGCGTGCTGGACTAAGGCCTTACCCTTCTCATCATGGGAAGAGGCCCGTGCCCAGCAGTGGGGCAGTATAAAGTGCTGATGATGAAAAACTCAGAATAAAATAGGTACAGTAGTAGAAACTACGAACGTCAGGCACATACGTTACTTGAAATCTAAGAAATGTCCCATTAATACACATAATGCCCACGACTAATACACGCAAGTAATACTTGACCGCGTAATTTATCCCTAAAATAGTTCATCAGTTCTAGGAAATTTATTGTTTCATCTGTTTTTGTCTGTGTACTAAATAGTAGAACATTATCTAAATATGAACACTGATACATATCGTACTTCATTTTATGTCTAGGTAAATATTTACGTATATATGTACAGATATATATTCATGTACTTTACGTATATATGTACAGTTATATATTTACGTACACATTAGCAATGTAGAACAATCTCTTAATACTAAATTATATTCTAAATTGACAAATATATCTATCTACTTGTTAGAAAGTCAGACGGCGCATATAAAAGCCTTGTTGTTCACCAGCTTACAAAATATTTAGAATAACTTCTGATAGGAAAGAAAATTTCTTGAATATTTTTCTATCGAATGATGAATCCTGCTTGGTATTTTAGCCAAGCCGGTTGGGCCAAAAGCCAAATGTCTCTCAATCGGTTTAGTATAATATATTTCGAGCACTCATTTACGTAACGGAATAGAGACCGAACAACATACATAATTATGCTTGCTCAAACTGAATGGGTCATGTTAAGTTGTTCTGTAAATATGAGACTAAACTATTTTGTAAGCCTAGTCGTACTAGCCTATATTTATAAAAGGAACTGGCAGATGTTGTCATCAGGGTATATAAATAACGCAGCTGAAAGCGTTTTACGAAAAGTACTTATATTATAAATATTTATAGCTAGAAGTTATTTTAGTGGTTATGTTCGTTTCTGTGTTGTATGATAGTATTGTTAATCGTCATAATGGTGGATCTACATCCCAGCGAAGTCCTGCTGCAGACCCAGCGAGCTTGTGGCCCCTTGTTTGTCCTGGCACAATTGTAGCGATGCTGACCTATTATAATAACGGGGTTACCGGCTTTGGTTGTACTAAAAATAGGCACTGCAAGCAAAAAAATTACATTAGTACGAATTAAAACTTGAAAGATAACCCATACAAATATATTGTTTATTTTCGAATGTGAGTAAATAATCAATATTTTATTATTATATCCTCATCCTCGGCTTACGAAATCACTTGCATGCATCTTGGGTATTTCTCATCTAACTTCAAAATTCCGTTTAGCTGTTATTCGAAAAAATACTGAATAAAACACTTTGATTACGGACTTTCCTTTATTTACCATAATCTTATTTTTCGAGTTCAGAATAACTCGGCAATTGCTCAACTGCTAATAAGATAAACTATGGCTATAAACCTTCTGCAGGAATTTGAGATGTTTCATCAAATATTATTATGATTTTCTTTGTTTATTTTACTATTCATTCTTCATTGCTTTTGTTTCTGTCCAGCTTCTCTAGTATTCATAGAATATATTGATCTTACCGAACCTTTCTCCTTTTCTTTAAGTATTTTATCCTTTAATTCTCACGCAGTAATTCTAAAGATTCAGCATTGTTTTTCATTTGTGCCCGCCTCTTTTTGTCTTAGGTATTTTTTCTTTCCTAATACCTTTTCTTGGATACTTAACCCGCTTGACTTTCCCCATTTTTGATTCACATATATCTGATAAAAAATGAAAAGCCATCCTATATGAATTGCAAAAAAGGCATATTCGGATGAACATTTGAATATTCACTTTTATATAGAGTGACGGAATTATAGATTCGGACAAATGGCGTTTTAACCACACGTACCCACACCTATAACCACAATTGAGTAAACATTGTATGACGTTATTAGCGGTACTACCTAATTTACTAACTAGCAGCATGAGAAGTTTGGGAGCCCGTAAAATAAAGGTATAGAATCAAATTTAATATTATATTAAATATAGTTATTTTATTAAGTAATACATACGCAGTCAATATACATTGTTAATCAGGATCCTATCGGAGATCAATATGTAGAAAGCTCTATTGTGATAATATGAGATGATAGCAGGTATCATTACATTTGATTACAATTTAGAACTATAATGGCAAGTTATGGTTATAAGTATTATTTATAGTTGATTCTTTATCTTGTATTTTAGAATAAAATTATCATAATTTTGATTTTTTTTTCTTTAACTAAAACTAAATATATTTTAAGAAATTTATTCCATCTTTGTTATATTGCACAGACTCAGACCGGTTATAGGAAATTACTAACTACGACTATTGGGATTCCTACAAACGAGTCGACAGCCGTAGACCGGCGGCTATGATACGGCATTGTTAGAATTTATCGCAAAAACTGTCAAATTGCTCTCTAAAATATCTGTTATGATAGTGGCTAACTATAAAACAGCTGACTAGACACAGCACCCGGAGGGAAGCAGCGGACAATATCAAGAGTCTACTGGCCTTCCTCGAAGAGCTGGGTTGGCTCGAGTGACAACAGTTATTACCAGGCGTACGCAAAATACACGCCAGGACGTGGAGTTGCGGAAACAGCCCGTGCTACCAATACCAAATAGTGGCTATGTGTATTTATTCGCTGTATCGGTAACGACATACACCCGCCGGTAAAGCAGTCGCAAATATATAAAGAAAATACGTGCAAAATGTTACACTTAGTAATGTCTTCCTTTGTAACATAGGAATATCTACTATCCATTATTATATACCTACAATTATTTTTATAATATCACTGTCATGAAATAACGCGCTGCAATAATAGGCAAGCTATTTAGACGGCATTTCATTCTAGCACAAGAAACTTGCTTATCAGATGCAAGAATATTAGCCACTGTAAATGTTATGCTAAAATTGGCCTATTCCTCTCTTTTTATCTGTACTTATTATAAAATAAAGTCCTTTTTTCTTCCTGTAATATACAGCGTTCATACATACAGTATAAACACGATAAACTCAAAGACTACCATCTAATTGTTGTATAGTTTTTACCAATAGATAGTGTGATTCCTGAAGAAGGATTAGCTTTACAATTCGAAGTCTAGTATTTGATAAAACTGGAAATAATAACTGGAATCAAAGAGGATCTAGATATATAATTAAGACTAAACTATACAGTCTTGTCTATAAAGTTTTGACATTCACATGACGCCCTAAAGGCAATTCAGGCCGTTTGTATGCCAGGTACAGCTGGCCTCCTACAGTGCGTAATTTTGCGGGCAGACGTGCACCACATTCTTGAAGTTCTCTCGCAGTATAACTTCAAAGGTGCGGGCCGCGTCCGTCCAGCCAGCAAGATTGGCTTGATCTATATTAACACAACTTCTTACATATCAAAATATACATAGGCGGAATGCATACCGTAGGCATAACAATTTATTTTTAAAAATACTACTACTAGGAATAAATACTGCATCGCGGAGGACCTTACAAACTTACAAAACTCGAAACAACAATTTATTGATCACACAAAGTCTTGTCTTGTGTGGGAATCAGACCCTCAACACTGCGCACAGTGTCAAGCGACGAGGTGACCGCTTACACATCTACACCGCCCGTGCAGTCTATATAGTAGGTATAGTTTTATAATAATAACATTCTAACGCATTCACACAACATCATCTAGGCCTAAACTAAGTAGAACAAATGTATTCATTTGTTCTTACATAAATAAATATATTTTTATAAATACATACATTATACATAAAAACACCCAGACCGAGACAAACATCCATGTTCACGCACACTAAAGTTTGACTTGAGTGCTAATCGAACTCGCGACCTTCGGTGTCGCAGAAGTTTGCACTCGCGCTACGTCACCGGCTCGTCAGTCGTCGTTTTAGTGATTATGTTCACTCCTATGCTTAACGATGATGTTGTCAATAGTGACGATGGTGGAGCGGCATCCCTTCGGCGTCCAAGTGCACGTCCACCGCACTTGCGGGCCCTTGTTCATCCTCGCTCGGTTGTAGCGGTGCTGGCCTATTATTATCACAGGGTTGCCCGCCTTCGTCGAACCGAAAATGGGCACTGAAAGAAAATACTGATAAGGTTAGAATAACGGCTTCGAGAGGTACCTTTACTACTTTCTGATACCATCTTTGCTTTTCTTTAAAATGTCTTCTCGCGCACTAGGAATAAATACTGTGACCCGGAGGACTGTACAAATATACATTAACAGACACAACGAATATCCAGCCAAAACAATGTATTGATTCGACGCAGTGTCAAGAGAGGGTGCAGATAAATCACTGTTCATTAATCTTTGGTGCCAGATTTACTGACAATCTGACATAGTCACAAGAATAGCAACCTACATGCTTGGGATAACACGTTTTTTTTCATTTCACGTTCACATTACCCCTTACCTTATAACAGAAAGAAAGGTTTAATCTCTTTAGGGAAGGAATTATCAAAAATCGTTTCTTAGTAGGTACGCCCCGACTCTCTAGGAAACATTAATGCAAAAATTCAGCTTGCACCGTGTAGTTTCAGCGGTAATCTGTCAGTCAGTAATGTAATATTTACTTATACAGATAGTATAGAATTTTATTCTCAAACCAAAGAGTAAATAAAACAACTGCAGTTCAGTTATGATTATGTGCATTTACTCCACACTTGAACACCACATTGTCGATAGTTACAAGACTTGACCGACACCCGGCCGACTGTTTCACACAGATCCACCGCGTCTTCGGCCCTTTGTTCGGTCTGGCACTGTAGTAGCGATACGAGCCAACTATGAGCAGAGGTTTACCCGTACGTGTCGTACTAAATATTATCCCTAGAAATAAAACATACTACTGAGAAGAAAATACAAATACTTTTATATGATAAAGATACTGGCGGACCCAGCAGCCGGCGCCCAAATAGAATTTGGCACGCCGGATGCAGTGCCAAACTTGTATTTTTAAACCATCTAGGAACCTACAACGGCAACTTTACATTTTGTGTGTATAATTAAATAATTATACGCACAAAATGTCATCTAAATGGGATAAGGCGGAGTGCACAAACACACGTACATAAAAAGAATACACAATAATATTAAGTTAAACTATCTAAAATAATAAAAACAGAGCTTTCATTGAACAAATTTACTAATGAAAGTATTTTTTTACGTGGATACAAATAATTTATTTTCAACAAATGCACACACTGAATATTTCCTTTAGGTACAGCCTACATTTCCAATGAAAGATAATAACTGGACTAGACAGATTTATTTATACTTAATCCCTGCGCCTTGAACATTTACAAATATACAGATACAAAGAATACTAAGAGTTTTAAGAAATATAATAATTATGTGTCAGCGGTTTAAACCTACAACATATGGTAGATACATTGCCAATGGCCAAATGACTAGGGCACAATTACTACAGACTAACTGAGTAACTAGTTTTATAAGTTAAATTATTATTGTAATTATCACTAAGCATATGAATATTTCTGATACATCATAATTTCTACTCTTCAACGAACAATGGAATGAATTCAAATACAATACTTACTTTAGAAAATACCACTAACTTTTAACCACTTTTAATGACTACGCCCGCAGTTGTAATTATCGGACTTGGCCATGTCGTGGGCAACTTTACAAACATTTAATCTACACCCAGAATCGGAACGACAAATATTTTGTGGCTCGCACAAATTGTTGTCACATCAAGGCGGCCGCTTAAACCACAGGCGCTTTGCTATCCTTACAGTCCACCACCACCACTATGTTTTACATACGCACATGGTTCAATAAATAATTAATCATAAAATCATCTTTATATTCATCATCATTTACTGAAACACTTACAACTAACACTTCTTTTCTACTAATAATATCTATCCAAAGGTTACCTGGTAGAAATCCCTGTTATCGATAAGACCCTGATAAGCCCTGTTATATGATTCATTTTAAATGTCTATTTAAAAAAACCTTGCGTTATTTCTGAACGTATTTATATTAATTGCATTCTGTAGGCTTTCCAGGACGAGGTGAACCCCAGTAGGATCTCCACCTTGTCATGATGGGGGGGCTCAGTAACCTTGGCTTGGACACCCGCGGTGAAGCTAAGAGATCCCGGGAGTGTGTATTCAAATTCGGGATTTTTTTATTTATTGTTTGCGGATTCTACTGACGTGGAGCCAGTATTCTTTATCCTCAACATTTGAATCTCAATAGCTTTAGAATTATGTCGAAATAACATACCAAGTGTATAAGTAACTAGCGGTCGCCCGCGGCTCCGCCCGCGTGGTTGTCGGTTTTCGCGACAAAAAGCAGGCAAATATAAAAAAAAGATTTTTTAAATATTTCAGATAAAATTAAAAAAAATTTAGAAACTTCAGGAAGGAATGGAAAGGTTAAAAAGAGACAGGAGATGAAAAACAAATGAATTAAGAAATGAAAATCAAAATTAGTGGATCTAGAACATTCCTTTGGATATAAAAGTTGAAAAGTGGTAAAGTGAAGAAGAAAAGGAAAAAGTGGTAGTGAAGTGAAGTGAAGTGAATTATAGTGCCGTGAAGTACAGATCAAAAGATGTTAGTGTTGGTGCTGTCCGCGTCGAAATCGAACGACGCGTCGTCTGTAAAAAGTTAAATAAAGAGTCATCAGTGCTACTCGGTGTTTCCTTCCAATCCCATTACCCCGTTCGTATCAGTATTAAATAAATAAATAGCTAAACATTAATAATGGTTGTGTATATTCCTATGGCTGACGACAGCATTGTCAATAGTTATAATAGTAGATTTACAACGAACTTTCTTGCGAGTGCAGATCCATCGCTTTTTCATCGACTCGTTGTGACTTACAGCCTGGCTGTATCGGTAGCGACTTACTAGGATTACTGGGTTACCATTTTTAGTTAAACCGAATTCGTAGCCTGAAAATAAAACATTTTATTATTAGCATCTGAATACTCTTGCATCTGAAGGGGCGTTATTACATAACTTTACTGATTCTTTGTACAAATTTTACATTTTCTTAAAACCTTTTCTTCTTACCTACGACGTTTTCGCATTCTTTGTTGGCTCAAACTTTGTTTATGATAATGTATTGAAATGTCTATTTTATTACATAACAATAGATTTTTCAACTAAAATAGATTGGTAAGAGAAAAATAGAAACTTGCTTACCCTGATTGTCTACGAGGCTTTTCTCTTTTCATATATTAAATTGCAGGTACGTAAAATATCTTTAGCATACTCTTAGACAAATGATTGGTATCGCTTCGTAGAGTAGAGCGAGACCAATCATTAGTCTGTGAGCATACAACTCATATAAACTATACTTCTGTAGACAATATTTTTTATAATAAATGGCACTTACAGAATAACTAACCAAAATTATATATCGAATATAGCAGCGTCCAAATTCTGTACATACGGCAAAAATATCGAACATTATGCTATAAAATATAAGTCGAGTCATGGATATCGGCGATACCTACAGAAGCTGAAGCTAATATTGGCCATTTTATTTCAGTTGCTTGGCAACGGAACGTCATATGTACTCGTAAATACGGAAGTCAGAATGATGCTCTTATACACTAAATTTAATATAACACGAAAAAGGTATATCTATCACGGATAAATATGATAATAGATCTTTGTCGTACAAACCTAGCGATTTACTTGGCAACTTATAAACATAAATAACAAAATAGGGCAGATATTGTGAAAACACAAATAACTAACATAAAAAAATAGAAGAGCGGAAAATCATTACTCAAAATGTCAATTACGCATAACTCAAAATGTAAATTAAGCTACATTACAAAAGCTTATCTATATTTACACAAATATTGAACTATAAAAGAATAGATTAAGCTACTTTCTTTGCAGACTTGAAGACAGTATGTGTATAACGAACAATAATGTACAAATAGATTTTTAACTTAGCGGCCATAAGGTATGCGACGCGATGCGATACGACACACAGACTGTCACCTAATATTGTAACTATTGTAAGTGAAAGAACCATGAGGCAGGCTTTGATAGTTTGTGTGGCATCGCCTTTGTCGCTCTCGTAGCTGCGTAAGTCATTAAGTGAGCTTCCACTTTGAGACGAGAAACAAAGAAAATGTACACTGAAGTATAACTTATGTTAAGCGAAGCAATAATAATCATTTGTAGGTGTAACTTTGGCCTTGAACAATTCTGGCAGATACGCAATCTAAACCTTTGATGACGTCATCTCTTTACTATCCCTATCATCCGCATCATCATATCAACCGATAGATGTCCCCTGCTAGAATTAGGCCTCCCCCAAGGTTCTCCACATAGACCGATCTTGACTCAACCGTATACATCCGCTGCCAGTAACAACATCATCGGTCCACCTTGCATGAGGCCTACTTCTGTTACTATCTCTATAAATCTTATAAATGATTATGGCTTAAATAAGATCTTAACACTCTATTTCCATTTGTTGTAAGGAAGGCTCGACATCTGGTCCTCGTCTTGGTAGTACACTGCCACCTTACGTTGGTTTTCGTTCGACCAGATTTCGTGAATCTGTAGTTGTTAGCAAAAAGCACCTCCACTCCGTTCCTCGTTTGTATTTTGACCACTGAAAGTAAAATACGGACTCGATGAGACTATGTTTATGATATCAAAAGTTAGTAGACACGAATGGTTCCTTCTTGTTCACGGCAGTGTTTCACGATTTACGTTTGTTGCAAGGTTTTACTTTGGTTCATCGAGTTAGTCATGCTGGATGCAAAACATGCCTATCGTGTCTCTTGTCCACAAAATGTTTTACACAAGACGCAGCGCTGCTTAAAGCCATAATAAGATGTGTCACATTTGAGTTCTTTTGACGAGCATATGAGCTCGAGCCTCCGGCGCTAGCACCGGCTGGCTGCTAGTGAACGTGGATCTTCTGTGAGGGTAAGGTACTGCCCCGATCACACCGGTCTAATCATGCGTTAACTAGCGTAGCTCTTCGACTCAGAAATCAATACCATTAGTTTTATTACTGATTAATATATATATACTAGCTGACCCAGCGAACTCCGTATCGCCTTTTTAAGAGTTTTTATTTAATTCCCTTTTTTTCCAAGCACCTTTTACAAAGTTACCATTGACTTAGCATTTAATCTCTTATCATTTCAGAGTCTATAAATGATGAACAAACAAACATAGATTTTAATATAATATTGAATTCCCCATTCCTTAAAATATCGGAGACGATACCCATATCGACTTAAAAAAAAATCCCGTCCACCATCTTTGATTTCCTATCCGCCATCATTGATCACGAAATAGATATTGTATTTGGATTCACCATCCCTTAAAACATCGGAGACGATAACCATATTGATTTTTTAAAACTTTCTCATCCGCCCTCTTTGATTTCCTATCCGCCATCTTTGATCACGAAATAGATGTTGTGTTTAGATTCTCCATCCCTTTAATCATCAGAGACGATACCCATATTGATTTTAAAAATTTTTCCCTTCCGCCACCTTTGATTTCCCATCCGCCATCTTGAATCACGAAATAGATGTTGTATTTGGATTCCCCATCCCTTTAAACATCGGAGAGGATACCCATATTGATTTTTTTTTAAATTCCCATCCGCCATCTTTGATCACGAAATAGATGATGTTTTTGAATTCCCCATTCCTTAAAATATCGGAGACGATACCCATTTTGATTTTTTAAATTTTTTCCCTTCCGCCACCTTTGATTTCCCATCCGCCATCTTTGATCACGAAAAAGATGTTGTATTTGGATTCCCCATCCCTTTAAACATCGGAGACGATACCCATATTGATTTTTTTAAATTTTCCCATCCGCCATCTTGAATCACAAAATAGATGTTGTATTTGGATTCCCCATCCCTTTAAACATCGGAGACGATACCCATATTGATTTTTTTAAATTTTCCCATCCGCCATCTTTGATTTCCTATCCGCCATCTTTGATCACGAAATAGATGTTGTATTTGGATTCACCATCCCTTTAATCATCAGAGACGATACCCATATTGATTTTTTTAATTTTTCCCATCCGCCATGTTTGATTTCCCATCCACCATCTTGAATCACAAAATAGATGTTGTATTTGGATTCCCCATCCCTTTAAACATCGGAGACGATACCCATATTGATTTTTTAAAATTTTCCCATCCGCCATCTTTGATTGCCCGTCCGCCATCTTTGATCACGAAATAGATGTTGTATTGCGATTCCCCACCCCTTAAAATATCGAAGGCGATACCCATATTGATTTTTTAAATTTTCTCATCCGCCATCTTTGATTTCCCGTCCGCCATCTTGGATCACTAAATAAATTTCATTTTATTAATCAGCGTCCCGAAAATCTCGAAAACGATACTCATATAGATTGTATCCTATTCGTTTAGCCTTTTTTTGCCCTTGACCAAACCCTCCCCCTTCTCGTTTGACCATTTTATTATTTTTGTCTGGCCTCTAAAAGTTGTGGGGTAATTTTATATAGCCTATAGCCTTTTGGCATAATTGGGCTATCATAGGCAATAACAATTTTTAAAATCCGACTGCTAGTTCCTGAGATAAGCCGACATTATCTTTTAGCCTTTTTAGCCTTTTGCCCGGCCCCAAAGGGTCGAAGCGTTATGTTATATAGCCTATAGCCTGCCGGAATAACTGGGCTATCGTATACAAAAAGAATTTTTCAGATCCGACCGGTAGTTCCTGAGATTAGCGCGTTCAAACAAACAAACAAACAAACAAAAAAACAAACAAACAAACAAACAAACTCTTCCGCTTTATTATATTAGTATAGATATAGAGATTGATTTTCACGGCAAATCCGAGTGCACAAGAGCCTTAAAAGAAGGATGATTACTAAATTTAGACAATAAGTATTGAACAAAATAAAACAAGATCATTAAAAATATAATTTAGTAAGTGATTTATTAAAATATATATCCATTTGTCAGTCGGTATGATTGTGCACTAAACTGCTGCGCAGAATGATGCCTCCCAAAGTGATCATGAACGCGGAACATTTAGTGCGACTCCTTGTAGAACATTGCCATCGAGTCTTCCTGCCGTTCACGTAAGATCTAGAAAACTTAAAGCCTTCTGCCAACAGCATTTGTGTACCCCGATTCGTTACCATTTCTAACACTGAAAACACAAACATAAAATATATACATGTTCATTACATATTGGCATAATGAAAAATATTCAAAATGTGTGTATTTAAAATGTTTTTTCAGGAAAATTTTATTTATTGTTTGCGGACTCTACTGACTCTCTGTGAACATTTGAATCTCAATAGCTTTAGAATTATGTCGAAATAACATACCAGGTGTATAAGTAAAAAACAAATAATGAGACATGAAAAATATATTTATTGATTTTTAAATATGTAATAAAATATGTTATGATTAGATACAGATATTATAATCTTATAACGTAACAAATAAGTATATATTTTTGTGTATCGGCAATCAGTTGTTACTATTATTATTAGATTTAATAAACATATATTGCATAAATTTGTATTTGTACCTATGGTGTGGTTGGCAAGCATATCAATGACCCCATAAACACTTTTGACATTACAAAAACAATATGTACGTCTTAACCTAGTCCAACCTCTCTGATATGTACCTAGCAAAAAGACAACTAGTCAGAACATAGTAAAGAGATAGTCTTTACTATATTCATCAATAAAACGCAAGAGCGCAGGTCTAGTAAAATAAAAGACGTTTGGTCTTTTTCGATCAGGCCTTTTCAGACAAATGTTCTACATAAAAAATGAAAGATATAATTAGAATCAATAAATAAGTACTATTAGATAATACAATAAATTTGAGATCCATAAAACCCCGAGTAAATACGAGTGGAACTACCAGTAGCCCATCTCACATAATTTTATCTAGTCCTTATCATTAGTATGTTTTAACAAAACAAAATAAAACGGACTTCAATACGAAAAAGGGAAGCCTTAGTGGCTCCCAAGACCTGTTATAGATTTTATGAGACCAACCACAGGCGTATATAGTTGCTGCTACGCACGCCTCTGGTCGGTCCAATAAAAGGACCGGGTCCGCTGTAATAATTTTTTGTACCTACTCTTTCATTCTAAAGTAACAAAATAAGAGCTAATAATTTAATGTTATATATCATCATCATCGACGTCGTCCAGCGTTATCCCGGTTGCATCGACGCTTTGGAGCCCGGGGTCCTTTTACTAGTGTAACCAGCTTCGTCAGAATATAATCTTATCTATGATATTGGAGCACTGTCATGATTATGAAAGAGGTTTGTTTTAACAACTTCATTCGATGGTTGGTTGGTGGTTGTGAGGAAGGCCCTACATTTGCGATGTCGTCTCGCAACGCACTGCCATCTCGTCCGAATGCCATTAGACTTTTCCTTGTAAAAACGGTAACCACCAAACATTAACATCATTTTACCACGATTTGTGTACATCGTCGTTACTGTAAAGATAGCAATGGGATCAGACATTTCTCGCCAACATTTTTGAAAATCACAGTAAATTTTTATGCATAATAAAAGGAGTAGCCATTTGGCAGTTAAACTTTTTGTCACTGAATCTAAAGGGTGTTTCTATGTATAATATGTATGTATTTACAAAAAAATAAAGTATATAAGTATGTATATCTATTATTTAGTACCCTATGGGTACTAGATAATGTATATACTTATATACTACAAGCTCTGCTTAGTTTGGGACTAGATGGTGTTGTGTGAATGTATGTTGGTAGAATATATATAATTATTAGTCTTATCTAAACAATTATTTATATCAGAATCTGCATATGAATTGTCTCATAAGTATCTATATATTAAAAGAATTTGTGTTTTATAATACGAGTCGGCCAGCCCGTTCTACCCAACCGATTCGGATGTTTTTTTTTTTTTAATGAAAGCTCTTGCTGCATAGATTTGTCATCAAGCATTAGAAATTAACAAACTTGCACATTCATCAAGTTATATGCAAAAACAATTTTCTCCCATACATTTTTTACGTTTTCGTAGCCGTAGTCAATGACTTTCTGCTTCTATATCTCTGCTTCTTATTGAAGTAGGCGTTTCATTATAGGCCTAAAACACGCGCTGAAAAGAGCTCTTTCATTTGATGGTATGCTCATTTAAATTGGGTAAGTTTGAAGGAAGATAGGTGTGGACATTGAACTTATTTTTCAATATTTTCCTATAAATTTCTTAAGATTCCATTGCTTTCTCTCTACATGGACGGTTCTAAATTCAAAAATATTTTATGGCATCTAATAAGTTCCTTGCGGTAACTACCAGGAAAAACCGTTATGCCTCCTTTCATACGGGTGTGAGTGTGGTGGTGTGCAATATTATACCCGATGTTGGTAAAATTATCACTATAGTGAATTATCGCTGATGGCAGGTAATATTCCCCGAATGTTACCAGTTAACCTTAAGGAATTTTCCCCCTTTTTTTGTATCGCGATGAAATCCAGTTACGGACTGTTCCTCAAAGGGACCCTTCCGCCAACTCTGTACCGAGTTTGGGGCAGGTGAAAGGGGGGTGTGTGGCTCGGCTCTCCCCCTAGATATTCGGGGGGGCATACCCACTTCGAACCTCATGACGGGGTCGCGGTAACGACGCCAGTATACCCGCGACCCGAGGAATTTTCCCCAAACTTAGTGAAATTTCCGCCTAATGTTGGGAAAATCAACCCTACAGACGGGTAAATTACGTTTTATGTTAGGAAAATTTTTGTGTTTTTAAATTACGGACTTTCTTCGGGCATCTTAATTTTTTTTCTCATCATCAGCCTTTAACAGTCCACTGCTGGACTAGGCCTCTCCTTTGAAAGGAGGAATTGGCCTACTATACCACGCTGGCCAAACGGGTTGGTATAGGGTTTTTATCAAGTTTTCCTTCTCTTACAGTGCTGTTCTATGCATAAAATGCTCGTCTTAAATTAATCTGTCGGCTCTTACGACACCCATGGGATGATATGGGGTGGTGACAATCCGTATTCTTAATCCGCTTAATCCGTCACCACACGGATTTTTTTTTATGTGGAACATATTACAGCTGTTCATAGTACTATTGTCATATAATTATATTACAAGTGGTAGTTATGGTAGAAATTGTAGCTTTGGTAAGAATAGTAGTTTTGAGAGAAAAGGTACTTTGGACAGCACCGGCGGTTTTGGTAGAAATGGTAGTTTTATAAAAATGGTACATGTGAAAGTGTTAAAAAAACTACCGTTTTACCAAAACTACCTACAGTTTTAGCAAAACTGCTATTCCTATGTAAGAGCTTTTTTTGATATTAAAATATGCTGTGGAGCAGCATGGGTCCTCTAGTTAAATGATTAAATTAGTTTAACAAAACTCTTTATTTGGTCCGCCGTATGAAAGCCTCCCTTGATAAATATTTTAACTCTTAGAGCGTGAACGTACTAGCGATTGGCCCCAATGTGGCGCAACACAATCATGTGGCTGACCGCCCTTTGATTTTTGTAATGAAAACGCACGATTTCAACTTACTGACTTGCGGCCAATGCTTATACCGCAGACAGCCGCTAGAGCATTAGGCTCATATGCCTAAATACCTCAATAAGACTAAATACCTTCGTAAAATACATAATAATAAAAATACATTCGTAAAAATAAACTTTTCATTTATGCTTAACGTAAAACACAATACAATATACTTAAACTAGGCCAAAGAAAATCAGACTTCATTAGACTAAACTAGCCTTATTTTGCAATAATTAAGAACTTAAATTTGGGGTAACTAACAAACGAAATAATAGATAAATAAAAGGCATAAATGTCGTTTATAAAATACGATTTATGCTTTATAATAATACTTTGACTCATGATATAATAATTGCTTATATAAGTCATAAAAATAACATTAAATTAACAAATTCTAAAATAACAATATAAAAGGCATATACAATAGAAATCATATAGGTACATTTCTTTTCGTTTCTTTGTTCAATCTTGTATTGTTATATTTTGTCTTTTCTGTTATATAATTTATTACATATAAAATCACATCAAAAATCTTCAGTTGCCTTCAAATTAGTTAGAACTGAAACGAATTCAGGTAGCGAAACAGAGCTTTTAGAATAAGAATGGTTGTGTTCAAAGTTCGTCCTCAATACTGCATCGCCAATGGTGATGATGGCAGCTTTGCATTTAGTCCTTTTGAACGAACAATGCCACCTGGTTTTCGGACCCAAATCTTTGTCCTTATAGAAACGAAAACCACCAGCCACTAATATTACAGAACCTCTTTTTGAGATGTACTTACTTACTGAAAAAATAAACAAACTATATATAAAAAAGACACTAATAATATATAATATACAATAATAATATATAAATATACAATACACACGAAAAAAGCACAAAAAACACAGACAAAATAAAATAAATACATTTTCGTTTAACAAGTACAAATATTTTAAAAATAAATGCTATCGGTATCGTATTGGCAAATCTTAATATATAAAATCCTTGCGTTACTGACTGACTGACAGACACGCTACAGCCAAAACTATTGGTCGCAGGAAGCTGAAATTAGGCATGTATGTTCCTTGGGGACCGTAGAAGTGCACTAAGAAGGGATTTTCCGAAATACCCACGGGATCCGTCAAAACAGATAAATTTAAAAAAATGTGTATGCGTAGCTGCTGGCTTCCTCTAGTACAATATAAAAATATAACCAACATAATTATTTACTTCTGTCTTAAAATTAATGTATTTTCTGTTCTCGTTAAGCGTAACTATATTAATAATATTAAAAAATACATGTTCTTAGTCCTCATATTTATTATATTGATATCTGCTAACTCATTAGTTTTCGCACTTGTAAAAATAACAACGCCTTTTTCGAATTTCTTCAATAATCATCAAAATAAATGATGATTGATCGAAAAGTCTAAATAACTAGCATTTAATTCAGTTTCCTGGCTTAGCCCTGCAAATGCATTATTTATTTCTCTACTTACATCTAAGTTACCACCCATGGCTCTTTAAATCTTTAAACACGGTCTAACCATATCTGATAAGAAATTTTAGAGCAAGCTTAAATCTCAACCAATTTTTCCGCGTGTAATATTATTAGCTTTTCTCACAGGGTCATGCGCGCCTTTGGCTTTTCACAACAACAGCGTCACCCAATCAGATTTATCGCAATATCTGATGCCTTCAACCCACAAACCGCCTACCGATCAGATAACTACATCATCGACGATCAAGCAGCGTTCGAACTTTCGTGTTTAGTCCGTGAGTAAATGGTTGAATGGTCTTTCGCTTTTTATGGACAGAATTACAGCTAAAGATTTTATGGATTATGGTTATGTTCTTAACAACTTTTGATTATATGGTCTTCCATGGTAGTCAGAAACACTCTACACTTGGTCCTAGATCTGACTGAACACTGCCATCTAGTTTTGTAGCCCACTATCTTTTCCTTGGAGAACCGGTACCCACCAATGAGTAACATCAGTGTGCCTCTGCTTGTTGTGATCTGCGATACTGAGGCAATAAAACAAACATTACTTGAGGAAATTTTATTTCTTACACTAGCGTTTTTTTATTTACCAGCTTTTGGCTACATTTACAAAGCTACAAAATCAGAGGTTTTCAATAAAGTTTTAACCGATATTTTACCACTCTTTGGACTTCCTTCCTTTAACAGGAACGCACTGTCAAAATTTGATGCTTCTAGCTTCAATAGTTAAGGCTTTGCGATGGTAATCGTAATTCAGTCAGGACAAGTAATATTCTAAGTAAAATAAAAATCATAATGTAGTCTGAGATGTGTATTGCATATCAATTAAAAATGTAACAGGCATAAATCATTACTCTTCACCCCATGTTCAACAGACACAAAAGCCATAAGGAAAACACAACTTATTCGGCAAATGGCTACTAACTAGAACGCTGCGTCGTAACAAAGCTTTTCACAGAACATACGAAATGTCATTAGTCGATACCAAAACCCAATCTATCCCCTTAGTTCCTTTGACCAAAGAGGCTAAAATACCTGTTTACCTTCTAGTAACCAATTTTGCAACAAAATCGTTGTAAAGCGATACCATGATTGAGTCTGTTGAAGCGAACTCCGTGAATGCTTTTACAGGATGTGCCGGGGCTACTGTATGTCCCCTTGGTCACCATCTTGCATTTATTTATTGTTCTTATCCTAACTACACTATTGTAATAGGTTATCCCAATCTTCGATGTAGCAACATTCAATTCACCTGTTGCTACATCGTTCATTACTATCTCAAAAGGTACTTCGCCGTGGTAGAAGATGTAGATATTTAACAGTTAGTAAACCGAGTAGTTTACACTTTCATTTATATTTAAGAATATATATCTATACGGGAATTAACGCGAACATGCATTAGGTATTTACATACCTTATTTTTGCTTGACGTTTCGAGACGGTTGCACGCCCCGTGGTCGCAAGCTGACTTGTGTAGCGATGTCACGTCTCCGAGTGCGAGGTAGAAGATTCTATTTCTACCCCCGCTAGCGCTAGGCTAGCTGACTTAGCAATCTAGCTGCCTCTGAGTTCGGTTTTGATAGAATGCTTTGCACAACTCCAACATCATACAGGTTTATTTTTAATTTAGTCGCTAGCGCTTGTCTCTCAGCTCGATTCTTGACACATTCCATCAAAACGTGTTGTATATCTTCTTCCACACCACAAGAGTCACAGTTGGGGGAGTCGACCTTCTTCATTAAATAAGCAAATTTTTTTGATGGAATGTGTCCTGATCGTAACCTTAATAGTAATTTAACCCTAGACCTATTCTCCTCACAATTTATGAACCAAGGTATTCGAAGAGGCTCCGGCTGCATGGTTTTGTACCAAATTCCTTTATTAATTGATGTCACATTAAAATTTTCTTTCGAATCTAGATAATTTTGTAGTTTAAATTTATGTAACACTTCCGAATAATCAGCCAAAACATTTATTTCTATTCCTTCTGTACATCCTTTTTTTGCCAAGCTGTCAGCCTCTTCGTTACCAGATATACCACTATGGCTGGGAATCCACTGCATTTTCAGAATTTTACCTTGTCTTTGTAAACTTGAAATTTTTTCAAGGATAATGTAGGCTACCGAAACACCTCTGAGGCCAGAGGCGCATCGAGCCAAGTGTTGTAAAGCACTCTTACTGTCGGACAAAATTACCGACCTATTCCAATTCTTGTTATTTATAAATGATAATGCTTCTGAAATTGCAATGAGTTCCGCCGTCATGATAGTTACATTGGTCTTAATATTAAAGCAAGCATGATACTCTTCAGAGACAAACGATGCTCCCAGGCTATCGTTATTTTTCGAGCCGTCTGTAAATAGTTTGTGCCACCCAGTATACTTTACATGGAGTTCATGTATGACATTGTATTTTAAGGAGTTGCTATCGTATTCAGATTTACTTCTACTAATACAATCCAGTTCGAAATGTATTACATTACGAATATCTATGCGCGACATCCATACGTCTAGCTTAAACATAGGAAGAGGATATGAGTTATATACCATACAATCTTTAGTTTTATTATACGCAGTAGAGATCAGGGGTTTTTTTTCTTTTGCCAATAGCTTAAATTGCATAGTCTACTTAATTTGCTTACAAGTTCTATGGTTATGTTATTAGACCAGGATTGACACTTAAGACAGAATTTAGCTGCAAGATATTGTCTCCTTAGACTAAGAGGTGGTAGGCTAAGCTCACTCTCCATCACGTGTATTGGGGAGCTTTTAATAAATCCACCGATAATGCGTAAAGCTTGATTCTGTATTTTATCAAGTTTGGAAACATGGCTTTTGGCACTATTATCATACAGAAAACATGCATAATCCATTCGACTTCTAATTAATGAAATGTAAAGTCTCCTTATATGTTTCTGATGAATTCCCCACGAGGGGCCCACTAAAACTTTAAGTATGTTCATAAATTTTGATGTTTGCTCAACTACTTCATTGATGTGCTTGCCGAATGAGAGCGTACGGTCAAACCACATACCCAGATATTTTACGCATGGTGACATTTGCATAGAGATACCAGAAATAGAGATATCGGGAACTATACGCCGATGTCCTCTTCTAAACATACAAAATTTAGATTTAGATGTAGATAATTGTAAGCCTATTTCTTCTAATAAAAGTACTAATTGTCGCAAAGCATTCTCTATTCCTATTTTGCATACATTTATATTTTTATCGCTGATGTGGAAGACAAGGTCATCTGCATATTGGGATACTGTGACCTCCCTTATCTCATGGCATATCTTATGGTGTCCGATCATTTGACAAAAAACAAATGAAAAATTTTCATTTGACTAATAACATTTGACAAAATTATACTTGATAAATTTATTATTTTACAAACTATTGTTTAATAAACTACTCATTCGACAATATATTTACTATAAAAAAGTTATTATGCTAAAACATTAATTTACAAATTGATTATTTTATTAAACATGTTATTTGGCAAAACAACGTAAAGCATAAATAACATTTGACAAAATGCCTTGCTTGGTTTACCAAGCAAGGCATTTTGTCAAATGGATTTTGTCAAACGTAGATTTTGGTTAATAAAAGATTTATCTTTTATTAACCAAAATCTACGTTAATACAACAATCCTTGTGTAGGGTCAACTGAAACAAGGGCTGGTTAGGTTAGGTTACAACTGCGACCACAACGCCAGAACCGAATTCTACTTATTTCGCTTAATTCAGGCAGTGTGTATTTTTTTTAAAAGACTTAAGTTTTTATGGAATTCGTATTAATACAAAATTATTACTTGCCTATAAATAATCTGTCCAAGATAAAAATTGCAACCATGCAATAAAATATTTTCAAAATTTCGCGTAAGTATTGGTTAGAAATTGGTTATTTTTAAAAACTAATCATTTATCTTCTAACTTTTTGTACAATAACTAATTTGGCAAACGAATTATTTAGTCAAATGATTATTTTTAAAATAATTATTTAACATTTAAATTATTTTCTAAGTAAAACATTTGCGAAACCTGTATTATGTCAAATGATTGTTTTTAAAATAATATGTTTGCGAAATGAAAGTTTGTCAAATGATTAGTTTTTCAAACGTTGTTTATAAAATGATCTTTTGTCATACGTTTTTTGTCAAACAATAGTAAACCTATCTTATATGTTACTATGTTGAACAAAAGTGGTGAAATTGGGTCGCCCTGAGCCAAACCATTGATTGTGCATCTTGTCATTATTGGTTGACATCTCTCATCATAAATGGTGAGATACCTTTCTTTTAAATAGTTCCACAAGTACTTGCAAATTTTGTCCCCTGTTCCAATTTGATCTAATGTTTGAATTAGTGCAGTGATTGACACATTGTTGTAGGCACTCTCTATATCTAGGAAACAGGCAATGGTTGGGGTGTTCTCCGAAAATCGTATTTGAATTTGTGCAATCAGCCGTGCCAGACAGTCTAGGCATGATTGTGATTTCCGAAAGCCTAAAGTATATTTAGAAATATTTTTTTTCTTTTCGACATACCATTCTAAACGCTTACCTATCATTAAGTGAAATATTTTGCAGACACAAGATGTTAGTGATATAGGCCGAAATTTTTGTTCATTTGAATTAGTGCGCTTTTGTATTGCTATAATTTTAATATCCCGCCATTGCGTTGGTACAAAACCGGTGTAGAAGATAAGATTATAAAGTTTAAGTAGGAACTCTTTAGCACATTGTGGAAGATTGTATATCATAGAATACGAGATGTTATCGACCCCTGAGGAAGTATCCTTTTTCTTTAAACAGCGTTCAAATTCGTGAACTGAAAAATCAGCTCGTAAGATGTCATTGTGCGATTTTATATCTGGGGCACGGTTTAGAACTGAGTCGGGGGTGAGTGAACGTAGAAGGTCTATTTGGTTAGTAGCCGGAACGTAATTGTTACATTTTCGGTATCCTTTTACCCATCGCATTTTATCCCATAGTGCTGAAGCCGACGTTAATTCATTAATAGAGCTACAAAATATTTGCCAGTTTCGATTCTTAGCCGCAGCAATCAGTTTAGAACAATTTTTTTATGACGATCAAAGTTTGTTAAATTTTCTGGAGTTGGATTTTTTCTAAAAATTTTCAAGGCTAACCTGCGTCTTGCTACCGCTAAAGATAGCTCCTGATTCCAGTATGGTTTTGGTGAGAATTTGGAAACTGGGTTAGTACATATTTTGATCATAGGGATACTGATATCGACAGTTTTGTTAATTTCTTGTATGAAATAATCATACATTTAATGCGAAATAAGTGTGAGTGAATATATCGTGAGTATAATGGAAGAACTAAATAACTCAAAATTTCAAGTTTCGAGATAATCGCGATTTACTGTTTTTTTGACACTTTTTTTACATCACTAAGAAATGGAGAACAATTTTACCATCGGCGATTTTATATGCTTTAAGGATGTTTGCTGTCGATTCTATGCTTGATAAAACTAGCTTTTATCATGATAAAAAAAAGCCAAAAAAATATTAAAAATAAAAAGACAAGTTATCCAATTTTGCCACACCAAGATATTGCAAACCTACCGTAGTTAGCTAATTCTATAATGTAGTTATTCAGTTTTCCCACACATTAAATGAACGTAAATACATGAATTTGGGTCAACTAAGTACACTTATTGAGTTTTGAACCTAAAGAAATATTTAAACACGAAAGTTAGGCATTCTTAGTGAAAGTTTATTTGTTAAATTTTATCACTGATTATTGATCACACATGAAATAAAAACCTGGATTGGAAGTAGTAACATTGTATATATAAAAAAAATAAAAGTAAAATTACAATACAAAAAATTAACAGAATTAGGTATGACAACAAAATATTATAATTATGTAATAAAATCAACTAAATGACTTATTATAAATCTTCAAAAATCAACAAAAACAAAAATAACTTGCCTTTGCATTAAAACATACTAGGGTGGTCTGAAAAGTTTCCGGCCTCAACCTGAACGAAGCAGCACTCGTAAAAAAAAGTGTTGTGGATGTAATTTTACTTCTTGTGGCAGTTACCCACTAACATTTCAGCTATTTTGTAGCAGTAGTTGCTATTTGACAGCCATACGATTAAGTCGATGTGAGTGTGTTTTGTGAAAATGGGAAATGTTGTATCGAGCTGGCATTAAATTCTTGTTTTTAAAAGCACTACGCCCACGCCATTTAAGTTTGATTAAAACTCTGTGGGACTCTCTGCTCCATCATGATCGCGCTAGCCTTATCCCGGTTGCATTCAAGATTTACACGTCTTAGAGCCCGAGGTCCGCTTATTGATCTAATCAGGTATGACAGAATATCAACTTTTCCACAGAGCGACAACCGTTTGATCTCCGCAACCCAAAGGGATAGCGATATTCCATAGTTTAGAGTTAGACCAGTATCAGTTTATATGAGGGTATGGAATCCCCATAACGACTGTCAAAGATCTTCCAGACAGCCAGGACCGACAGTTTAACGAGCTCCGAGGCACGGGGCAAGCGGTAAAATTAACAATTTAATACGCACTTAACTTTGAAAAGTCATTGGTGCGTGCCGTGGATTCGAACCCGATACCCTCTGCATGGACAACTATTAGTACCTCCACTAGGCTATCGCTGCCTCACTGCTCCATCATTTACTACAATGAAATTTTGGGCAGCTGAATTTAAACCTGGTCGTAAGAGCTAGGGAGCTAAGGTCCGGGACGTCCAAACACTGCAACCACTGAAGATAACCTCGCAAAATTTCACCAAATGGTGCTAGACGACCGCTGAATTGAGTTAGAGATATAGCAGAGGGTATGAAAATGACCAACAAATTAATTAGTTACATATTAAATGAAGATTTAAGCATAAGCAAGCTCCCAGCGCGATGGGTGCTGCGTTTGCTCACATTAAAACCAAAACCGCGTTGACCCGTCGAATGAACATTTTTTTAAAGCTCTGTTTGCGTAGTTAAGACCTAATAAATTCAAATTTTGGTCCAAATAAAGACTGTAAATGAAACGTGGATCCACCATTATACGCCCAAATAATTAATACATTCCAAACAGTAAATTGCTAAGGAGGAACCGACTCCAAAGGACAAAGGCCGTTTATTCTGCTGGGAATGTGATGCTCACTGCTTTTTGAGATGTTCATGGAGAGAGATCGAAAGGGATAACTATTACTGCAGCATACTACGCTTTATTACTGGACAAATTGAAGGAAGAAGTTGAGCAAAAAGGTCCACATTTGTAGAAAAGACTATATTACTGACATAAATCTTTGTATATTTTATATTTATTTTGTCGCTGATTGCCTCCATGGCATAAATAACCTATACGTCTGTTGATCGAACGGTCTTGGGTTCGATTGCCGGGTTAGGCAAGAGTGTATGTAACAGATTTTTCTGAATTCTCAGTAGTAGAACGAAATCTGGCAATGTGCTCGGCAACGTCAATAGACCTCCTTTTTACGTAGGACCTAAAAGTGCATGATATGGCCAAATGTGGGTGTAATAATTACAACTTCTGTCTACCTTTTCGGAGTATCGGTTTGCCACGTCACGCCTTGCTCGCTATCTCGCGACGTATTTTCTCACCTTTAGGCTTTCATAATAGGAAGGGGGCGTATAATGGTCAAACACTTCTTCTCATTTAGTTCATTTCATCAGCCTATCACTCCTAGAGGTAGGTCTCCCCAGGGTATGCCACAAGACCCATTCTGGCGGCCAACACTACGCTTACTGAGGCGTGGCCTTAATTTAAGAACCTGCTTTTTAAACGACTGGCCATAAGTTCCTCCATTCAATTTGCTATAACTCTGATCTATGTCAGTTTCTTTGGTCTTCTGCCGGATAATCTCGTTCTGGAAATTATCCATCAGCGAAATCCTATTATCCTTTATCCATTGTCCTTTTCATAGCTCTCCGAGAGATATGTAGTGTAGGCAGTGCATTGCAGAACAGCCCAGTTCCAATGGGGTTGGAGGCATTTTCGTAATCCACAAAAGCCAGCCACAGCGGCCGGGTTTACTCTTCGGATTTCTAAATAACCTATGAAAATTATTCTATGTATAGATTGGCACACGATACTAAAGCCCTTAAGAAACCTAGCCTGCACCTGTGGCTGGAAGACATCAAATCTTGATGTCAGAAAAAAGTAGGTAGGGGTGTCTACACCGCCCAGTCTTAAAGAGCTGCTCTCTGAGGCACGAGGCAAGCCATAATTAACAATTGAAACACACTACTTCGAAAATTTACTGCCTAGAATTCTAACCCGAGCCCTGTGAATGGCAGTCTGTTGATTTCTCCACTAGGCTATCGCTTCCAACCTTAGGAACATAACATGTCTAATAATAGTATATCTGTTTATAATGTAATTATCCGATTGTAATAAAGTGCCGGTAAGAACATAGCATATTGCACGTACTACTACTTTAAGTTGCAGTGAGTTTAGAATCTAAATCGATCATTTTGCTGTATTCTGCTACCTAGTGATTTAGTTATATTTAAGTAATTTTATTTTAATTGGAGCAAAATTTTCGTGGAGCCTCTAGAGATGCTTCGTGGAGCCCTGTCGCGGAGCACACTTTGAGAATGGTTGGTGTATAGGTTTACAGTATTTCGCGCTAATTTGTACTACTGATTTGCACGATAACTTTGCTTACGTGTGTATACTATAAATAGAAATATTAAATAACTTCACCTATTGACATTTATTTGATTGGAATTTCTTATAAATTTACATTTTCTCGAAGAAGAAATAAATAAAAATACTTATTTAAAAACCGAATGAATGCTTATTAATGCCCGAATTATATAACTCAAGTTGTTTAGTTTTTCTTCAAATTGACTAGTTTCATTAAAATATTTTCGTGCGCAGAAGAAATAAATAACTCAATTTAGCTAATTTATTTCATACTCAAGTGATCAGAAGTCACAGTTGTTCATTTATTTATAGAGTTAGTCATTTTTTCTACTAACATTTAATGTTCATTTATACTTATCTATTTCTATAATTGAAACACAAAAATGGCTTTATTTTTGAACTGGGTTAAGATATAAGAATGTTTGTTAGACCAAAAGATGCGGCACATTTTGGGGTTCACGAAAATGGTAAAAGGTCAATTTGGCCAAAATCTGAGTTATTTAGTTCTTCCATTATACCCACGATATATATTTTATCCTCTTTTAAACTCAGCACAAAAAACACTCTCTTCCCTATCCACTATCACATTTCAATCAATTCATTCATTGTTTTTGACACATATTTAACAGTTTGTTCTGCTTAACGATTAATCCCTTTTTAAATAGGTAGGTACTGTTATAAATAATAATTTGAAAGTTCAAACCATCTGAATCAATACCGAAAATATAAACAACCCTCTTAGAATCACTCATATATTTGTTATTACGTACATCTTTTGTTCTGGGACGTTGCTGAAATAGGAAAATATGACATTCCATACAAAATTAACCTCTACAAAATTTATGAAACAGCTGATTATTTTTCAATTTCGACATTAAGCCAGTGCAAAACTTGTTTATAATAATTCGTCAAGTCACCCTCTATGAGATTTGCGCTATACTAAAAATATAACTTTATTGCGTTGAAAGCATTGATTTCTGGTGATATAGACCTTTTGCTCCTAATAATATTAATATTTATTTTCAAGCCTTCCTTACTAATGATTATGTTGTAAGTTACTCTTAATAACGCAGTTCTCGATAGTAGTTAGAAAGGCTTTGCACTTGTACTGTTGTCTTCCGGCGCACTGCCATCTTGTACGTAAACCACTAGACTTCTCCTTGTAAAACCTTATCCCGCCGAACATTAACATCGTGTTACCTCTACTTGTGCAGATCATTCTCACTGAAATTTAAATGTATTTATTATTTTGAAAAAGACAATGAAGGTAAAGATATAGCTAAATAAAGAGGTATTTTAATATATTTGTTCGTCAATATACCTAGCATATTTGTCTACTGACGTCGACTCAACAATAGACGACAGGAAACCTTGTTGAAGCTAATGACAAAAATAATTGAATATCTTCCAAAAAGGACATAGGTACCTTCCTAAAGCTTTAGAAGTTCCTGTTAAAACGAAATCCTTGGCTAAGTATAATTTTCCCCAAATCACTCGAAAGGTGAAACAAAACGTGGACAGTAACGACAATTGTAAATTTGAGATAATGATGATAACATTCTTTACTCGTAGAAAGTCTACGAGTTCATAAATTAAATGCAAGAAAAGGGCTTTATCAATACACACTTAGATACCATTTTCAAACCTTATCATTGTCACCTCTTCTACTTTGACAAGACGAAATATCGATTTAAATAGACTTTTACCTTGACGATGTAACATGTAAACCTCTTCGCGCGTCAGCACGGTAGGTAATCTTCATACAAAATATTTCAACCTTAGTCTATGGTACTCACATATCTTATTTGACAGTTACCTCCCGCCCCGAACCCCTGGAACCTATCGCCATGTTTGCTTATCTGTCAATTTGTCAAACTTTTGACAATTATGACAGTTTTGTTAACAGTAACATTAGTTTCAACAAAGTTGATCTAGTGAAGTTTTGCGTTGATTTATTTCCGTAAACTATCCTCTCAATTTCTGAAGCTGTGATATCATCATGTACAACAAGTGCTGTGTTGCGACATGTGCTAGTAGACAAAAGGACGTCAGTTTTCACATGTTTCCAAAGAGTGAGATAGGACTGAAAAAGTCGTTGCAGTCCATTAATTGTGAACGATTGCGCAGCTTGAGCTTCCAGGAACGTCGTAAACAGTTTGTGTGCCAAAAGCATTTCGAGAAGAAGTTTCTTTCTGCAACATGCGTTAGAGTTCGTTTTTAAATATTAAAGGCACGGATGTCTTCCGACTATAAAACAAATCTTTACCTGTGATGCAATGTAAAGCTTTAAATAAATTAAAAAATATAGCGAAGTGAAAAAGCAGTGTTTAATTTTAGAAATGCCCTTTCTTAACTTAAAAAAGTAAAATGGATATTTCCTACTAGTAAAAATTAGGCAATATATAATAATTATAAAAATTAGGGTGCATAGGGTACCCACCAAGAACTTAGGGTCCCAAGCCAACCTCACCTGCAAGTGCTGCACCTGCCGATTAACGGACGAGGCTCTGGCAAACAAAATATCCCGATAAGCGGCAATAGGCTCACCACCTATTACGTGGGATCAAAACACTGCGAAAAGTAGGCGTTTAATATGCCTCTGCCTACCCCTTTGGGGAAACAGGCGTGAGTCTATGTATGTATGTAAAAATTAGGCTGAATCATTCTTAATCATTGCTCAAAACGTTACGGATGAAAAAAAACAACTGTCATTTATGAAATGTAAGCCTATAACAGTCCAGTTTTGATCTATGGGAGTGCTACGTCTGTACTTTAGTACAATAAATAGTCTGTGCGCGTCAGTCACCAGGTCATGAAGTCAATAAAGAAAATAACTTATAAGTCATTAACAAAACCTTTATTACAAACATTAAATAACATATCGTTTAAGTAAACGGATAAAAACTTTCGGATAAAAAGATCTCAAACTCAATAAATTGAGGTTAAATCACAGCACTTATAAAAATAACAAACTTGTTTTTAATATCAGTCATGATTGTGTTCCAAATATTGTCTAAGAATAGTGTCGCCCATAGTTGTGAGCGTAGCTTTGCATTTGGTTCTAGACTTGATGGTACATTGTCATCTAGTCCTGCAGCCTTTTGAGGCTCCTTTGGTAAATGTGTAACGGTTGACCATCAGCATCATCGGTCCTCTGCTAGTATGCAGCTTAAGCTTTGGTTTCCTAGGTAAGCGGTGCCGTCATATAGCGGCCGTAATATTACGGACGCACAAAGGCGGCCGTTTTTACGGTGACGACATGTGGAAAGTTCCACGGCCGTTTTAACACACCGTCAGTCATTTTTTAAAACAAACGTCAAACGAAAAGTATCCAAGATAGAAAACTGACGACCTTGATTTAGCTTAAGTACTTTACCTACTTGGAGGATGAACTATCACCAGAAGAGGAAAATAGTCGTATGGCGGAAGACGATTCATTAAAATCTCGTAGTACCGAAGGTGCATTTGAGATTTTAGTACGTCGCCGTTTACTGAGCAATGAATACAACTTTGTATTATATTTTGTATTATATTTTGTTCATTGTCCGGTAAAAAAACAGAAATACGTATTAAAAATAGCTTCACCGCTATCAATGAAATGTTCACGAAACCATCTGACACCGACAAGACGGCCGTCATGCAAATGGCGGCACCGCTTTTTGACGTTACGGTGTCAGTTACCGCTCTCTAGGAAACCGCGCCTTTTTGTTTACATAGACAACGTTCTAGTGACGTCATTCACCGCTGTATTACGGCCGCTATATGACGGCACCGCTTTCCAAGGAAACCAAAGCTTTAAGGACTGAAAGATAAAAAAAAATACATAACCAAATACTTACGCAAACATAGGAAACCTAACACGGAGAAAATTTTATGAAAGCTTCAATTATTGTATATTATTATTACTAATTGATTCTTATTTGAATGAATATGTTTTATTCATTTACCCAAAACCTAAACTAAGTCTAGTTTTTAATCAGAATTATCAGCAATGTCTTGCTGTATGGAAACGTTATTACCTTACTTAGAAATGTAAAAAAAAAATGGAATACATACTTCAACATAAATAAACATTTGTTTGTAAGTCGTTGGTAGGACAAAAATTACGGCATTAAACTGCCCTGCTGATAGAGCCAGAATCTAGACAACAATTTCTTCAGGGACGATAATAAAATTGGTTATTAGATTCAATAGCATACAGCAACAAAGCCAGCGTGATACGTATACCATAACGTATAACTCGGGCAAATATTTCAAGGGATGAAATAAAACAACTTTATAAAAAATCATAAATTATGCACATGTAATCTGTATTAAGTAGCAAAATATTAAAGATAAACATTACTTATGAATAAATACTGAATAAAAGTTCCGCTATTTTATCCACCACCATACCTAAGTAATATTTACGTTAGTAAGTTGAGTGCGAGAGCTTTATGTTAAGAACAAGCCTTGATGCCTCCAGGGAACATTTGCCACGCAACCTTGTAATGTGACACACAATCTTAATAAATAAAATCCTTGCGTTACTGACTGACTGACAGACAGCCGAAACTATTGGGCCCAGGAAGCCTAAATTTGGCATGTATGTTCCTTGGGGACCGTAGGGGTGCACTAAGAAGGGATTTCCCGAAATTCCCACGGAATCGGCTAAAACGGGTAAATTAAAAAAAATGCAGGCGCAGCTGCTGGCTTCCTCTAGTACACAATAAAATTACCCAAAAGTTTTTATTTAGATTATGTTTGCGAGTCCCTGACCACATTCCAAAATATGGCAGCAAAAATAAAACGAACAGAATTAGACGGCATAAGTGCATACACTAAACTTCAATTTTAGTAAGATCGCCATGCTAAGCTGAGCGACAAAGACATTTCTTCCTCCGTAAACGTATAATAATTTAAGATACCGCATACTCAGCTTATAGATTATTTTCGCACGTGGCCGAAAATAATCTCTAAGCTGCGTTGGGATTATGCTACTATGATATGCAAAATTTCGTCGTAGATATGCGATGGTAATCGCTCTGTGGCAATGCTAATAACTCTGTCATTCGCGGTGTGACTAAGAACCTGGACTCTGGACTCCAGGACGAAAGTCTTGGGCGTGATGCAGCGGGATAACGCTAGGAACGATGATAATGATATGCGAAATATTGGTAAATATAAGATAGCATATCATACAAAATCTTGGAAAGAGAGTAGGTATAAGGCTTGAAGTTAGTTGATTCGGCAATTTTCTCTTAAAACTTATTGTTGTATAGTTCATCCAATAATTTCAAACAATTCTTCTAATATCTTTCACTCATCAAATTAATCCTTCACAGGCAAATACAAGCCCTAATAAAAATTCTTACAACATTCGACATAGGTATGTGAGAAAAGCACCTTTTGTTCGAAATATTTCCTCTTAATAAACAAGCACTATGCTTTCAATGTTGTAACCTAAGGTTAAAATTAATTTAAATTTGATAAAACTTTCAATTGATTAGATAAAATCCATATTCAATTAATTTGATATACCTACATATTACTTTAACCTTGATAATGTTCGTGCATCAACTGACGAATTTTTGTACATAATATATTAGATTATTCACCAATTGTTCCTATGTGTCTTTTTATTACGATAATTCATGGACCAGGTTGCCGGCCAGACCGACCGTTTGTTTTTCAAATTATACATGATATAATTGTACAGTGTAATTTTACAGATATAATAAAATTGTATAGTGAATCTCTCAGTTTGCGTTTATATTTTTTATTATTATGAGAATTGTTTTCAAAATAATAAATGTTTAAATAATTTTAAGCAATGATTTCTTTGCATTAATTATATTTTAAGCTACTCTTCTGTCAAATCTGAACTAACCAGCAAGCACTCCTTGACGATAAGTTTTGGCTGCAACCATGATAAAACTAGGACGATGTTTTAATTATAATAAAAAACTTTTGTATATTGTCTTACACGATTCAAAGATTATTTCAAAACCTATTACGACTAGTGTGTGCTTGAGGGTTGTGGGAACCCCATACTCTAACAATTGCATTGTCCATCGTGTAGAGTGAAGCTTTGCAGCCAGCCTTAGCCTTAACGCAGACCCATCTAATTCTGCTGCCATATTTGTTGACGCGGTTGAAGCGATACTGGCCGATCATTATGACGGGATTGCCTCTCTGAGATCGAGCGAACACAGGTTTCAGATCTGAAAAAACATCTACCTTAATATCTGATCGTTTCGAAAACTTTTTCTGTTACAGAGTACTCCTTTTTAAATTACATTTTTAATATATATACATTATTACATAACCGGAGAATTACTGATCGGTATATGCCTACTTATTTAATTATTATCACTTCAGCTTGCCCCCCTGTGTGTATACCTCGAGTGTGGGGTCATAAGTTTACTCTCAGTAAGAAGCTGGCTAGTACGCATCATTTACACTAAACAATCTCACGGACAAAATAAAATAAAAACAAATAAAAATATCCTGCTAAAACAAACTTTTATTGGTCGTAATAAAAATGAAATAAATAAAATTCAAATAAAACTACAGTTTAATTTATGAGTGAAAATGATATTTGTAACTATATATTGAATATAAAATATATAAAACGTTCGTAGCGTATGTTTGTCTCAACGAAGGACTAACTTACAATTAAATAGTGAATAAAACATTCGTTACTTTATCCACCACCAAAACCTAAGTAATATTTACGTAAATAACCTGTCCTGTGTAAATAACCAGTCGCAAATTATTCGCTGCGTCTGGGACGTTGCGTGTTGGACGTCTCTTCTCGTACCTATCCTTGACTATGCTAATGTCAGCTATCTAGATCTCACTGAGGAGTAACTTGATTAGCTTGAGCGCCTTCAAAACTTTTGTATTAGATTTATATTTGGATTACGCAAATATGATCACGTTTCTGATTTCCGCAAATTGCTCAAGTGGCTCCCAATTCGCCTTCGACGGAATACTCACATTCTTTCTTTACTCTATACCATTCTTTTTAATCCTTCATCTCCTCCCTTCATCCCATCCTTATTTAAAGGAACGTTTCAATTTTCTATGTGACACACATTCAAGATCGCTGAGGTCATCTGTGAATTTAATACTGGCAAGTCCAATGCATTCCACTTATTTTTATGACAAGTCTTTCACGGTACAAGCCGTTCGCTTGTGGAATGCTTTGCCTATATCCATAAAGCAAGCTCAAATGATAACTTCCTTTAAAAAGTTATTAAAAGACTACTATTTATCTATTTAATCTTTTCTATCTATTGTCAAACTCATACTTTGTTCTATCTTCCATTTCCTACACCTTTATGTATGTATTATATATTTTATAATTATTTATGTATGTTTATGTAGTATATTTTTCAGTATTTTATGTGTGTATTTTTAACACTATGTATGTAAATATTAGTTTTATTTTTTTTATTGTGTTTACTGTAAATAAATGTGTACAAATCATCAGTTTCACCAAACTGCCCTTTTTCCAGGCTCCTTGCTTTTCTAGTCCATCCAAAGGTTGCCTGGAAGATATTGCTTATTAGTGATAAGGCCGCCATTTGTACATTAACTTTTACAAATAAATATAGTAAATTGGATTACTTTCGTGTACAATAAAGATGATTTGTATTGTATTGTATTGTAACCTGAGTGCTAGAGCTCTATTTTGTGATGTAGCCTCGAACCCTCTTCAGGAACATTATGTCACTCAACAAAAAGATGTCATTTGGCCATCGGACACGAATAATACGGTATTCGTCAAATATATCTATTTGTCTACATTATGCACGCGGTCGCTAGGTTCAATTCCAAATGCGTGCTACGCAGGGTCATTAATTCGGTATACGTTCTCTAGAGATCTACTTGCCAAACCAAATACTTGTAAATGTTTAACTACGATTCAACGTCAGCTTGTCTTGCATTCGTCCAGCGAAACTTAAATTAGTCCACCTATGGCTAGACTAATGTGGTCAACACTCATTATACCCTTCCTTGGCAAACTTAAGAACTGGTATGCACATAAAAATACACGTAACAGGGGTCTGCTACAAAAGATTAGCTGTTTTGCGAATAAATAGATAATGAAAGTTGCGACACGTTTCTGTCACAGTAGTATATACATATCATATTGCGCAACAAAAGTTCATAAGGCTTAAAGTCAATTAGTCGATGCAATACAATTTCATTCTTAAAACTACAATTTAACACTTATTCTAAAACCCACCCTAAAACTTAATAAAATACTGCTTATACTAATATCTTTTCCTCATTATAAATTATTTATTTCACCAAAAAATTCAAGCCTCAATGTAAACACTTGCAACAAGCAACATTTGTGGAGAAAGCACCTTTTGTCAATTTTTTTTTTAAAATTGATCGCTTTCGATTTTCCTCTTTGGGAATGCACAAATAGGTCAGTCATGTCTCGAAGTTGATTAATCAAAATAAATATATAACCCAATACACTAAAATATGCACATATTTATAATAATACTAAAACAAAAGTGTTAAAAAATAAATATCCTATAGATTTACAAAAATACAATATTTTCAATACATGTGATATTTCTTAATTTATATTTGTTGTGAAACATAAATTATGTATACGTTCCTATGGTGCAAAGTAAACATACTACATAATCACGACATAAATAATACATATTATGCTCTTGATCAATACAAATAATAAAACTTTAAAGTTGATCAATCAATGAAATCGAGAGAACAATAATGCAGAACTGGAATGTATGTCGCATCGATATGCGAAATCCTTACGTCTACAAACATGATATTCCCGTATGCTACACTATTATTGCATATTTATTGCAGAAACGAGACATGTATTTAAGCTGCACTGGTTCAAAATCTAATAGCACTGGTGTGCGCCTGGGAATTGATCGCGGAAACCCCATACTCGAACGGTGGCATTGTCCATGGAATGAAGAGATGCTCTGCAACCAGCCTTGGCCTTAACGCACACCCATCTAGTTCTGCTGCCGTATTTGGTGACACGATTGAAACGATACTGGCCGATCATTATGACGGGATTGCCTCTTTGAGATTGCGCAAATACAGGGTTCAGATCTGAAAATGTACAAAGGACAATGGCAGATCTCCATACATCAAAATGTCTGAAATTAAATTGAAGCGAACACTAATAAAAAATATATCAAAATATTTGGCGTCAGTAACAGAGTCTATAAATGATTCTATTTTCACTCAGGAAAGGTGGAAAAAGAAGATATTGGTGTTTGAATTTTTAGTTAAGAATGAACAATGTAGGTAAAAGGAAAGTTATAATATGAAAGTTAAACAATGTAGGTAGGTACGTTTGAATTATCAAATGACATATGTCAGATTGACATCAAAACGCGGAAGTATTTTGTAGCATCTAACTGTCACAGCCAAAGACAAAAGCAGAGCTGCACATTTTAAATCGATTTTATGTGAAATCGATACAACTTTAAAACGATGCTGTGACGGTTTTTATTTGATTTAAACGTTGTTTTGCTTCAAAAATATTAGCTTATTGATATAATGTTGATTAAATATTAAATAACTGCATTTTAATCCAAACCAACTGTATAAAGGTCGATCGTATCGATTACTTATTTAATAATCGATACGGATATAGCACTCACGTCTATTCCTGTCACACCATTGTCTATGGCAACAATCAAATAATAAAGTATTCGTAATCAATTGGAATGCTTTTTATCATCATAAAATACTCAATAATAATACTCAATCAAATATTATTACATATTTGATTATTGCCATGGACAATGGTGTGACAGGACGTGAGTGCTATTGTTCCGTATCGATTATTAAATAAGTAATCGATTCGATCAACCTTTATAGGGTTAGTTTGGTTTAAAATATAATTATTAAAATTCATTATATCAATAAGCTAATATTTTTTAAGCAAAACAACTTAAATCAGATAAAAACGTCACAGCATATTTTTAATGTTGTATCGATTTCATATAAAATCGATTTAAAATGTGCAGCTCTGCTTTTGTCTTTGGCTGTGACAGTTAGATGCTACCGAAAATGAATACAGATTTACATAATAGAAGCAGCATTTCTTAAGGATTTCGTGTGCTGATTCCAATTGGCGAGTTGGCGGGTGTCGTCAGTTCGTCTCTCTTGCACTCATAGAGACAGCTGTCACAGCGCGACTGTCACGCTGCCAAGCGGCAATTTGGGTCACAGAAAGTTTGTCTACAGAGCGCCTATAAGAAATGCGCCTCTATATAAATATCTATGCTCTATGCTACGGATGCTACAGAATACAGAAAACTTCTGCGTTTTGATGTCAATCTGACATATGTCCTTTGATAATTCAAACGTACCTACATTGTTCATTGTTAACTAAAAATTAAAACACCCAAATCTTCTTTTTCCGGCTTTCTCGAGTAAAAATAGAATCATTTATAGACTTTGCTACTTACGCCGAATGTTTTAATATATTTTTTATTACTGTACGTTTCAATTTAATTTCAGACATTTTGATGTATAGAGATCTGCCATTGTCCTTTTCTTTGCCGAGAATCCTAATGCTCTCCGTCATATGAGTCAAGAAAAAAAGGTATGACGCATAGATACTTTACAATAAATATGCAGACTCACACACATTTAGAATCGATTAGCACTGGTGTGTGCCTGGGAGTCGTGGAAGCCCCATACTCGGACGATGGCATTGTCCATGGTGTGGAGAGATGCTCTGCAGCCAGCTTTAGCCTTAACGCACACCCATCTAGTTCTGCTGCCGTATTTGTTTACCCGGTTGAAGCGATATTGGCCGATCATTATAACAGGGTTGCCTCTCTGAGATAGCGCAAATATTGGATTCAGATCTGAAAAAACATCTTACTTAGTTCCTGGTCGTAAACTACCCACTGATCCTCTTCTGATTAGTAGAGGGCTCACCCATGTAATAGTCAGAAGAGGATATTCCTTTCTTATTAATTGAAAACTTAAATTTAATTTAAAATGTATGAGTAGCATACATTCCGTATATATATGATTGAGAAATAAGGTATTATACAAATTGTTCAAAAACTTGCTCATAAGGACAATGCAAGTTAATAAATCTTAAAGAGACTAGCTCAGTTAGCCAGATGTTCAATTAAAACACTGCTTTTAGATGAGTCCTATATTAAATTTAAAAAGACAGCTATACCAGTGATTTTAAATTAAGATTATGCATTGTCAGAATTTAACACTAACATTAACTCTAAACTTAGCAATGACATGACTAGACATATGGTCACACGACAACACATAAGGCTAGACTTTGACCTTTATATCGTTGTTATGGCGAAGGAAATATGTATTAAAATCGTACTGCAACTGTATAGCTTGACATGTCACTGTAGTTACAAGTAAATGTCATAAGAATGTACTAAATGGTATGAATAACTTATTAAGCCACACACCATGACTGTGTTAAATTTGAAATTAAAAGATACGTCCATTATGCGTCAAGTGTGGACTCGAACTCGGAAATAATTTGATGTTACTAGTAAAGTATATTGCCTAGTCATGTCACTGCCTTTGTACAATTCAAACAAGAAATAACCATAAAAAATACACGATCACTAAAGTAATCTAAATTTACTACTGCTCCGAAGCCGCCAATAGAGATTTTGCATTATACATTTTCATAAGCACAGGCACAAAGTGTATAGTAACATAGCCGGGTGTACAGAGCCATTGCGGGATAAAATCTATGTAGATATTATCCGGAAATGTCAATTGTGACACGCTGAGTCTATATTGCAGCAGTAATTGACAAAACTGTCAGGTTAATTGTCAGTAGGTATCAATATTAAGTACATCTTTTCATTATAATTCCGACCTTATAATTCTTAATTATTTTCCAGTTCTGTAACATCCCAAAAAATCTCTATTTTGCCATTATATAATGAACATACTTTGTTATCACGAGATACAATTGCAATTACATTTAAATTTAAAATATTTCAATAGTTTGAAGTAATACTTTTTCGACTAAAACATTTTTAACTAGGAACTTAGGTTAATAAACGAATTCGGTATATAAGAGTATAACTAGATACAGGGCACAATCCACACTACCAAATATTGGGATATCTAACCAACCTAAACACAGTTACAAAAATCTACACAACGATTATACATAGATTTCTCATAATGATATGTGATTAAATAAGCATAAGATAATTAAAAAATACATGACCTAAAATGTTAGAATTTATCAGTACTAATAAATAAATTAAAAATAACCTTAAAACAAATATTCTGTCGAGTTTATTTGCGATTTCATTCAGGCACATATGACGCATTTAAATACGATGCAGATTTATCCAGATTTAAGTTTAAAATGTAAGTCTAAACCAAATCAGACAAAGGTCGTACCAAAATACGTAGTTTGCCCATCATTCATTTTCTCTAGCTGTGCTAAAAGCTATGTTCATAGATAAAAATGACACTTTTCCGGAAGACAACTAATATTCAAACTAGGCCACAATCTATAAGTATAAAAGGGACTACCTTTATTTTATTCCATATGTTTGAATTGAATCTATAACTTAGAATATTGGCAATGCTATGGTGACCGCCTAAACCAATTTCATAGTGTCGTCATAACACTGTAATTACTATAGACTATAATAAACAGACTTTCAAATCCTTTTAGAATTATGAAAAAATATCTAGTCCTTACCATATAAAATAGCTTTAAAGATTTCATGCGAAAATAGTATTTATAAAATCTTATTTTTAACATGAACAGATAAAGATCCTAGAAAATAAGATTAATTTCCCGACAAACATTTTGCATCCTTCTTTTTGTAGGATGAAAAAAATTATGACGCAAATCACAACTACATACTTATCATTATTTAGATAAACCTTGTTATTTTCTTTTCAGGAAAGCATACTATGATTCATGAAATTAATTCTGCTTTACATCCTACATACTTACAACATATCAAGTAACAACTACTTGGTACATATTGTATTGTATATCTATTTGAGATCACACATAACTTGAGGCATACATTTTATACTAAATTAGAATCTATGAAGCTGATTTGATATTGAATGGATTACAAGTTCAAAACTCCTTTGGGATAGGTAAATACTCTTGTGGCAGACCTATCATTATTTTTCGTAAGCCGTATAAAAAAATGACACTAACTAAAAAATCAGATTCTTTAAATACAGCAGCGATAATTAGAGTATTTATGGGCAATATGCTCATTAATACTCTAGTAATCTATTTAATAAGAAGACAATAATATATGTAAATAAATATCTAATAAACGCTTGCTGTGGAATTATTAATTTACCCAAGATTTTCCTTAAAACGTAGGTACTTCTAAGGTATTGCATTGAGTATACACCTTTAAGCAATAAAGTTACCACTAAATTTAATAAACATTAATATTCAATATACAATTCAAGTTATACTTTCCGTAGAGGCCACATTCAGTAGAGACCCACAAGGCGCTAAACGAACCGAAACACATCAAACCCCAAAAATCATGACTCAATGGGAATTGTTACAAAACAATGACTAAGTATTATACTAACCTTAGTCTAAAATCCAGACTTTTTGAAGAGCTGCTTTAAAGATGAGTATGATACTTAACGCTTACTTTACCTATTTAGTCTTTGTTTTTAAGTGATGTCTAATAAGTGTCGAATCAACTAAAGTTTTATTTCCAATTTTTAAGTGATAATATGATATCCAGATTATAAGAACATTTCTTGTGGAGTGTGATGCATTTTGATTCATTTATCAAAGTGACAATGACAATAAGGCCGATTTACTTATTGTTATCGCGCATTGTACTAAATATTCACCATTAGAAAACGTAGATAAATAAACTACACGATTATTCTAATTTGTATTCTCAAAATTTGAACAAGATCTGACTTCTAAATACGTATATGATTATTTTTTGTATCATTGCTTGAGAGAGTGATCACATTTCAGTACACCAAGTAACTGTTTATAACAAAATGGCATTTTTTTAGACTTCGTACCGAAGTTTGCTAGACGCATACCCTAATTAAAATTGCTTTATAACAGCTCTTTTGGTATTCCGTATGCAATCGGGTAAGGTAACGGTTCTGCGACTTCAATAAATGCAACAGCAAATTCTCTACCATTCCAAAATAGCGTTTCTAAAAAGATTTTATGAATGTCATAAGGCGAAAAAATTGCCAGACCTATAAACTTCAATCAATTGAAATCTTGTAATTTGGTGCGTAAACGTAATCATCCCGAAGCTTGACCTAATGATTATGTGTTCCAAGCGTCTTGACGATGACATTGTCCACAGTAGTGATGGCGGCAGTACAGCCATATTTCTTCTTGATACAAGTCCAACGGACCTTGGAGCCCCAGCAAGCGTGCTTGTTGAAGCGCCATTCCCCGATTTGTACCACCAAGTTGCCGCGCTGTGATAAGTCGAATTTAGGCTCTGAAAAACAATTAACTAGTTAGTTACCTAGTTCTGTAAACCTGATTGTTATCTATTTCTAAGATATAATAAATATTGTATCATTTTAAGTCATGCAAAAGCCACCGTTTACGGTTACAATAAAATGAGACGAAACTTAAATCTGTAGATTCCAGAAATTACTCACATGATAGCTCTGCTTCGAGTACTATTTTATGATTATTTAATACCGTACCAGACAGCTTACCTTGGTAATAATTTTAAATTTAAAATGTATCTCTGACTGAATCTCATTCAGAAGAAAATGTTCATAATAAGGTAAATAACCAAGATAAACGATATTGTACAAATGAAATTCTTTTAATTACGGAAATACATCTTAAATTGTACAAAGTGAATAAATATTTTTAAACTAAATACAACAATAAACTTTTCGTGAAATTTCTTGTCCAAAATATACACTTCGTTTAACAAATTACAATCATAACTAACAAAAATAATACCTATCGAAATAAACAATCACATTCAATGTTTTGTTTTTATTCTTTTGTATTTCTAAATATAAACGTTTAACTTAACTGCGAGTACCAATACTTTTTAATTACAGTTTTTTTAAATCTATGATATTATTTTACATTAGTCACTCATCTATATATCTATAACATTAGGTACAAAACTACTAATATATGTAGTGTGTATCGACTACAACAATACTTCTGGCGACAGAAATAAATTTACATAGCTGCAAAATACTTCCTAGCCTGTCGCAACTTAAAACTAACATACATTCAGATAAAGAATAAACCATTGACGTTGGATTTATAGGACGTAAGACGTTCGATAAAATCTGTAATCATTTTAGTAACAGTTCAAGTACTATTCGAGATGTACTTAGATACGAAACAAAAGTATTACCTGACTTACAATATCTAAGCAGTCCCATACTAATTGAATGACATAATTGTAACTGCACAGCTCATTATTCAGTAAAACCATTACATGATAAAAATACTTAAGACGCTATAAAAACTAGATCTAATTGAAATTAAACTACAGTTTACGGATTTTATCGCGTTGTATTGGTTTGAAAAACAACTCCTTAAGCCATACTGTGTATAGGAAAAAGACCCATACAAATAGGTACTTAAACGGTGAATCTCACCACCATCCTAAACAGTTAGCTACTGTAGGAATGTCTCTGTTTCAGAAAGCCCGCGGGATCTGTGACAAGAAACACCTGGACGCTGAGCTTCAAAATGTCAGGCAAGTTCTGCAAGACAACAAGCTCCGACCGCCGCGCTACTGTCACAGATCCCAGAAGAAAGAAAAACCAGCCACAGTAGAAAGACAACCTGCTGTCCTCCCATACTTCAAGGGCGTGACCGACAAAATTGGCTACATCTTGAAGCGAGCTTCTATCAAAACTTACTACAAGCCGCCAACGAAGATCAGTCAATTATTACCATCTGTCAAGTGTCAGTTACCCTTGCAAGAGGCCGGTGTCTACAAAATTGACTGTGAATGTGGGCTCTCATACATTGGACAAACCAAGAGAAGCATAAGCATTCGACTCAAAGAACATATAGCTGACATAAAACATAAACGCTCAACAAAGTCTGCTGTGTGTGAACATGTGGAACAAGGACCCAACCACTACCTGCGATTTGATGAACCACAGATACTAGCAAAAGAACATCGTTTTCTTCCAAGGATGATAAACGAGAGGCTATTGAAATTAAAAAACACCCTAATTTCAATAGGGAAGGTGGTAGGAATGTTCTTCCAGCTTGGGACCCTGTCATAAGGCTAATGAAACCCAAGAAGGACAAAGTCACCAGAAGACCTAAGGACACTGTGAGCTCATTCTGCGTAAATAGTAACACCAGTCGTTGAAAAATGTTCGGGAACATTGAGATAACTTATACATTCAAGAAAAAGACAAATATCACCTCAGTCTGCCGTGAACATGAATTCTGTAAAGAATTCGAAACGTCGGCTAGTAATAAATTAAAAATATAGTTTCTAGATCTTTAGTTTCAAATGTAATAACTTAGTGAAACCAATACAACGCGATAAAATCCGTAAACTGGAGTTTAATTTCAATGTGTAACATTCGCGTAAACCCAAGAAGAAACTAGATCTAAATAAAAATATGGAAACTTATTCGAAGACATACTTGGAAGACAAAGGACATTATTGTCAAAATAAAAACACCTACTGTGGCTACAACAACACGATATAAGTACCTATTATTAAATGCATAATATCATTTATCAAACCATTTAAAATAAAATTTACCAAAGTACAGCATTTGCAAGTCAACATCATGAAATCCATATTGCGCACATTCTCCACGATATACAAGCACGCATATAAAACATATTTAGATAACAATTATTTATTACTTCTCTAAGGAAATTCGGTTTTATATAGCTCAAGATCTATATCCACAAATAGCATGTACAGAAGACATGATTTTCTTAGAACGTAGGAATAATCAAGACCCCGACATCACGACTCCGTCACTTGCAAGAAGAAGAAATAAGGGACCAAGAAAACTGGTTATATTAGCCTTTTGAACGCCACTGTGTCATGTACGGATGACAATAGTGCCATACCAAAATGTAGCCTACACATAGTGTGCTAGGTTTACTTTGACTTGTCACCTATACATGACTATGACTGTAAAAAGGTTAGTAATAACAGTTTGGAGGAATACTAATGATTGTGCCATCCATTCAACTTCATCAGTCGATCGTTGACAGTGACAGCGACACATCGACAGCCTTTAGATTTCCTCGCCGTGCACTCCCACCATGTTTTCAATCGACGAGACAACTTCTTAACGAACCGATAATTACCCCAAGAGATAATCGGATTACCGAACCTAGTCATGCCGTATGTTATGGGACTTGTACCTGAAAATAAAACGTTCATAAGTCAATATAAAAATCTTTAAAAAGCACAAAACACTAAAAATATAGTAATACATTTTCTAAACTAGCTAATGTAAATGTAAGAAATAACCAACTAAAACAAAAAAATAAATGTATTTAATACAAACAAATCACATTTTCACAACACTCTTACAGTAAGTATTACGTACTAGACATAAATAACTACTTGCACCGAAAGCAATGTAGAACATTGCTATATACAATTGCTTACACACAAACTTTACATTTGAATAATATAGAATTTGAAGTCATTTAAAAACCGCAACATTACTGCCTCTTTTCAAAATTATTATAATATTCAGTCAACGATTCTAAATCTCCACAATTACAACCACAATAATTGATTCGATCGGAATAAAATCTTAAAATTGACAACAGTATTTTTAGAACAAATTCTTGAATCAAAGTGTATGACAAACGTGCATTTTGATAATATTTTCATCCTCGGTTACAACAAAAGAGTTACAACGTTCTCTTGTCTTGATACAAATCCATCGTTTCTTATTACCATTAGTCTTCATTAGTTTGAAACGATAACCTGACACCACTAGAACGGGGTTTCCTTTCTGACTTGTTGCAAAATAATATTCTTCTGACTGTACCGACGCATCTGATTCTGAACCGTAATTAGTCGTATTTGTTTACAAGGTAAGACTCCGAAATATCGTGGCCACATCATCATCAGCCTGTATCATTCTAATGTTGGTCGTAGGCCTCTTCTATGGCACACAATGAGCTCGTGGCCACATATATTAAAAAGTACTCGACCAGGCTTCATACCAAACTCAGGAGTAAGCTTCAGATTTGCCTGACAGCAGAATCCAAAGGTATTTAATACATAGAATACTACGGACTTTAAATCTCCTTATCAAAGTAATTCCCAAACCAGTAATACTTTCTGAAATAATCTTTTTAACTTATCAGAAATAATTTTATTGGTAACAAAATTAAATATTTGGCTAGTGATTGTGATGACCAAAAGTCCTAACAATGACATCATCTATGGTAGTAAGTGAGGCCCGGCACTTAGTGTAGTACACTTTAGAACAAATCCACCGAATTCTGTCGCCAGTAATTTTTTCGCGTCTGAATCTATACGGTCCACAAACTAACACTCTATTCCCATGGGACGATAAAACGAATCGTGGTATTAAATTATCTGTTAAATAAAAAAATACATAAGGACTAGACATGATTTCAAAAATACTCGTATAAGAAAGAATGTCCAAGAATGTTTTGCATTTTTCTTTGCATCTAAATAATTTAACATAAAGTCACTTTCGATTACGTCCATACTATTAAGGTTTCTTCCTCGTTTTGTGTAAGCCCTTGGCCAAGTTTGCTGTTGACACTTAGGTATAGGCCGCCCGAAGGCCTCCGACGCAACGTAGCTTTACGATTTTTGTCCTGAGCCAAAAACAAGGACCGATAGCGTTACCTCCGTCTAGCATAGAAATACCGTTGTGTATATCAGAAATACCAACCACAAACTGACACGATGTACAAACTGATCATGTCAAATGAATGAACAGTACATTATATCAGTACCTCTAATCAGTAAGATCCATCAAATATCGGTATCACCTCTATGCCCCCAACTCCGAGGCGTCTTAGATGCAACCGGGACATCATCATTCTCTTAGCGTTAACCCAGTTTCGATCTGGGGTCCGCTTACTAGTCTAACCGGATTTGGCTGAATATTAGCTTTTCCACAGAGCGACTGCCTGTCTGACCTCCGCAACCTAAAGGGATAGCGATATTCCATGGTTTAGACTAGTGTCAGTTTATTTTAGAAGGTACTGACGCCCTGTAACGACTGTCAAAGATCTTCATGACAACCGGGACCGACGGCTTAACGTGCTCTCCGAGGCACGGGACAAGCGATAATTAACAATTCAATACGCACATAACTCCGAAAAGTCATTGGTGCGCGCCGTGGATTCGAACCCGATACCTTCTGCATGGCAGTCTGTTGGTATCTCCACTAGGCTACAACCAACCGGGACGATGAAAAAATATGTATACCTACGTGACATCTTGGTTGCATTCTTTAACATACCATTTTACACTTTCGTTGATGTCGTAGTTTCTGTGAATGCTTCAGGGAGCGTTTCGGGGAGTAGGCGATTAACGAAACTTATCTGACAGAGCACTGACAATATGCCGTTGAGAAAACATGCGCCAATATTTTGCCATATTGTTTCTATGTGTCTGTGTTGCTACATGAAAATGTCTCTATGAAAGTGAGAATCAAACTACTTAGATCAATTTTACCGCATTTATTTACAAGAATTACTTATAAACGACACAATAAATTATTATTATATTGCTTTCTAAACATTATTAACGATGTTACGTGATTGTGTATGTATAATAAAACGGTACTTGGCACATACATATTTATTGTAATTTGGAGATGAACTTTCTCCTTGGATAAAATAAATATGAAGGTGGAAGGTTCTTCCTTTCACCTTCATATTAAGGGAGAGGAAGGCCAAGGAAAAGAGGGATAGACTGTTTGAGGATGGATACGGGATAAATGATCCAATAGTAGGCGACAGAGCAGTATAGAAGCGAAGGACATACTGCGCCGACCCCAAGTAATAAAGGCCTAGTGCAAAAGATATGATAGTTAATACTTATATTAAATAAATACTGTCTAATGGTTATGTTCACCGAAAGTTTAACAATAACGTCGTCTATAGTAGTAACGGACGCTCGACACCCCGCATAATCCTTTACGCAGATCCATCTAGTTTTGAAAGTGTTGTTACTGTTGCTGGTCGCCCGCCTGTAACGATTCTCACCATACAACAATACTCTATTGCCATAGTTTGACAGGGTAAATGTAGGCACAAATCCTGAAACAATATTAAAAATACTTACACTTACTTATAGCCCAGTTAATTTGTGTCAAATCAAATTAAAATACTTGAAAATTTTCTCTCGAAGATTTATTTTTTTAAGTTTCTCGCTATAAAGTCACTATAACACTAAATAATTGTGTAAATCATGGTTTGTGCTACGATTAATATACATATTATACTTACCCATTATCTTAAAAGGGCTAATGATCATTAGTGAGTGCTTATAGTAGGTAAGTGAGGAAGCGTGTGAAACAATGGTGAATATCAGCGTATGCTGGCTGCAATAATAAAAAACTAAAACTAAATTACGACATCCCAAAATCTGACCAACGGACTTGGAATTACGAAATTACTTTGTGAAACATAATAATTATGGTCACAACAAGACAAAATATTTTAAATAAAATAATGATATATTTGGCACATTATTTTATTAGCATTAAGGTAAAAGCACTTATTACGGACGTATTTCACAACATTTGAAAGTAAGAAAAAAGAAGCATTTGTAAGTATTTTTAAAGGTGCCAAACAATTTTATCGTCAAAAGTGGAACTTACATTTTGCATTTCCTTATTTTAATAAAATATTAAATAGCCGGGTCTATTTACCCTAATACGGAGGTATGATTTCGGTTAGACCCTATTACTGCGGTAGACGGCTCCTAATACGGAGGGTCAGAAATTATATTTATTGAAGTTCCGTACAAATAATATTTATTAAATCATTTAAATGTGTTAGTAAAGTAAATTGTAAGTTTTTCATTCATTGACCATTGATTATATTGATTCACTTTTAATGAAATTACACAATATATTTTATTACAAACATTTATAGGATAACCGTGCCTTCCCACACACGTTTTAAAAAGAGTTTTGGGCTATTAAAATAAGGTTCATTTTTCTTTTTACGTTCAGTAAAATTAAAAAAATTAGCGAAGCGAAATCGGTCTGTACAGAAAGATCTTTCCGTACAGTAGACCGACTTCGCTTCGTTCATTATTTACTATTGTATTTTAACATGAGACTCCTCTAGGATTCTCTCGTGTTAAACTACAATTACTTTTATTCCTGAATCCTGTCTTGGTGTTTCTTCACTTTTGACAAAAGTTTATCATAATCAATATTTTGTTGATCAAACGGGTAAAGACCGCAGCATTTGAATCCACTCATTATTGTTTCAGGCTTGAGGCTTCTGTCAAAACATTTTTGTAATTCGCTAGAAAAGTCTGTGTGCTTAAGCTTCGCATAATTATGTTTAACCCTGAATTCCCTCACAATATCCCTCCAAGTCCCTTCAACGGACCTGAAAACGGCGAAATCAAGAGGTTGCAAGACGTGCGTTGAATTTGGGAGCAAAGCAACTAGCACGATCCCTTTTTCCTTGCAAAAAGTTGTTAAAGGCAGAGATATAATATGTGAACTATGACCATCTAAAAATAAAACAACGGGCAGTGTTATTTCTTGCTGTCGAAGCCATGGGTAAAACACATTTGCAACATATTCGTAGAAAGACTCCATATTCATCCAGCCCGATTCTGTGTTGCCAAGTCCCCACCACGAAGGAACCGTTGACTTGATATTGCTAGGTAGCCTTTTGCAAGGGAATAGTACCATTGGCGGAGCTACATTACCATCTGCTGACACATTGACTAAAACGGTCAAGCATTCTTTTTCGTCATTTGCAACGGGATTATATAATCGTTTACTACCCTTTTTTATCAAAACTTGCTTGTCTTTTGGACAAAGAAAAAACCCAATTTCATCGCAGTTGAATAAACGTTTTGGGTCTTGAAAAACTTGTAGCAAATCGTTTTCTTTAAAGTATGATCCTACTCGATCAAACCACGCTCGCAATTCAACTTCCGTGACTTGGTTTCTACTTGTTGAAAGATTTTGTGACACACGTTTTGACACTGCTGGATGTCGTTGCATAAAACCTAGAATCCATTTTTTTCCTGGAACGCCATCTTTGAACGGATTAGGGCGCTGCAGGTTTTCAACTAACTTAGAGACAGTGTGTAATAATTGATCTTTTGTCACTGGAAAGCCACATTTATCAAGGTAATGGATCCAATCAACGATTTTTCTTTCTTCGTTTAGGTTAAGTACTGGTTGCCTACCACAATGTTCATTCTCGTAAAGCTCATCTCGTTTACTCCGTAACGTACTCTCTGGTACACCATATTCTCTCGAGGCTTTGTAAATGCTCATACCTTGTTGTATTGAGGATAGTGCTCCAGCCACTTGCGCATCAGTGTAACACTTGCGTTTCTTTCTCTCTATATTGTCTATAAAAAGAAAATAAAAATTACGTTTATTTACTTATTTATAGCCTCACGCCTGTATCCCCGAAGGGGTATGCAGAGGTGGAAATATTACACCCACATTCGCCATGAATTTTTAGGTCCTACGTTATATTAAAAATTACGTAGATTGCATATATTTAAATAAAAATATTTACATTTAACTTAATTCATTTATTCTTTCACGAATATGGGTATACATTTGCAGATCTTAATAATAAATACATTCTTAGTTCTATTACCATATCCCACCAATTAGGCATGCAAACACAGAAACAGTAAACTATTACGTATTATAATATTAAACACAACATCAATTATTACAATTTAACGTCAAAATATAGAATGTCAAATAAGAGTCCAAAATTAACATACAAACATAATTATACTCCCGCCTTTTTCCCGTCGGGGTAGGCAGAGACAACGGAACGCCCCTTGGATCTATCCTTACAAACCTCACGCGCTTCTTCTACATTAATTACTCTGTTCATACATGCTTGCCGGTTCTAGGTGCTTCGGACCGTGCCATTTTATAAGATGTCCCTAATCTTATCGACGAATGTCCGACGAGGTCTGCTGCGTCCGACTTGCCGACACACTTTAGCCTCATAAATTTGATGCGTCACTCTTTCTTCACTCATTCGCTTCACGTGCTCAAACCATTTCTGCATTTCTTTCTCAATTCTTGTCACGACACTCACTACCGTACATCAACGTAGGCACAAGCACTCCATTGTGAACCGTCAGTCGCGCCTTTTTTGGCAGAGTTCATAAAGGCATGCAGCGCTTCATTCACATTGTTCCCCGCAGTCACTCTCCTTTCAATAACTCCTTCACATCTTCCATCTCTTGTAAACATGCTTCCCAAATATACAAATCTTTCAACTCAGTCACATTTTCATCCTTCTCAAACACCATCACTTTCGTTTTTCTTGCATTCAATTTCATACCCTTCGCTTTAAGGCTCTCATTCATGCAGTTCATCATTTGTTCTAACTCAGTCGCCGACAACGCAAGAATGTCATGTCACAATGTAGAAATAAGAATAATAAAATGTCATGAAATAAATAAAAATTAAATTCTAAAATATCAATAATATTTAAAAAAGTACAATGTCAGTAAATCACAATTAAAATGTCAAATGTATATAAATATATATTATAATTTAAAAATAAATAAAGGTTATTTCCAATTAATTATTTGCATTATGTGTATCATCTAAATATTCTTGAAGCGAGCAATAGCTTTTAACTACAAGCAGTTTTTGAAGATGCCATTTTCATAATTGTAGATTTTCAATATTTTAATCTGAGTAGGTAATTTGTTGTAAATGCGTGGTGCAGTGCAAAATAAGCTTTTGTGCATTAGCGCCGTTTAACTTTCGACAACACACAATTTACCAGCATGTAGCATACTTGAACTTTTTTTAAATAATTCCATATTTTGTTTTACAAACACAGCACACTCCTTTATGTAAATGCAAGACAGGGTCAACACAGTGGCGTAGCGTGGGTTTTCGCGGCCCGGGGCCGGTCGGAAATTTGCCGCCCCCTCTTCTTTTAGGTATCCCACTACATCTGCCAGAAGTGTACCTAACGTTTTTCGGGTGTAGGTATGTTTGTATGTTCATTAGTTTGGCTTTACACCCCCAACAGCCTGATGGATTTAAACAAATTTTCATTTGATCCATCTCAATTGTAATATCATAAAACATTGGATTTAATATTTTTGAGGGAGAAATCTGACGGCTCTGAGCGGTATTTATATGTCGCGCAGGGTCGCGGCCGTTTCTCGGCTGTAATATATGTATAGCTTAGTCTAGCTTTTGACGGCTCTTAGGACTGTCGTAAATAAAATTTGTATGGGTTTTAATTGATAAAAAAGTAGATATCCATCATCACCGAGTGCTTTGTGTTACTATTACATTCTTCTACGGGATATAATATACCACGTAACTTTGTAGAGTTTGTAGAGTACCCACATTCGTGAACATATAGCGCTTGTAGCAGTGCCAAATATCGGTTACCTACTCAATACAAACGTTCGTGGTATAATAATATACCCCAAAGAAAAATGTAAAAACTATCGTAATGACCAAAAATGTTTAAAGTCGTGGTATAGTCGACATTCGGGATGTGTTCGGTGTAGTGGCGTATCAGTGAGGCTCTGTGGTCGTGAGGACTAGAGCCATTTGGTCTGTTTTCGCGCGAGGTACCTATACAATTGTGGATAAAAACATAAAAACTTTCAACCTCCTCGATAATCTCGAGCTATGAGTTGAGGGTGCGGCCATCCCGCAGTTCTTAGTTTCATTAGATCGGGCCGCCTCAACCGCAGAGCGAAGACTTATGATCCCTGGTTTTCCTTGATCCCAGCCTCCATGGTGTGGGTGTTAGTGTTGAAAGGCACGTCACTTTCGCTTCCGTATTTGTTGGTTTACGGCCTCTTCCATCCGGCGAAGACAACTGACAGGATGGCAACTCGCGTCCTTTCCTCATCAGTCCGAGAGTCTCGGCTGAAAGTTTACGCTCCTTGTTTTTTTGAAGGCGGAGGACATTGTGACTGATCTCCTAGTACCGTGACCACTGTGTCTGTCTTCTGATTAATGCTGTCGATGGTTTCTAACTGATGAACTGAAAGGATTCTGCAGTTCTAGCTGTGCTACTGCCTTAGCAATGCACTCGTACATGACCTCAGCTATCTCACCAGAGTGAGTTGAGGTCGGTGCATATACCTGTATCCTGTATCACCTTTAGGCAACGCCTATTGCTGAGTTAAGTACGTGGTAGTTACGCTACCTTGGTCGAAAAACTATATACCGACTTCCACAACGTTGTTGAAAAGTTTCCTCCTGACCAGGAACCCGACACCACCCAAGAGTGTAGGTCGCCTTCCTGAAGTTAGAACAATTAAGTCACCCGACTCTAGAGTTACCATGTTCTTCTCCTGTCTCGATCTTCTGATAACACCAGTGTGAGACTTTATTCTGCCTCGGGCTCGGAGAGGCTTCTGTTAACTGCGTTTGGTGTAGGTGGCGAAGTATAATTGATTTTGGTAGCTTATCGAAGCCCGGTGATGTTACAGACCCCATGCATTGCCGTTACCGCCACCACGTCCTTGGCCAGGAATAACGTAGCTGCCGGGAACTGAAGGCCATATTTTATGGCAATTAATTTGGAGGGATATACAATAGCAGTCCGTAGTCAGAGATAAAAGCAGCAGTTCGTGTGCGTTATGAAGGGCGTAGATTCTCGCACCGGTGACGTTGCTGCTCGTCACCGGTATACGGCATTTACTGACTCCTTGTTCTCGCAAAAATAAAGAGTTGAGAGGCGAAATCTGTAAGTTTATGGACGAATCCCGCGTCTCGAACCACAGAGTTGCGCCCAAAAATTTGCAGAAGACGTTTGTAGTATGTGAAATAATCGGCTTTAATTTTAACACAAATATCATAAATATGGTCAAAGAGGGTCAAAGTTCAACTATCGTATAGTTAAACCGCAGGTGTGACTATTGTCTTAGGAGACCTGTACCTGTTTTTTTTCCTATTAAACTATAATGATTATGTTATATTTTAAAGCAAATCAAAAATAATTTCAATAATTAACGCTGGTATTTCATCTGACAGGCGGCGCCCCTATTGCCCTGGCGCCAATGTGCGCCAGTGCGCCACGGCAATAGGGGCGGCACACATCACACATAAGGGCGGCTCAGCCCTGATATATGGATTAATAAATGACTCATAACAGGCTCGCAGATCACCGGAATATTGCATCCCATTTGAGAACTAATAAACCCGGACTACGGACACAATCAAGTCTTCACGTAATAACAATAAGGATGATTTGTTTTCGATTGTTGTTCTTTCTACTGCACCCGCGCCGCCGCACGGGATTCTCCTTCGCCCTTCTGGGATCGTGTCAATGCGCGCGCCAAGTATTTAAAAATTTGTTTGTTTTTATTTTATTTTTCGCAGCGACTTTTGCCGCCCCCATAAATGTGCCGCCCGGGGCCATGGCCCCCACGCCCCCCCCCCCCCCCCCACGCCGATCAGGGTCAACAGATTATTATGTACATGCAAACGTCAGTTATGTCATGAAGTAATAAATTTGTAATAAATAATTTACGTTTTGGTGTACTAAACTGAATAAAACAGGAATAAAACACGAAAATAGAAATACCAACGTAATAGGAAGCGATTTTGACTACCGTATTAGGAGCTTAGCTTTTACCTTAGGTAGGCAATATATACCACCATAATAATTATGGTGGTATAAAAATGTATTGTGTTAAACATTTTTAAACCTACACCACATTCTTACGTTATAAATACGAGATCAGTTCATATAATACACACATGTTGCATTATAAGTACCGCTACAAGGGCACTTCTGTAAAAACTACATTTTAATACAAGGCATCTCTAATATTGGAATGTCTCATAAATTGATTAAGAAAATACAAATCTGCGTAAAGCATTTCTTTACACGAATACGAGTTACGAATACATATATTTATGGATACTAGCTACATTTCAAACACTCAGATCAAGTAAAAAAGTATATTGCAAGTGACACTATATACATAGTATAGGTATAAAAAAAAATCACTTTTTATTTATAGTGAGTCACTTGCCTTGCTTTATCTGAGCTACGAGCGCGTGCTGAGATCTTTTTATGGCTTCACACAATATACATAAATACGATACAAAATAACCAGAATGATTGTGGTTGTTGTTCATCAAAATATTTGTTTTGTAAATGGTATTTATTCTTGCGATACATCCAGGCTTGTTGCACTTCCAAGATATTCTTTCGCCGTTCTGATAGTTCCTCGAGTAACGCAATCCTTTGTATAGAAGCATTGTCTTGCCTTTTTGAGTTTTAATAAACTGAGCTGCAATATCCATATAAAAATATTTAAGAAATATGTTCGATTTGCTCTTAAAGGGTAACATTTAGTACCAAAAATAAAACCAATGCCAAGCAAGATTATAAATGCAAAAGCTTACTACCTTAAATGTTATCAACTCAATGATTAGTATCAAATGAATTCGTGCGGGACAGGACAACGTACAAGATCTCATTGGTACCGGTATACAACAATAAATAATGTTTCTTTATATCTACTTGTTTTAAAAGGACTTGATAAATATGAATCAACGAGCACAAAGCACTGCCAGACTCGAAACAACAATTTGTGGATCACACAAGCTAACGCGGCGTAGCGACCACTCAGACCACTATACCATTTCATGTAGTCATAATACCATATTGCTGACATCGTATATTAAGTACAAAAAATGGTACACGCTGTATTTATTCAAACTGAGCTAGGGTATATATCCTAGCTCAATTTGAATAAATACAGTGTCTACAAAAATTATTCACAATAATTATTTTAAGTGCTATTATGATGAGATTTAGAAACTAGTTTGAATTGAAGTTTTTTGTATACATATTTATTTCTCTTTAAGAATTTACGTTACAAGAATTTACGTTTCGGACATCAGCGTTATAGTTCATAATATAACATCAAGTGAAAACAACACCTTTTTCTTATTTAAACTATTAATACTATAATTATCACGACAGAATCACACATCAAATATATCAATTCAGATCCGCAGGCCATAGTTACAGTACATTGGTAAAGTCACTAAATATACACATAACTTATCTAATTCTAAATAGGTACGTTAGGACAACTCGTCTCCCTATTAGATCTGGTCAACTGTGACAGACGGTTAAATACTCTTGAGCCTACTTAGCACATAGCATGTTTTCAGATAGATTTAACGGTTTACTATTGTTTGACAAAAAACGTATGACAAAAGATCATTTTACAAACAACGTTTCAAAAACTAATCATTTGACAAACTTTCATTTCGCAAACATATTACTTTAAAAACTATCATTTGACATAATACAGGTTACGCAAATGTTTTACTTAGAAAATAATTAAAATGTTAAATAATTATTTTAAAAATAATCATTTGACTAAATAATTCGTTTGCCAAATTGGTGATTGTACAAAAAGTTATAAGATAATTATTAGTTTTTAAAAATAACTAATTTCTAACCAATACTTACGCGAAATTCTGAAAATATTTAATTGCATGGTTGCAATTTTCATCTTGGACTGATTATTTATAGGCAAGTAATAATTTTGTATTAATACTAATTCCATATAACTTAATTCTTAAAAAAAAATACATTTTGCTTGAATTAAGTGAAATAAGTAGAATTCGGTTCTGGTACTCGCCGCACATACAGGTATTTGCACGATCTACGCGGCCAAAAGTCCAAAATGTCAAAATAACAATATCATTCTTAAACCGAGTTTCACGTATAGACTACGAACCCGGGAACAATATCCAAGGTTTATCTATCTGCTAGCCCACACCCCGCACTCGTGGGGTCAGTCGGAAGTTGACGGTGTTACCTAGTGTACGTATCTATTCTCGGCGATTTTCTAAACATTAAACTTACCAAGTGATTTTTTATGTTATCAAGTTCTTTTTACGAACTGAAAATAATGGATTCTGATGGACAAGGTAAGAGACTTACATATTACATAAATAAAGTCATGATCAACTATCAAACTACATCTTTTTTTTTAATTTATAAAAAACCCATTTTAATACTGTGATTTTCTGCAATATTTTTTATTTGCTAGTGTTTTTGTTTATGTATCGGGGTAGATCGGGCTATTATTTTTAATATAGGTTATTATTTGATCCTTTTCCTTATAAATACTATCAAAATCTTGTCCGCATATGTCCGGTTAGGTACATTTTTGAGGGATCAAAGATATTTAGCGGTATTTCGTCTAAAATTGAAAATGTTTTTAGCGACTCTTAACACAGTTTATGTTTGATTAAGGTTCACAGGAAGCATCAGGAGTACGGATTGTGACACAACAATACTTATTTGACCTCATGACGAACGAAAATTTGCATAATTTAGATGCCAAATTAAAATATATAAAAGATCATCTTTTGTCATGTGAAGGTGCAATGAAGACCAAATTGTTACAAGTTGTACAAAGGTGGACGAAAGCTCATTATAAAAAGATAAATTTATAAAAAACAAGCAGTGTTGGCTGGATGGTACTTTTGAAATACCTGTCGTTGATACACAAAAACGGCCAGGGCGACCTTCCAAGTTGTTCGAAGACGCAAGTGAAAGGAGCAAGAGGCGAAAGACTGAAGAACTTCGTTCTAATTTTGAATCTGGTAAAAAGGATGCATCAAATGTCCTAAAAGATATTACCTACTAGTTCGCCAACACGAGCAACTAAATATAAAAAGGCATTTTATCATTTGAAATCAGAAAAAGGGCAGCCTCCTTGACACCAATGCAAGCTTTAGAAATGTTTGTAGATGCCGATTTGACACAAGGACAGTACGAAATTATAAGAAAGAGTAATAAGAAGTTTTTTCCGTGCTATAGTGCATTACAGAAAGCCAAGAAGAAATGTTACCCACTTACGAATGACGACGAACGACAATGACGAAGAAAGCCAAAAAACTTAGAATTATTATATTTTTTTATGTTTATATTTTTTTTTGTTTTTGAAAATAATAGTAAAACGTAAAAAAAATAGTTTGTTTGTTTATTTACAGTGTTTAGATACCAATTAAGCATTAAAATAATTTTGGCCGCGTAGATCGTGAAAATACCTGTATGTGCGCCGGCCGCTGCCGCGGCACGCTCGCTTCGCTCGCTCGGCTCGTGCGTTGTGGTCGCAGTTCTAACCTAACCTAACCAGCCATTGTTTCAGTTCACCCTACACGAAGATTGTTGTATTAACGTAGATTTTGGTTACTAAAATATTTACCAAGCAATGCATTTTGTCAAATGTTATTTATGCTTTACGTTGTTTTGCCAAATAACATGTTTAAAAAATAATCAATTTGTAAATTAATGTTGTATCATAATAACTTTTTTATAGTAAATATATTGTCTAATGAGTAGTTTATTAAACAATAGTTTGTAAAATAATTAATTTATCAAGTATAATTTTGTCAAACGTTATTTGTCAAATGAAATTTTTTTATTTGTTTTTTGTCATATGATTGGACACCAGATTTAACACATTCCCTTCAACAAGAGTAGGTATAGGTATATCAAGAGAATTTCATTCGAGAAAAGATGTAAAATAATTAATTTATCAAGTATAATTTTGTCAAACGTTATTTGTCAAATGAAAATTTTCATTTGTTTTTTGTCATATGATTGGACACCAGATTTAACACATTCCCTTCAACAAGAGTAGGTATAGGTATATCTAGAGAATTTCATTCGAGAAAAGACACAATAGAAAAATAAATTATTATGAAACATAAGTGGTTCATAGGCCAGAGGATGGGTTAAATCTCCTAGCACCTTTGAAGAAAAGGAAGCTTTTATACTGCAAATCGGGTTTCTTTAAAGATGCCGCACGCGTCCATCGCGCAATCGCGTCGCAAAACCATACACCGTGGGAACTAGGCTTAGAACATCTAAATGTGCAACCTAATGGTTGGAGTCTTCTACTACAGGCTTTTTTGCTTAAAAGAAGGCTCCAATCACAATTAAACTGTTACATTTTTGTTAAAGAAAAAAAAAAAAAAACATGGTTATGTACATCTATCTGACGTATGATAGCACTGTTGATGGTGGTCACTTTGGCCCGACAGCCCCTTGGTTGCTTGGTGCATCTCCACTTGACTAGGGGGCGCTGTCCACCATGCTGACAATAGCGGTGACTGCCGAGGCGCAACTGAGGTCTACCCAGCCTCGACATACAAAACGCCGGTACTCTATCTAAAAGTATGTACATGATTATTTTTTTGTTCATTCTTCAAACTATTAACAAAACACACGGTACGGATAAAATTTGATAACGCAATAAACTTCCATGAGTACATTTTTAAATATGATTAGAAATTATAAAAGTAGCCAAAAACGTCCGTATCCGAATCGTTATGTTATTACTATTTAAAAAGACGCATTCTGCCAAGTAGTCGCATACTACAGACGATCGCGTTACCCAATAGATTCGTTTTACTAATGACTTTACCATTACCTATATGAACAGTGAAATGAAATGAAATAAAAGCCTCACAGAGATATAAAACAATTTTATTTATACTAAGCACAAAGTTTTTGTTACAAAGTAATGATGGAGCTATAACAGCGAATAGAAAACTCGTATGAACAGACAACAAAATGGTCCATTCATAATTTTTGAGATTGAGCACCACACCCTAATACGTAAGGCAACTTTACCTTGTTACCAGCTAATAATATACACATACACAATTTGACTAGCTTGTTCATCTATGTAGTTGTTTACGACCTGACAGCTAGGCGGTCGTGGATTCAGTGCCATTCTAGAACAAATTTTTATGTGATGCGCACGACCATTCGTTCTGTGCCTGAGTGTAATTTATCGATTAAACGTGTGTATTTAGAAATAAACAAGTATGTTCATCAGATATCTGGTTGATCTACTACAAATGAATAGTGTGGCGATTTGAGATAAGGCGACATGTCAGAAAAAAGCTGATGATTAGCTAAATAGTGTGATGAACTATATTACATTTAGTTACAATGCAAATACTGTATGAAATTGATTGAAACATTTGAGGCACATAGGTTTGTTACATTCAACTCAAATAGTAAAAACTTGTTTGGCTTTCTGCCCAGCTTCCTGGCTAGTCATGATATCTTTAAGCGACTGACAGCACAAAGTATAACATTTTCGATGTGGTCACTTCTCAAATTTAATGTGTGTAATTTATACATAGCTTCCTTAGGAGTGACAACTTTGATGTTCTGTTTGATAAACACTGATTATGTCAAATTCAATAATAAATTTACAATTTACTTTATTGGCTTTGCGGTATTATAAGAATGGATAACTTCAATGCAGGATTCACCTAAGAAAGTCATATACCAGTATGTAGTTTTTTCAGACCAACAACTTGGTTTCTTTCTTACAGAGGTAGGAAGAGCCGATGAGACAGAAAAGTAGTCCGGCAGAGTAGGACACAGATAGCTCTGTCTTATTACCTCCATTCTATTCCTTTTCTCTGCCATATTATACTACTAAAATAACGTCTGCAAAACTATCTATTTTTAAAAGGTAGCTTATATACTGTTATAATTGTTTTTAGAAAACGTGTATGGCTTATTGCAACCACTTCCTGCTTGCTAATCCTAAAGTCTTCCAGGTGCAACTTTCAACAAGCAGTATTTCTGCTTACAACATCACAACGATAAGTGCTAGGTATATCAGCAGCACTATAAGATTAATAGCCATCAAGTATGTAAGACTAATTTATTCCTTAAACGAGTGCCTACAGTGACGCCTATATACCAAACAAGTAGTAAGAGAGAAGCAGCGATAGCTGAGTGGAAAGACCGACAGAATGCTACGCAGAGGGTCTCGGGTTCAAACCCACGGCACGCAGCAATGACTTTTCGGAATTATGTGCGTATTCAATTGTTAATTATCGCTTGCTTTTCGGTGAAGGAAAACAACGTGAGGAAACCTGCATGTCTAAGAGTTCTCCATAATGTTCTTGAAAGACATGTGAAGTCTGCCAACCCCCACTTGGCCAGCGTGGTGGACTATGGCCTTACCCTTCTCACAGTGAGAAGAGGCCCGTGCCCAGCAGTGGGACAGTATAAAAGGCTGATGATGATGATGAGTAAGAGAGAAAAGTAGGCGGTACAATTTTATTAGCCTTAAGGCAGTTCAAAGTACAAATATACGTGTGATTTTATATAATATATAAAATCACAGGTCATTACACAGTAAGAGATCAGCTGAGTAATACACAATTTGCCATCTTTGGCTAAACACGTAGAGACCACTACATAGAGCGCACTTCTAATTGTACCTTTTTTTGTCAGCAGAATAAAAGTAGACGTAGATCTACTTAATAAATATTATCATGTTAATGGCATTTTGTAGATAGTCGATCTAAAATAAACAGGTAATTTGTTTGTCGTGAGCACGATACGATGTAAAATTTTAAATATATCCCTAGGACAAGTCAATGTCAATCAATAATTTCGCTACCATTGTACCTACAGGTTTTGTTAAGCTTTAAAACAGATGACCAATCGTATACATACATACATATATATATCGTCACGCCTTTTATCCCCGAAGGGGTAGGCAGAGGTGTATTTCTACACCCACAAAGCAATCGTATATAGACATTTTATTTTACTAACAAATCAAATTGTGCTTGATATCTGTGGCAAACAGTATCCATATTATACCTAGCTACACAAAATTTATAAAAATAATAAAAATATTGTACACCCGTATAATATTTGTATATCGTGTTTAAAATACATCAAAATACATAAAGATTTTAGTCTCAATAATCTGAATGGTTGTGATCGTTCTTCACCATGACAATTTCGTTGTAGAACGTATTGATACGAGCGATGCATCCAGACTTGTTACACCTCCATGACACCCGATCACCATTCTGATAATTCCTGGAGTAACGCGATTCTTTGTAGAGAAGCATTGTCGTACCCTTGTGTGTTCTTAAAAAGTGAGCTGAAAACATATCAACATTTATTTCCTATTGTATTTTTAACATTGTATTGTTTAAACATTCTACTTCTCAGATTCTCAATGCTTTTGATACTAAGCTCATGTTCAAATTTTTATATGTAACTAGACTTTGCCCGCGGGCATTATACTCCTAAACTTCAAGAAAATTCATCACCCTATCTATTGGTGAAAGCTGTACATAAATCCGTTCCGTAGTTTCTGAGTCTATCGCATTCATACAGACAGGAAGGAAAGAGTTCTTCATTATAAAATGTATGTCGATAATATGTAAGAAAAACCTGAACGCTACTGAACTAATTACATGCGATATGTCTGCAGTTATTTTATCAAATATTCATTGGTACGATTTAAGGTTACCTCACAGACCAGGACAATCGATAAAAATTATCGCGTTCGGGTAAGGACGATTATGTAAAATGAAATTCAAATAAACAAAAACTATATTTATTCCTTTATATTAGCAACAAAATGTCTTGTCTAATACAATTTGGACATAAGGACACCTTATATTTCTTCGTTCAAATTATTCTTCGTCATCGCTACTAGTGTCAGGATACATATCAGGAAATTCTTCTTGTTCTTCCAATGAGGAGCTAAAATCATCAGTTACTTCTTCAATCTTTATTTTGACGGTAGTTTTTAGTTTTGTTCTGAAATAATAAAAAAGGCACTAAATTACTTGTCCACCGAATGATAGTAAGGTCACAACCGGTTTACTTAGATTATGTAAGTAAAAAACCTTTATTTAGATACTGGTAATGCTTCATGGTTACTGCACTGCTCTAGATTTTGTGCAACATCGTATGGCCTATCACAATTTATAACCACAAATGCAGTCATCGGACAACACAGCAATAAAAATACTGTTTTTGAAATCAAATCGTCATACATTTATTACATTGCATAATTATACACTAGTGTGACAAATAAAAAAAAGCTTCTTAGAAAATGTATTACAACTGCACAGACACTGAAAAGACAAGCTACATATAGAGCATGAAATTAATTTGACATTGAATAATATTATTAATTGGTTGACATTAAATAATCTGAATATTAATTTAGGTAAAACTCATTTTATGACATACAGAAATAGACTAAGTAAATTGACGAACATGGATATTCGATATTTGGACCAAAAAATTGAGGAAGTAGGGGTTACGAAGTTTTTAGGCTTAAATATTGATAATAACCTTAACTGGAAACAGCATATTGAAACATTGTGCCTCAAACTAAATACATATGCATATGCACTTTATAGGTTAAAGAAAACAGCGAGTATTACAGCTGTTTTAACAGCTTATTATGGGTATGTTTACTCTCTTCTAAGGTATGGTGTTATGTTCTGGGGCAATTCTACTGATAATGAAACTGCATTTAAGGCGCAAAAGAAATGCATACGGGCAATATTTAGTATTAAAACTACAGATAGTTGTAAATCATATTTTATAAATTTTAAAATTCTAACGCTACCATGCATTTACATATTGGAAACTGTCGTATTTGTGCGCAAAAATATTAATCTATTTAAAAACCTTAACAGTAAGAGGCGAGACTTGGAAATATGTATGCCCAGAAATAAAACAGCCCTATTAAACAAGAGTGCACTTTGCATGGCTGTTCGATTGTATAATCGTTTACCTAAGACAGTGCTCGATATCTCAGATAGCGTGTATACATTCAAAAATAAAGTGAAACAAATATTACTTGAAAAGAGTTACTATTCGGTAAACGATTATTTAATTGATAAGTAATATAATGTAAGCATGTGCATATTTAATTAATAATAAATAAACTTTAATTCAATTTAATTCATATTCAAGTAATAATTATATAAACAGCATGTACTTATTTATGATTTTTCTGAATGTAATCCATATTATTTCTTGTGCTAATTTTGCATGCTGCTGTGACAGCGGAATATGATGAGACAAATATCATTGTAAGAGCTTTTATACTTACTCATGTTCTGCAAAAATAAAGATTTGAATTTGAATGCACGGTTGGCGTAGTGGTTTAAGCGGTCGCCTCGCCGCTTGACTCTACGCGCAGTGTTGTGGGTTCGATCCCCACACGAGACAACACTTTGTGTGATTCATAAATTGTTGTTTCGAGTCTGGGTGTGCATTGTGTCCGTTAGTTGCATGTTTGTAAAGTCCCCCGCGACACAGGATTTAGTCCTAATGCGGGAGTTGTCTTTTTTTAAAAAAAAAAAAAAATTGAATTTGAACTGCGCAAAGACTAAGTAACGAAACCTACGTAACCAATTCGTCAAATATTTGTAAAGCGTCTTGGAAAATTATAAATAATAATATAAAGCTACCACAAGAACAACACCGCAAATAGTACATAATAATGAAATAATAGATGATCCTCATAAGATTTCAAACATATTTAACGATTACTTTGTTAATTTGATCAATATGGCGGATAACTCTCAACAACAATACAAAATCAATGAGAAAAATACACAAATTAAGACAAACAACGCCAGTATTTTCTTAGTCCCTACCGACATCATCGAGGTTCAAAAATTAATACGATTGCTTAAAAATATGCCTTCGGTGGGCTATGACCAATTTCCTACAAACCTTCTTAAAGCATGTAGTAAAATCATTGCACCAGTATTAGGGCATATAATAAATCTGTCTCTAACACAAGGTAAGTTTCCTGATAAATTGAAAACAACGGTTATTAAACCCTTGAACAAAAAATTACCATACCATTATATCACAAGCAATTACCGGCCTATTGCTCTTATTCCTACATTAGCTAAATTGTTTGAAAAAATAATGTACAATAGATTGATATCTTTTCTGAACGATTTCCAAGTTTTGTGTCCGAAACAACATGGATTTTTGAAAGGAAAGTCTACTACATTGGCTACATTTAAACTTGTGAAAATTATAGTGGACAATACTAATTCAAGAACCAATGTAACAGCTTTGTTCTTTGACATGAGTAAGGCATTTGATTTTGTGTCACATAATTTGTTATTAAGTAAATGTGAACTAAACGGCATACGTGGCATTGCACAGAACTGGCTAAAAAGTTATTTTAGTGATAGAACACAATAAGTGGAGATCATAAATGTTAATTCAAAGCAAAAAGAAATATCTACGGAAATAAAAATCAAATCTAAGGTACAATAGAATCGGTGTTCCCCAGGAAAGCATATTAGGTCCACTTCTATTTATTCTTTATATAAATGATCTTCCTTCTATAATAGAACATAAATGTATTCTTTATGCGGACGATATATCCGTACTGGTACCTAATAAAAATAATGTAAACAGCAACTACAATGACATGCTTAATAAAACTATATGTAATACAATTAACTGGTTACGCAACAATAATTTAAGTATAAATATAGATAAAACAAAATATATGCAATTCCATAATAGAGGCGCTAAGAAACTTGATATAAATTTAAATTACAATGGACAAATGTTGAAAGAAGTTACAGAGTTCTCTTTCTTAGGCATAACCTTAGACGACAAATGCAATTGGAAAGCACATGTAGAAAAAATAAGTAATCGAATCAATAGATTTGCCTATGCGCTATGGCGCATAGCAAAAATAACTAATATACAAACAGCTTTAAAAGCTTATCACGGTTTCGTTGTGTCCAATATAATATACGGCATTGTGCTTTGGGGAAATTCTGTAAATATAAATAGGGTGTTTGTTGCCCAAAAGCAAAGTATACGAAGTATGTGTAATAAAGCTCCTTGGGAAACTTGCAAACCTTTATTTCGTAAAATGTCACTTCTAACTGTTCCTTGTCTGTGTGTGTATGAAATGTGTGTTTTTGTAATATCCAATGATGATTTATTTTCTTATAACAAAGATTGTTGTAATTTCAATACTCTTTATCCAAATAAACTTGTACTTCCTGCAATATAAACAGATCAATGTAGTCAAAACAGTTATGCAATGGCGGTACGAATTTATAACCATTTACCACAACGAGTTAAAGAATTATCGATGAATAAATTTAGAGCTCAACTTTTGCGATGGTCGTGTGAAAAGTGTTTTTACACCGTAGATGAATATTTAAAATGCAAGTCTTAGTGTAGTTAGAATTTTGTAGAATTTATATCAAATAGGGTTAAAATTTTATTGTAATTGAATGTATATTATTATTTGTATGCCATATATTTGAAATGGTTAATGTTGGATTTAGGTAGGAGATTTAATAGTTACTTGTATTCTAAAACAATGTATTTAAAAGTAATTCCAATTCTTCATCAGAGTCATAGTCTAGACTACTTTCAACTTCATCGCTGTTGTTCACATCATGTTCACTTTCATCATGTTCACTTTCATCATGTTCACTTTCATCATGTTCACTTTCATCATGTTCACTTTCATTATGTTCACTTTCATCATGTTCACTTTCATCATGTTCACTTTCACCATCTTCGTTACAAGTTAACTCTTCTTCGTTATCAACAACCTCACTATTATCACTCTCAGATTCTTCTCTCGGTTCTGTGTTGTGGATATTTTGGTCTTCTGATATCATTTCGGACTCATTGATTGGCTCAATTTTGAAGTCTGCTCTTATCTGCCTGTTTCTAGAATCTAAAATAGCAACACTGTTTTAATGTCAACAAATAAATTTCCAAATAATTTACGGAATAATATTAAAATAAAGCATTAACTGTTTACTTATGATTTAGTAATAAGACACGGATAACAAATTATTTTTTTATTAAATCAGCAATTATACTAAAATTGTGTCATATTTCCTTTTTTTTTATGGAATAGGGGGCAAACGAGCAGACGGATCGCCTGATGTTTAGCGATTACCGCCGCCCATGGACACCCGCAACACCAGAGGAGTCACAAGTGCGTTGCCGGCCTTTTAAAAAGGAATACGCTCTTTTATTGAAGGTTTGAAGGTCGTATTGGTTCGGAAAAACCGCAGGTGACAGATCATTCCACAGTTTAGAGGTGCGAGGCAGAAAGTTTCTAGAGAAACGCACCGTTGTGGATTGCCAACCATCTAAATGATGGGGATGGAAATGCTGTCGCGTAGAACGATGGCGGAAAGAGGCGGCAGGGATTAACCCGAACAATTCCTCGAAGCACTCCCCATAGTAGAATCGATAAAAGATGCATAGCGAGGCTACATCTCTACGCAGCGCCAAGGGGTCTAACCGATTGCAAATATCTTGGCAGTCGACAATTCGAGCGGCTCTCCGTTGGATGCGGTCTAGAGGTTTCTGCTGAGCTGGTACTGGGGTGCCCCTGCCCAAAGATGAGAACAGTATTCCATATGCGGCCGGACCTGCGCATTATAAAGGGGCAAGCGGTGGGCCGGTGTGAAATACCGTCTCGATCTATTTAGCACGCCAAGCTTCTTCGAGGCTAACTTAGCCTTACCCTCTAAGTGACCGCGGAACTGGACTTCGCTCGATATGTCGACACCAAGTATTCCAATACTGGAGGAGGCAGTCAAGGGGGTGCTCTCAAAACGAGGACATACGACCATCGGCACTTTTTTTGCGGTGAAAACGCAGACTTGTGTCTTTGTGGGGTTAAATTGGACCAAATTAAGTCTTCCCCAATCTGAGACCATCTCCAAGGAGGTCTCAATTTCAGACACAAGTTTATGTCGGCTCTCGATGACTTTTTCCCGAGAAATGTTGGCGTGGCCGGTATATAAAGCATCACCTGTGCTGTCATCTGCATAACAATGAATGCCGCTATCTAGCAACATATCATTGATATGCAGGAGGAACAGGGTAGGCGATAGCACGCAGCCTTGAGGAACACCAGCATTTACAGACAAGGCGTCAGAGCATTCACCGTCAACTACGACCTTTATGCTTCTGTCTGTAAGAAAGCTGGTGATCCATTCGCATAATTTCTCGGGCAGCCCATAGGAAGGGAGCTTCGAAAGAAGCGCTTTGTGCCAGACCCGATCGAAGGCCTTCGCTATGTCCAAACTGACCGCCAAAGCCTCCCCCTTTGTCTCGATCGCCTGTGCCCAACGATGTGTCAGGTATACTAGAAGATCACCAGCCGACCGACCCTTACGAAAGCCGTATTGCTGGTCACTAAGCAGCTGATTATCCTCTAGAAACCGAAGGAGCTGGCAGTTAATAATGAACTCCATTATCTTCGAGAAGAGGGAGGTTATGGCTATGGGTCTGTATTTGGACGGGTTAGAGCGATCGCCTTTTTTAGGGATCGGGTGGACCAATGCTGTCTTCCACGATGTTGGGACTACGCCAAATGAGTAGGAGAGACGAAAAAGGCGTGTCAAAACTGGTGCCAACTCTGGAGCGCAGATCTTCAACACAATATGAATTCCATCAGGCCCACTCGACTTATGGATATCGAGGGACAGAAGTGCCATACGGACTGCGCGCTGGTGGAACCGAATATCCGGCATACAGCCCTTCAACAGCGGTATAGTAGGCGGTTCCTGTCCCCCGTCATCCAAGGTCGAGTTGGACGCAAAGAGTTTGCCCAGAAGATCGGCTTTGTGCTTTGCGTCGTGGGCCAAGGAGTCATTTCCCATGTGTAGCGGTGGAAAGGATGGCTTACAGAAGTTCCCTTCGATAGTTTTGGCAAGAGACCAGAATGCACGAGTTCCCGAAGGAAGGCGCTCAAGCCTCTCGCCAATTCTACCGATGTGCTTCGTCTTCGCACTAGCAATGTCTCTTTTGAAGGACCTGGAGGCAAAGTTATACTCCTTTTTGAATGCGCTGGTATTTTCATCCCCTGCCGCCACCGCATCAGCCCAGGCTTGGTAAGCTTCCTGCTTCCTGCGAGAAGCCTTTTTGGAAGATGAACCAAACCAAGGCCGAAATTTGCCACCAATGGGGACCACAGAGGATGGAATGAAAAGTTCCATGCCCTGTAGCACCACATCAGCAACAGAATCAGCAGCGGCGTTGGGATCATCCGGCGAGAAGCATATTTGTCCCCAAGGATAGGACGCAAAGAAGTTCCGCATCCCATCCCAATCTGCTGACTTGTAGTGCCACACACGGCGACTACGTGTATCCCGCGATCGCAGCGAGCACGTGAGAGGCACCACACTCCGTACAAGGCAGTGGTCTGAGGAGCCAAGTGGGGCGCCTACGGATACCTTGTAGCCGTCCGGATGAGAAGTCAGCAGAAGGTCCAGCAGTGAAGGATTCTAGCTTTCAACTTCTGGGATTCGCGTGGGCGTGGTAACCAGTTGTGTCAGGCCATAAGCCAGTGCGAAGTTGTGAACAGATCTCCCCGCATGATCAGTTTTACTGGAACTGAGCCAGTCGGCGTGATGGGCGTTAAAATCGCCAAGCAAGATGATCTCTGCTGACGGGATCTGCTGCTGCACAAAGTCTGAAGCCATTTGGATGTGCTCAATGAGTCGGTCAGTTTCGGTATCACCGCTGTGGGACCTGTAAAGGCAAGCATAGACGCGGGGGTGGTCGTCGCTATCTATACGTAGCCATAAGGTGGAAAGGTCCCTACCTTCAAGATTTCTAAGTCGACGAGAACTGATATCGTCTCTAACATACACGCACACTCCGGCCTTGGACAGAAAGGAGTGTTCAAGTCCATACCCAGGGTAAGTAAGGTAGGAAGTGTCTGCTGGAGGCGATATCTGCGTCTCAGTCAAGAAGAGCAAGGCCGGCTTTGTTGTCTCGAGGTGGTGGTGGACAGCATTAAGGTTGGTGTGTAATCCCCTGATATTGCAGAAGTCCACGGCCAGTGTGGCAGGGGGTGCCAGGATATTTTTGCTCCTTTTTAGGGACTTTTCGAGCGCAGTTTTGCCCCCCCCAGAGTACGAGGGGCGGCCTGGGCGTCCACGCTTAGATGCGTTGTGTCCTGAACGCGGACGTCCAGAGAGGGATTCTCCAACGCTAGTGCAGTTGGTACCCTCCTGGGGTAGCAAATAGTTTTTCAACTGCACCATCATAGGGGGAGGGGTTGGGGGATTGGGCCTCCGGTATCCTCACTCACTCGGCGAAACGCAACGCAAGCGTTGTTTCACGCCGGTATTCTGTGAGGCCGTGGTATCACTCCGGTCGAGCCTGACCCATTCGTGCCGAAGCATGGCTCTCCCACGGTATAAAAGTCCTTAGCGCTTCTTAAAGCATATCCAGTAAATTAAGCCGTTCCATTGTATCGTCCGTATCGTAATCTTCATCGTTCAAATCATTATACTTAGATACATAGTTACGTTGCTTTTTATTTTGATATTTCTTATGCTTATAAGTAACTTTTTCAGGTACTCCTTCAGACGCATCACTGCAATCTTCTACAAAGATGACGGTTTTACCGACCTTGATATGTCTGCCTCGTTTCTCTTGCTTCTTTTAAGATACGATACATAGATAAGACATATATAGATAAGACACTAAAATTACAAGACCAATAAAACCTTTGCAGATTAAGGGCAAATAGTATATGTTCACATGGGACTCTGAAGAAAGTAGATAACATATATTATGATGTATCACGTTTTATTAAACCAACTCAAAAAATCTAAATCTGTCATACTACAACATTCATTTGAAACTTTTTTCAACTTGAGAAAGACCATCTAGTATTAAAATATTTATAGCAACACCAAACCAATCAATGTGAACTTCACGATATCAAAGATTGGTAAATGAAAATAGCACCCCGCGTCATTTTGTATCAAATATAATATTCTCAAATCGGAACACAAAATAATTTACATGACTACTAAAGGCGAGTATTGTTATACACTTAAAACAATATCAAAAAATTAACCAATAGTTATCTTGTCCAAAACTGGCTTTCGGCCTAGCAGTTAGAGACCCTAGTTACTAAGGCTTTCAGTGTTAGGCTTCCACCCAGAATAATCTTTGTATGTTGAACACGATTAATATGTATTTATGAAAAATAAATACATAGGTGCATTTATCAATTGTCTGCTTGCCATAGTACAAGCTTTGCTAAGTTTGAGATCAGTGTGAGAAAAAAGAAAGAAAGATAAATGAGGCTCTTTAGAATTGATACGCCTTATTCATACTTAAACACTATAATAACCTATAAGAACCTCAAGGCTGTTTTATTCTTTGTCTGTTAACAATAAGCAGGCTTCAGAATGTTCTTTGCAGAACTCAATAATTTTGGCATACTGAGTTTTGATCCGTCCATTATAGATTTGTTTATTTTGGCAGAGCCAGGATATCATGCCGTCTTTGCCTTCGTAGTTCTTGTAATACTTTACACCGACGTGAAGTAAGCCGCAAGCACCTCGAGCCGTTCTAAAAATCTCAGGGATCGCTAAAAGAGTCGTGGATATATAATTTGGATGAAATAGTAGCAATTTAAAATACGATGAAAAGAGTAATGACAAAACATTTTTGAACGTAAACATACTAATGTGTTGTATCATGTTTATAACTATTTACATGAATAAGTAGATATAATTAGAAAAAACCGGCCAAGTGCGTGTCGGGCCACGCGCAATGTAGGGTTCCGTAGTTGCCCATAATGGCCATTATTGATAATAACTTCTGTTTCACATGGTACTAAAAACGGGCCCACATTGTACCCTGTAGTACATTACATACCAAAGTACGTATATCTTTAAGAGTAAGCCAGCGCTCCCAATGTAAACTCACAGAAATAGGTATTTTAAGTTAAACGACCATTACTCGTAAACTAGTGATGTCTACTTAGCAGTGATAGTTTTCCTTTTAAATTCGTTATATGTACTACATTAGTGATTTTTTTTACCTCTTCCAAATTAATAGTTTAGCCAGCAGAGAGCGGGGACACTTGAGTATAAAAAAAAAATCACTTTAGAGCTTGATATTTGACAAACCAATTACTTGATTGAAAAATGATTTGAGCAAGCTAATAATATTTTTATAAACTTATCCAATGATACCCCACATAATGGGGTACTCAACCAAAAAAAAATTTAACCCCACTATATAAGTAGGGGAGATACCCTTAAAATTAAAAATGATAATTATCGCTCGCTTAATAATGTGCCCGGTAGATGGCAATAGGCTCGCCCCCTATTACATTGGGACCGAAACATATCTGGCGAAGTGTGGGTGTGTAATACACCTCTGCCTACCCCTTAGGGGATAAAAAGGCGTGAAGATATGTTATGTTATAATAACTAATCGGTGAGTTTCTCTGGATAGTATCTTAGATCATGGTTGGGATTATTGAGACTTGGTCATGGTTGGGATAAGTTTCATTCGTTATCTAACAACGAAAGGCACGTTTTAGAATGTTCATTGAAGAACCCAAGAACGTTACTACCACGAGTTTTGATTTTACGACTACACACATGTTTATTTTGACATACCCAGGAGACTACGCCTTTTTTTCCTTTGTAATTTTTAAAACATTTCTGGGCACCGCACCCACGAACCGTTGTGAAAAACTTTACACCAAAAATTGTGTTAAAATTTTAAATCAAACATAAGGAAGTAAAAAACAGCAAATGCTGAGAAAACTCACTTTTTCAACTACTGAAATACTCAAATTAACTATCCAAATTAAATACTAGTCTCTTGAAACTAGGACGACACAACAAGAGCGTAAAATTTATATGCATACGACTTGTTGCGATGTTAGTAAGTCTTCTAATGATCATAACAGATACAAAAGTGCATCCACCAAAAAAAGCGATGCATAGTGATTAAATGTTTTCAGAATGGTATTAACATGATGATACTTTAACACTTTCATTTAAAAATTAATTCTATAAATGACAAATCAGCCATCTAATAATAAAAATGGACGCAATTTCCTAGTTTGTTAGTGAAAAAATCTACTGTCTAATAATAAACATATGGCTGAAACATGTTGCCTCTAAAACAATATGCTCCAACAACATACAGACTCAATGATGGAAGTATAGTAGACATAGACAAGCGAATAACTGCCTCTGTTTCCTCATCAGGAATCGTAATAAAATAACAAAATTGATAAAAAGGGTGATTATATTCTGATTTATTTCAATTGAAAAGCTATGGTTGCCATATACACTTTATGCTTAGAACATTACGATGTCACACTGATTAATAACAAAGGTTATTTTACAAGCTCTATCTTAACAGGAAAAAACACGATAATTTAATTAAAGGTATAAGCACCACTGTTTTTCACGACTTTTTTAACGTGTTAACTAATAAATGTAAAAAGTAAACACATCAATTTTACAATTACAATGTCTCTGGTAACTGGGACTGCCTCTCTACAACCAGGACATTTGTAAGCCGGACGAAATCGGTAAAAAAAAGCTATTTGTACCTTAAATCAATTAACTCAGTCGATTAAGACCCATAAAATAAATCTGTGTAATGTATACAATCCGTGAAGGTTTAATTCGATTACAGCTTATTTAAAAAGAGTTAACACGATCTCTTTTTTCACGATTCAATATGGTACTCCATGAAACAATTTCGACAGCTTTTACCAGTGATGAAGCACAATGTGACCCCACACTTAGTTCAATATACAGGAGTCTTCTTCTGACACAGTTTAGAACGACCAATATTTGGTTTTATCGACATGAAATGTCCCACATTATCATATCTCCTCGCTCCTTCTGTTTGTCATGCTATCATAATTTTTCTTTAGCATTCGGTAAATTTCTGTGAAGAAAATAATAGAGGCAGTTATTTTTTGTAGTAAATTCTTATACTTATTATTATATTAAACATCAAAAGAAACAACGAATAAACAAACCTATGACATGGAGGATAATATAAGGATTTTCAAATGCAACATCTTTGGGTTTGTGTAGGTTGGGTTGTCGTTGAATTGTGTATTTATTACAACGTGTAAATGTGCTTATTAAAAATATAATAATACAATCCACCTTTTTAAGAACCTCCGACTAAATAAGTATAAAATCATAACACGATCCGTAGAAAAATAACAAAGTCAGTCGGCACAAAAATTTTTACCCGTTTGGCTGTAGTTTGTGCTTAACGACTTAGTAAAATACAATACTGTGTAAGAAATTTTACTATCTTAATGGGTGTGCCATATATTAATGTAACCAATGTCCTTTTTCGTATTCCTGTACTGTATCAGTCTCTTCTTTATTATAAATATCATATCTTTACCACAACGAAGGTATGTCACATAGTTTGTCTGTTTTACTTTCTTTATTTGCTTTCTCGTATAAAATTTATTGCATATTTATCCTACAAGAGGCACAAATCTGCTCTGATTTCGCAACATTAGAAATATCGGCTCCTTCCAATTCCACTTCAGTGTATTTCTAGTCTAGAATGCATTTTAGACATACGCAAGATCGGTGTTCGTGACACATAGGTTTTTTGCATTTGGAACATGCATTCTTAGTTTTCCTATCTTTCTTCCTGGGACAGTAGAAGCAACGCCGTTGTCGAGTTATTAGAACAGTTGCTGCAAAATATTTACATCGATAATAAAATTTTAACATGTGGAACATATAATACATACCTAAATATGGTAACCGATTACCTTTACTTAACTTTTTTTGCATCAGCAAACTAAAGTAGTGTACCCACTAGCCCCGCCGCTACGATTTCACATCGTTATCCGAACCGCGCGTAACACTCGATAAAGATTTAAAAATATTATGAATTACGTTTGATTTTAAATCATTTACCGATCTCTTGAATGTCGTATTCTAGTGACCTGTCGGGTCAGGCTTCCAAATAACATAAAAGGAAACAAAAATGTATTTAAACACAATGTAATTCATAAAAGGAAGGTCCATCTTTAAAATAAGTATTGTATTAACAAATTAAATATTAAATTTTAACATTTCTATAAAAATAATTAACATAGTTTTAATATACTTTACAATAATTATTCAAATATATCACCGAATTACGTATCGCGTAGAAATATCACTGAAAGCGAAGCTTATTACTATTTTCTAAAATTTCGAAATAAACATAGATTTTAGAGATCAACAAATTCATGAAATATTCGATTTCTTTAACGATCTATCTTTAAACTTACTTACAGTCTCTGTCAACTGACACGGAACGAACAAAACGTCTTCAACAATTCACAGCTCTATTCAAAGGTTTTTCATATGTGGATAATACTCGTATCATGTCCTCATTATATATAAGTAGGTACCTCTATATTTATAAACTGCAATTATAAAATATAAATAAGGCTGCTTTGTCGATATGTGTTTATCACAACACAATATAAGTAGCTGCGTATTATATTATCAAAGTCTACGTAATAATTCTACTTCTTATCCAATACTACTACAGTTCTGCCTGCAAACTATACCAGGAGATGGCTTGATTCACCCATTCCAAGCAGTCGTAATAAAATATATTAAACACATATGAAAACAATTCAATCAATATTAACTAATTCACAACTCCATAGTAAACAACAACACGTAACATTCTTTAACAATATTATCGTTCGATACGAGTCAGTGGACAATGCCGCTTATGTCAAATAATTGCTCGAAATCTATTAGCACCGTTGCCACAGCGCGCGTGTGATGGTGGCGCGTGATTGTGCTCGTCTCCAGATGCGACCAGCTTGTCCGATATGAGTCTAACTCGCACCCGGCACCCCATATGCTTCGAAGAACAGTAGAAAAAGCGGCCGCCTACTTGCGAGTACGTATAACCGCGTAGCACCAGAATGTATTTCCCCTTCTCCGTAGGTATGAACTGCACGTCTGTAATAACAGTAACATTTAGTGACATCTTATACTAATATATAAAGCTGAAGAGTTTGTTTGTTTGGTTGAACGCGCTAATCTCAGGAACGCCTGGTCCGAATTGAAAAATTATTTCAGTGTTATATAGTCCATTTATCGAGGAAGGCTATATAACATCACGCTATGAGCCACGGGAGCAGGGCAGTAGCCTTAAATAACGCAGGTGTAACCGCGGGCATCCTCTAGTATTCTATAAAAATAAACTGCTTTATAACAATATGTACATAAGAGCTCGCTTAATCTGACGAAGATCTTAGATTAGAATTATCATACCTATAGAAAACTCACAAGTACCTACTACAATCCTCAAGTCTAGCAGCATAAAAATAACAAACAAATAATTTTAGAATAGACACTTGTCTATAATTTTTTGTCTATTTTGTATATATGTTTTGCTTTACAAGAATTACCTACAAAATTCTTCATATAATGTCACAAATCCTGGAAAATCAAATTGCTACGTTTTTTATACTTTACTCAAAATTTGGTAACCCTTTTTAAGTTAGAGGCGATATTTTCACCACCATGATTTTTAATTTTTTTTTGCCGAAGTTTCGCATACCGGTCTTATTTTTTCATTCAGGCAACATTTATGATTGTCAACAGATAGTTTGACAATGACAAGTTTGACACATGACATGAATATTTTTTTGAGTGTAGCATAAACAAGTTGTAAAAGTGCACTTTTTGTTCGAATTATTTGAAGCAGGGTCTATCTAGAAGATCTACGAATTTTATAAGGTAATTTTATTTCTTATCGGTTTATGTGTGTTTATTCTAAGGATAAATGTAAATATTTGCATGTCTGCTAGTTGCACTTTTGCACAACTTTGATTTTTTGTGGTGGGTTATAATAATATATTCCCTCTGTCTGTCTGAGGCATTTTTATGGTGGTTTGCATTTTCCCTTTGTCTGTTTCACACTGGTTTGGGTTTCGCTTGGTGCTATTTATTTTTTTGCTTTATTTCAGAGATGGCAACTTGGCGGCACTTGAAAGATTTCGAAGTAGAGGAAGCCCTTCAAGACATATTTGGTTTACCAGATGATCCCAATCAATCAGACGATAATTTAGAATCTGACGACGAATGCACAAATTTCAGCACAAACCGTCTTCAGCAAATCCTGGAAGATTTAGATGAATCTCGTCCCGTAAATTTACAACAAGATGAAGTATCAATGCCTAGTCCGTCGTCTGTTGATAATCAGCCTTGTTCACCATTATTAGTTCAGGAAGTTGATAACAGTTCGACCAGCTCAATCATATTTCATTCCGATAATAGCAGTAGAGTTCCTGATCCAAACAGAAGAATAACACGTCCACGGCGAGTTACACCTCTGCCCCGAACTTCTGATGTACAAAGACCAGTACGATCAGCACCAGTTACATCTGTTATTGACGATTCTTCTGATTCTGATCAGTCCGATACCGAGGAGGTATCATGGAAAAAAAAGCTTTTAGTACTAATAGTAGACCAGATCCCAGTATCTATGACGAAGTTCAAATGCAGCCAGTACAAGGCTTCAATAGCAAAACAAGACCTATTGTTTTTTTCGAAAAATATTTCACAGAGGAAGCTTATGATTTGATAGTTTATCAAAGTAATTTATATGCTCAGCAACAGAAATTTGGATGGTGGACGCCAATTGAGAAGAATGAAATAAAAGCATTTTTAGGCATCATTGTAATAATGGGGTACCATATTGTGCCTAGTATAGATCTTTATTGGTCATCAGATCCAGGTTTTCGAGTAGAAGAGATAGCTATAACAATGCCACTGAGAAGATTTAAGAATATTTTGCGCTGTTTGCATATCAATGACAACTCATTGACACCTGAAAAATCTAGCACAGATTACGACAAACTGTACAAGATTCGACCCCTGATCAATATCGTCAATAACGCTTGCCAAACTAACGCCAAAAACTCCTCCTCGTCACAGAGCATTGACGAATCAATGGTTCTTTTCAAAGGCAGAAGCACTATCAAACAATATATGCCTCTAAAACCAACAAAACGAGGATACAAAGTCTGGTGTCGTTGCGACAGTGCAAGTGGGTACCTGTACGAGTTTGACATCTATACCGGCAAGACTAACGATGGAGTTGAGGAAGGATTAGGAACAAAAATTGTAAAGAAGTTGTCTGAGAAACTAATACAGCAAGAGGTGCAAAATGTTCACTTGACATTTGACAATTTTTTCTGTGACTATAAACTTTTAGATTACTTGCATGAAAAGGGAATTTATGCGACAGGAACTGTGCGCAGGCACCGAGCAGAAATGCCTCTGCTCATAAAAAATGTGGAAAACAAAAAAAAGCTGAAACTATCTAAAGGACAGTTCAAATGGAGAGTAAAGGAAAACGTTGCATTTGTAGTCTGGCAGGACAGCAAAGAAGTTCTTCTTATGAGTAACGCGTTTCACCCTAAAACTGGTCAAACATCTGTAACACGAACTGAGAAAGACGGTTCAAAAAAGAATGTGCCATGCCCACTTGTCGTAAAAGAATACAACAAGCGAATGGGTGGCGTTGATCATTTCGATCAGCTGAAGGGCACGTATTCAGTTGGCAGACGAAGTAAAAGATGGTGGTTGCGGCTTTTCTATTTCCTAATTGATACGAGCATAACTAATGCTTTCTTGTTGTACAAAAGCAATCAAAATTGTAAGCTTTCCCATCTCGAATTTCGAGTTGGCTTAGCACGAGGACTCATAGGTGGTTTTACTAACAGAAAACGACGCTCGACCGGTAGTCTGCCATCATATGTTTGTAGACGAAAGCTCACGGAGAATGAAAATCGTCAAAAAACAATCAACGCTGTAGCCGATGAAATAAGATTTACCAACGTCGGCGATCACATGCCATGTCCATTGCCGGCTTACAAACGGTGCAGAATGTGTAGCACTAAAACGAATGACAAACGATCAAAAATAATGTGTGCGAAATGCCAGGTCGCACTTTGCATCGTGCCATGTTTTTATGATTTTCATAAGAAATAGAAATGTGAGTTTTATATACTTGTAAAATTCATCTAAATAAATAAATAACTTGATTTATATACATTTGTTTATTTGTAATACTACCTAAAATAAACTATTTATATATTATTACTGTAAATAATGTAAAAGTTATTGTGAAATAGGCCCGGAGTGAGAAAAGAGCATGCAATAGAGATTAATAACGAAGGAATCGGACCGACAAAGGGAAAATATTTCCCACCATATAAATATTTAAAAAAAAAAAAATATATATATATAATTTCATTTTTACCTCTATTATATAGCCCTAACCAATACCAGTTTTATTTTTCCACTGTCCACTCCTTATGACCGTTAAAGGGTTGTCGAAAAGTCGCCTTTTCCCTCAGCCGGGCAGCTTTGTTTTGCAAAATATCGGTTACTCGAAACAAAAGTAAATGGTAGGTATATAACATATAACCCAAGACATAATGATAAATTAGGCTCGTAATTTTTTCGTATTCAACCACTAAATAAATTATAATAATTATGCATGAAATTACTTAGCTAGTAAAATAGCTTTGAACAAGGTTTTTGTAAATGACTAGAGGACGCCATTTCCTTTTTAATTTAACTGATTCTGCCCGATCCCGTGGGAATTTCGGGCAATCCCTTCTTCGTGCACCCCTACGATCCCCAAGGAACGTACATGCCAATTTCAGCTTCCTGCGCCTTATAGTTTTGGCTGTACCTAGCTTGTCTGTCAGTCAGTCAGTAACGCAAGGCTTTTATATATACAGATGTCTTTTGATCCATCTGCATGTTGGTGGACAATACCAAAGGTACAAAATCTTATCAAAATTTAACTTTACTTGCGATAGAAATATCGAGTGTTGAATCCACTAGTCAGTTGTCCTTGCTGATAATTATTGAAGACTTATAATATTAAGATAGGTGGCGTAGATCTGGCGGACCGTATGTTATCAGTTTGTCCACAGTATGTTAGGTATACAAATAGGTACCGTACTAAAAAGTGGACTCAAAGATTTTTTCACACATGATTGATTCATCAATGTGCAAGGCATTCCTCTAAAAAAGATTCAACAGCTGCGATCCTTTAAAATGGATCTAGGAGAAGGTCTCATAGAAATGTACACAACATCTGGCACAGAAAGTGATTCCCCAACTGTTTCAGAGTTCGAGCTTGTTCCTAAACGCAAGAGAGGCAAGCCTTCAACTTTACTTCCATGTGAAAAGCAACGATTTGCAGCCGCAAAAATTATGCCTGAATTTCATGACGTACAATCAAGATGTCGTCATTGCCATTATAATAACAGTCGCACTTAATGTAGTAGCTGTAACGTAAGTCTATGTATAACTAAACAGAGGAACTGTTATAAATGTTTTCATGAAAAGTTACGTTTTTATTATTTTTACATTGTTTACAGAGATAACGAATCTCATACTGAAAATGTTTCTAAATAGATCCATATTTTGAGCATGTAAGCAGAATAGGGTTGTTTCCAACTAGTCAAATCAAACACTTTTAATGAAATGTCAAAAACGACCTTTTCTTCGGCGTTAGTATGAAATATGACAGTGACCTCATAGCTTTTTGCTGTCAAGTTGAATAGGTACCTACTTATTATCAATAATTATTGTCGATAAACATATTAAATAAAGTTTTAACATAAATTGATGAATGGAACTTCAATTATTTTGACATGTTTCACAAGATAAAAATACTTGTATAATTTATTTCACTTACAGGAAACTTCCCTATTTACAATTACAATAAAGACTGATTTGAGGTATAATTTATTGTGTCTTTAAAATATCATTCCACAGAGTTGTACACTAATATAGACGCAATGTGTTTACATGATCACATAAATAATATAAGAGATTTTGCAACTACCTACAGCTCAATGTGATCACATGAGAACCAAAAAAACCGGTATTTTCTTTGCAGGAACTTATGCCTTACCATATATTCTAAGGGAAAAAGTACCCCATTTGCTATTTTTCACTTTATCTGCACTTTATACAATAATGTTGTTCTGAGCTGCAGCTACTATGGGGATTATGTCATCACATAAGGACAATGGGTAGTAATTAGTCGTATAGGTATTATCGCTTACGGGGATAATGAGTTATAGTATTTAAATGATTAGGTATAAATTTTTAAAAGCTTGTAACATCTTTGCAATGGACGCAAACTCCTTTTATTTTACAGTGATATATATATCAACATATTGTTTGTTTACCGCCATTCTAAATATTGGTTATTTTTGATAATTTTACGACTTCGAGTCCAAGTGATACCTACTAAAATTAATTTTACTTTTTTAGGGAAGATACGCTTAACAGTTGCCGAACGTGCACGCCGTTACCAAGACCGTCTTAACTTTCTGATTCTGAGCAAGCCGCTAGACGGGAGCAATGTAAAACCTTTAAGAGAAAGTCAGATCCGACAAGTTTCTATAATTATAATCAAAAATTTTTAAAGATTTTATTTTAAAGTTGAAATAAATATTGTTGCTTCTGTAAAAAGTGAAACACGGTGATGGTTGACATCAGACTATTTTATTTCATACTCATTGATTTGCCTAGCATTTGTCCGCGACTTCGCTCGCGTGGAAAATCTGTCTACTTCACTTATTTGAAATACAAACTCATTTTTTTCTTCAGGCAGTCATTTAGTTACTTCCCTTTCTTTCTTCATACATAAGAGTACCTTATGTAAATGTTTTATCACGTAGCCTGTACAGATATACTTAGTAGGTACCTAGTACATAGAATAAAGTTGACTAAGTGGTATTTCAGTTTATTATGTAAAGTGGACCCTGTTAAGCAGAAAAGATCCAACCAGCATTTTTTATGAAATCGAGTTAAATACATAACCAGAATCTCCTCGTCAAGTTTTATATATGCACAAAAGATCCAGGCAGTTTGATGACATTTACCCTAGAATCCTTTTACCATGCCAAAGGTACCATCATCATTATCAGCCTTTAATAGTCCACTGCTGGACTAGGCCTCTCCTTTGAAAGGAGGAATTGGCCTACTATACCACGCTGGCCAAACGGGTTGGTATAGGATTTGTATCAAGTTTTCCTTCTCTTACAGTGCTGTTCTCTGCATAATATGCTCCCTTTGTCGGCTCTTACGACACCCATGGGATGATATGGGGTGGTGACATTCCGTATTCTTAATCCGTCACCACACGGACGAAAGGTACCATCACATAATTGTAACTTGTGAAAAAATCAAAAAAGAATCATGTTGCTTGGATACATGTTTAGTATAGGATTTAAGGTTTTTATAAGATTCATGACGCGTGGATCTATTTTGCGTTTTTTGTTTTTCAATAAAAGTCTATAGCTGGTGGAAAAATATCATGGCTCAAAACGAAAGAAATACCTACTCATAAAGAAAATAACATTATTATCTTTGTTTTTCTATCACACATACTTTTCTAACATATTGTGTTAAAATAGTCCATGGGTCTTTGGTAGGCGTACACGGAAACATAGGTCCAAGGCACAGAGGCCCTTTGAGAGCTTAGTCTAGGATTTGATGCGGGACACCTAATGAGGAGCCTCTATAACAGCACTATGAAGTACAGCCACGGATTGGCCTCAGCAGGTGTAGGACTATTGCTACTTGTATGGTAATTAATTACTCTGGGCTACTGTGGTGAGGGTTCAGTGTAAGTATTAGTTAATATGAAAACTATGGATGAAAACCAGGGTCTGTCTTAAGTACTCTTGTAGTAGGTCGAAATGGGGCAGACGGTGACACGTCAACTCACTAGACAGATGGACCCTCTCTTAATAGCCACCAAGGTAAACAAAATCTCCTATAAAGGCGGCCAGAGGGTAATACCGTTGTGAGTGGCTAGGGGTGTAGAGCGGTGCGGCACCGGTTTCGCCATCGCGGGTCTCGTGACTCGGAGCGGGTTTCCCCGTAATTACGCCCTTGAAAATGAGACTTTCACCCCCGTGCTAATAGCTCTTGTGACTTTCCTCTGGCCGGCCGACTAAAGCAAGCCAGAGTTGAGAGTCCTGCGGGCACTCCTGGAAATCCACTCCAACCAGGCAGTAAAGGCAAGCCGGAGACGAGGCCCTGACCGACTCCCCGAAGTGCTCTGGACCACTGTGTCACCACACATAATCAGCTCGCCACAAAGCTGCCCTGCGGCTTGTAAACTTTCTTTTCATCTTGTAAAACTGTTTTTTGTTTATATCACAAGATGAAGGTGAAGTTTGAAAGTTTCTACTTAGCTCTCCGAAATTGCGTTAATCTCATGTTGAGATAACAACTGCCCCAGAGGGGTTTATTTCTTTATTATAATAAGCGCCTGTTTCACCACTGTCCAGTAAGTTCTGGTTAAACTACTTGGCAAATAAATTCATACAAAATTCGTTCCAAGTTTGAATTTATCTGGAAGGTAAGGCTTACTTACGGCCATTTTCAATATTCGAACTATAGATAGATCTGTAGATTTTAGATTCGTGTTTGACATATTTTGTATGGAGCTTATGTCAAAAACGAATATAAAATCTACGGATCTATCTACAGTTCGAATATTGAAAACGGCCGTTAGAGATGGTGAAACAGGCTCTAAGTAATTGATATTATTTAATGTATTCCTTTATTTCAACCTTTTAAAAAGATACCACTAATAAACTACTTAAATATTTTCGTATTTTGCATAAAAGATCCAGAGATATATTTTGAGTGATTACTTAAAGTATTCATATGAAAATGTATATTAATATACATTCAAAGTAATGTTTATGTAATGTTTTATTACCTGACTAAATTTCATGTAGTTATGGCATAGCCCTATTTTAAAATTCGTTTTCAAACTTTGAACTGCATTTACTCAAAAGAGTGCAAACGTCAGTTGGATCTTTTCTACTTAACAGGGTCCAAGTAATAATTGCCTTTTGTACCTATTAGGTACAATAGCCTGCAACTACATTTGTACGTAAAAATTTTGTCATAACAATGTAGTAGCAACTCCTGATTTGTCAGACTCAATGGACTGCGACTTAAAGCGCGCCGAAGATGGTACCTACCTAACTGGCAAAAACTTTGAACTGATGACGTCACGAGCATTGCAGTTCAGAGGATATGCCAATCGAAAAGGTATAGTAATACTCTTAAATAAAACATTAGTTTATTACTGATGATCTTGGGTTTGATATCCGACACTTAGGTACCTACGTACGTTACGTTTGTCACTTTCAACACCGTCAATTATAAATAACTAATGATCATTCTTTTGTGTCTGTCATTAGTTATCAGTAAATATACTTTTGGGCTTTGTGGTTGATCATGGGGTTTCAGTACAATATAGGGTCGTCCTGTTATTGGATTTGAATTAAAATATTCTCGGGAACACAACAAATTTGTTCTGTGGAAGTCGTATTGACTTGATCGCTGATCCAACTTGGTATACTTACAATAACCATGCCTTAGTATACGAAGCCACGTCTAACTTCTTATCTACTTAACTGCAAAAAAAACTAAGTACCTAAGTATATTCTGTAAAATCTGGCTATTATAGTCAGCGAATCCCGGCCTCCCAAACTGAAAGTCTTGGATGCAATCTTGATAACGCTGGGACGATGATGATGAAAGTTGTTAATTTTAATCAGTTAAGCTCCAATTGAAATTAAGCAACAAACTAACTACTCGGTTGGTGTTGAGTCTGGCAAATTAACAGCTTGCTTAAATTGGTTATAAATTGTGGTTATTTTTTTGTTCTCAGTGTGAGCTCATCCATAGATACCTGCAATTTCATTAGCACCGTAAGCGAAAAACATGGAAACATTCGACGTAAGTATTTGATTTTGATCAACCAATATAAATATGATATAGCCAAATTGGAAAATTTTAGGCGATCAGAGAAAGTTCTTCCTACAAAATGTAATTCTCAAAGGTCTGTGCTGCACGTGGAGTGTCAAATGAAAGATAAAATTAAAATTATAAGTAGATATATCATACTACTTCTGATGGCGCTAAGTCACCATTCACTTGTTTTGTTTTGGCTAACTGAACAGTGATCAAAGCCAAACTTTGTGACGAAGATTTTCACGATCTTTCTAGTGAACACTTAACCAGCAGAAAGGTCGAAGCAAGTAGGTACAGTTCATTCGCTAGATTGCTCGCCAGAACTCGATATAATGTTCGTGAAAACACACTTTTGTTTCTTGTCCTGTAACATTTTTAAGAATGCTCATTACGTGTGAATGCTCAAGTATATCAGAAGGCCTAGCCAACTGGCATAAACACTAGACGAATAGGATAGAATACGATAATCAATGTTTAAATTGTGTTAAATTGACATAGGTAAATTTACGACACATATTTTGATTAAACTTATAGAACGTCGAATTGGTAGCCCAGTGGCAGCTGTTGTCTATTCGGCAAAACAAGATCGGCAGAGTTGTATTAGGTATTAGGTACCTTCATAGAAACGGTAGGTAACCAAATGGCACCTTTGACAGACGAATTTGATTTGCACTAAAGGAGTAGGTATGCCCATTCTTGTATAGACTGCCGTTGCGTATAACGTTTTATTAATTTAAACTCGTATATTAAATGAAAAGTAATTTTTTCAATACTTTTCCCAGTCTGGACAGGATTTTTTTTTTGCTAACTCATTCGCGATATAATTTTTACATGCAAAATTTTATATAAAATAGGTATATTTCATCCATTAACCATGGATGGAACCATGGATGTATTTTGCTGCCTGCGAAAAAAACATTACAAAAAAAAACTTGTATGTACCTACCTATTTGATTAATTATGTAATCAGTAGATATCTTGATTAATAAAATACCTACATTATTTAAACATTGTATTAACTGCCTAAATGCCTAACCTATGAGTATAAAACTTTTTTTCTAAAGAGTCTCGAAAGTCAAATTTTTTCCTGGCATTTCGAGACCCGGCTGAGTCTTGAAATTTTTCCGGGACTCGAAAATGTATCGAGACTGAAAGCCTTAGTAGCGAGGAATGCTTCGGCGATACCCGACCCTCCGACACACGGGTACATTAGGAACACGGGTTGGCAAGATAAGATAAGATGTATTTGCTAAAAACATGTGTACCTACCTACCTACCTATACATACAGTTGCATGCAACATGTTATACAGTAGGTAGGTACATTGTTATTTTTGTTCGACATGTTTGTCATATACGATGACGTGCAAATGTTATATATCAATAAATTGTAAAAGAATTAGATAAAAGATAATGTCAAAATTAATAAATCACAATTTGTCAGTCAGTCAAATAATCATTAGCATTATAATATGTTTTATTGATCAAAAACAACTAAATCTTAATTTTAAATTCAGTAACTATTGTTAAGTTCCTTCCAAGTCTTAATTAGCTTGTTAAATATGGCTGGTGCCATGCATAGGACACTTTTGCGCATAAGTGTAGTCTTGGACGGGTTCAGACATAGGTAGTTTGCTGTTGTCACGCCGGTTTCGAGGAAACATATCTGTCACCCGTGAAAATAAATTAGGATTCTGTTAAAGTTTTACGAACAAAACCATTTCTAATATATATTGACTAGCTTTTGCCCGCGCCTTCGCGCGCGTTAAATTTGGGGTTACACAAATCTACTTTCAGTCTCAAGTTGTGCGAAGACACTCCTGATTATGCTAAAGACTTCAGAAACTAGGTATAGTGTACAAAGTAGCTCGGTCAGTATTCATGACACTATATACCTACCTATCATTATATCTACCGAAAGGTACCTACATAATAACATCGCCTTGCATACAGTCAAATGCCAAAGCCATGTGCCAATACATGTCCAATATAATAATAGGTAAGTACCTACCTATATCTATAAACACTTTCGCATTTATAATTTTAGTAGAGAACATCGTTTCAGTCGTTTAAGCGTTATATATAATTATTATAGTAACTATTACGGTGATTACATTGTTCGCACAAGGGCGGATCCAGCTTTGGCGCCAGGAGGGGGTCACATAGTCGTGGTCAACTCAAGAACTTATAATTGAATTTTGATAACAATAGATACAAGTAAAAAGTTGGTATTTAATAAATGTACGTAATAGACCAGTGCAGATTCCGCATCGCTTCTTGCTTGCGCTTGGGAGCTGTTTGCGTTTCTCCGCATCGCTGTCACTGCAGTGAAGCCGTCGACAATCTTGGCCACCATGGCCTATCGTGCAGCAGGAGTGCTGGGCGTATTTCCCGACATGCCCATATTAATGACATACTCTGTCGAGCTCTTGTCACCGCCGGAGTACCAACTCATCTTGAACCTAATGGCTTGGTACGTGACTATGGGAAGAGACCAGACGGTATGACGTTATTACCTTGGAAGATGGGTAGGCCTTTGGTGTGGGACGCGACATGCGTCGATACCCTTGCGCCATCACATCTTTCAAGTACAGCTGGATCAGCGGGCGCTGCTGCTGCATCGGCGGAGGCCCTCAAACGGCGTAAATATGGAAACCTAGCGGGTAATTACGTTTTTGAGCCGTTTGGGGTCGAAACGCTGGGGCCATGGGACCCTAGTGCACACGCTCTATATAAAGAAATCGCCAGAAGGCTGATTGATGCTTCCCGTGACCAGAAGGCTGGTTTGTATTTCGCAGAGAGAATAAGCTATTGACATACAACGTGGAAATGCTGCCAGCCTTCTGGGCACGCTACCAGTCGACAGCGTGGCGGAGGAATTTTTTGACGCTTCATAGTTGTATTGCCTCTTTTGTTTTTCGTTAGTTTAGGATAGTTAAGGTTTTTTAAGTAGTTTAATTTATTGTAATACATGTTATAAGAATGTATATAATTACGCAGGTAGAAGAGTAGTTTAATTTTAAGGTTGAGTTTCCTATTTAAAAATGTAAATAACATACCAAATAAAAGTGCAGATACGTTACAAAACGGTAAAAAGTTAAATAAAATTACAGTAGGTTGAGACCCATTGGAGAAGGAAGAGAATATAGCGATCATTAAAGGAAAAATAAATTACGGGCGATCTGAGGTCGGGAAGTGGATGGGGTTGCGATTTTAAGGGTAAAAAAGGGTTTATCTCGATTGTCAGCAAAACTACAAGTCCTACGGAAAAAACGTCAATGGCAAAGTTGTAGGTAATAAAAAGATCTACAACTTTCGTATTTACATTTTATTCACACAACGTCATAATTTATGTAAAAATTCAAAATACCAAGTTTTTGGTTTTTTATTTTTAACTTTTACAATAGTTTTTTCTTTTAGGTACATGAAATTTGGTGAAAACTTGCCTTTTTATGTTCCAAACACACTGTTTATGTTTTTTTATTTAAAGTATTTACGCCTTATTTTGACTTAAATCGAAATAAAACCCTTATTTTCAATTGAAAATTCTCACGTCAATATATATCTGCTTTTTTTTTAAATTGTTCGGCGTTTTGTGCGTTAAAATCTCTACTTTCTGATGGTGTGAATAAAATATACATTACTAAGGTAAACGTTCTCAGAAAATGCAACGAAATGAAACAACCTCAAGACCGCTTTTTTTAATCATAATGTACAATTTTGAGATATTTATTAAAATTAACACTTTAATTACTCGAAAAACGTAAGATTCCATGCTACATTGATAAATAAGAACTTAAAAATCGATATAATATACAACTAAAATTAACAACCAAATAAGTTAATACTACTGTTAATGTTGTTACTACTGCATTGGAGTTGCAAATAAAAAACAATTTCATTTCATTTAATAATTAATAAGACATCTACAATATTTTGAGAAAGTTATAGAATCTTCTTTAAATTATAGCGTAAACTCCTATTTATCGCTATTTTAAGATAATGTATGTAGGTACCTGAGTGACCCACAGAAAATTTTAGCCCATCATTAGTTATTTTATAGAGAAAAGGAGAAGGGCTAGGTGGATCTGGACGGTCTACGCTGTAATTTAGAGAAGATTCTATAACTTTCTCAAAATATTGTAGATGTCTCATTATATAGACTTATTTGGATGTTAATTTTAGTAGTATATTTCGATTTGCAAGTTCTTTTCTATCAATGAAGCAAGGAATCTTACATTTTTCGAGTAACTTAAGTGTTAATTTGTAATAAATCGCTCAAAATTGTACATTATAATTAAAAAAATCGGTCTCGAGGTTGTTTCATTTCTTTGCATTTTCTGAGAACGTTTACCTTAGGAATGTATATTTTTATTCACACCATCAGAAAGTAGAGATTTCAACGAACAAAACGCCGAACAATTTAAAAAAGAAAGCTGATATATTGACGTGAGAATTTTCAATTGAAAATTATGGTTTTATTTCGATATTAAGTCAAAATAAGGTGTAAAAATAAATATTTTAAATTAAAATCATTAACAGTGTGTTTGGAACATAATAAGGCAAGTTTTCACCAAATTTCGTGTAAAAGAAAAAACTATTGTAAAAGTTAAAAGTAAAAAACCAAAAACTTGGTTATTTGAATTTTTCATATAAATTAACACGTTGTGTGAATAAAGTGTAAATACAAAAGTTGTAGATCTTTTTATTACCTACAACTTTGCCATTGACGTTTTTCCGTAGGACTTGAAGGTTTGCTAACAATCGAGATAAACCCTTTTTTACCCTTAAAATCGCAACCCCATCCTCTTTCCGACCTCAGATCGCCCGTAATTTATTTTTCCTTAAATTTTTGCTATATTCTCTTTCTTTTCCAATGGGTTTCATCCTACTATAATTTTCTATCGTTTCAAAAATTATCTACCCTGGTCTAAACCCTTTGCCATCATACAAAGTTATTATATTTTAAACTAATTAAATATTGAAGGTATGTAGTTACATTAAATCTGTATGGTGACAAAATATATACTTAAATAAAATCTTTATGTTTAATTAGTGGTCCACCTGAGTTCTGGAACCAGCCCAGGGGGGGGTCATGACCCCCATGACCCCCCCCTGGATCCGCCCTTGTGTTCGCATACATAAACTGTTTATGTATGCGAACAATGTAATCACCGTGCACAATATGACATTAATTATGATGTGTCAGTACTGACAAATATACGCACATGCGTAGATACTCAATTATTATAGCGCATGGGTTCTTACTTCCAAAAGGTAAATTTGTGCCGAACAAACTTCTAGCCTCCCTACAATCCCTCCCAGTTTATTTTTTGCATCTTATTATTTTTTGCATCTTATGGTAGCCTACGTCCGTCTCCATGGTCCAGTATATCTCTATATCAAATTTCAACAAAATCGGTTCAGCCGTTTTAGCGTGAAAACCGAGCATAGGTACATACATTCATACACACTTTCGAATTTATAATATTAGTAGGGATGGCAACTTTAGTATCCTATATTGTTTAAAGTAAGGCTGACAGCTATACCGTTGATCTAAGGCATCTCTTTTGTGCTATATAATGTCTTTATGTGCATAGGGTTCCCACCAAGAACTTAGGGTCCCAAGCCAACCTCACCTGCAAGTGGTGCACCTGCCGATCAACGGACGAGACTCTGGCAAACAAAATGTCCCAATAAGCGGCAATAGGCTCGCCACTTATTACGTGGGATCAAAACACTGGCGAAAAGTGGGCGTTTAATATGCCTCTGCCTACCCCTTCGGGGAACCAGGCGTGAGTCTATGTTTGTATGTATGTATAATGTCTTTGTCTGTTGAGTTGCTCCAGAATATGATTCTGTATCTGATATCATTGATTCAGCCAGTGCGTCATAAGCAGTAAGAAGTACATCTGTACTAAGAGTTCGCAATAAAGTGTATAACGCAAATGCACAACTGCTTAATCTTTTACTTAAGTTTTCAATATGAGCTTTCCAATTAAGGCCCCTATCGATTGTTAATCCTAAAAACTTCGTGGTATTTACTGCGTCAATGTTGATATTATTATAATTAATGTCAAAATGTATAGTTTATAGCGTTGGCTAAAATTCATTATTAATGTGTTCTTTAGATTAATTTGTAAATTATTATTATTTAACCAATGTATAATTGAGCTTAACGTATTATTTATATAATTTTCAAAAGTGTCCCGTGATTACTTGTTAGGTATAGTGATTGTGCTATGGTCAGTGAATAATGTCAAAGGATGTATAGTAGCCTTAGGAAAGTCATTGATATAGAGTGTAAAGATAAGTGGTCCTAGCACGCTCCCCTGTGGTACTCCGTGTACTACCGTGCGGGCGTCAAATAAACATATTACTTCTTGTTTTTTACATTGGACCATGTGTCATTTTGGACCCACTTTTGGACTTTGTGCAACAGTGATGAATTATATGTCATATTAAAGCTCTTGAAGTATACTTTATTTTATTCTATGGCAGCTTAGCTCAATTCCAGCGCGATAATATTGTTTTGCTGCGTTATTGAAAATCTGTGTTACTTTGATATTTAATTATAATTACCTGCCAATTAGTAGCTAAATACAATAAAAGGACTTTTGACTGTCTCAGTGGCCCAGTGGTAATGTAAGCGACTGCACATTATGAGTTCTCAGTTTCGATTCTCGGGTCGAGAAAAAGGGGTTTTAGGTTTTTCTGTTAAGAATTACCCAATTCAAAGCTCAAAATCTGGAGGTTGGCAGTGTTACACCTCCATGCCTTGGGAAAGTTTGTCGTTGTTGGCTCAGATCAAATAAATAACGAGATATGCCCCGGCCGCACTTTATAGGTACGCGCGGCAATGTCGCCACTTTTTCGCCGCCTAGAGACGTGTACGTATAGGCTTCACGCACACTACGCACGCTATGCCAATCAATCGCGCAATCGACACTAACACAAACAATTTAATGTGCGCTTTTAAGCATGTTGCGTTCGCACGCCTTTTCATATCTAGTTATTTCTTTGATCTGAGGTCCGTTGGTCTTGCACCTAATCTCTCTCCTATTATGTCGGATATGCGGTCCCATCGGAATATGACAGTGAGTGACAGCACTTGTGTTTTCACACACACTTGTGCACTATGATTTATTATATCCCGCACATATCTCTAGTCTCTGTGGTCGAAATCAAACATTCCCGCCCCTGCATTCGCCAATCCGCCTGCCAAGCTACCTACGAAAAAATCCAAGTGGGGAAGGCCTAGGTATGTCTTGCAGTGGGCGTCTAACAGGCTGAAATGAAATAATGTGCATTGCATAATATTTCACGCGCATTTGTAATTTACAAAAAGAAAGTTTAACGTACCAAAACGCTGTTTTTGCGCTGGATTTGAACTTAGCTGCCATAGAATGAAATAAAGAACATGCCAAGAGCTTTCATATGACATACGTTTCATTACTGTTGCACACTTTTGAAAAGTGGGTCCAGTGTTCATACAAAAGTGCCCATGGTCCTTTATACTGCTTATTTGAGTGATTTGTGTCCGGTTACTAAGATAAGATTCAAATAGTATACGAAGGTGGTTTTTAGTCAGTAAGAGTCTGACAGTCCCCTTTCCCCAGGGCGGAGGGAATCCATGAGGATTTTCCACCAAACACAAAAAACATAATTTCAAAGATTTATTCTACCGAGTATTATAGGGTGCGCATGTGGGCACATTCATACATTTCTTCATTTTTATATTTTACTAGACGATGCCCGCGGTTACACCCGCGTTATTTAAGGCTACTGCTCCGCTGCCGTTGCTCATAGCGCGATGTTATATAGCCTATAGCCTTCCTCGATAAATAAGCTATCTAACACTGAAAGAATTTTGAAAATCTAACATTGAAATCGGTCCAATAGTTCCTGAGATTAGCGCGTTCAACCAAACAAGCAAACAAACAAACTCTTCAGCTTTATATAATAGTATAAGATTTCATAAAAAGCCGTACAAGTGTATTTATACAAATTTCATGATTTGAATATAAAGCCAGATAGTGAGACGACTGACTTCTGATGATCGATATAGATATCGACACCAGAGATAATTCCATAAGACTAAACGTAAAAACATGAAGCTGTCCCATCTTCCCCTACATTTACATTGTTTTGACTAGATGGTTTAGTCAGTCATGATTTCCAACTCTTACAGAGGATGGGTACCAGGCCCCGGTTGGGTATAGCCTTGAGGGCAGTATCTCAGAAACAAAAAAAATTGATAAAGTTAGGTTTGTGACACAATGAATGGCCAAGTAAGGAAAAAAAAGCTTTTAATTTTTTACTCATTTTGCTTGTTTCTTCGCTGCAACGAGTAGCTCTCGCCGAGGCCAACAACTTTGCTCCCTGTGAATGTTGCCGTAAAACTGTCCGTTTTCGAGTTATTGACACATTTCATTAGATGCGTAAAACTTTAAGGCCCCGTATCTTAGAAACGGTGCACCGAAACGCCATGGTTGTAGGGAGCATAATTGCTTGTAACGACGGTACAAACACGATGCTGCAATAAAAAAATAACATTAAGATTTTTTTGAAAAAAACAAATATTGACTGTCCAGAAAAAAAATCCTTAAAAAAATATTTTTCCTTTTCTTGGCCACTCATTGTGTCACAAAATCTTGAAAGCCAGCTTGACCAGCCACCGCAGACAGTCTGATGACCGCCACCACCCTCTCCTCCATGGCAGTTAAATACATTCGGCTGCATGGACCACCTAAGGCTTGCAGCCTTATATTGAAATATTTCTTTTTTGATTTTGTTTTCCAGTCAGCCCATACCTAAATAATTCAGTTATATTGTAAGTAAAGCAATTACCAATGTCACCTCCACTCCACTTGGCTAGGTATTTAACTAAAGACTATAAAAATGGCGGTGCTCAGGTCTTAAGCAGCCCTTTTATTATAATGGTATAGTTATGGATAGGGAGTAAAATGAATATAATTTTTATTGACTTATAAATTTAATTCTGAATAAGATGAAGTACAATCCCTAAACACTGATAATTTTATCATGGCATCATCAATGACTTTGTCTAAATTAAACATCTTCTTGTGATTAAATATCCTCTTTGGTGTTATGGTCTTCACCGCTCTTCCAGTTTTCCACTATAATATTTTTGCAAGACGTTCCGTAAATAGATCTTTAACCATTTTTCAATATTATAGGATCCATTTCTGAATGGTAATCAAACCATCTCCTTTGCTAGCTTAAAATATAAGCTCCCCTCTATCAACAAATCCACTTGATGATCCTGAAAAGTAACACATTGTCATAAACAAATACTGCTTAATGTAAACATTTAAATAAATAAAGATTTTAGTACCAAGACCCATATTTTTATTAATAAGTATATGAAAATTTGGGTCTTGGTACTAAAATCTTTATTTATTTAAATTATTTATACTTAAATATGTTTGGTAATATATGTTTTACTGCCAATATACTGAAACTTAAATCAGATTTACATTAAGTATATTGAATATATTATATATCATGTTATATGTAAACAATTAATGTAAATTAATTAAGTTCTAGCCAAACACAAATAAAAATAATTAATTCCCAACTGTGTGTTTTGGATGTTATGATTGTTGTATCCTGCCCTACTGATTTTGTGTGGCCTATACAAATATGGGTAACTCAGTAAAAGTACATACATACATAGGCTCACAGCTGTTTTTCAGAGGGGTAGCCAGAGACTACGGAACGCCATTTGCAACGATCCTGACATAACTCTTGCTTCATTCACTCCCATCAAGTTTATCATGCATACTCTTCTGTTTAAGGTACCTATTTAGTTTAACATTTATAATGCTATTATACCTTCATTGACCGTAGTTTCATATTTATAGTATATTTTCTTTTCTTCTTTCATTTTGCTATATCACTCAGATACTTTATACCCAGATCCCACTGCATTTTCAAGCGATCTCCACTCTAACAATTCGGCTTAGAATATTTTAAGCCAAATTTTCATGATTTTGTACAATAAAGCTTGTTTTATATTAGACAAGCTTTCATCATTATTAACTTTTCCCAACACCCCTTTAATTGTTAGTAAGTATTTCATTTTAGAATTTTGGTGTATATTTTTCGCTGATGGTCGATAATTCTATATCATCAACACCATCAAAAATACTCGGGTTTGTCACAGGTGGAGGAAGAGGCTGAATTCGATGAGTCACTTTATATTATTTGAAAACACTGTAAGTAATAAATGGATGTATTGGGGAATACTGAAGAAATCATGGGTATCTCTGAGCCAACAGTGTATGGCTCAGAGATACCCATGATTTCTTCAGTATTCCCCAATACATCCATTTTGTATGGATAACAATATTTGTGCCATGCTTCCTCAACATAATTATTTAAATATGTTTATTAAGGTTTGGTTCTCCAATGCCGCCTTTACATCGTTGTTCTTTGGCGATGAAAATGTAAGCTGGGAGCTAGTAGGTTAGGTACTCGCACTACTCGCTAGTAGGCTCGGGCTCACTCATTTTAACAATTAAAATGAACAACAACACAGCGAACATAAACGAAAACAATAAACAAATTTCACAATAACTAATTAACTGAATTTACCGCAAAATAAACTCAAAAACTGACGCAAAAGTAAACACAAACAAACACAGAAACTGTCACGAAATACGAACGAATGACGTCTGATTACCCGACTAAATGTAGTAACGGTTAAATATTTTGCAGTGTTGCCGCGCAGTACTACATCTAAATTTGTCGAGATATTAAAAGTTTTATGTGATGAAATATTTTGAATAACTGTCTTTTTAGTTTATAGTGGCACGTTGCAATATTTTATAACTTAATTATAATATATATATATCTTAGTTTAATGAAATGATTGTGTAATTATAGTAATGTACATAGCTAAAATTAATAATCTGTAATGTTCTTGATTATAACTTATATTTCAGAAGATGTTGTAATAAGATGATGTTGGAAAATGTAATATTAAAGTATGAAATCATTAATTTTCTTTACGTATTATTTAAAACGAAAAATGGACCTATAAAAGATCCCATTATATTATTTGTTTACCTTTAGTTAAATACGTGACCAAATGGGATATGAGTAGATACCTACCTACTTACTTTAATGATGTGATGATAATTATTAGGTTTGTCAAGTATGTGGTCGCAACGTTTAGCGGTAGTTTTTTTGTTGATGCTTGCTTTGTATGTTGCCTAATAAGAATTATTGCGTGTTTTTTGCCGAGGCAACATATTTGGTCTAACATGCCTGCCTTCGCAGTTCGCAGCACACTAATCGATAAGTTAGTACCTACCTTATCGAAAAAAACACTATATAAGTAAGACACTGAAATTTCGTTTTATTTACTTCCGCAAAACCAACCAACTGTTACCTACTCTGGAAAGATGTTTTTTAAGGAGGTATATTGTTGACGCAGGTTGACGCAGATAATATAAATGTCATAGTACTCAAATGACTCAAAGTAAGGAAGTAAATATAAGTATATAGTCTATCTTCTTAATATATAAAATCCATGCGTTACTGACTGACTGACAGACACGCTACAGCCGAAACTACGCGGCGCAAAAAGTTGAAATCTAGCATGTATGTTCCTTGGGGACCGTAGGGGTGCACTAAGACCGGATTTCCCGAAATTCCCACGGGATCGGGCAAAACGGGAAATTCGAAAATATGTGCGTGCGAAGCCGCTGGCGTCGACTAGTTCATATTATATTATTTACATTTGAGGTGAGTAGGCATCAAGGTAAACCTTAAATAAAACTTCAATTACCTAGGTATTATTCATATATTTACATTTAATGTAAATATTCAATGTAAATACGACAACGTAGTATGTTCAAAACAAGCAAGCTGCTATATAAATTTGTAGTAGCTGTCTAGTATTACAGAGGTAGGTAGGTACATATTTCAGGAACCAATTAAAAAGCCTGAGGCCCAGCTTTACCGCCTCTGGATAGACATTATCTCCAAGCAAAATTTTAAATTGGAGTTATTCTGACAAATACATTAACTGGAGCTTTTCAGACAGCTGCGAAACTGGCCATAAAACTATGTATTTCATTTATAACTATATTATTATACCTACCTATGGCTATGATTATGTGGTATGTACATAATCATTCCTTTTATAATAGGTAACATAAATGTTCTTCTTAAACTAACTTACGTTGCTCTTTGTGAGAAAATCAGAAACTGGAAAGACTTTTCAGGGTTTAGGTCCACATTCGAACGCAATAGTAGGGGAACCCTTGAAGGGATTTCGGGATTTACTCGAACGCGTCAGATATTGATAGCATCCATGCTCTATATATTTTTATGCATACTTATTTTTTTTGCGTAGTAAGATGGTAATGGTAAGATTTTAAAATGTAAAAAAAGAAAATTAATCGAGCGTGTTAGATTTTCTAAGGGGATGTTATGCGAACCTAAAAAAAGGCTCTCATCGAATAATCTGACGATTAAGAGCCACCGCCGACTAGCTTCTTTTAGCATCGGCGACCGGCAATTTTGCAACTGTATCGATGCTGCATCGCGTTTTAGCGACTCCCTGCGTTCGGACGCGGCGACCGTAGTGCTGTAGTGTATTGTTGGTGATCGGCCGAGTCGAATATCGATAAATTCAATTATTTTTTCAACGTTGTAATACAATAATTGTACAATATCAGTAATATAGGTTTCTATAAAAAAACATAAATATACCAGTATAATTAAATAATGTTCGTTACAATGATGTTAAATTATGTTCTATTATTAATAGACTTATACTATCGAAAACTGGCAAGTACCTAGTACTCTACATTTTATGCTCTAAACAATAGATGGCATGGACAGTACTGCACTCATTTCTTCGTATTAATATTAACGTATGAATTGCTAGATGATGCTCACTGAAAGTAATACGAGAACTGGTTTTTGGATCTAGGTAAAAAATACTGACTTTAGCTTGCTTAATATTTTCATCGGTATAAAGAAAGCAGTAGGTAACGTAGCTTTATCATAACCTATGATAAGAATCGCGTCGTCAAATCTAGTACATCACCCTAGGTCGTGTACTGCCTAAATGAAAACTTACACATTTATTTTAAGCGCTGTCTTATTTTTACCGACATTTATTCTGTTTAAGCCAGTCACTAGTCAAACCCTATAATAACATCCTTATTTTCGGTTACAGAATAATAAATAAACTTTGGGGTAAATTACCCCAAACGGCTATTAAAAGTTGTAGTGTACAAAATAAATTATTTTTGTAGTTTACATGGGGCTATTTTTAACAAAGCATCAAAATTTTTAAATAACACTAAAGTGCGTTACATTAAAAAACTTCATTCTTTCATTAAATTACTAATTGTACACCAAATTAACGATCGTTCTACAAATATGAAATATGAAAAGTCTCGTCCGTTCCGGAAACTTATCCACTCAGAAAACTTAATAGGTTATCTTAGGTTTTCTTGTGACGCTGCACCCAAAAAAGGAGCTTTGCAGGGCTCTGTAAACTTAGTTTATCAAACATTTGACTGAATTGATGAGAAATTAATGCATGCGTAACTGACACCTTGGGGCAATTTTCTCACATAGCTAAGCAGACTAGATGGAAGTTTTTTTTAAAGCCACGTGACTGACAACCAATGATACTACCATCGCAAAAAAATACAAGTTGTGCCCCTGGGGTGAAGAATTTTAATACCCCACGGTGTTATTTAAGGGTTAACAAATAAGTGACAACCTATAGTAAGGAGTCGTCCTTTAATCACGTGAGTCTTGATAGGTGGAAGGGACAAATAAGTGTAGACAGATATCAAGTGTCCTTGTTTTTCATGAGCCAGAGATTTTTATCCTATACGCATCATAAAACAACGATCGTTCGTTCGATGGGCAGGGATTCAGAAAAGTCTTGTATTAAGATCTTTCGTTGCTTTTCGATGCTCTAGGATGCTTTAATCAACCCACTTCAAAAAGGAGGATGTCCTCAGTTTGGTCTGGATATTTTCTTTTTATGTAGGTACAGCGGTCTCTGAATTTTCTGATCCATTTCTGGAATTCTTTATGTGTGATATGCTTTTATATTTTGCAAGATCGAATTGCAATTATTGCGAGTTAAGACTTAAATCAGCCATTATACTTTTTAAATAGCGTTCTTAAAGGACCTTTAAGAACGCTATTTTAAAAGTATGCATGATATATTTATAATTTTGTACCATGCCAAAATAGAGAAAATACCTATCAAAGTAGTTTGCAAGTAGCGTCCATGGATGAAAAGATTTGCATTTTAGAAACATCTTATGAGAAGAGTGGATAATTATGTATTTAGGTAAACAAGTGGTAAATAGGAGGGTAGAGAGATAAAGGGAGGAGCGACCAAATAAAAGATGGAATAACTGTGTGAGAATAGATATGTAAGAAAAGGGGGAAGTGATCAGATGACTGGTGACATAGAAGTATGGAAGAGAATGTATGTCCATAAAGCGCCGACCCAAACAAATTGAAGTCAGGTAATAGATGAAGAGAATAATGAGTGTAATATTTTTTTTATTTTAGCTTCAATTTTGACAACAGTAGCTCGCAATGTCTTTTTTGGATAAAATATTTTTTTTATTTCATCATCATATCAGCCAAACGACGTCCACTGCTGGACATAGGCCTCCCCCAAGGTTCTCCACACAGACCGGTCTTGAGCCGCCCGCATCCAACCTCCTCCCGCGATCTTGACAAGATCGTCGGTCCACCTTGCGGAGGGCCTACCTCTGCTGCGTCGTCCGGTACGTGGCCGCCACTCCAGAACCTTTCTGCCCCAACATTTACTTTGTATAAAAAATACTTTTGAAACTGACTTTTGAAAGAATGAGGAGAGGTGGTAAAGCCTCAAACCTACCCAGGTATCATCATCACAGAGTAAGTTTAAAATTGAAAAGACATAAAATCACGTCATTAATGGACGATCCCTTCGTTATTATTTTAAGTTACAGTCGCCGCGATCGGCATCTTCCAGTGTGCGGTGTAAGAATTCGGACGCAGCATCTGGATGCTAAAAGCGACTGAATCGCCGGTCGCCGATGCTGAAAGAAGCAAGTATGCGGAGGCCCTAAGGGTCACCGCACACGGGCCACTGGCAACAACCACAAACGCCGCCACAAGAAGCTAGACGCAAAAGTAGCTGAAGCGCGCAGCTGCTACTTTTTTTTCTTTAAGGTGCTGTCCTAAGCGGCTGTTTTGGTAAATGAGGGGGTGAAGCAGGGGAGGTGAAGGGAGCTTAGCTCCGTCTACTGCGGGGCGCCCCCCTTCATTCTCGTCGCGTGCAGCCGTATTCTGGCGACATCCGTATTCCAATATTTCAAAATCGCAAGCAAAACGTTTTAGCATATTGAATTGAGATACTGATATTAAAATTTATATTACATACATCAATCTGTTTGTACAATATTGGCATAGCGCAATTTTTGTTCTCAGTGCAGCCATGAGCAAAACTGGTTTACATTAGACGTTATAGGTATTAATAGTTGACGAAAGTAGGTGAATACCTACGTGCCATCAGATAATAAAAATAATTAAGTCAGTTCCATGTATGGAGAGACCATTATTATGTTTGTTTTGTTTTTGTATAAAAATAGTGAAGCAGTTCATAGAATACCTACATCTAATTCCATAAATTGGCTGTGACATACGGGCGGACAGACAGACAGACATTGCGAATCTATAAGAGTTCCGTTTTTTAAATTTTTGACTTTCATTTTTGACTACTAAGCGCAAAAGCCGTATCTCAACTAAAGCGAGTTACGAGATAATTGAAGTTTAGTAAAAGTTGATTTCTTTTATTTATTTATGGATGTTTATTGTTATTATAGGTATAATTAGTATGGTAAAGGTTTCGAAATACGTCGCCGTTTTTAGGGGTTGTGAGTGATTGGAGAGGGAGGAGGGAGGTCTTGAAACCCCCCTCACCATTTTCACTTGCCGGAAATACTTGGTTTCCTCTGAAAAAAAAATCTCCAAACATCGGTGTGTATGGCACTGCCAACTTCCACATTCATCACACCAGTTTAATAAACTAAGGTTGACGGAGCCCTGCGAAGGGCTCCTATTTTCGGATTAAGGGTCAAAAGAGAACCTAACATAACCTATTTAGTTACTTATTACAGTCGCACCTAACCCTAGGCACTCGAAAGCAATGACACACAAATTTGACATTAGCTGTCAATATGATCATTCCAAGATGGCAGTTTTGGGTTTCGTTTCACGTTTTTCACATAAAATCTAAAAATGACATTTGTAAAACTGTACTAAAGTATAAAAACTAAGTTCCGTTTTGCATAATTGCCGAAGTATTTATGAAATTTTGGAAATTGTTTAAAAATATTTAGACGCAACGCCGGCAGCCAAAATTACTTTTAGGGGATTAAAACGAACTACCTTAAGCCCCCTACACTACCAATACCCTCAAATTCAGGCGACTCGTTTCGAAACCCAACCCATTATTATTTTTCAAAATAGATGAAACATCAAAAATATATGTGGATATACCTTATTCATGAGATACTGCTATGTCGCTAGAAAATTATAGAATTAGAATTTGAGTTACTGCTTTTTCGTTAGCTCTCCTCATACATGTTTGTATGGAAAAATATAAAAAAATTCTTTCGCTTCAATTATGTGTTGTTGCAAAGAAAATAAATATTAAAAGATATTTATTTATATTCATTTATCATTTACTAACGAAATACAGAGTTTACAGCTCATCAAAACTTAGCTGTCTGCTACAACCCGGCAGGTTTTCTTTATTCTCATCGAATGTTAAAGGCAGTGTGTGAGGTGATAAGGCTTCAATACTTATTATTTGCTGTTGTTCACGAGGCACAGTTTCATTTACTTTCCTTTTACGGCTTAGTATTGTAGAAATTTCAAGCACTGATGAAACATTTTCCTTTCCGTGATCTCGCAATGCCATCCCTTGAGCTTGACGAGAATCAACAATTTCAGGCAACTGCCAATTCATATAAAACGCCACAAGCTTTTCTTTTCCCAGAAAACATCATCTCTTTCTATTTTTTTCGCCACTCCACACAGCAAATAAACATTTTTATTTGCGGGTAACGTGGCGTTGCCCCTGAATTTGGTAATAACAATTACAATATTTGTTTAGACTAGTCAGTTCACTTTTTTATTATGTTTCCATATTTGTATTTTATTTGCTCTTATACTATTCTCCAGGCCATTCTTATAGGCAACTATAGAACATTAAAGAACAATGGTCGGTTCCCATACAAAGGTGGACCAGAATTTCTTTTTTCACGTCTATTGCTGTGGAGTTATTTATCAATATTTTTATGTTACTTTATTTAACTTTAGTATAGGTAAATATGAATTTTAAAAATTTGGGATTACCTTTTTTTATTCTATAAAAAGTATGTTTGAGGTTATGAGCTAAATTGTGTTTTATTTAGTTTATTCGTAAAAATATATACATTAAACTATTCTGGTACCTAATATATGTGTGTAGAAAACCATGTTCTTCTAACAAACAAACTAAAAAACTCAATTCATAGCAAGCGAGGAACGATTGACGTTGATGTACCGGGTATAACAGTGACAGATACCGAAATGGCATATTTGTTCCATTTCACGTCATTTACGTCAAATCTTAGATTTTTCATTAAAAAAAAACGATTAATTACTACGTAATAAAAAGATTTTTAATATTTTATATGTAACTAAAACACCTATTGATATTTTATTGTAAAAGTTATATTTTATTTTATTACAAAGTAACATAAATTCTTATTTATCATATCGTATAATGAAACGCATATTTTGACAATAAGGTTATGGCTGCGTTCATAACATTTCATTATTGTTTAGGGGTCTAGTTTAAAAAATAAACTGTAAATACATTATTTCTTTCTCCCAAGTCCTAAAAATATGTATTTGCTTTGATCAAAATATTAAAAAAATGTACTTTTTTTTGGTATAGGACTCATTATCAGACGTGCTAAAGGCCAAAGTGACCATTGTTTTTTCCACAATCGTGTTTGGACCTATTAATCCATCTGGCGTGGCACCAATAATCGGATAATCCACAAGTCTCGATTGTTACATTTTCTTGCTTCGCCAGTTGTTGCAAAGCCAGTTGTTCATTTTAGATTCCATGCGCAACTGATTTTACATTGCAAATGTTTTATTTGTACAAAATATTTTTTTGTTTAATTAAAAATTGTTTGGCATTCCTTGGCTAGCTCTTGAACAGATCGTGTTAGGAATGACTGCAGTCAAATGTGTGTTAGATGTTGCAGAACTGTTATCTTTAACTTCACTGTAATTACAATAATGATAATTAGTTACGTACTTTATTATTAAAAAAATACTATATCTTGTGTTATAGCAAGCAGAGAAGTCACCTTCTTACTTATAAATGATTGATTTTAGAATTAAAAAGATATTAGATGTACTGAGACATACCTTATAGTTTATGAATAATCAAAGTTTTACCCGATGTACCTAAAAAGGCTTATGTTCACAACACAATAATACAACATTCGTTACAGCTTGTGTGCGAATTGCGGAGCGCCATATTAGCGCTGTTTATTGTTCGCCGTGGTGGTATCTTAGCGCTCCAGGTGCTCTGACAAGCTAATGAATTTGAAATATAGGTACATACATAAAATGATTCGATTTTATGTTATAACTCTTTCAAAAATTGAAAACTGTGGCAGCTATGTATTGTGAGAATAATTTATATAATTATATTATGCATAATCGATAATATATAAGTAACATAGTTAGTCATAAAAGACTCTTATGAAAATAATTTGTGTAAAAATGTTACATATTTCATAATCACTTGGCCATGGATGAATTTCTATTTTATTACGACGCTTTCTTGTACAAATCCTTCGTAGAACTTCATTTCTCTAATTGTCCATATTTTATTCTTCTAATTATATATTTATAAGCACAGAAACAATAACACATTAAACGCAACAAGAGTATAAACTTAGGTCCTAATTATATGTGCCCATAGTAACATGAAAAGCCTATTTGATTCAAAGTATTCAGTCTATAATATAAAACATGAAATTACGAACTCAAATCGGCGTATTATATTATCAAACAGGTTTACGTAAAATTTCGTGCAGCAGAGACGCAAGCGACATGACCACACTCACAGGGCTCATAGCCGCATGATGAGGTCTGGGCGGGGCGTAAACTAGCAACTGACACTCAGTACACCGCTTATGCTAATAAGGTTTAAATTGCTGAGGCGTTTGACATTGATGGGATCTACCGAGCATCAAAATCATAGACGTTTGGCAGATTTTATTTAATTTTACAAAATATACACGTATAATATGAAAATAAATAGGGTAATTCTTTAGTTCATTAGATTTCCTTCAATAGGTATTATCAAATAAAATATGACAGCTTACGATCAAAATATTGCAAACAGTGAGACGAAAGATTATTTTCTGCCTCGATTTTGTGATTTTTTTACCATGATTCTATTTTACATACATGAAAAATTCTTTTAAAAGTCTTTTGTTCAGACTTTTGACTTTAAGCTCTATTTTTTGCTAGTTTGTAATATGTACCGTTATGGCTAGATGCGCGACGAAAAATTAGGTGTTTCACGGCTTCTGAGGTATAACAGCGCCTTAAGAGGTTTACTGAGGAAGGGAGAGAGGGGTGGGGAATCGCGCAAGTGGCGTGTAGCGACGTTTCATGTCGGCGTTTAGTGGCCGCCGTGGCACAAGAAGCGTGCAACGACGATTGTAGTGAGTGGCGGCCACCGGCTTCAACCGTTCGGCAAGTCCATATAAAATGTATGAAAACTACAGGAAATATGCCGGTGGCGGCGTTTTGTGGTTGTGGTCGGTGGCCCATGTGCGGCGACACTAAAACCCAATGCATTATGCATTGCGTATTTCGTGATTAATTATCAACTTTAAGACATAATTATGTAGGTAAGTACTATTTGTAATTAGTAGGTTTACAAACTAGTTTTTTGGAATAATTTTGGAATATGCTTACGTTAGCCGATTGAACTTCTTTATACATATCTAATATTTTTTCGAAACGAGTCAAGCTCATAATAAATAACCATTATACCTGCTGGAAGATTTATTTTGCTAAAATTACAACAGTATTTGGATAAAAACTAAGGTACCTAAATATGGTTAAAAAGAGGCATTTGTGTATAATATTTTATTAATGTTATAATAAACCTCTAAACAAAAATATTATAACTAATAAACAAGAAATGGAAACAGGAAACTGACCGAAGACACCCAGTATACGGCAAAATTCCAGCTAGCAAAAGGCTAAAAAGCCGTAACAGTTTCCTCCACACCGTATCTGCAAGTGCCAATGATGCCCCTGAAGCCAGAGTTAGCCTGTGGCGTGGAAAATTCTCCCTGCCGTCCTTTGTCACACCAGCAGAAAAGTTACCACCGGGAGCCAAACTGCCTTGGCCAACCTGGAAGGCACTCAACAGGTTGCGTACCCAGGTTGGCCGATGTAAAGACAATATGTCAAAGTGGGGGTATATAGATACAAGTGCGAATAGATGTGACTGCGGCGTATCACCACAGACAATGGATCATCTGCTGTCGTGCCCGGTGAACCCAGAATCGTGCACACTGGATGACCTGTATCAGGCGACACCAAATGCCATCAGCGTTGCTGAAAACTGGTCCAAAATTTTATAAAATGTGTTGACATCGACACGATAAGTAAGTAAGTAAGTAACAAAAATATTATCATTACACTCTCTTTACTTATTCCATTTCTTGATTAACCAAACAAATAATCAAACTATGAGTTCTTATAGGTACGGCCGGTTTCAATATTCGATCTATCCATCGATTTGGAGATTCGAGACACATGAATACCTATTTTGTATGGACATTATGTCAAAAATGAATATAAAGTAGGTATCAAAATACTGGCCAGATCAAATATTGAATTCAGCAGTTAGACATATCAATTAGGTACTTTTATTTCTAGTTTCATCTTAATGCCATTAATTATTGGAGATAGTTACGAAATCGTGGCGATTTTCATTAATTTGGAGATTCCATCTTAGATCCCATCTTTGGATTAATCAGTCTCATTCCACCTCTCCCGCACATGCAAAACTGCAATAACTTAATACTAAGAAATGATTATAAACATAGCACAACAACAATATTTTATAGGAAAACTCAATGAGACTAATAACAAAATTACAGCCATTTATCACAAACTTTTTATCAGCATGATGAGAGGCATTTGTGTTTGTCACACATATGGCAATATCGACGATCGATACCGGTGCAATGAATTACAAATAAAGAACAGGTGCGTAGGCCGCGGTCTGCTCGCGAGCGTCGCATTCGCCATGTCTGGACACACCCTTACATACCTGTAGGTAACTTCACTTTTCCGTTACACAAGAAGTTAGTTATTTTTCTACTTGCATAAATCCGAATACAACATTTCAAAAGTGGAGTTACAATGCAAAGGATCTGATAGCCTCATTAATAATATCAGGCAAATGGTTATGTTCGTTCTTTACAAACATTATAGACCCTAAGTACGTGACGATGATGGCTTTGCATCCTTTCCTCTGCTTGACGCACCTCCATCGTCCTCGCCCTCTGTTCTCGCGGTGGAAGCCGTAGCGGTAACCATCCATGTGGATCTGCTGGTGACCTGACTTTGAAGAGATGAATACCGGCCCTGTTGGCAAAGGTTAGTTGCCTAGTTACAAAGAGATATTTTAGACTACGGTCTGTCGAAATTGCTCTACAGTGGACGTATGCTGCCAACCTGCCTGTCAGTGCAGATTGTCAGGTATGTGGTAGTAGCGTTTATTCTGTATCATACAGGATTTTTTATTGTTACTATAATACTATACCTACTATGCCTAACTACATACTGATGCAAGCAATGAGCGCAGGCTACCAACCCGTTTGCTAGTATAGAGTAGCATAGCAGTTCGGTCTTGGATGTTTTTACAGATACTTCTGCTGGCGCGCTAAAATACATGAAACTACGTATAGCGTGAGTGCGATACGTGAAACCGAAAATGTAACAACGAATACGACGTCGCCGTAATCTCATTACCACGAAGCACATAACAACGAATGCACGTTACAATGAATATCGTAACGCCGTAGTCACGCAATCTCTAATTCACCAAATCGAATTACTTGATAACGAATGCACATTACAACGAAAGACTTATCACCGAAGTCACTTCACCTGGAATAACGAAATCACTAACGATGAGATATTAGGTAATAATCAATAACTCAAAATTATGAACGTTAATTTATTCAAGCAAACTTAAACAATATTAAATCTTCTTCGCAATTTTCAATGTTACGTGCTAATTAAAATAATATAGTGATGAAAAAAAAGAAATTAAAATGATATTCATGTACCTACAATCACACAAATAAAACAACACAGAAATAAAAGTGGGAACACAGCTTACATACACACCTTATACTACTTTAATGTACCTGCTTAATCAATAACAAACAATATTTTGGGACAATTCTCCCAATATACGTAACTGTTAGGTATAATTACATTAGAGACTTGTTATAGTGTAGTACATATTTGTGATTATACATGTATTAAGAAGCTGGCAACATTTGCTTAAGATATGTAACTAGTTATTAATAATATTTTGTTCAGTGACTACATGATTTATTCATTGAATATTCTTGCGGTGAATTATTATTAAATATATTTAATTTCTTGTTACTAGATAAATTTATTAGTAAGTACTTCGTTTATTTAGTGTATCAATTTATTCTATATTAGTTGCTGATTTGATTGATGTCTCCCCACTATGGCACGGTTGTGAACTTGACGGTGGGACGACATTAATTCGAGCAGTCTGTATCCTGCGCTCGTTGGAGTAAGAACTCTAAAAAGTGTTTGTGTATTAAAGTGTGAAGTGAAAAGTTGAAAATAAATACCAAAGTGTGATTGCAGTCGTTACGAGTTTCATTTCCTGACCTCAATATAACCAACATTGAAACAAAGGTCAATGATGGTCTTGAAATCAAAATGCATAATATCATTACATACAACATGGTTGTAGAAGTTGTTATAAAATACCCAAAAATGATACAAATTTATTTATGATAAGTAACTTATTTAAGATATACCTAAATGCTTCTGTGTTTCTCCGACGTTTTAACTGACTTACAATGGTCATGGTTAGTATTATTCGTTAGTATTTGTAAGTCGTTACCACTAACTATAAATATCTCTGTTTTTGGCGACGTTTCGATAGGCTTACAACGGTCATTATACGAGGAGAATATCAAATAAACTTATGATATGACTTATGTATGATTGATGACTTGATGATGTAAACCTCAGATCAAAGAAGATGTAAACATACCGCGAAAGATTAAATCCGATTACTCAAAATGCGGGCGTCTCGAATAAAAGTTGTACGGGGCGGATGGTTGTGCTCCTCGCATATAGATACTACGTCATTACCCTTCGTATATAAGGTCACTTTGCAGCCTCTGTAAGCCCGTTTTGTGCACCGCCATTTTCTTAAAGGTCCACCGCCGTGGATCAGAGTGTATTTGTGACCTCCATGCATTAGGTTCCAGTAGCCTTTTTCCGTTTGAATGATAAGTGGCTTCTCTGGAAAGGAAGATTATGGATTGGGTTAATGTTATAAAGGTTTTTTTATACATACCGAAAGGTAAGTTGTTTCAGTTTTAGTAGTTTATTATCTTAGACAAATGATTGGTATCGCTTCGCTAGAGCGAGACCAATCATTGGTCTATGTTTATTATCTTAATATATAAAATCCTTGCGTTACTGACTGACTGACAGACACGCTACAGCCGAAACTATTGGGAGCAGGAAGCTGAAATTTGGCATGTAGGTATGTTCATTGGGGACCGTAGGCGTGCACCAAGAAGGGATTGCCCGAAATTCCCACGGGATCGGCCAAAACGGGTAAATAAAAAAAATACAGGCGTAGCTGCTGGCGTCCTCTAGTATCTAATAAAATTAAATAAAGGTTAAGAAATACATATCTTGAGAAAAAATATTTATAAAGACTTAAGCAAGGATACGTTTAAAAAAGAAGATTTTATATAAAATATAATTAATTTGAAAATAGTAGAATAATACAGAATAAAGGTACTTTTAATTTATTTCTCGTTTTTACTCCTAACCTTCTAAATTAAAATAGTCAAGGAATTCCGTCAGTAATCGCCGTCGCATTTGCTACAAATCAGACAATGTAGAAATCACAATAAAACCAAGTTACAATTTAATGGACTTTATTGAATATTACACTCGGAAGTTTTACTATATATTTACGTACAAAGACAACACTAAAGTGAGATCTTAACATTTATATGTATAATCACGAGCCAGATACATTGATTTTTTAACATACAATCTGCAAACCTAACATGGGATAACGTGACAAGAAAAGAGACTTAGAGACTCCTGAAAAATAAATAACCAAATAGATTTAATATTTTTTTAAATAAATAATCAATCCTACAAGAAAAGCAGACTTTGCCAATATACCCATAAATATTTTAAAGCTGTTACGACAAAAAGATTTTGTAGAGACCTAGCATAGGTTGACGATTCTGAAGACAAGTAGAGTTTAAAAGTGATAGAGTGAAAAATCACCAGTTCTTATTTCGTCTTATAACCGAAATAAGGCAGTGTTTTCAAATAATGTATTTAAAATTATTTAAAAACAAGACCTTACAGACTTGACATGTTACTGTAAGACATATTACTTTTGAAAATGTCTTGCCTCTGTTTTTAGAAAAATAACTTACGTTTATTTAATTTTCTGCAGACTGTACGGGCCTGAGTGAGTTTGGATGTCATTATATGCAAGCGAGAGACAATGATTAGCGCCACTATTTTAGTTTCTTTAATACTTAGCATATTTTTGCATTTTACCTTAAATTTTGTTATATCATAGGACAACTCCTGTATTGAGATATATTCTTTATTGAGATACATATCTTAACATATCTACAATAATAATAATTAATATGTACATACAGTCATTATATAAAAAAGAAATATTTAGCTATGAGATATTGAATAAAACCGATTTGCACGTAGCAGAAATCAGTTTGACATCGATCATAATATGTTAAGTACAATCTCGCTTTTTACTAATAAAACTGAACCGCAAAAATAATAATAAAATAGTGTCGCATTATCCCCAACTAGTACAACATCCTATTCTAAATTACTATACTAATTATATTTTAAGGATATCGCGAAATTGCAATTGATAATACCATTGACGAAATCCCAAATATTATCACAATAATTGAATATAAGTATAGCTACCATATTTACTTTCAATTGCAATTTTGATTCTGCTTTAGACGTATATACAATATTCAATTTTATATTCGTATCACCTTAGAAATAGGAAAATCTATCCAATATACAAACTCAGTCAAGAGAGAGAAACATTATAATAGTCAGACATTTATATATATTTGCTAACAATTATTAAAAATACATCCAAGCTCTAGCGGATAGACCCTTTTTTGATGGACTAATTTATGTAAAAGCTATTCTATTGCTGTCTTTTACGAACACGCTATGTGAATTTTTAGACATGACAAAAATAATTTCAAAACTATGTGACACACCTACGATTTGTGGCAAAATAACTTAAATTGACAAATCCTATATGTTACCATCCCTTTGCAAGTTTGTCAAAGAGAACAAGAAAGCAATAGACTGAATTTAATTTGCTTAGTTTATAGAGAAACGATAAACGCAAAAGGCTATATTTGAAGTTATAGAGTTTCATATTTACCGGACCTCGTTTTTTCAGGTCTGTGCACGGCCTATAGTAGCGATCAGGCAGAAATGTATGCAGATTTGTCCATTGGTGTCATTTGTCAGTGTTTTGTATACCCCAAATCATTTAAAATTATAATAAATTCATAAAATTGATCATCTACCCTACAATTTGCGAACACAGTTATAGGAACAGTTTAGCTCGGTGGATGGGTATGTTTATTCTGCTTATCTACCATAGTATGGCTTATAGTGACCACCATAGCGTGGCAGTCCCATGCCCTGCTCGCTGCACACAACCACTTCACACGGGATGAACAAACTGAATGCCTAGTGTATTTGTATCCTCGGATCTTCATTATTTTTGCGCCAATTTCGGATGTGTAGAAAATCGGACGATCTGGAAAGAAAAGATGAATTTAGTACCTTGGATCTTGATAGTAGATAATTATTACAACAGCGTTATAAATTTGTATCTTTGGTAAGGAGAAACAAGTCTGTCACACAATTGGAGTTGAAAGACCCTGATTTATTAATAAGTAAATGAGATGGCGACTCCGTGATCTGTTCGGTAGGTATTACAGATGAAATGACAAATAAATCTTTAAACATCGCGTATGGTGAGAAAGAGTGAGAGAGTGTTGTGAAGGAATAGGAAAGGATACCTATTCGTCTTCTTCAAACCCACACGCTTTAATCCATCTCAAAAATCAATTATATGCAGATTACATATACATTGCTTATTTCTTCGTCGTTCTGTCTAAGGATACCCACAACATCTTACTACTGACTATTACGTGATGAATCCAGCATGAAAGCAAATATTTACTATACCTAAGTAGTTAAAATTATAAGACAAATAAAACATTAAAAAAAAACATTCATAATTATTTACTAGCGATCCGCCCCGGCTTCGCACGGGTGCTATGTTATGCATGTATTATACATAATATATAAACCTTCCTCCTGAATCATTATATCTATTAAAAAACCGCATTAAAATCCGTTGCGTGGTTTTAAAAATTTAAGCATGCATAGGGACAGACAGATAGAAGGCAGACTTTGTTTTAAACTATGTAGTGAGTTTTAATTATAAAATGTTATACATCTATAAAATTATATTTGGCTAATTGACACAGGTTTTAAACATAGTACCACCATTTGACTAAAATCCTAGAAATTACAGTAAAAACTTTTTTACTTACTTTATAACTTTTGAACTTTTTAGCGTAGGTATTGTAAAACCATGGAAAATAAGATTGGTTCAGTTGACAATATTATATAGTAATGTTAATGGTTAACTAATTCCAAACTAGTCGCAACCTCTAGGCCACCCTCACATTGGGGATGCGCGTTCCTCGAGCGTGCGATCGGCGTTCACTTTGTACTATACTACTATCCTAGTAAGTATACAGACTGAACGCCCAAATTTGAGGTTGGCCTTATTATGATAACCAGATAACTGTTAAACAATAATTTCTTAAGGACATACATATATGTACATATTATAGATAAATGGCACCCAGACACTGAACAAAAGCACTGCCGAAATATCGGTTACCCGAAACAAAGGTGTAGGTACCCCAAAAGACAACGTGAAACGATTTATAGCTTAAATAAAATCAATAAAACGAGAAAAGTTAAAATAAACTTAATTAACAATACTTCAAACAAATAACAATGTAATTTGTGGCGTCTTAAAGATAAGTAAAGTAAGAATGTTTTAACTTGACTTATTTACATAAATCGCCTGTTGTTATTATTGGCAGGACTATGGAAAACCATATTTCTTACCCGTAATAGGATCAATCATTCCATTTGAATCAGAGCCAGGTTTTTGTACCTCATACATCTCATTTTAAAAATACATCCCAGAAATTTCGATTTTGACAAAACAGACCAAAATATAGTTAATTTTTCAAGAACAAACTGAATTACATATATTAAATATACGAGTAATCGTTAAGTTATAAAGTAAAACATTATTATTTGCTTTCATATATTTATATCAAAACAAGATATAATTATTAATTAAAGTTTTAACAAAAAAAACTTTTAATTCCTCAAACTAACAACTAAACAAACGGGAAGGATACACCACATCCCAAAAAGAAATCTTCAAATCATTTAATAAATGTATGACTTCTGAGTGAGGTAGCAAAAATAAAATAAATATACAACAAAATTTGAGAGCCTCCTTTTAAAAGGCGGCTGAAAAAGCAAAATAAACGATAATTCTTTATATTAAAGTTACTTATGGCAAAATACGACATGTTATTTTCCAAGTACATTTGTTCAGACTGAGGTACAGTATATTTTTATTATATTTTATTGCCGAGGTGGATGATTATGTTCATTCTTCACTTTCACAATTTCATCCCCAATCGTAAATATCACGGCGGTGCAACCCTTAGTAACATGAGTCCCACACCACCATCTCGTTTTTCCTCTACAAGCTGAGCTCCGCGAGGACTCCGACCGAAGAATATACCTGAAAACATTGAGAAACGTTAGGTTAAACGAGTATTATGTATCAAATGTTCATCATTGTCCTAACTTTATTCCGGTTACAACCAAGACTTTTGCCTCGAAAAGCGGTGTCCGCTGCCTAAGTCTTACCAGATAAGACAAAATATATGATATATACAGAGCGCGCCAGCAATCAATACGCAGGTTTGCGTGGATTTGAAACCAATACCTTCTGCATAGCAGTTTGTTGGTATCTCCTCCTGTTACTGTCTCTATTATGTTTCGTATATGCTCACTGTCATTTCAAAACAGTAGAAGTAACGGATATGAAACAGATAAGAAAATGATTTGATTATAACGGAACGGAATTATTAGAGATTTTTTATACGAACATCTTCATCCGAATTCATCATCATCATAATATCAGGCCACGGTCATCTACTGCTGGCTATAGGCATTTCCTAATTTTGAGTTTGCTATAGGACGTTCTAATAAAACATTAAATTTAGTGATTATCATTTATTTGATCAATCACACCAAAGTTGGATAATAAGTAGGTAAATTGTCAGATTTATAGTCTACCCACAAACGTCATCATGGCTTTGGCTGGGACCTGACAGAGCATCGGCCGTGCTAGGACCGTTCATCCGAGTCCCGTCAGGGGCTTTCTGTTCATACTTCAGGGATTGAGACCGTAACGCAGTCAGATCGGCTATCCGTGTTACGAGTAATGTAATAATTTTATTTACGTGTTAAGGCCCGTGAAAGAATTTATACTCGTACATTTAAATACAGTTATTATTCAAAAATAATTGTCTCAAAAAGTCTGCTTCGATTTGGAATACGCAATGTGTTGCCAATAAGTGTCCTGTGTGAGTTTACGTGGTAATGGATGGTAAGGGAAACCACGATCACGGTCGAGTACTTAGATCAAGTAAAAAAGGTACTGCTTTTATTGTAAGTAAAGCCAAAGAGGGAAGATTTTAAATAAATACAGGCGTTAACGCTGCAAACCAAGTCAAAAAAGGTTAGATATGCCCTGGTCCCAATTTTTTTGAGGTCGGCTCAATATGTCCTTTGCTTCCATAATTATCTGTTGTCCGTGATCCGAATATTTACCCCTTTCTCTTTTATATCCATCCTTACAAAATCACAATTTCGTCTCTATACCTTCACAATTATAATTATTTGTTAACCGATTTACATACATAATAAGACCATACCAAGCCAAACTATTTCCTTTCCACTTTCTTGTCTATAGACGCCACGTTCAGACCACTCAACTTTTTATTTTGTCAATTCTCGTCACTCCGCACATCGATCATAACATTCTTAACTCTGCTACATGCACTCGTTTCTCATCGATCTTTTAATAGCCAGACTACACCTAACTAGGAAAGCATTGTTCGTCGTTCGTTACTTAAATACTGGTTCGTGTATATGTTCGTTTTTCACTCTGGTTATGACATCTTCATAAGTGTACAGAACCGCGCCGCAGCCTTTCTTCCTGTGTGAGCCGCACATCCATCTCGTTTGGCCTCCATTTGTACGGTGCTTAAGGAACTTGTAGCCAGCCAAAACGATCATGCGAGCTCCAAGCGAAGTTGTCGTAAAAATGGCGGCTGGAACAAACAAAAATGTAAAGAACTTTTCATATTTTTAAAAACACAGGCGTAAGAGGTTGTTCTGACCAATTTAAGACCGGGCAATAAATTTGAAACAACTCCTTTAATACACAATAAAGAAGTTACTTCAAATTTATTGCTCGGTCTTAAATTGGCGAAAACGGCCAAAAGTAGTAGTCGCAGTTCAATGTAAAAGAAAATAATTGTCCTTGAGTACAGAGTCAAGGGGTGCTCTCCTTAAAGTCCTCTTCCGACGCCCATGCATTTATCAATTTACAATAGTAACCTTCTTCGATCGCTTTAATTACATGGATATAGTTTGGATTTTCAGACTGAACTACCGATTTGTAATGTATCTATTATGAATTATTGACCAGGAAAAATACATATTTCCATGATAAATCAAGCAGCGATAGAGAGGAAGTGGAGATAACAATAGACTGCCATTTTTAAACCTACTCCGCGCTTCTGACTTTTGAGGTATGTGCGATAAGCGCGAATTAAGTGCCTATTTTCGTGCCTCAGACACACGTTAAGCCATCGGCTCCGGCGATGAACCCTTAAATATTCTGACACTAGTCTAAGTACTCCAAGACTTGGGATATCGTTATTTCTTTAGGTTATTGCGTTTAGGCGGCGCGGCAATCATTCAATGGAACGTCAACTAAAAGAAGCGAAATCTAAAATAGGTAACCGGAATATGTCTAGAACGATGACGATTATGTCACCATTAGGAAAAAAGCAATCCACTCTACCCCTTTTTCGTTTTTATTTAGTTAAAGATGGGGAGATTTACCACTACTTGAGACCTTGCGATGTGATACGTAAAGACATAATTATGTAAGGCTCATCATCATAAGCCTTTAACAGTCCACTGCTGGACTAAGCCTCTCCTTTAAAAGGAGGAATTGGCCTACTATACCACACTGGCCAAACGGGTTGGTATAGGGTTTGTATCAAGTTTTCCTTCTCTTACAGTGCTGTTCTCTGCATAATATACTCCCTTTGTCGGCTCTTACGACACCCATGGGATGATATGGGGTGGGGACATTCTGTATTTTTAATCCGTCACCACCCACGACACGACATGTAAGGCTACTACTTGATATTTTCAAAATGTGGCAAATATATCTTGCGTTGCGTCGTATTGTCACTTTTGACGCTTCTTACGTAGCATGTAGAATAATATCATATGTATGTTTAAACGTTAAACGATTATCAATATAACTGTTATGGTATATTTAGTAAAATACTATAAAAAAGGAGAAATAAATAGAAAGAAATAAACACTAATCACGTTCTACTACTTACATATTTCTATTCAGTATTACAATTCAATATTAATTGAATAAAGGCTAGTGCGTGTAATTTGAGATAAGCAATGTTAAGTTTTTATCAAGAGTGTTAGTTTTCGGTCGTTCTGGTTTGGAGAACGCCTTATCTAAGTGAAGATAGGTTTTATCAAGCGAAACTTTAAAAATCGGCGAAGTACTACCCTCTCACACACTTTAGACTTTGAGTAACAGTATCTGTACTGTTGCGTTACTTTCGGCGAGTGAGAGTGCCGGCGGCCATGTGTCTTTTTCCTTCGCCGTCATCCCGCACCCCGTCCTATTCTTTATCTCATCTCAAAGGCCGGCAGCGCACTTGTGACTCCTCTGATTTTGCGGGAGTCGGCAAGCGGTAATCGTTTACCATCAGGTGATTCGTATGCTCATTTTTCCTTTTATTACACCAAATAAAGTAATTTGTCATGGAGGGACTAAGATAATTTTGGGAAGGCATAAGCCTCTTAGACTAGCCTGCCGTTCTCTTTTTGGACCCGCTACAGCCTCAGAAAGTCACGAGTATCTTAACCACGATCTTCGCCACGCATCATCATCATTATATCAGCCGGAAGACGTCCACTACTGGACATAGTATGAGACATGGACTGATCTTGAGCCACCCACAACTATCCGCTGCCCGCGCTCCCAACAAGATCGTCAGTCGACCTTGCTGGAGTACTACATCTGCGACGATGTCCAGTGCGTGGCCGCCGCTCTACAACCTTTTTGCTGCAACGGCCATCGGTGCTTCTGGCTACAGTTATCGCAACTCATATTACATAAATACTGGCTCGTGTATATGGTCGTTTTTTACTCTAGTTATAATATCTTGATACGTGTATAAGACCGCCTTGCAGCCTTTCTTCCTATGTGTACCGCACGACCATCTTGTTTGGTCTCCATTAGTAACGTGCTTAAGGAATTTGTACCCAGCGAATATGATCATGCGAGCTTCGAGCGAAGTTATCGTAAAAATGGCTGGAACAAACAAAAATGTGCAGAATGACATTTCATTTGGCCATTTGGCAAAAAATGTTCTTGGCTGGTCTAGAAATTAGACTGAAATTCTGACATTAGAAGTTGTGAAATAAGTGGAGTCTTTGAAAATGTTCATCTTTATCGGCTGTTATCATGGTCTTTATCGCCACCATCAATGGTGATATAACACGTACTTTATCAATTATCGCCACTGGCTTTATCACCACTGGTGACAAATGCAGTAAAGTTATTGATTTGATCAAAATTTTTTGTTGTATTTGCATTTTACAATTTTGTACTTTGTGAAGATATAGCCCTCAGTGATGACGAAGCCAGTGGTAATAACGGCGAATAAAGAAAAAAATAGTTTTATACTGAATGGTAGAAGGTAGAAAAATTAATTCGTTCAAATATACGACATGACTGCACTGGCTGATCTAACATTGAAATGAGCCGTAATTGTTGTGCAAGTAGGTAATTGCACAAATGCTTGAAGCCTTCCACCCGCCTTTGATAATTATTAAGCTTTTGGTATAATGGGGCTGATATTTTATACCTACAAAAAATAAAATACCTAGTTAAAGGCAAGCTTATTGAAACATTTTGTACAGCTCTTGGATATGGAGCTTTTCACACCGTATGTTTTCATTCGTAGTTAAAATATGCAATGAAATATATCGGCAAGGATTATTAAAATTGCTAAAATGAAGTCATTAATAAAAGGCAAAGAAAGCAAGGCAGGTTTATATATTGCTTAAATACTTTCTTTATTTTTCTTTATTACAAACACTTAAAATAAAAATTATGTTTAAAGAGATACCCAATAATTTATTGCAAAGTAAATGACTAACATTAAAAGACGCTGTAGTATGCCCGATACATACATGTATAGAAAAATACAAATAATTATATATTAAAAAACACAAGATATATTTTAATATATAATTATTTGTAGATTTTGAACCTAAAATTCGAATATCATAGTATTATTCATAGTCAAATGTTATTATTGACTAGTAAATGGTATGTAGCATAGTGTATACAAATTGAAAGTACTGTAGATGATCAACTTCTCAGCAGTACTTTATATTCAATTTCTTCAAAAATAACTATTATCCAGGAAGACGCGTGTCACTGATATTAATTTATTTTCACTATAATTAATAGTCGGACAAAAATATAAAATAATTAACAGCCAAGTTGACTTGGGCTTAGGGTATACGGTTATAATCAATTTCTTATTCACAAAACCAACATTTATCTACCAATCGTTATTAATAAAACCAAAGTGCCAAACTCAAGAGGTAAACACCCGAAAATTTGACTTTTTTATGTAATACGTACGTTTACCGATACATGTTGGTAAGCTTCAAAATTTACTGCTAAAATATTTAGCATTATACGAGCTTTTACGATAACATATATAAAGATTTGTGCATTTATTCAGAACATAATGGTACATATCCATTTCTTTGGATGTAATTTTGTCTATCCATAGAGCCTGCGAGAAAACAACCTGTTGTAGAGACCAAATAGAGTTGGATAACGGTTTTATATAACTTTTCCAGAACCGTTATTCATGATATTATTATTATATACAGGCTCATAAATATGCTGGTTTCTGGCTTTGATAACGATATCTTCACAAGTGTGCAGTACTGCTGTGCATCCTTTCTTCCGATGAGTAGCGCAGAACCATCTCGCAAGATGACCTCTTATCAAATACTTCGTAAATTTGAAGCCACAGTATAAAAGCATTCTTGCTCCTCTTGAAGTCGTCATGTAGACCGCTGCTGAAAAAAAGGGAATTACCAGTCGTCTCCGAAATAACCAAATATTCGATTATATTACAAGAATTCTAGTAATGTTTGAATGTAAAGTTCTGTGAGGTCAACGTATTCCAATATATAATGAATTTCGGTTATAATAATAACATCAGAAGTCAAACGTCAGGCTCGGCAAGAATAAAAAACAAAGAATCGTTTTGACATCGTATTTATTAACAAATATTTGTGATTTTATTAATTTACAAATTGATTTTAAACAACTAAACTACTTATAAAACTTGACTATTTTAAACTAAGTATGTGTTACCTATATTTAAAGTTTTTAAAAATGCTATAATAAGCAGTCTCCTATCCCGGGTGTACCACCAACGCAAACATTGCTTTACTTTGCCAATCGCTATGAGCGCTACTTAAAGGTACTGATAAACTTGGCCATTCGCTTATATAGTAAGCATTGCAAATGTTACAATACAGAAAAATAAATTGAGCGTTCTAGCATAGCATTCTATCGAAAGGACAGTAAATTTGCTTCAAGCTTTTTTCCGACTAGAGAGTTCGCTAGAAAGACCGTGAAAATGTTTGTTAAGTTCGACAAATTTAAAATCGGCAAATATTCGATGTTCTGTTACAAGTAAATGCTCAAGCCTATTAGCACTTTTAATCGTAACATAGTTATTTATAACAGAACCAAGTATAAAACTTCCCATAAGAGTCTAATCACATTTGACGAAAACACATCTTGGACAGGAACTACTCCGGTGTTCGCCACAAATAAAAGCTTTGCACGTAGCACATCTAGTTATTGTCATTCTTCTGAGTCTAGCAGGGCAAAACATACATGACTTTCTCTTCTTCTCTTCTTTTTTACTTCTGCTACCGTGTTCTGTGGTTGCAATTATTTTTCTAGATTTTCTGCTGCCATGTTCTGCGGTTGCAATGATTTTTCTAGATCTTTTTCTTTTAAGCGTCCTTTTCTTATCTAAAAATTTAATTTTCTTTACATTGTGGCTTGTGTTTAGTTATTGTGTTTTCAGTCTATGATTAACAAATCCCAGAAATTATATTAAAAAGGATATAAAATTGTGAATTTATTCGCAATCAGAATTTAAAGACAACAAGTCGGTATATTCCTCTTTAGTTTTGTGTGTAAATATAAATGATAAATTTCTTAGCTTCTGGTTATTCTTTTGGTATTCTGTGCAAATTCACAAAATTCAAAGATTTTTTACTAAGATCAAGTTTGGATGCTATGAAATGACATACAAAAATTTGCAGAATATTAGAATTTAATATGAAAAGGTCTATTTAAAATAAATACAAATCACCATTTGCTGTATATTCATACATACGTACATACACACATATGCTCACGCCTTTTTCCCGTCGGGATAAGCAGAGACAGCAGAACGCCATGTGCTGTATAGTCAATCGTATGGCGTCTGGCATCATATTATTATGCGAATTCTTACTATTTTATTAACGACCACACCAATGCTTTTATCAAACATCAACTTTACGATACAATAAAATAAAATATGAGGTAAATGATTTAAGACAAATTAGAATGTAAATAAGGGGCCATCCATAAATTACGTCACATTTATGGAGAGGGAGTAGGGGGTCGATGAAGTGTGACATTGTATGATAAATGAGATGGTGATGTATGAGAGCAACTATGACAAGGACGGGGAAGGGGTCAAAATATCATGGAAATCGTGTGACGTAATTTAGGAGCCACCCTAACAAAATTAAAGGTTATGTGAATAAAAATCTCTAAGTAGGACCCCTTTTAATAAAAATCTCGTATATGATATGACTTCTATTTCCATTAATATAAGTTCTATAATCAAGGCAGCTACTGCATATATTATTTAGCGAGATTTGTAAATTTAAATTAAAAAAAGAAATAACTGTAAATGTATCCAAAAAATACAAAATCAAAAATAAAGTTACTTATAATAAAATGAATTTAAATTACAAAAAGAAAATTACTATATAAATTTGCTCTGCGTAAAAATAAAGTTAATTACATATAGTGAAATAAATAAAAACGAAAAAAAGGAATTACTATTTTGTCCTCCAAAATCAGTAAATGGAAAACATAGTTAATTTGATAACATTTATTTAAATAAACTCCAATAATTTATTTATTGGAGTTTATTTAAATAAATGTGTCCTAGAATGCCATATGCATTCTAGGACGCCTAAACACTCCTGTACATATTTTCACTTTTTATTTTTAGATTTATATACATATTATATAGGTATTCTTAGAAATTATGATTATTTAAGATAGTAATGTATATAGTTAAAATTAATAACCTATATTTTATGTTAGTGTGGAGATTATTCAAATAATAAAAACTAAAATATTAATATAAGAACATAAATGAGAAAAAGAAAAACAATCATCATCGATCACTATATCAATCGGTAGACAAAACTAACCGACTCCTTTGAAAAAATTCGCCAGCAAGTGAAAATCAATTCAGGAGAACTCTTTTCTGTTTAGTCCAAGATCCCAGGGCGCATTTAGAAAATGTATGGAAATTGTTCCCAAAGACCTTTAGCACCTCATAACTAAACATTGGCCCACGATCCAAGCTAACAAGTATGTGTACACTCATGACACAGACTAACACTACATTATTCTATACATTCGTTTCTGAGAAAATAAGTAAGGTCTGGCGGCCTTGGGATTTTACTCTAGTATGTGTGGATAGAGTTATTGGCCGCTAATGACTTTGACAACAACATATCATGCGCAATTTTGACCAAGGCAGCGATTTCAATGTTAATGGCGCGTTTACTATGACGCGACATTGGCCGCTGCGGAGTAAGGCCGCTTCTGGTTGTGAGCTAGCCGTATATGGCCATATCCCGACCCGTAGCCAAAATAATTCCTCCATTCGCTGTTTGTACCGCACACAGGCTGTTCCTATGGATGTGATACGATGTCATGAGTGGGTATATATTTTTTTTAATCCACCGTAATGCCATTTTTATGGTTTAGTTCCATAACATTTGCTGCACACCATTTTAGTAACATATCCAAGTCTCCATGCTGTTCTATAACATCATTTGAAATATTTTCGTCATTGCTTAACTTGTGCTGCATTAAAATTGCACTTTTATTGTGTCTCGTCACTGCAACTAAACTAATATGAGCTTGTTAATGATAGATATATTTTCTATCTAAAAATAATTTATATTTTGATCTGAAAATCTCACAAAACAAAAACAAGTATTATTATGGTTAGCCTGATCTACATATATGTGTACTTCTTTATATTTCTGAATTTATTTATATTTTTCTTATGTATAAAAAATTACATTCTCTTTGGCTCAGGTGGTTCATGGCAATGTTCATTTTTCAGCCTGGCGATTCCTTTGTCGTAAGTATATATGGAAGCGGTGCATCCTTTTTTTCTGTGAGTTCCACAAAACCATCTGGTTAGACTTCCTCTTTTACGGTGGCGCATAAACTTAAAACCAGATACTACAAGCATAGTTGCCCCTCTTTTGGAGCAAGAATAAAAATATGGTTTATCTGTAAAAGAAAATACGAAGTTTAGTATAAAAAATCTTAAGAACTCATGGCCATTTCACGAATTTTCTAAAACTCTTGTCTAAAGCTATAGAAAATTCGTGACATGGCCAAAACAATTAGGTAATTTCCTGAGGTTTTTTCTCTTCAGGACAGTAATCTATAAAAACAAATAAGTTAATATATAGTAAATTTTAGAAAACAAAGGACGTTGGGCGAATATCTTAAAACAATAAGATATTTATTATTTTCAATGTATTTTTATTTATATTACTATAAAAATGTATTTATTAGCGAAAATTAAGTATAGAACAATTTAATAAATTAACAAATTAAAAAGTCTAAATTAGAATATACAATAAACCAGTTAAACCAACAATAGTAAAATAAAATTTAACATATTCGATCTGCACATGTGTGTAATATCTAGAATACCTAGTACTCATTATCACAATGGATCAGCTATTGGTGCTACTTACGGCCGGTTCCTATATCCGATCTATCCATGGATTTGGCTACTACAGATACATATTTGTCATAACCTCTATACAGAATTAGTCTAATATGTATCTGTACCAGCCAAATTCACGGATAGATCAAATATTAACACCAGTCGTTAGAAACGTTCATCTGCTTAACCAATTACTTCTTCAGTGATTGTGGTTATTATCAATTTTGATGATTTCATTCTCAATGGTGTAGATCACAGCCTTGCATCCTCGAGACCCGAAGGTGGCGCAAGACCATCGGGTCTTTAAGCCCGTCGTTCGGGGACGGAAGAACTTGTAACCATCGGCCAATATCACGCGGGCTCCTCTAGGAGTATCCATGAATAAAGGTCCTGGAAAACACGCCATTTGGATAAATGTTAATAATAAAAACGCAAAAATTGATAAATTTAAGAGGCTGTTATTGAAACCAAGTGATTCGATAAAACATGAATGGATGAATAGAACAAAAAAGAACAGCTACTTGTTTGCCAAAAGATAAGTCTCATAATTTTAGAAAAGGTACTGAGTTGCTGACCAAAGCTGGCATAAAACCAAATATGTTTATTTAAAATAAAAAATACAAAATCACAAATTTAATAGGTACTTAACCAAGCTACACATTAATATAAAACTACGCTCACTTTAAAGTTATTAGCTTGATATTTTGGCCTCCGAATCATATTAGATTTCCGTCTTAAGAAATGAATAAGTTTCTTAAGACGGAAATCTAAAGGTAATCTAAAGGTTACCTTTTTAATTTCTTAAGTAACTGTAGGAATGAAAAGGGAGTACTTAAGTGATTTTGGCCATGAATAGTTTAAGAAGAAGACAAATGTTTCACGACTTCATATTTACAATCATACTTATTACATAAGTCAAAGTTTTGACTAGTAAAATTAGTATTTAATAGTCTAAATTGCTATCACAAAATATTATCAAATCTAATTGCAGATACTAAATATACTTAATATTTATTTGAACATATAAAAACACCTTAATTGTAATCCTAAGATATAGAGTGAGAAGAGATTTCACTTGGCAAAACACAGTGTTTTGCGCTTACGCAAATAGAAACAATTAGATAAGTGAAATGTCACTTCCTGTCAAGACCAAATTCAGTAGGAAGACTATGATTTTATACACCTGGTTTGTTTTTATATTTAGCATTTGCTTAGAAAAATATCTTGTGCTGAGTAAAATAAAATATACTTTTACAAGTTTTGTCGATTACGTTAACAATGCCCTTATAATGAATGAAAAGATAATAATCCGTCACTTATAAGTTAGTTCTTATCCGCATATTAAATTAAGTCGTGAAAGGCAAGACCGCAAAGTCAAATTGAGAGATCATCTTATAGATGAGATGCACTATAATGCTCCCCTCAAATGACTATTTGTCATTTACGCGAATATGGAATACTAACCCTACTGCTATAAAATATTTGCATTAACAATTGAAATATTATGCTGTAAAACTACACTAACCGACTTCTCCTTGAAATAAAACTATTACGCAATATACACTGGTCAAGAATGCCTATAACATACTTAATAGTTCTCTCAGAATCACCAGAGTACTATCATGAGATCTTGGTCTGATGACCACCTGATAAGTATGCTGATATTGCCCGATGTAAGAAAGTATGTTTTCCAAATACACCCAGGCATCTTTGATTGATGGGTGAAAATACATGAAAAATGAAATGATGAATTTGATGAATTAGAAACATCCTCCTGTTTTTGAAGTCGGCGAAACAGAATATTTCATAAGACTCACAAATTATGCATCTATTTCATGCTTTAGGTACATCACTATTCTGTTCAGAATTCGGATTAATATATAAATGGGCTACAAAGTTATAATTATGATTGATACGTGGACGAGGATGGTTATGATTGTCGAAGAGGCGCACTATTTCATTGAATCCATTGATGGTGTAAATAAATGCTCTACAGCCTCTATTGCCGTGAGTACTGCAATACCACCGGATCTTGTGCCCAGTAGTGCGATGTCGTAGGAACTTGAAACCGCCATATATGATCATATGAGCTCCTCGGGCTGTAGTCACGAACATTGCCACTGAAACAGACCTGATGGTTAGAAAAAGTTATCCTATAGTGCTAGAAAAGCATAGACAAAGCGTAATCATTCAAGTCTTTCCACAATATTTATAGCATGCTTGATAACAATAGTATGGCAATGCGGGTAGGAATAGATCCCTAAGTTCGATGGTCATAATTTGCACGTTATATTTCTCTATTATTTCTTGGGACAGCTGTTATATCACATCACAGGAAAAATCATTACGAAATAGTATCTTTTACTTTAGTAATAAATCCTATTCTAGGTCCATTGCCTTTAGAGTCTTCAATTAGATTTGGTATTCAGTCCCGTTAACATTTCAAACTTATATAACATACCCATCAGAATTTTAAAGTGCAATCGAAATATTCGTGGTTTTCAATGGCGGGAAGATTAATATTTAAATATAAGGCTGAAACCTGTACACAGTGAAGAGAGACTCCAGGTGTATGTGTACTGGTAGGCTTATAGAAACTCAGATAAAACAGAGATGATATTTCGGACATAGGTACTGAACAATAAATCTCGAGAAGATTTGGCTTGCTGTTTTAATAGATTTCCAAAGTTAAGCAACGCTTGCACAGTTCACCACTGCACTGGGATGAGTAACTGCGTGCGACTTTACATAAGAGCGCTATCTTATTTCGAAGGGTATGTAAAAGTGTCAGACCCGGTCCTTGTCTCAGACCAAGAACCGTTAGGATCTTATAAGAGTGCCTGTGCACGCTAAGAAAAGATGCCGGGCGTACGCAAGAATTCGTGTCGTCTCTACACTCGATACATAGACACGGCGAAAAATGTTCGTACCTAGATACGAAATTATTCTTATCGTCATGATTAGGTATTATCTGAAGCAGACAAGGTCGATTTTCTTAGCGTATACAAGCGCCTAAACGGAGGCCTTCGTGTGGTCTGAAGACTCCAATAAAATAGAGTTGGCTACAAAATGCGAAAAGATTCATCCTCATTCATCACTGTTAGTTTTAGTGAAGATTCGTCCTTTACATTTATGTAAATTGCGATTGCTGCAGAACCAACGGGTTGTATTGTTGCTGTATTCACTTTGCTTCTAGAATTTGTACCTTTCAACGTATAGTACCCTCGACCCGTTGGACGTTGTGAAGAAAGAACCTTAAAATAAAGTCATACATACAAACATTATAAATTTTTGATGAGGATTGTGTAATAATTTGTGGAATATCCACAAATTATTACCTCCGCCTCAAAGTATATAATCATGCTAGCGCCATCCCGGTTGCGCGCCAAGGCCATTGCCTAGGAGCCCGGGATCCGCTTATAATATATATTTTGGGCAATACCTGATCTTTTGTTAAGTGGTACTCGTTTGAAGGAATATTTATTGTAATTGTAATATGTATTTGGGTTATGGGTATAGGTAATGTAAGGATATTGTATCTTTTACATATCGCACAATATATGTATCTATTAGTACGAAATAACGGATAGTCCAAGATTTATACTTCGTTGCCTTTTTTGATAAACTTTTGTTTTTGTTTTCTTTTTTTACACAGGAAGTACCATGAGGTCCCAAGGTTACCTGTGAAAATTAGGCAGCTTGTAAACATTTTTTAACACCGTTATATAAATCATAAACTGTCTGGTCATCGAAATGTGCCTTCAACGAGTTATTCGCCAAGTACTGTTAGGACTCATTCACATTTGCGTTTGTCAAGCGTAGTCAACCGATCAACGTACTGTACGCTACTATTAGTGTGAAAGTGTTTTTGGGAGGACCTTGAACCTAATTTCTTTAGATTCGTTTTGCCCCTGGATCTGTTGAATACGAAATGAGCAATAAACTAAGGGATTGGGGGTCGATAATGACCCGAACCACACTAAATGCGTAGTGGAAGAACTGAAATAAAGAATGTTTATCGTGAATAAAACAAAAATAACATAAAAGAAATGTTGTATTATTATAATTTAGTGCTTTTCATGAAAACATGTCCGACAAAGGCTTTGGTTGCATTTTCTACAAAATGTTTTAATATTTTTTACTTTATTTTTTACTTCAGTGGTCTGCAACCTTCTTCGCAGTCTTTCGTAGCATCCTGCACAGTTTCTCCGTTTAGGGCCAATCTCGAGGGCATGATAATTAACCACAACGATTGTTTCAGTTTCTGAAAGAAATGCTTAATTAGACTTTTTGTTTTTATGTATTTTTTAGTTTTATCACTGGACTGTTTGTTAGGAACTAGTAAAGTCATGATGGGTAGTGTATTGAAAAGCCACTATGCCAAGTTTTGGTCAAAACCAGCGCTCGGATATAATGTTCACATTAGACCGAATTCCTCAATTAACTGGAGACTTCCGTTTTCATGTCAAATACCGGGCTTGGTCATGAAAATACGTTGTTTGATAATGAAAGATCCGTCGGCTGGACATCACGACATAGACTGGCGCGTCAACGCTCATGCATGCGGTCTGTGATGCAGCAGCTCGATAGTGGCCTCTTAAGGCGGCAGGCTATTTCAGCCTGGCGTATTTCAGGCCCGCTGGCTCCTGAGCGAATCGTTCACATCGTCAGTGCAAGATGGAAAACCTAAATAATAGTTACAAAAAAAAAACACTTTGGACCATTTTTTCACAAGCAACCTTGCGGCTCCGTTTTTATTTATTAATAAAGAGCTATAAAAATTATTTGAGAATACATATATGATCTTAGAAATATTCCAGTGGGATCTTAAGCTGGCTGCCCACGGTGCGTGGTTTTCGGATGGACACGTAGCGAGGGCAGCCAGCTTTAGAGTGTATAGTGCAGGCGCTGGAGTGAGCTAATTACCACATTCTATTTATTAGCCTTGTTTCAAAAAAAAGTTTATGTTTCTGAAAGTTACCAGTAAACGGGCCTTATATTTTGCACACTCAATTCCCCCATCGTCTATTTTACTATCATATCACTTACCTACCAGAGATCTAGTGGAAAATTTACCTAGTATGGTATTTGATAATATTGTATAATTATTATGTTTAAAAATATATTCTGTATACTTGTCTCTTACATCGAATTGTCCTCAAAGCAGCCTAATCTCCATGCTGGATTACCTCTTTGAGATATAAAAAGAAGGCTCACAATATAAAATCTTACTGTTAATCGTGAAATATATTATATATAGATTTCGGCAAAATGTAAAAACATTCTTTAAACAGTTATTATTATAGATTAGTTCAACACAACAATACAAACGTAGTCTCCTGTTTTCTCCCTGGATAATGCCAGTAGAGCAATTTTTTTTTTCCAAAAGATGTATCCATATTTAAAGTTTTACACAAAGCACATAAAAAACAAACACTTTGAGTCTTTTATAACCAAACTGGATAGAATAGATTTAGAAGGTTAACGTATAACGTAAGTATATGTGGCATATGTTACGCCTCTTCATTATTTAACCATAAACTCATACATTTGTGAACAAAATAAACAAAGTGATGATTACTTTAAACATGGTTTAACAGGCTTTAATTTAGTACAGCTAATGGAGGCAACATTAAATGACCAGTAATGTATTATTTATACTGATTAATATCTATTAGAGTCCGTTCACACTAGGTCGGAGCAGCTGTATTCTCGGTCCGTAGAAGTGAAAACTTTCATATAATCTGTATTCGCACGATCCGTCTCTTTTCTTCTTTCATCTAATTGTGAACAGTATCATAGTAATTGTACCTAATACCACTAGCACACCCGTCTCGTTAGACGGACCAGGAAAAACAGATGGTCCTTCTAAGTGTGAACTGGCTTTTTTTCTACCTACATATTTTGATTGAAATACAATCAATGGCCTGTTTAATGTTACGCCTACATTCAAAGCTTATTCAAAGTTAGCCGGCTTAAAGGCCGATTCACACATATCAGTGAAGTCACAGTTCCGTCACAGTACCGGCACCGTGATAATTATTCTTTCATACATTTTCTATGAGAGTACTGAGAGTACTGTGTCGTCACTGACACTGACAGGTGTGGATATGTTCATAGAAAATGTATGAAAGAATAATTATCGGCCTTAACTGTGCTGATAATCTATAAAAAAAACAACGTTTAAATTTTCGCCATCATCATCATCATCATGTGGATAATTTCTCTTACGTATATGTACAATTTTATATTTTAAACAGATTATGACATTATCTTATCACACGTCAATGTCAACAAATGGAATGGAGAACCAAACTCTCTCTTTAAGCCTATTATTCTTTTCTAAAACAAACTGCCTCTATTTATATAAGCCACTGTTACAAATTACTAGAACAGAATCCTGTTTAATAAGCTTCAGTTATACGCCGCTGGATCAGAAGCGTTCATACAAGCCATAGTTATCCTTTACTAGAAAACAACAGTGTTCATAAGCCATAGTCACCCTTTACAAGACAGAACCGCGTTTATGAGCCACTGTTACTTTTTACTAGAACAGAATCTTCTTTATAAGCTACAGTGGCCCGTTAAAATACCTAAACATTAAAAAAACATAACCAAACACGGGTTTATCATCGCATTTGACCTGCACATTACTTAACGCTTAAGTTTAAACTTATTAGTGTGTAACGAAATACTACACGTATTGCGTTATAATATCTCGCAGGCGCTTAACGCCAGCTTAGCCGTTCGCAATATTACCTAATATGGTCATGTTCACCAGCCAAAGGCAGTTGTGAGTCATAGGCCTATACCTATATAAGATGGGTGCGCGATCTAAGTCGAGCACTTGCCTTACACACCGTCTCGCTGATGGTTGTAGTGACTATTACTACTATTATTACTATCCTACTTCTCTGTCCCGCTGGGGGTAAGCATATTCTAGTTGTCTGTGTGCCTATACGTTCTGTCTGTAGTATCTGTGTCTCCTAAGCATAACAGCCGATCTAGGGACCACCTGTTCCTGACCGGTTGTTGTGTATTCTCTATGCTGTTTCCAGTTCTTCCTACGGGCTACGTTCTTCCTACGGGCTACGTTCTTCCTACGGGCTACGTTCTTCCTACGGGCTACGTTCTTTCTACGGGCTACAAGCCACGAGCTGCTGGCGCCGTGCCGCTACTAGCCAGCTGCCACCCAAGTCTCCGTTCCTGCCTACGAGCTCCTACAGCCAGGCCACGGACGCCTGAGCCTGACCGCTCGGCCCACATCGGCTGCACCGCCTGAGACCCCGCTCAGCCTGAAACTCGACCACAGAGCTGCCTGCGCAGCGCACCTTGGCCAGCTCATCGGCGACAGCAGGAGTCTACACTCCAGCCTCAGGCCAGTGCTTACCTAGTTCGGTCATACTGTATGTAAGCGGTAGTGAGACATAATAAAGAACCTGTTCAGCCTAGCAGTGTTTCTCTCGAAGCCCGACATCCTACCTGAGATCCTCCGTCTCAGTGGCGCCCAACTCTATTTGTCTCACTTCCAATTACTGCAGTTGTTCTTGTTTAGGAGGTCAGTCTTTGTAAACGAGGAGGTGCAGACATCAGCGAACCGGTACGTACTATTTAACTTGTGTATATCTGTGTTTTGCTGTCTATCTTTAATGTCTATTCTTGTATAACTATTATGTGTTATCTTACTATTGCCTAATTCAAACAACTACCGATTCCCTACGTAACAGTTCACAATATGAAATAACCGTTTTTTGTTTTTGCAAGTCACTTATCTATTGTCTACATTTTTACACCGAATCGTCGTAGTTTCTTTGTAAAGCAGAACGATTGCACACAGAGGGCTGTAATATACTTACGTTCTTTTCCTATCCTACACTTCATTTCATCATGAGCACTAACCCCATTAAGTACTTCCTACTTAATAAAAATGAATTGGCCTACGAGGTCGCTATTCGCGGAGAGGAGCCGGCTACCTCTGTTTTAGGTTTACGGAAGCAGCTACCTAAACTACTTGAGCTGATTCCGAATGATGAAATCCTTGAGTCAGGCCTAGACATAGCAGACGACTTCAAGGGAGCTAGCCTGTCAGTTGCCGATTTAGATTCGCGAATCTCTTCCCTTAAGGAGCTATACGACCACAACTTGGCTAAGCGAACTACGGCTTTGCACAACCAGGTCTACCACAGATTGGGCAGATTAGACAAATCCGAACCTAAATACGGCAAGAAAATATCCGACCTGACTGAACGCTTTCGGATGCTGTCGGCAGAGCTATCTAAGATAGAACACTCGAATGTTCCGTCGGCGGAAGTCGGAGTCACGATGACTTGCACGGATTCAACCCCTGCACAGGCAGCGTCGACTCCGGTAACTGTCCACTGTGAGCATTTGAGGGTTGGCAAACTATCGAAACTCAAATTCGACGGAACAGGCTGCGTTCGCGAATTTCTACAACGCGTGACGGAATTTAGGACGGTTAGAAATCTACCTGCCAATAGATTATTCGATTACGCGTCCGAAATTTTTACGGGTAATGCATTACACTGGTTTCGCGGTGTCAAATATTCCATTTCTACATGGGACGAACTAGCTAGTAAACTCACAGCTGATTTTACACCGTACGACTATGATTATAAACTTTTAACCGAGATTCGTAATCGTACTCAAGGGCAAACTGAGGGTATAATCATCTATTTATCAATTATGTTCCAACTTTTTGCGCGATTGTCACCGAACACGGTACTAACCGAACATGAAAAATTAAATATATTGCTTCACAATATTAGACCGTGTTATTCTACAGTACTAGCTTCATGTACTACGGCTATAGACACTATAGACACTCTAAAAACACTATGTCTAAACTATGAGAGGTTCCAGTGTTTAAGTGCACAATTTCACGAACCTAGTTACCCTACGTCTAACACAGTAGCACCTGATTTAGCTTACATAAATAAAAAGGACATGCACGGTCACTATAATAATTCACAGTACTATAAACCGTCTAAACTAAAAAACTACGCTTCTGTCGCATCTATAAAAGTCGAACCTAACGATACACCTGTGCCTAACCTACAACACTATAATGTCAACATGATATCTAAATCAGCTGTTCCTACAAAAGTAACTAATAAGAGGTGTGTGTTTTGCCCGCGATGTCATTCAACTGATCACTCACTAGGGACGTGCAAGCGAGAACGTTATCAGATATGTTTTAAGTGTGGCCTTAGGGATGTCACGTTCGTAAATTGTCCTAACTGTAAAAATAAATCTTTTTCAAAAAACTAATTTACTCGGATCGTAGTTCGTCAAATAAGATGACAAACCCTACCGTTTGTACATCTTCTAAACCTAAATATTTTGACATAGAAGACTGGAAAAATTGGCTGAACACTCTAAAAGTGTATTTTTCCAGTTATTCTGTGGCTGCGATCCGTGATCAAAAACCTAATACTGATTTTCGACCCTATGTTAATGTAACCATTAAGAATCTACCCCTTACTGGGTTACTTGACTCAGGTTCTACCGTGACTATATTGGGCAATAATTCTCATATAAAAATTATTTCTCAAACTAATCTCCCTTTGAATAAGTGTGACAACCCTACTTTATTTTTTCGATCGGCGGGTGGTCATCGTCTGACACCGATCGGCTATATCAGCCCTCAACCCCCCCCCCTATGATGGTGCAGTTGAAAAACTTTTTGCTACCCCAGGAGGGTACCAACTGCGCTAGCGTTGGAGAATCCCTCTCTGGACGTCCGCGTTCAGGACACAACGCATCTGAGCGTGGACGCCCAGGCCGCCCCTCGTACTCTGGGGGGGGCAAAACTGCGCTCGAAAAGTCCCTAAAAAGGAGCAAAAATATCCTGGCACCCCCTGCCACACTGGCTGTGGACTTCTGCAATATCAGGGGATTACACACCAACCTTAATGCTGTCCACCACCACCTCGAGACAACAAAGCCAGCCTTGCTCTTCTTAACTGAGACGCAGATATCGCCTCCAGCAGACACTTCCTACCTTACTTACCCTGGGTATGGACTTGAACACTCCTTTTTGTCCAAGGCCGGAGTGTGCGTGTATGTTAGAGACGATATCAGTTCTCGTCGACTTAGAAATCTTGAAGGTAGGGACCTTTCCACCTTATGGCTACGTATAGATAGCGACGACCACCCTCGCGTCTATGCTTGCCTTTATAGGTCCCATAGCGGTGATACCGAAACTGACCGACTCATTGAGCGCATCCAAATGGCTTCAGACTTTGTGCAGCAGCAGATCCCGTCAGCAGAGATCATCTTGCTTGGCGATTTTAACGCCCATCACGCCGACTGGCTCAGTTCCAGTAAAACTGATCATGCGGGGAGATCTGTTCACGACTTCGCACTGGCTTATGGCCTGACACAACTGGTTACCACGCCCACGCGAATCCCAGACGTTGAAAGCCAGAATCCTTCACTGCTGGACCTTCTGCTGACTTCTCATCCGGACGGCTACAAGGTATCCGTAGGCGCCCCACTTGGCTCCTCAGACCACTGCCTTGTACGGAGTGTGGTGCCTCTCACGTGCTCGCTGCGATCGCGGGCTACACGCAGTCGCCGTGTGTGGCACTACAAGTCAGCAGATTGGGATGGGATGCGGAACTTCTTTGCGTCCTATCCTTGGGGACAAATATGCTTCTCGCCAGATGATCCCAACGCCGCTGCTGATTCTGTTGCTGATGTGGTGCTACAGGGTATGGAACTTTTCATTCCATCCTCTGTGGTCCCCATTGGTGGCAAATTTCGACCTTGGTTTGGTTCATCTTCCAAAAAGGCTTCTCGCAGGAAGCAGGAAGCTTACCAAGCCTGGGCTTTTGCGGTGGCGGCGGGGGATGAAAATACCAGCGCATTAAAAAAGGAGTATAACTTTGCCTCCAGGTCCTTCAAAAGAGACATTGCTAGTGCGAAGACGAAGCACATCGGTAGAATTGGCGAGAGGCTTGAGCGCCTTCCATCGGGAACTCGCGCATTCTGGTCTCTTGCCAAAGCTACCGAAGGGAACTTCTGTAAGCCATCCTTTCCACCGCTACACATGGGAAATGACTCCTTGGCCCACGACGCAAAGCAGAAAGCCGATCTTCTGGGCAAACTCTTTGCGTCCAGGCGACCTTGCATGACGGGGGACAGGAACCGCCTACTATACCGCTGTTGAAGGGTTGTATGCCGGATATTCGGTTCCACCAACGCGCAGTCCGTATGGCACTTCTGTCCCTCGATATCCATAAGTCGAGTGGGCCTGATGGAATTCCCCCTATTGTGTTGAAGATCTGCGCTCCAGAGTTGGCACCAGTTTTGACACGCCTTTTTCGTCTCTCCTACTCATTTGGCGTAGTCCCAACATCGTGGAAGACAGCATTGGTCCACCCGATCCCCAAAAAAGGCGATCGCTCTAATCCGTCCAACTACAGACCCATAGCCATAACCTCCCTCTTCTCGAAGATAATGGAGTTCATTATTAACTGCCAGCTCCTTCGGTTTCTAGAGGATAATCAGCTGCTTAGTGACCAGCAATACGGCTTTCGTAAGGGTCGGTCGGCTGGTGATCTTCTAGTATACCTGACACATCGTTGGGCACAGGCGATCGAGACAAAGGGGGAGGCTTTGGCGGTCAGTTTGGACATAGCGAAGGCCTTCGATCGGGTCTGGCACAAAGCGCTTCTTTCGAAGCTCCCTTCCTATGGGCTGCCCGAGAAATTATGCGAATGGGTCACCAGCTTTCTTACAGACAGAAGCATAAAGGTCGTAGTTGACGGTGAATGCTCTGACGCCTTGTCTGTAAATGCTGGTGTTCCTCAAGGCTGCGTGCTATCGCCTACTCTGTTCCTCCTGCATATCAATGATATGTTGCTAGATAGCGACATTCATTGTTATGCAGATGACAGCACATGTGATGCTTTATATACCGGCCACGCCAACATTTCTCGGGAAAAAGTCATCGAGAGCCGACATAAACTTGTGTCTGAAATTGAGACCTCCTTGGAGATGGTCTCAGATTGGGGAAGACTTAATTTGGTCCAATTTAACCCCACAAAGACACAAGTCTGCGTTTTCACCGCAAAAAAACTGCCGATGGGCGTATGTCCTCGTTTTGAGAGCACCCCCTTGACTGCCTCCTCCAGTATTGGAATACTTGGTGTCGACATATCGAGCGAAGTCCAGTTCCGCGGTCACTTAGAGGGTAAGGCTAAGTTAGCCTCGAAGAAGCTTGGCGTGCTAAATAGATCGAGACGGTATTTCACTCCGGCCCACCGCTTGCTCCTTTATAAGGCGCAGGTCCGGCCGCATATGGAATACTGTTCTCATCTTTGGGCAGGGGCACCCCAGTACCAGCTTCTCCCTCTAGACCGCATCCAACGGAGAGCCGCTCGAATTGTCGACTGCCAAGATATTTGCAATCGGTTAGACCCCTTGGCGCTGCGTAGAGATGTAGCCTCGCTATGCATCTTTTATCGCTATTACTATGGGGAGTGCTCCGAAGAGTTGTTCGGATTAATCCCTGCCGCCTCTTTCCGCCATCGTTCTACGCGACAGAATTTCCATCCCCATCATTTAGATGGTTGGCAAGCCACAGCGGTGCGCTTTTCTATAAACTTTCTGCCTCGCACCTGTAAACTGTGGAATGATCTGTTGCCTGCGGTTTTTCCGAACCAATACGACCTTCAAACCTTCAAAAAAAGAGCGTATTCCTTTTTAAAAGGCCGGCAACGCACTTGTGACTCCTCTGGTGTTGCGGGTGTCCATGGGCGGCGGTAATCGCTTAACATCAGGCGATCCGTCTGCTCGTTTGCCCACTATTCCATAAAAAAAAAAAAGAATATCAACCTACCCACCACTTTTAAAAATAAAACTTGTTATTTAAAAGCGTACGTAATTCCAGAAGTCACTAGTTCGTTAATTTTAGGCATTGACTTCTGGAAAAGATTTAAATTGTTACCAAATTATATTAACTCTGTTTCTTTATCTAATAATTACTCTCGTAGTAATTCCTTACCTAATAAAGTTAATGCTACCGTGTCAGCTATTGATACTAACACTGATAACGAGACTACTATAACCTCGGATCTGTGGTATACTACAATCTACAATGGCTGTAAAAACTCACCTACATCTTTCCCTAATTATTCTATCAGGAATGATAAATTGTACAGATATATGGTATCTAAATGTACATTGCGTAAAGTATTCGATTGGAAAGAGGTCCTACATACCTCGGATAGAACTACCGCCATTAAAGAATACCATTCGGAACTCGCTGCGGGTCATTTAGGTATTTTTAAAACGTATAAACGTTTAGCGCAGCGTTATTATTGGCCTGGTATGCACGCTGACATTATTAAGTTTATATCTTCGTGTGATACTTGTGTCGCACGTAAACACCAAAACAATGGTACTTTATATACACACACATACAACTTACGTCGTAAACCGGCTGGGTTTAACGTGGGTGATACTGTGTGGAAAAGAACCTACGACAAATCATTTGGCAAAAAACTAGCTCCTTAGTTTACCAAGTGTACTATTATTGCTAAAAAGTCACCACTAGTATTAGCGGATTCGTCGGGTAAATCTATTGGCATATGGCACATTAAAGATTTAAAACTAATTAACTACACTGATTCCTAACCTAACTAGATTCTTTCATTGTACCTACCTGCAGTTTGAGTTTCATAGTCACTATCTACTTAGCACTGTCTACAGAAGTTCGGAGGACTTAGTTAGACGGATTTTTCTTGTCTAGACACGAAAAATCCTGCTGTACAGAGAGGTGTATTGTAACGTAATACTACACGTATTGCGTTATAATATCTCGCAGGCGCTTAACGCCAGCTTAGCCGTTCGCAATATTACCTAATATGGTCATGTTCACCAGCCAAAGGCAGTTGTGAGTCATAGGCCTATACCTATATAAGATGGGTGCGCGATCTAAGTCGAGCACTTGCCTTACACACCGTCTCGCTGATGGTTGTAGTGACTATTACTACTATTATTACTATCCTACTTCTCTGTCCCGCTGGGGGTAAGCATATTCTAGTTGTCTGTGTGCCTATACGTTCTGTCTGTAGTATCTGTGTCTCCTAAGCATAACAGCCGATCTAGGGACCACCTGTTCCTGACTGGTTGTTGTGTATTCTCTATGCTGTTTCCAGTTCTTCCTACGGGCTACGTTCTTCCTACGGGCTACGTTCTTCCTACGGGCTACGTTCTTTCTACGGGCTACGTTCTTCCTACGGGCTACAAGCCACGAGCTGCTGGCGCCGTGCCGCTACTAGCCAGCTGCCACCCAAGCCTCCGTTCCTGCCTACGAGCTCCTACAGCCAGGCCACGGACGCCTGAGCCTGACCGCTCGGCCCACATCGGCTGTACCGCCTGAGACCCCGCTCAGCCTGAACCTCGACCACAGAGCTGCCTGCGCAGCGCACCTTGGCCAGCTCATCGGCGACCCTACGAGCAGCTACCCTGCGAGCGTCGGAGAGCAGCAGGAGTCTACACTCCAGCCTCAGGCCAGTGCTTACCTAGTTCGGTCATACTGTATGTAAGCGGTAGTGAGACATAATAAAGAACCTGTTCAGCCTAGCAGTGTTTCTCTCGAACCCCGACATCCTACCTGAGATCCTCCGTCTCAAGTGTAATAAAAAAGAAGTTTTAATGTTATTCATCACTTTAATAACTTAAACTATCTGATATTATTTTTCTATGTAAACCTCATAATATCCTTATTGCCATTTTTTTGTAATTAAAGCAATATTAAAATCACGCCATATTTATTGAAATCGGAATACTTTTTACGATTTTAACGTTATAATACTAGGTCATAGCAGGATATATCTTAGTCCGAGAGCGGCCGTGTTGCGACTCCGGGCTAAGAACACAGCGCCCGGACCCGGCGGAGTTCCTGGTCGAGCTCTTGTCCTGGCTCTGAAGGAGCTAGAGCCCCAGCTGAGGGGGCTCTTCACGGCATGTCTCGAGCAGGGTCAGTTTCCCAGTGTGTGGAAGGAGGGGAGGCTGGTCCTGCTCAGAAAGGAGGGGCGCCCCGCGGACTCACCGTCCGCGTATAGGCCCATAGTGCTGCTCAACGAGGCGGGCAAACTTTTTGAGCGTATTATCGCAGATCGCCTCGTCAGCCACTTGTGCAGGGAGGGACCGAACCTGGACGATAACCAATTTGGTTTTCGTCGGGGGCGCTCCACCATAGACGCCATCATGCGCGTGAGGGCCTTGGTGGAGGAGACGGTGTCCCGGGGTGGGGTGGTGCTGGCGGTGTCTTTAGACATCTCCAACGCATTCAACACCCTACCCTGGAGTTGTATTCGGGAGGCTCTGAAATACCATCGCGTGCCTCCCTACCTTGGCCGTACAGTAGGGGCTTACCTAGAGGGTAGATGCGTCACCTATCGGGGACGTGCTGGTGCTGGTCGGCACCTCATGTCGTGCGGTGTTCCACAGGGATCGGTCTTGGGACCGCTCCTGTGGAACATCGGCTACGACTGGGTGCTGAGAAGCGAACTCCCGCCGGGCGCTGACTTGACATGTTATGCGGACGACACGCTCGTAACTGCCCGGGGGAGCTCGCACAGGGAAGCGACGTTGATAGCCACGGCTGCGGTGTCACAGGTGGTGAACCGCATCCGGCGCCTTGGCCTAGAGGTGGCCCTAAATAAGTCGGAGGCCATAGCGTTTCATGGCCCCCGACGGGCACCGGCGCCGGGATCACACATCGTGGTCAGCGGAGCCCGGATAGCTGTCGAGTCCACCATGAAGTATCTGGGATTGGTGATCGACAGCCGATGGGAATTCGGGCCCCACTTCCGGCGGCTGGCGCCCAAGCTCATGGGCGCAGCAGGCGCGCTTTCAACGTTGCTTCCCAACTTGGGGGGCCCGAGCGTTGCCTGTAGGCGGTTGTACGTGGGAATCGTGCGGTCCATGGCCCTGAATGGGGCCCCTGTGTGGGCGATGGACATGACGGCCAGCACTCTCGCCATACTGCGCAAACCGCAGAGGGCGATGGCCGTCAGAGTCGTCCGCGGGTATCGCACGATTTCCTACGAGGCGGCTTGCATCCTGGCCGGATCCCCGCCCTGGGACCTAGAGGCGAAAGTACTCGCGTCATTATATCGATGGCGCGAGGAAGAGCAGACACGGGGCTCGAGGCTGGTGCAGAGGCAGATCGCGCTGCGCCGAGAGGAGCTCCGTCAGGTCTTGGTGGCGGAATGGCGGCAAAGGCTTCTGCGCCCTACCGCCGGCCTCGCCACCGTCGAGGCGATCCGGCCAGTACTCGATGACTGGCTCGGGAGAAGGCATGGCTCCCTGTCGTTTAGGGTGACGCAGGTGCTGTCGGGGCACGGCTGCTTCGGCAAGTACCTGTGCCGCATAGACAGGGAGCCGGACGCTCGGTGCCACCACTGCGTCCATTGCGGGGAGGACACGGCGCAACACACGCTCGCCGAGTGTGTAGCTTGGGAGGAGCAGCGCCGTGTCCTCACAAATAAAATAGGAGGCGATCTGTCGCTGCCGGCCGTAGTGCGGAGGATGGTCGGTAGCGCAGAGTCGTGGGACGCGGTGGTTTCCTTCTGCGAAAGCGTGATGTCGCAGAAGGAAACTGCGGAAAGGGAGAGGGAGATCTCGACTCCCGTCCCCGGCCGCAGAAGGCGCACCGGGCGCAGGAGAAGGGCGGACAACGCCCTTTTCCGGCCCCCATGAATGGGTCCAGGGGCGAGGGACTTGGGGAAGTCTTCGCCCCCTATTCGATGGACCCGAGGCGCAGGCACGCGCGGTTGTCGGCGCGCGCCTCTGAGGCGATGCACGGGGTAGTTCAGCACCTCACTACCCCGTGCAGGAGACGAGGCCCGGAAAGACCGGCCAGCACTAGTGTGGGGCTGCGGAAGAATTTGGATTCCCGCGGCCCCGCACGCACGTGCGAGGAGACACCGGGGTGGTTTTAGCCGGTAAGAGTCCGGCACGCCCCTCCGCCTTTCCCCAGGCGGAGGTAGTCCATGAGGATTTCCCCCCACAAAAAAAAAAAAAAGGATATATCTTAGTCCCTACAACGTGACAAAGTCAATGTTGTTCTAAGTAAAAAAATATCAAGTACTTTGATTTCAATAAGTATTTAATACAATCTAACGAAAAGAAGTGCTTAATATATTCACTTCACTTATTTTAATTGATATAATAATCAGCAGGAAACTGCGAGCACCCCTGTAGCTACGAAGTCCAACCCGGAAAAGGCGACAAAACAGGCTAACGTAGCAGATGATGGTTTTGTGACGGTGCAGAGGAGGAAGCTTCGTCAGAAGACCGTCAAGAACTGTTGTGGCACGGCTCCTGTGGAGCCTGGGGCAACCCTGCGCGCTGCCGCGCCGAACACACCCGTGTACCTCTCTCGCCTGCACTACACCACTAAGGCGGAGGACATCGCGGAGTACGTGCGCCAAAAGTCGAACTACATGCCGAGAGTACAGCTTCTGAAGTCGCGACGCAACGTCAACTTCAAGGCGTTTGTGTTGCGGATCCCGACGTGTTTTCTGCCTGTTGTTATGAAGGAGGACTTTTGGCCGAAAGGTGTGGTGTTCCGTCGCTTCCGCGGACATGTGCCACTAGAACGCACAACAATATCGTGGCCGAAAGTGAAGCAATATTAACAATTAGTATATTTACTAACATAAATTGTATGTTGTATATAAGTTAGTATGTAAGGTATGTATCTTAATAAAAATATGTATGTCAACCCATTGTCTAGTACCCATAGCACAAGCTCTGCTTAGTTTGGGACTAGATGGTGATGCGTGTATAATATATTATGTAATGTGTTTGTACTTATTTAAATAAATTGAATTGAAATAGATGCACATAAGGCGTTTCAAGACCGCCCGGAAAAAGCATTTTGCATTGAATGTAGTAGAGCCTTGCTGATTTCAGCATGAATGGGACGGCTCGACCGGGGAAGTATTACCCTCTCACAGAAAATTGACGTAAAGTAACAGTACCTAAACTGTTGCGTTTCGTTCAGTAAGTGAGAGTGCCGGAGGCCCTATTCCCTATTCCTTCTCCCCTCATCCCACTCCTCATCCCACTCCTCATCCTATTCCTTTTCTCAACCCCAAGGGGCGGCAACACACTTGTGACTCCTGTGGTGTTGCTTGTGTCCATGGGCGGTGGTAATTGCTTACCATCAGGCGATCCAACTGCTCGTTTGCCGACATTAACATAAACAAAAATTGCTTTTTTTTCATGGTACTGTATCGTTCGTTGCACGGCGCAGACGTCAAATGCGAAAATGTTACGACGTAAATACAATTTTTTTGTACATCAATGCTTATTTAACATACGTTAGACATGTATGCAAATTTTGTCTAAAGACTGTTCCATTGTTAGTATGAATTACGCCCGGACATGTTCTAAACTTGCATCTCCACACTTTGCTTACATCCTTATTCCTTCTTTTAAAAGTGTGTCTAAAGTCACCGCAGATAATACATTCTCGACCTCTTTTTTTTTGTTCGATGTTTCACAATTTCCACTGGAGGGAAAACGTACACTGAAATTTAAATGTCCTTAGTTAATATACCAATATAAACACTGCATTGGAGAATTATGCAAGACCGGTTTAATACTATCGGTAAAAATAAGAAAGGCTAATAAAGTTTGGGTTGACATAGATAAAAAAACATATAAAATAAGAAAATAATAATTAAATTATGTAAAAACAAGACACACATAACAAAAGAGAACACCACCATATTAACCACCAATTTAATAAAAACACTGGTCGTCTTATTTTAGTGCGACAGTTTTAAGACAACTTTTGCACTTAGATATTTCGTAGGATCTTAACAAACAAAGGTCATAAAAAGTACTCAGAATCGAAACAAGAATTTGTGATATTACTGTGTAGTCTCTTCAGTTCCGTCCAAGCCAATATTCTGTCATATCTATTTATGAATAGCTTAAATTAATTAATTAATAGATTAGAAAGGGAACTTGTTCTCCAAGTGGATTGCATGAAATAACAACATATTACAGAAAATCGTAATTATTTAAGTATTTATTGGGACATTCAGCGTCCCAATCAAAAGCAAATCTAGCCATGTCCCCAGAAAATCAGGATACCGGCTGCAAATTAATACACCTGGTAACACTAGTACCAACCCACTTCTTTTGGACGAAAAGGCGAGGTGGTCACTTACTTAAACTTGTACAGCATCCATGCAGTCTTGCAAGATCCTAGCGAAATCATTCAGCTCAAAGCTGGCTAGGGACAGGTAGAGCTACTCTACACATATAGTTATAGTTATAGTTGGTCGTGGGTTTTCCGCACTTAGCCACTTATTTGGGCCATTGTGCGTATGTGGCGACTTCATTGACGCCGACTACTCATACCACCTTAGTTCCTTCCAGAAAGCCATTAGTTGGCTGGTGTCGTTTAAAGCTTCACTCATGGTTCTGGGGTTGTTCAGCAGCTTTGCCCGTTGATCGCTCACACTTGCACAGTGCAGAATGACGTGAGCGGGTGTTTCTTCGGTTTCCATACAGCCCCTGCACAGTGGGCTGTCCGTAACGCCTATGTTTAATAGGTGCTTGTTGAGTGGACAGTGGCCGGTTATTATGCCCGTCAGATGCTTTAGTGTTTTCCTATTAGAATGCAGCAGCTTGTGTGAGAGTCGCTTGTTCAAGCAGGGGATGGCATCTTTTGTTTGTCTGCATTCTTTTATGTTTGCCCACTGTTTTTCGTGTTCATGTGCGGTTCTCTCACGTAGCCACGTTTTGATTTGGCTTGCTGGTATCGGTACAATCGGCTCGGGTCCCATTATCATTGCGTCCGATCCTTGTCGTGCCAGTTGGTCTGCGGCGTCATTGCCTGCGGAGTTGCTGTGGCCTTTAATCCATTGCAGCGTAACTCGATTCTTCTCTGCAATCTTTTGCAGCTGTAGGTGGCATTCCATGATGAGGCCGCTGTTAAAGCAGTTGCTGCCGAGAGCTTGTAGTACAGAGGCACTGTCCGTGATAATGCGTATAGACAGGTCACTTACGTTCCTAGACGCGATTGCCGTTGCGGCTCTTGTTATTCCAACACACTCGGCTTGGAATATGGTGTTATGGGTGCCAAGGGATGTTGAGATGTTGATGTTTAAGTCATGGGAGAATACGCCCGCACCCGTCCCATACTTCGTTTTTGAGCCGTCTGTGTATACTCTGACTTCGTGTATACCAGAGCAGTCTTTGTGTTCCTCCTGCAATTGGATGCGATATTTTTTGTCGAAGACAAAAGTTTTAGGGATGAGATCGCAAGCAGCCTCTAGCATCGGGATCTCTTTGGTTAAGGTCCCTTTTAGGCGTGCGTGAGTAATTCGATCATCCTTTCTCCATAGCCCGAGCTTGTCTAGACGGATTGCTGCAGCGCCAGCTTCCTGCTGGATCATTAGGTGCAGCGGTCTTGGGTCCAGTAGTATCTCCAAGGCGGCTGTTGGGGTGCTCTTCATGCAGCCTGTTGTGGCCAAGCAGGCTAGGCGTTGAACTCTACACATATTTAACGCAGGAATATAAATATTTTGTAGAACGAAAAACCTTATATCGTCTAGCGAGTATCTTACGAAACTTTGTGTTACAATTGTAATGTGTAGTGTATTTGTGATAAAAAGGAATGGTAATAAAAAGTGAATAATACAGAGATACGTGAAAAAATTATATTTAATTACTTTCGTTTTACGAGAATAACATAAGTCAAAATTAAAGGTAACATTTAATTAAGTGCGTACTTATTTGTAATTATACAGCTCTTTATATTGTCCCAATGCTGGGCACGAACCATTGTGAGAAGTGAAAGGCCATAGTCCACCACCCTGGCCAAGTGCGGGCTGGTAGTCTTCACAAGTCTTTCGAGATTAATATGGACAACTCTCAGACATGCAGGTTTCCTCATTCACCGTTAATTAAGCGTTATTTAACAATTTAATTATATTAAAGAGACCTTCTGTGTAGCAGTCTGTCGTTTTCTCAACTAGGCTGTCCGATGAATAAAAACACGTGCATATCTTGGAGATTTTCCAAAAGGTACTGATAGGCTTGAGCATTCACTTGTGACACATTATTAATACTTACTTCGCCGTTTTTAGATTTGTCGAACAATAAACATCGCTACGAATATTTTTATGATCTTTCTAGCAAACGCTATAATCAGCAAAAAACGAAACAAAACTGTCATTTCGCAAGAATGCTCGCCAGATCGTTCCATAGAAAGCTCCCGTTTGTTTTTGTGAAATGTAATTCGCAAGAATGCTCTAATGAGCATTCTTGCGAATTACTTTCACAAATGCAAACACTAGGGCATTCACTTGTAATCAAGTGAATGCCCTAGTGTATCAGCATCATAATATTCTGGAAACATCTGAAGTCTTGGCCAGCGTGGATTTGAATACTTCGAGCTATCTTCTTGGTGGATGATTATGAAATCCAAATTTACAAATTAAATAATTATCAACGGTTTGAATCCTGGCTCTGCATCCCTTGCTGTGATTCGTAGAACATTCCCAATGACGTTTTGGACCAAAGTTTCGTTTTAAGTTATAAGTATAGCCATCCAACAACACCATAAGCGCTCCGCGTCTTGATTCGGCGAATATGACTTCTAGAGGGCAAATAATAATCAGTATTAAAAATTAAAAAATGAAAATATTTTGAATATAATTTGCATGTTCAGCAATCACTGAATTATATAATTGTTTACATTTCTAATGATCCTAGATACAGCAGGAGAATGTAATTAATTTTCGATCCAAAATAATATGAATCTAGGGTTTTGAGAGAAGAGAACACCACTCAATAATGGATCCCATAGGTATACGAATTTTCAAACAACTTCATATAGCTATTAAGTTTTGAAGAAAGTCAATGTATGATACTTAAAATATCCGTAATTAAGTTTTTGTAGTGTGGTGTATTAAGAATACGAAGTGTCACTACCACACGATGCGACTAAGGAAAATATACGAAGCACAAATGGTATCTTTAAGATTCTTTATTCATCTTATTTTTTAATAGGCTTCCGCCTGTGTCGACGACATGGTAGGCAGAGGTGCAATACTACACCCACATTTCGCCATGTTATGTATTTAGTATTGTATGGTAACCTCCTACTACATGTAACCTACTACATGTATGGTTACATGTAGTAGGAGGCGAGCTTATTGCCGTTACTGGGCACTTTGACAGACTACATGCTACTCGGCATTCGGCAAACCTCAGTAACACTTTTGCCGCCCCGGAAATCAAACCTGGGCATCCTTATTTATCTTTGTTTGATGTAAATATTACCTATAGGAGATGTTAGTGTATGGTTGTGTTGTCCTTGAACTTTAATAACTTTGTCCTGTCGAGTGAATATCACGGCATTGCATCCTCGGTGTCTGCTGCAAACCCATCTGCTCTTGCCGCTGCCTTTTGTATAGAAATGGTCATATTTACAACCGTTAAACATAAGAATGCAACCGCCGCTGCTTGTTTGCTCAACACAATATGTAATGGAATATATATATGGATGTTCTTAAGAATTCGGATAGGTAGGTATAAATAATTTTATTTTATTTTATTTTATTTGGGGAGCTTACGGCTATATTTACAGAGCAGTTATGAAGTTAAGTTGATACATGTCAATTAAAAGCTTCCACATATAGAAAAGAAATAGTGAAGCTATACAAAACATTTGACATAATATGGTATAAAATAAAGAGATAAAAAATATATAAATCAATATTTTATTTTATCACAATATCTAAGTTCATCAGTTTATGAAACATAGAAATACCACTTAAAATAAACGCGATTTTCGAGCTTACTTGTTTTAAAAAAAATGTTTTGCATTTTCTTTTAACTTTCTTATTGGGACGTCACTGACTTTCTGTCTCATCTTTATCCAGAACTTCTCTTTAAAGAAGAAACTGGTCAGCAAGTTATTCTTTTCTAAACGACTTTGTGTATTGTTTGTCTTATACAGTCTGTAGCAAAAAGAAAAATCAACCGCCGTAAAATTAAAATGGACTAAAATGCGGGCAAAATAAAATCTTATGCGTAGTAAATTGATAATTATCTTTTGCCCAGTATTTCGTAAAGCAGGTTATGCCTACAACAACTGTCAAATTAATATCTTCACGACGTACGAGCATTTAATATTCATTCATATGAACATATTTAGGTATCTATTTTTCTTCACTACAAGGCTCTCAAACATGACCACATCTTATGCCACACACTGAATAATTCCCATTCTTATACAATTTGTCCACTCCTCCATCCACATTGCGATCAGTGATTATGAATATTATTTATCTTAATAATCTTATCCTCTAAGGTGTACACAACTGCTCGGCATCCTCGGTTATGGTTCGTGGCGCAGTACCATATGATTTTGAACTTTGAGGCACGATGGTAGGAGTACCTGTACCCAGCTATGGTGATTATGCGACCACCTCTAGCCGATCTTGAGAAGACGATCTCTGAAAGAAGGGATTGTCGTTTATGTTCAAAGTTAGAAAAGTGCAAAAATAAATAAGGGTGATAAGTACCAATTATTGAATACGCCTCTATTAAAAAATACCGGTTTATACAATGATATTACAAGAAAGAGGTAGATACGTTATCTACGTTGTAATCAATCCGTAGAAACGGTACACTAACGCACACATCAATAACTCCATTTTTTTTTTCGGTTGACAAGATGTGTCAGTTTCACTATGAGGCCGGTTCGCAACTTCACACACACACATATGTCAGACTTGCCAACTGGCTTATGTTTAGCGTCCTGCGTTTGGTTTGCCTATAACATATTTACTTTGGGTTTATATGTAAGTCTAAGCGCCACGAATCTAAATATAATAGTGAAACCTCACTAATAACGAAATCTCGAAAACTTCTGAACGTACTGAGATGAAATTTTGCAAGAAAGTAGTTTATACATAGTAGGCGTCTGCTAATGATTTTCAAAGGCCCTAGATTAAAGGGGTCTGTGGTCGCGCAAGTTTTTATGAAAATGAAGATATAATGTAATTTTTATCCGCGGGTAAAGCCAGCTAGGATGTAATAGCTTTGAAATTTTGAAATTTACTTTGTTAGAAACGTATTTCTTAATTATTACCGTTTTCTTATATTCCAAGGCTAGTTTCTAAAAAAGTCCCTCTACTAAAAAAAGTGTTAGCATATTCGTGCTAATTTTGTTTCGTTCACACGATCTACCATAGATTAGTGTGGCATGAGCGACCCCTGCTGTATAACGGACTCTCTCCCTTGGGAGTTGCACGTGACAGGGTCGCTTCCACGTGTGTTTGTCAGACCACAGTCTTATGAGCAAATTAAACTCTAATCCTTCTCTTGTGTTGAGAGATAATCCGCAAGCGGGAGTGAAATCTTCATCTTATGTATAAACTAGCTATTGCACGCTGCTTCTCCCGTGGATAAAAAGCTCGCAGACCCTTAAGATGCTGACAACTGCCAAATAGGTAAAATAGGCTTGCCTCAAACAATTCTTTTGCTAAGTCTATAAAGTTAGTGACGGCAGCAAAAATAAATGTTAATCTTGAAAATATTTCTTAGAACCCTGTTGTATTCAAAACACGTCTTAGAAAAGTTTTCTCCATACAAAAAATAGTAAACTAACCTCTTAAAATGATCTTTCAATAAAAATATCTGTATTACGTATCAACGTACATTGGTAAAATTTATAACAATAACGTATACATTTTACACATACATATATATACATTTAAAACATATTTAAATACAGCACTTGGTTGATTTTTATTTTTTACTACTCAACCTATTTTTAAGTAATTAACTTATTTTATGGTTTGTAAATAGTTCTGAACGTCCCGTCGTCATCACGCTGCTCTTTCTTATGTATACAATCCGACAGTGACAGCAGCAGCTCAACTCAATAGCGGTTGTCAGGACCCTAATCTAGCATTTCTCTTTCCAACATTTATTTCCATAAAAAAAATAAAAATTGGAGATTATAAATATTTATAAGTCTTAAAATTATTTAAGAAAACTAATTAATATATACAAGAAGTGAAAATAAAAAAAGCTTAAAATTAAAATTTAGAAGGCGTCATGAAACTCATCCGCATCGCAGTCAATTGGAAGCGTGCCCAGAAGACTGGCAGCATTACCTCGTTGATTGGCTATACTTATCTTTTGAGCCAAATACGTGCCAGCCCTCTGGTCATGAGAGGCGTCTATGAGTCTCTTTGCGAGATCTCTAAAAAGTGATCTCGCACTTGGACCCCATGGCCCCAATGTTTCGACCCCAAACGGCTCAAATACATAATCTCCTATTAGATTTACATATTTGCGCCGTTTGAGGGTATCCGCTGTAGCAGCAGCAGCGCCCGCACATCCTGCTGTGCTGGGAAGATGAGATGGCGCAAGGGTGTCTACACATGTTGCGTCCCATACCAAAGGCCTACCCAGCTTCCACGGCAGTAACGACATCCCGTCTGGTCTTTTGCCATCGTCGCGTGCCAAGCCTTGAGGTTCAAGTTGGGCTGGAACGCCAGCGGTGGCAAGAGCACGGCGCAGTATGTCATTGAGGTTGGCGTGTCGTGAATCTAGCATTTTGGAAAAATTAATTAATTAAAATAGTTCCCTGCCAAATTTCATCTTTTACATTCAGCGGTTTTCGAGCTTCCGTGATTAGTGACCTTTCGCTTTAATATACATATTGTATATAGATAACTCGGCCTAACTGCTACCTCTTGAAGTAGAAACATGAAATTTGGGCAGCGAGTACCTATTGTGACATATGCACCCACTAAGGGAGTATTTAATAAGCCACCCTAACGGGTTGAAAGTTTTGGGCAGGTTAAGCCTGATGATTGAAGAACACAGCAGACAAAGTTCGCTTTTTCATCATATTAATGCTGGATTGATATGATCATCGGTCATCTCGTAGATAAACTAGGAGGTGCTGAGTCCGCATATATAGAGCTATGTTTATATATATACGAGTAGATAGGTTAGAGTTAAAGTTAAGTTACAACATCTATTTTTCAATCACACATCTTTTATTTAAGTAATTTTCTGGTACATTATTGTGATTTCATTAGGAAATGCATGTTGTGTGCAAAGATATATCTGACGTTGATTTTGTTTTCACATATTATAGTGTAAGCGAATTGCCAAAATTTATAAATAGGTATTAGAAATTCGCTTAAACTATTTTCCTTTTATATTTGAAAAAATCAACGGGATAACGAATTTAGAAAGGTCTGACAGAAAAGCCAACAACAGACATTAATTTAAAGTCCAAATACAACCAGTTACGGCTTTCTACCGATTTTACTACTACTTTATGTTGTAGTTCTATGGTTGTGGTTGTGGGTCAGCCTTTTTCATCAACCTCTCCATATGTTCAAAATACCCTGTCTACTTCGTTTTATTGCTGTATATCAAATTTCAGTCAAAATTCTTACTTCTTCTTTTCATAATTTTATATTGATAAATTAATGATTATGTTCATTATTTAGTTGGACAATTTCGTCTTGAACAGTGAACACAGCAGCTCGACAACGCTTGTTATGGTTGGTGGCACATAACCACCGGGTTTTATACCCAGAAATCCGGTGGAAAGAAAATCTGTATCCTTCTATTTCTATAATGCGTCCACCTCTACATGATTTTGTAAAATATGGTGGAAAACATGAAAAACATCTAAAAATAGTATGTTGTGAATTTACTTATTAATTTACATGCTATGCTTGAAAGCGGGCCCTGGTACCTATATACCAAGATTGATAATCGCCAGGCAGAAGAAGATACATGTTATATCTGAATGTCATGAGGGTCTTAGACAGTCTTACGAGGAGTCAGTACCCTCAAATAAACTAATGCTTGGCTAAACCGTAGAATATCGCTATCCCTTTGGGTTGCGGAGGTCAGACGGCAGTTGCTGTGTTATGTAGAAAAGCTATTATTCTCTCATATCTGGTTAGACATGTAAGCGGACCCCGGGCGCCGAGGCGTAAGTGTTGGATGCAACCGGGATAACGATGGGGCGATGATGATTTATGTTATACTAGACGTCGTCGGCAGCGCCTTCGCTCGCGTCAATTATATGTAGGTACATATAAATATATATAATAAAACTCAAAGAGCACTTTATCTGTACATTGAATATTTTTGCGAAATTTTAATTTTGGATTGTGACATGTTATCGATATAAAACACAAAACAATTATTTTTGGATTTATTGTCTGTCTGTCTGTATATCTGTCTGTCTATCTGTCTCTCTGTCTGTCTGTCTGTATGTTTGTTAAATCATCACGCAATAACCAGTGAATGGATTTTGATGGGGTTTTCACCAATATATTGCCTGAAGACCCGATTACAATCTTGAACAACATTCATCACGCTATCACCTATGGGAGCCTAGCAGTGTCATTCAATAAATTTTATAGACTTTAATTCAAGCAACACACTAAATTGTTTGTATGGAGATAGTGACAAACGCATAGTTTGTGTCTTTGGTTAACATTTAGTCTTTAGTTTATCAGAATCCGTTTTCCGCATCCGCCATCCGCATTGGTTATCAAGTGATTCAGACTTAATTTGGGCAAAAGTCTCCTTTAACTTTTCTAATATATATATTGTCAGCGCTGGATCTTGAAACACCGACTTTTAATTTTACCAGTGGTGCCATCTAGGGGTATTACTTAAAATTATTATTTTAGCGGTACTTTTGTCGACTTGCTCACAAAAAGAACTAGCTGGATACATACGATATTTTTATGTTGTGCCTATTAACGAAAGACAGTGCGCTGCAAATAGTTGTTCGGGTCGTTTACGGTTTTCATATAAAATGGAAGCGGCTTGCCTTAACGGCGGCGGCGCGACACGTCGGATTCCAACTGGTTGGTAGAGTAGAATATTCTTTATTGCACACCATTACAGCTTATATTACATAGTATAGCATCGTAGACTTACTATTCGAGTGTTACTTTTTGAGTGCAAAGATTCAAATTAACGAATAATTATGTAATCCCGCCAGATAGTATTTGTTAAAAGAAAGAGCTATGAATTTAGGTGGCAGGTACAGTATGTCTAGTGCGAGTTTGCACTCGATCGTCACGATGCAATGGACGATAGCCTAGTCGTCGGGAACAATTTCCATACATTTTCTAAATGCGCCCCCTAGCGGTCTCTATCGATCGCTACTCTCCGTTAGGGGCGCTTTAACAAAATGTATGGAAATTGTTCCCGACGACTAGGCTATCGTCCATCGTGACGATCGAGTGCAAACTCGCACTAGACATACAGGTTACTACATTTCTAATACAGTAAGTAACCCCATTCATCCCGTGGGTGTCGTAAGAGCCGACAGAGGGACCATACTAAGCAGAGAACAGCACTGTAAGAGAAGGAAAACTTGAAACAAACCCTATACCAACCCGTTTGGCCAGCGTGGTATAGTAGGCCAATTCCTCCTTCCAAAGGAGAGGCCTAGTCCAGCAGTGGACTGTAAGGGGCTGAAGAGAGAAGTAAGAAACTTAATTAATATGAGTGTGAGTTTCATCAACCGATCATTATGTTATTTTACATTATCAAGGCCACAGAATTGGATACCAACTTCCACGTCGGCGAAGCCGCGGGCACAGCTAGTGTAAATATAAACCTTCCTCTTGAATCCTTCTACACACACACACATACACAGACTCACGCCTGTTTCCCCGAAGGGGTAGGCAGAGGCATATCAAACGCCCACTTTTCGCCAGGGTTTTGATCCCACGTAATAGGTGGCGAGCCTATTGCCGCTTATCGGGATATTTTGTTTGCCAGAGCCTCGTCCGTTGATCGGCAGGTGCACCACTTGCAGGTGAGGTTGGCTTGGGACCCTAAGATCTTGATGGGAACCCTATGCACCATCCTTCTATCTATTAAAAACCGCATTAAAATCCGTTGCATAGTTTTTAGCATACATAGGAACAGACAGACAGAAGACAGACTTTGTTTTATACTATATAGTGATAAGAGGGTTATTATTTGACATCGGTAGGAAGTCCATCATGAGCTCAACTTCAGGAAAAATCTGTAGTCGTTTGGGGTATGCCCTCTGAAAACCACTGAAGTCCTTCGATGTCCTGTAGCAGCGCGGTCGCGTATATTCTGAATAGCACTTCGACCCCATTGGAATATCAATAGAACATTGTGTCTACAATTTAGATAACTAGATGACCATTATACATTAGACTGAACGGTTGGCTTAGTGGTGCAAGCGGTCGGCTCTCCGTTTGACACTGCTCCGAGTGTTTCGATGTGTATTCGATGCTCACACGAGACAATACTTTGTGTGATTAGATGCACATAGATGATTATTTCGATTCTGGGTGTTCATTATTTTTTATGCCTGTATGTATGTTTGTACTAACAGAATTTATGCTAAAAGCGTTAGATACCTATCTAAATAAATAAAAATATTAAAACAAATACAAGTATTGTACTGAAGATTGTAATTTATCAGAAATTTATTGAAAATATTTCATTAGTTGAAAAACACAATAATTTGATGGAAATGTGGAAGGATAAAAAATAATAAAAATATTTAATATTATCACTCTTTATTCTTAAAATATCTTTTGAAGGTTCAAAATAAACAAAACTGTTCAAGTACTAAATGCTGATTTAAATTGAAACATATTTTTAGATGGATAATCCATTTATTGAGGAAGGCTAAGTGATACAATCAGCCACAACTAATTATATCACGTGTGTAACCGCGGACACAGGAACTTACAAAATCGAATCATCAATAATTTACTTATAATCTAATCACACACATAAAATAGTATAAAAATGAATGACACTAAAATTATAGATACTTAATATTATGAGCATTTGAGACTGCAGACCATACAAGGGACATCCAAAAGTACCTACTTATAACACTAAGGTAAATGATTATGTATATTATTGTATTTGACAATCTGATCGTAAACGGTGATGACTGACTTTTATTTGGAGCATTGCCATCTAGTCTTCGGGCCGAAGTCTCGATGTCTAGAGAATTTATAATTTGTAATACAAAGTATACGGGCGCCGCAGCTAGTTGTATAGAAAATACCTCAAAGACAAAAAAAAAATAACGTTTTGTCAAGTGATAACTTTATGGTTAAGTAAATACGAAATGCAAGGCATTACGACAGATAAACAATCAGTAAAGTATAAGGCATACTACACTATGTCAGATTTAAAAAAAGCTAGGGTATCTTGCAAGTCAATATAAATTCTCCTTTTATTTTCACACAGTACAAATATGCACTATAAATAAACAAACAATTTCATAGGGTATCAAGTTATTCGATCAGTTGTAAACTATTAATATGAAGCTAGAAATCCTGGGACAAAGACCCTCAACATAAAGATGGACAACACGTCCATCTTTACAAGAAAGAAAAATAAACACAATAATGCATAAAGAATAGTAGGGTAAGGGTGAAAACAATGGGTCAGTTTTTGGTTGAGACGTTTCAATTAGCAAGAAGTATAAAAGTTACAACTTTAAATGTTATTTACATCAAACTAAGGTTCAAGTACTTTAATTATCCATAATACTTTTGGCGCTTAGTTCTGTCGTGTAATTTAACAAAAATATTGGCAATAGTCTAATAAATCCCTAAAGTAGTTTTCTATGGTTCATTTCCTGGTAAACAATGGATGTACATGAATATAATTTAAACAATGTTTTTTTTATTATTACACATATGAATAGAATTTATTCATGTTATAGACCAGTGACTGTGTAAGTCATAACGACCTCCAAAAATCTTGATGACAGTCGGGGGCCGGTTCAACATGCTTTGCGAGCTATAGGGCGCACGATGGTTAACAATTTACATGATACAGTACTTTCATCATCATCGTCATTCTACCGCCATCCTGGTTGCAATCCAAGGCTCTTGTCTTGGAGCCCGGGGCCGCTTTCTGCTGTAACTCTTCCATTTTCTGAGTTTGAGACCAAGACCCTTGTCTTACATTCCGTGGTCCGCTTTCTACCGTAACGCCTCCACTTTGCCCGGTCTTTGGAATGTCTCGCGGTAACTCATTATGCTTTATTCTCTTATTTATACATCTCCGGTATTTTTTTCCTTCTATTTGGTGCATGACTGTGAGTATCATTGTATATTACAATTTCATTCCCTATCGTGAATGCGGAGGCCTTGCATCTCATGCTTTTTTCTTGGGAACACCTCCATCTAGTTTTGCCTCCTTTTTCTTGATGTTTAGAAAAAGTGTAGCCATCCATATTCAAAATACATGCGCCGCGCTTGTTTGAGAAGAATGCATTACCTAAAACAAACAATACAAAATAATAATAATAATATAATATTCTACCACATTCACACAACAGTATCTAGTCCCAAACTAAGCAGAGCTTGTATTATGGGTACTAGACAATGGATAAACATACTTATATACTTTCTTTTTTTTGTAAATACATACATATTATACATAGAAACACCCAGACCAAGGCAAACATCCATGTTCATGCACCCAAACGCTTACACTCCCGCTGCGCCAACCGGTCGTCATACATAGGAGTTAAATTGTATATTTATTATTAACATTTGACTGCCTCCGTGGTCCAATGGATAGCGTATGCGTCTGCCAACTAGGTTCGATTTCCGGGTCGGAAAAAGTATTTTCGCCTACTTCTCAGTTGCAGCATGGAGTCTGGCAATGTGCCACGTAGTAGCAATAGGCTCGCCTCCTAGTACGTGGGACCGAAAAATCATAACATGGCGAAATGTGGGTATATTACATCTTTGCCTTCAGGGACACAGCCGTGAGACTATTAAAAAAATACATTCTGGACAAGCAAAGGTGGATATATCCATTTTTTATAATTCACTCTGAAAATATCAAATGTTTTACATTAAACTTACCTAAAATAAAATTATTATCATCCTTACTATACACCAATAGAATTAATTTTAATTATTACTGATTAAAAATAATTAATCTAAGTTTAATCTTAGGATTATATTCATATAATAAAAGTATATACCTACGTCGTGGGAAATATAAAGTTACCAATATTTGGAAATATTAGTGTAGGAACCTTATACTTCCCTCAATGTTTCAGCGTTTGTTACACCAGCCGTGTTATTAACTGTCTACGGAAAACCCGTACACACAGACAGATACTTACGCGCCAACTCGCACCACCACCAGCTAAACCTGCAATTCGTTAATCTTCTTTGACAAACTGAGCATTATTATGACATTTAGATAGTGAGCTTACACATATTCAGGAGGTACACAAGCAAAGGGACCGGTACATATATATTGTACAAGTCGCGTATGTTTAAAAGTAACGGCTTGGCCACGGGGACCGGCGACGCGACCTGCGACACGATCGGCGACGCGACAATTCGCGCGACGCGAAAAACATGCCACGGGCACACGCGTTCGCCGCCGCGACCAGTGTAGACCAGGAGTGAGACGACATTAACTGAGATCTTTTTATGAAATTTAGCTCGACATTATACGGACTTTGGTGGCAATATCACATTTGTTTCAACCCGGCAATCGAACCCGAGACCTCATGATCCGCTTATACTACCGCAAGATCACAGAGGCAGACTTGATATTGTGTACCTAACCACGGTATTGAAATCTATAGGTACTGTATTTTATCTTTATACAAACGGTCGGAACGCGATTTATACCTACGAGCGTCAGGCTCGGTGCCCACCTAACTTATTGCATACCAAACTCAAGGCGCTTCGGCACAGTAATATAATCTAACAGTATTGTAACTCGGCCGTCTTCGTGAGTTATATACCTACCAGACGCGCCGTATGCGAGCTGCGGCACGATCGCGGCTGTGGGTACTTTATAGCCGTAACACACGCTCGAACTTGTCCGGCGGACAAAACCCGTTGGTCCGGCGGACCAAATCCGCTCTCGCTACAGACGACCGGATCGGACAGTTGCTTCACGTAAGCCATATCCGATCCGACCGATCTGCAAACTAGCGGACCGAGGCGGACTCAATTAATAATAATTATGTTCGCCGGACTACTCTACAGACGGGCAGATTTGGTCTGGAGGCGGGGCAGATTTGGTCTGGAGGCGGAGCAAATCCGTGGTCTGCTCGGACCAAGTTCGAGCGTGTGTTAACACCATTAGGCACAGTCCGCACAGTCTAATGGGTACTTTGCTCGAGGCGCGTGGGTATAACTCGAGTTTCATGCGTTTGTATGGAGTTATAATACTGTTAGATATTATTACCGTGGCTTCGGTATACATTAAGTGTACAATCTATGGTATACATTCTGTAGGTACCTACTGAATGCGTACTGACTGAGCCGACGCTTGTAGGTATTGTAACTAGAGTTTTGAGTTAAAATACGGAAAAGCTTATGTAGGTAAGTGTGATTTAACTAACTAGGTATATGCACTTCTAAAAACTTACTTAGGTTGTAACGGGTTCTGGTAGTAAAAACGCAGTAGAGGTTTTAGATGCGTTTATTGCAGAGTATCGTCTCACTTCCCTTGCCACGAGTATGACCGACCAACAACACGACACTGGCCTGAACACTAAGGGCTGTAGTCTCCCACGCTGTTCCCTCCGGCTGTGCGTAGCGGTACAGGCCCTCGCTGACGTTGGCTCAGCTGGCAGACGCCGGCGGTGTGAGTACGATGAGCAGGGCAGGCCAGACTCTTCGCCAGAGGTGAAGCCGAAGGCGATGCAGGAAAGTGTAGCGTCGACGTGACACGTCGTATTTACGTGTATCCTGGTCCCAGCTACGGGTTCCAGGTTCACGTTAAGACTCCGGCTACGCTCCTAGACCGCTACACTTTCCTGCATCGCCTTCGGCTTCACCTCTGGCGAAGAGTCTGGCCTGCCCTGCTCATCGTACTCACACCGCCGGCGTCTGCCAGCTGAGCCAACGTCAGCGAGGGCCTGTACCGCTACGCACAGCCTTCGAGCAGCCTGCCTACACACTACCGGAGGGAACAGCGTGGGAGACTACAGCCCTTAGTGTTCAGGCCAGTGTCGTGTTGTTGGTCGGTCATACTCGTGGCAAGGGAAGTGAGACGATACTCTGCAATAAACGCATCTAAAACCTCTACTGCGTTTTTACTACCAGAACCCGTTACAGTGGCGCCTACGTGGGTTATTGTCTCGCTTTCCGTGCTCGAGTTCTCATCTAGCAGGTCTCCATCATTGTAAGCGAGCAGGTGCGGCTACAGCGAACCGGTACGTATTGTTGTACTAATTGCCTACCTTTTAGTGTAACTACCTACTTCGTACTAGTTCGCAAATTTGAATCTAACGTTTTTCTAATTAGTCCTAACGGTCGAACTTTTACGCCTAATCGTAAAGTAGGCCATTTGTAAGGGCGGAACGCTTGCGCACTAAGTGTAGTGTGTAGTGTATACTTACGCGGTTATTCATACACCATGGGCTCACACCCCATAAAATACTTCCTGCTAAACAAGAACGAGTTAGCTTACGAGGTCGCGATTAGAGGTGAGGAGCCGGCTACCTCTGTCCTAGGTCTGCGGAAGCAGCTCCCTAAATTACTGGAAGCCATTCCAAATGATGACATTTTGGAGTCGGGTCTAGCCATAGTGGTGGACTTCGAGGGCGCTAGCGAGGCCGTCTCTGAGCTGGCCAAGCGACTAAATTCGTTATCTGCCTCTTACGACGCGAACCTAGCTAAGAGGTCTACCGCACTGCACAACCACTTATACCATAGACTCCGCAGGATGGAACGTCCTACGGCGTTTTCAAAACGGATTACCGAATTGTGCAGCCGGTTCGACAAGCTCTCGGCGGAGCTGTCCGCCATTGAGCAATCAGCTGTTCGCTCAGCTGATGCTGTGGCAGAGGTCCAACCTGCGCCGTCTACCTCGACGCAGGCAGGGTTAGCCCCAGTATTGCATTGCGAGCATTTGAGAGCTAGCGAACTGTCTAAGCTAAAATACGACGGTACGGGATGCGTCCGAGCGTTCCTACAACGCGTAACCGAATTCCAAACCGCGCGTAATCTACCTTCCACTAAAATTTTATCATATGCCTCCGAAATTTTCACCGGTAACGCACTTCACTGGTACCGCGGCCTAAAAGAATATTTCACTACATGGGAAGAACTCACCACTAAATTAATAGACGATTTCACACCGTACGATTATGATATACCGGTTATTAAATGAAATCCGCCGACGTACTCAAGGTGCTACCGAAACTATAATTATTTATCTCTCGATAATGAATCAGCTGTTTGCTAGGCTGTCTCCGTCAAAGCGATTGTCCGAACGCGAAAAGTTAGACATCCTATTGCATAACATACGTCCATGCTACTCACTAGTGCTAGCTCCGTCAATATCTTCAATAGACAGTATAGCAACACTGCAGACGTTATGTTTAAACTACGAACGGATGAAATGTTTGAACTCTCAATTCCGCGAACCGTATTATAATAACGACACGTTGGCACCAGACCTAGCTTACAGTCACAAACCTAATAACCGAGCGCGTAATAATTCCTACAATAATTATCCCGTTGCTACTATAGAGGGTACGTCCGAATACACTGTGAACAACGAACCTAGCAAACCTAAGTCTAAACCTAGCTCTGTCGCTCTAGTCACGTCCAAGTACTGCCCGCGCTGCCGAATCAATGATCACAGTTTGAATGAATGCAAACGCGATCGCTTCGCAATTTGCTTCAAGTGCGGCTGTAGGGATGTGACATTCCCTAACTGCCCGAACTGTAAATCGACGAAACCAAAAAACTAGTTGGTCAGGGTCGGGGCGTGTCAAAATCTAAATTAGGTTCTACAACCTATTCAACCAATTTTGACAAAGATGATTGGAGAAATTGGCTAAACACTCTAAAAGTGTATTTCTCTAGTTATTCCGTCGCCTCGATCCTGGATAATAAACCTAAAAATGACCTACGGCCCTATGTTAACGTAACGATTAACAGTTTACCTATTTGTGGATTGCTCGATTCCGGTTCAGCCATTACAATTCTAGGTAACAACTCCCATCTGGAGGTAATTACTAAAATCGGGTTAGAAATACAGCAGTGTCACAACACTAACTCCATTCGGTCCGCAGGTGGAAATATATTGTTGCCGCGCGGTTTTATCAACTTACCCACTACTTTTAATAATCAAACCCACTTATTGAAAGCTTATATTATTCCAGAAGATACAAGTAATTTAATTTTAGGCATCGATTTCTGGAAACTATTTAAATTACTGCCTAACCATATCGCATCCGTATGCATGTCTAAAACATTGCCGTGTAGTGTGTTAGGTGAAAATAAGCTAAGTAACACGAACGTATTGCAATCTTTTAGTGAGTTGAGTGAGTCACAACAGAGAACGGCTAAGTTAATTATAAAGCAATACGAGTCGATTTCTACTGAAAAAACCGGTTTAGGACGAACTCACTTAATAGAACATGCAATAGACACTGGCGATTCTGCGCCGATACGCCAAAGATATTATAGGTTACCGCCGGCGAAATTAAAAATAATTATTGACGAATTAGACGAAATGCTTGCATTGGGAGTGGTAGAAAAATGCGAAAGTCCGTGGTCGTCACCGATTTTACTAACGCCTAAGAAAGACGGTAAACTAAGGTTTTGTTTAGATAGTCGGAAACTTAATTCTATTACTAAAAAAGACGCGTACAAACTACCTTACGTATCCGAAATTTTAGACAACCTTAGGAACGCTAGATATCTAAGTAGTATAGACTTATCTAAGTCCTTTTGGCAGACGCCTCTTCGCGAATGTGATCGTGATAAGACTGCGTTCTATGTGCCTACTAGAGGAACATTTAGATTTGTGACTATGCCGTTTGGTTTAACGAATGCGCCTGCGACACAACAGCGTTTGGTGGATCACTTGTTTACGAACAGTCCTGAGTTCGAAAACTCTGTATTCGTTTTTTTAGATGATATCGTGCTTACTACGAAAAATTAAAATCGGCCAACCTTACCATCAACTTGGAAAAATCTAAATTCTTCCGTGATGAGTTGAAGTACTTGGGCTACGTAGTAAACTCTAAAGGATTACAAGTAGACCCATGTAAGGTGGAAGCCATTCTTCAATATGCTACGCCTAAGAATAAAAAAAGAAGTCAAAAGGTTCTTAGGCATTGCATCATGGTATCGGCGATTTATACCTAATTTTAGTACTATTGCCGGTCCTCTGAACAAACTTACCTCTACCGGTAAGAAAGCCGCACCATTTCAGTGGTCGGTGGAAGCTGATGACTCGTTTTGTAAACTAAAACAATTGTTAAGCTCCGCACCAATATTATCGTGTCCCGATTACGAGAAACCTTTTCAAGTTCACACAGATGCGAGTGCGAGCGGCATCGGTGGGTTACTTACACAAGAAATAGATGGCGTGGAACTACCTATCGCTTACATGAGTAGGTCACTAAATGCACAGGAACAAAACTACAGTATAACAGAACGGGAGACATTAGCAGTTCTAACAGCCCTCGAATATTGGCGCTGTTATTTAGATAACGGGTTAAAGTTTGTTGTGTATACTGACCATTCCGCACTGAAATGGTTCCTAAACTTGAGCAACCCGACTGGTAGATTAGCTCGGTGGTCGGTTCGTCTGTCAGCCTTCAACTTCGAAATAAAGCATCGGCGCGGTGCGGATAATATTATAGCCGATGCGTTATCACGATCCCTACCTGTAAATATAATTAACGCGAATAATAATAACGTGAATGACCCTAATGTTAACACTGATCAATGGTATTCAGCCACCTACAATGGTTGTTTATCTTCGCCTAAAACAGACTATTCTATTAAAAATAATAAATTATATCGTTTGATTAAATCTAGGTGTATGCTACGTAAGGAGTTCGAATGGAAAGAAGTACTACCTTCTTCTGATCGAAATAATGCCATATTAGAGTACCATGCCGAACCCACTTCGGGGCATTTCGGTATATTTAAAACTTACAAGCGTTTAGCACTGCGTTACTATTGGCCCAAAATGCGCGATGACGTAGTTAAGTTCATAAATTCTTGCGACACTTGTATCGCGCACAAACATCAGAACCACGCACCATTGGGAACCATGGGACGACCCAAAGTGTGTTCACGACCCTTCCAAACCATTAGTGTGGATTTGGTGGGGCCACTACCCGTCACAAGAAAACAAAACGCCTACATCTTCGTAGTAACTTGTTGTTTTAGTAAATACTGTCTACTTTTTCCTATCAGGCGCGCAACTGCTGAAATAATAACTAATATTTTGGAAGAAAAAATATTTTTAGTTCATGGTATACCATCTACAATTATATTGGACAATGGTAAACAGTTTGTCAGTGCTACTTTAAAAGCTATGTTGCGCAAGTACAAAATCCCTAATCTTCATTATACTCCTAAATATTCCCCACATGTCAATACGGTCGAACGCTATAATAAAACCATTGGTTCTACCTTAGCGGCGTTTGTAGGAAATGACCAGAGATTATGGGACACTCTCGTACCTAAGGTGCAGTTTGCATTAAATACTGCAGTTAATGAAGTCACGGGCTATACACCTAGTTTTTTAGTCTATGGACGTGAACTAGTTCCATGCGCCTCACACTATGTTGAAACAGACGCTGATGATATAGTATACATACCTAGGGACGATTACGCAGAAAACATAGGTCACTTATCAGGCATATTTGACAAAGTTCAGGCACTCCTCATTCAAGCTCATGCTAGGAATTCCCAAACGTATAATTTACGCCGTAAACCAGCTGAGTTTAATGTGGGAGACACTGTGTGGAAAAGGACTTTTTATCAGAGCGACAAGGATAAGTCCTTTTGTAAGAAACTAGCCCCTAAATTCGTGAAGTGCACAGTGATTAATAAAAAGTCGCCTCTCGTTTACGAGTTGTCGGACGCGTCTGGGAATTCTATTGGGTTTTGGCACATTAAGGACCTAAAACTTATACACTATTGTTTGAAATAGAATTAGTTTTATTATAAGTCAAATCGATTAGATCGATTGAGTAACATTTTGTTTAGTCTATTGAAAATTTCTGACAATGGTCACACTGAACTGTCACTTCCGTTCGCTTCCGCTTGAAAAATTAACACGCCGTTTGCAAGCTCGCGTGCCTTGTACCTAAATTAAATTGATCGCCCTTTGAATTAACGGGAATTGAATCAACTCGTAATTAACTTAATACGTAATTGCCGCTTTTGACTTCCGGCAAGGTTTGTTGTAAATTGATGACATAGTGAACTTTTGTGAAAAGTTTTGTGAACCGCTAACGTGCATCGTGGTCTGGAGAAGGACTTCGCCGAATTGTAAACTGGTATCCATTGATTCTCTTGTTATTTTGGCCAAAATTATAAGTTAATCTATAGGTCCACTTCAAGAACATCACCAGGAGCTATAAGGTAAAATCTTCTTATAACTACTTTATAATTTGTCATCGCTGAGAATCTCAGCAATGTGTGTCAGACATTTGATTACTTTAGGACAACTGGATGAATATAAATTAGCTTCCACTGTGCTTACAACCAATTCCCAGTAAGCCTACGGTAATTCTAGACATAATTTTGGTAGCAGAGCGTGGTTAACTGCCTATATTGTAAATTTGTATCTTAGCCGTTGATTGTATCTGAACTCAGATTGGTATGAGCTTGTATCTTATCACCTTGTAGACAGTATTGTAGTGTTTGTCAGGTCAGTTATTGTCTAAAATACATAATATTTAATTGTATAAGTTGACCTGGATAATTTGAAACACATTGTCACATAACCTCAATCAGTAATTGTTGATTTGTATTGTTGAATAATCTAACTTAAATTTGTTGTTGCATTAATAAGTCAGTTTGTTTGGATACATAACAGCTGTATGTATCAATAAATTTAGTAAATTTAGTTTATTGCATATATTCATAAACATAACAACCAACTTGACCTTGCCACTTGGGCGGGTCACATTGGTAGACTTTGTTTTGTTATAATATAAAGATAATATTGTTAGGTAACACATATTCTGTGCTTACTTCCTATTGTATATCATAAATAACACAGTTAGTCTGTCTGTTGCAAATAATTAATTAATTAAGTTGAAGTTTCAACTTTATTAATTTGTTATAAGTTATAACTTTGATAACTTTTGTGTTTGTTTCAATATACTGAAACCTTAAATTTTGTTGGGCAGTAAATACCTGTCACTTGCCTTCACTTGCAGTAAACAGGCTAATACTTTGTTGGTTTCAAAGAATTAAGAAAAATTAAGTTTTGATTGTTAATTTTATTTAGCGCTTGTCCGGGCTCTTTTGAATTTTGATTATGTCAGCTATCAAGGACTTGCGTGCGGCTGCTGGTGCTATTGCATCAGATTTGCGCTGGTTTGCCTCGGCCAATGCTTTAGTGAACCGGCCTGATCGCCAGCAGGCCTTACTTCAGAGGTACGAGCGGATTGACGATCGCCTGGCAAGTGTGGAACAGCAATTCCGCACTTTCAGCACTTGCTGTCTTGAAGTGTCAATCAATGATTTCACCGCTGACCAGCGAAATAAGGTCAGCGAAGACTATGCCGAGGTCTTAGACCTGTATGATGCTGTCTCCAATAGTGCGAGACAACTAGTTGCCGATAGGGAAGGGCAACCCGGCCTGAAGCAGGAGCTTCCTAGGTCAGCACCGGGGCTGGTGAGTAGGCTCCCTACTTTGGACCTCCCCCATTTTGATGGCTGCCTAGGAAGCTACCTGGGCTTCGTTAATTTGTTCGACAGCCTAGTCCATGATAGGGCTGACCTTCGGCCGGCACAAAAGTTGGCATATTTAATGTCGGTTCTGGATGGGGAGGCTAAGGGCCTCATCCAGCATCTGCCCGTGTCTGACGAGGCCTACCAGACGGCTCGGGACCTAATTACCCGTAGGTACCATAATAAGCGTGGCCTCGCCGACACGCACATCGAGCAGATTTTGGGTTTGCCGACGCTCACCCGGGTCTCTGGGTTGCGCACCCAACTGTTGAACCCGCTCTTGGTGGCCATCAACGCACTTAAGTGCCTTGACCTGCCCGTGGACCAGTGGTCCTATCTATTGGTGCACATTGTGCTGAAAAAGCTGCCTGCCGACCTGAGGTCGCGTTTTGAGCAGCGCTTTGGTGGGGATAGCGCGACCCATCTGCCCCCCTTTGCTGACCTGGAGAGGTTCCTGGAGGATGAGTGCCGGGTCTTGGACAACTCCGGTGGTGACACGCCGGCTAAGACGCAGCCGCCCAAGGTCAAGGAGCAGGCTCGCGTTCACACCCGAGCCAATGTTGACCGGCGCCCTCCTCGCTTTGCGGTAACGCAGAGCCCAGCGGAGTGCTCCTACTGCAAGGTCACGGGGCACAGAACGGCCAGTTGTAGGGCATTCTTGGACCTACATGTCGCCTCTCGAAGGCGCATCGCGAATGCCCGCCGCCTTTGCTTCTCTTGTTTGGGGTCCCACTACCAGCGAGACTGCCCAAACTCTCGCCCCTGTCCTCACTGTGGAGGACAGCATTTGGACATTCTCTGCATGAATGCCAGAGAGGTTGGCCGCTTGTCCAACCAGCCGACGCCGCGCACGGGCGGGTGTTTTGAAGGTGGCAGCCGAGGCTCACCGGCGCGTAGCCGAGAGTCGCCTCGCTCAATTGATCGCCACTCACCCCGCTTGGAGAACCGTAGCGTGCGCACGCCTCCTCTCTCTCGCGCACCTGAATGTGCTGTTCAGCGTCACCAGCACCATGACTGCTGCCCCAGGTATTCGCCTCCTTTGGCGGAGCGTCCCCGCCTTGACTCGCGCCCACCTCGTTTTGGGCGGGTGCGTCATTATGACCCCCCACAGATGGCGCGCGGATCGAGTCATCGCGCCTTTGAGGACTTCAAGCCGCACCCTCATTTTGACTTGCCTGGTCCTGGCCAACGGTCGCCGCCCAGGCAACAATAGGTCATTGACCCCTGCCCTATAACTCCAACCTCCCCCATTGAGACCGTTATCCTACCAACGGTTGCTGTTAGGGTCTGGGGACCCACGGGGACCTCTGTTGTTGTCCGTGCTATATTGGACACAGGTTCACAAGGTTGCATTGTTTCCACTTGTTTAGTAGGGCAGGTTAAATTAAATATGGGTTTATTTCCAAATTGTATACGGGGCATAGGTGACGTAGCCTCTAATGTTGAAGGGCAAGTTAAGGTTTTGTTTGGCCCTGTTGAATCTTCACACCCGAGGATTAAAACCTCGGCTATTGTGTTGAAGAATATTTTGGGTATGCACCCAAGGAAACAGCTACCCGCTGCTGTGGTGAATTTGACATCGGGATTAGAACTGGCAGACCCCAAATTTGACACACCGGGACAAATCGACTTGTTGATTGGCTCTGATGTCCTCGGTGGAATTTTGATTGGTGGGAAACGGGTCTTGGTGCCAAATGGTTTGACTGCCATCCCGACCATACATGGATTTGCTTTGATGGGACCTGTACCTAGGGACCCCCCTCCACCTGAACTTGACAATTTGTTGGCTGTAGGCTCCGCTCTCTCTGATGCGGTTCAGAGGTTTTGGGAGGTAGAGGAGCCCCCTCAAGCTGCCCGTTTGAATCCAGAACATGAGGAGTGCGAGCTGTTCTTCCAGAACAACACTGGTCGACTCCGTTCTGGTCGGATTATTACGAGGCTACCCTTCCTGTCTGTTCGGCCTCCGCTCGGTGAGTCACGACCTTTAGCCGAAAAGAGATTGTTGGCTATGGAGCGTCGCATGGGTCGTGATCCGGAGCTCAGACAGAAGTATATTGAGTTCATGAGAGAATATGAACAATTGGGACACATTGTCAGTGTCAAATTTGGATTGGCGTTCGGTGGAGCATTACTTTCTCCCGCATCATGCGGTATTGAAGCCATCGACTGGCAAGCTGCGCACAGTTTTTGATGGTTCTGCGCAGACTTCAACAGGCGTATCCTTGAACCAGTGCTTGCATTCTGGTCCCAAGTTGGTCAAGGACCTTTGTGACGTCATCACCAGCTTCCGACGACATCAGGTTGTCTTTGTGGCCGACATAAAAATGATGTTCAGGCAGACTATTATCCACCCTGATGACCGTCGCTTCCAGCTGATCCTTTGGAGAGAGTCTCCTCGCGATCCCATGGTCGTCTACGAGCTCAATACTAATACGTACGGGTTAAGGTCAAGCCCCTACTTGGCAATACGTTCTCTTTGGGAGCTCGCAGACCGCGAAGGCTTACGCTCCCCAAGAGCCTCCGCCATCTTGAAAGACTATATTTACGTCGATGACATTTGCTCGGGCGCCTCCACAGCGGACGAGGCGATCCTCCTGCGGGACGAATTGATAGGTATTTTGGCCTCCGCTGGTTATGAGTTGCGCAAATGGATTTCCAACTCACCAGCGCTTTTGGAAGGCTTGCCAGAGGATCATCAGCAAGATCCACATTTGTTTGAGATTGTTGACAACCCCGCCATGATGGCTGTTCTAGGCGTTCAGTACAGACCAGTCCAAGACATCTTTACGTATAACGTAGACCTGAAATTGCCTTGCTCTTGGACTAAACGTCTCGTATTGTCTACTGTCGCCAGAACCTTTGATCCGAACGGTTGGATCTGTCCAATTATATTTTGGGCAAAATGCTTCTTGCAGAAGCTTTGGACAGCAGGATTGACCTGGGACGAACCTCTACACGGTACTCTTGTTGAGGAATGGACCTCTTTTGTATCCTCACTTCCTGCCGTCAATGAGATCTCCTTGCCTCGTCCCATCCTTCCTCCCGGGAAGTACAAGGCCACCCTTCACGGGTTTTGTGATGCCTCGGAACGTGGTCACGCGGCTGTGGTGTACTTGCGCACAGTTAGTGCCTCAGGTCAGGTGAGGGTTTCCCTGATCATGGCAAAGAGCAAGGTGGCACCCCTTCGGACATCTCTGACCATTCCAAAATTGGAGCTCTCGGGAGCAGCCCTACTTGTACGCTTATTGAACCACGTGTCTAACACTTTGGGTAAAAGCATTTGTATTAATGGGACCTACGCCTGGACGGACAGCCAAATTGTTCTTTGTTGGTTGAAGGCTTCTGTTCACACCTTGGAGGTATTTGTCGCTAATCGCGTTTCCCAAATCCAGAAATCCGAAGTCAAACTTGTTTGGAGACACGTGCCAGGTGAGCTCAACCCGGCTGATTGTGCCTCGCGCGGATGCTTGACGCCTAGTTTGATAGGTCATTCGCTGTGGTGGGGTCCGGAATGGTTGAGTCGACCAGAAATTGTTTGGCCTCGAACGCCAGTTTTGAATACTTCTAATTTGCCGGGTCTACGAACACTCGCTCTTGAGAAGGTGGAATGCGCCTTCGACCCCGATTTTTTGTTGAATCGTTACAGCTCCCTCGACAAGTTGTTAGGTGTCACTGCTTGGGTAAAGCGTTTTGTTTTTAATTTTAGGCACCCACAACAGAAACGACTGACACCGTTTCTCTCACCACAGAAACGACAGGAGTCCCTCACCTTTTGGGTTCGTTCTGTGCAATTGGCGCATTTTGAAAGGGAGATTGCTATCCTCAAGTCGGGGAAATCGAAATTGTCGGGAGCTGTATCTAAATTGAACCCCTTTTTGGACGAAACGGGTCTCTTGCGCGTTGGAGGGCGTCTCAAGAACGCCAACCTCCCTTACGGGGCTCGTCACCCCCTTTTGTTACCTAAGGACGGTCATTTGGTACGCTTGTTGGTAACCGACCGTCACCTTAAAAATTCGCATGCTGGTTGTAATGCCCTGTTAGCCATTTTGCAACGCGAATTTTGGATTTTGTCTGCCCGAAGAATTATTCGGAGTGTAGTCTTTCGCTGCATCCCTTGCTATAAGCTCAAGGCTTCTACCATGCAGCCCTTGATGGGAGACTTACCGGCAGATCGCGTAACTGAGAGCAGGACGTTTGACGGTGTTGGCACGGACTTCGCAGGTCCCTTTTTGGTGAAAACGTCGACACTTCGAAACAGCAAGACTGTTAAGGCCTACTTGTGCGTTTTTGTTTGTCTCTCCACAAAGGCCGTACACTTAGAACTGGTCTCCTCGCTTACGACCGAGGCGTTTGTAGCCACATTTGACAGATTTGTATCCCGCAGAGGGCTGCCTTCCTTGATCCGTTCTGACTGCGGCACTAACTTCAAGGGCACTTATAATTATCTGAATGATGTTGTTAATTTTCTTAAAACCAACAAAGCTAATATAGGTGATAGGCTTGCCCGACGTGGGATAAATTGGTTGTTTTCCCCACCAAATTGTCCACACTGGGGTGGTATATTTGAGGCCGCCGTAAAATCGGCCAAAACACACTTGCGCAGAACAATCGGTGAATCTGTCCTTACATTTGAGGAACTCGCAACTGTGTTTTGTAAGATTGAGGCCGTTTTGAACTCTCGGCCATTGTGCCCGATCTCCTCAGATCCGAATGATTTGGAGGCCCTTACGCCGGGCCATTTTTTGATTGGTCGCCCACTTGTCGCCTTGCCTGAGTACCCCTATATTGATACGAGACCTGGTCGTCTCTCGCGTTTTGAATTGGTACGCCAGATTACTCAGAGCTTTTGGAAACGCTGGAACTTGGAATATTTGCACATACTCCAGCAACGCGTTAAGTGGACCGACAAGACCGATCCACCCAAGATTGGTGACCTCGTTTTGATCAAGGAGGCTAACCTTCCGCCACTCAGATGGCGCAGGGGGCGCATCCTTCATTTGGTAACTGGGGCTGATGGAGTTCCCCGATTTGCTAAGGTCTTGGTGGACGGTTCGATTCTGAGGAGAGCGGTTGCAACATTGTCACGTCTACCAACTGATTAGCGGACCGGTAGGCCGGTCCGGGGCGGGTGGATGTTTGAAATAGAATTAGTTTTATTATAAGTCAAATCGATTAGATCGATTGAGTAACATTTTGTTTAGTCTATTGAAAATTTCTGACAATGGTCACACTGAACTGTCACTTCCGTTCGCTTCCGCTTGAAAAATTAACACGCCGTTTGCAAGCTCGCGTGCCTTGTACCTAAATTAAATTGATCGCCCTTTGAATTAACGGGAATTGAATCAACTCGTAATTAACTTAATACGTAATTGCCGCTTTTGACTTCCGGCAAGGTTTGTTGTAAATTGATGACATAGTGAACTTTTGTGAAAAGTTTTGTGAACCGCTAACGTGCATCGTGGTCTGGAGAAGGACTTCGCCGAATTGTAAACTGGTATCCATTGATTCTCTTGTTATTTTGGCCAAAATTATAAGTTAATCTATAGGTCCACTTCAAGAACATCACCAGGAGCTATAAGGTAAAATCTTCTTATAACTACTTTATAATTTGTCATCGCTGAGAATCTCAGCAATGTGTGTCAGACATTTGATTACTTTAGGACAACTGGATGAATATAAATTAGCTTCCACTGTGCTTACAACCAATTCCCAGTAAGCCTACGGTAATTCTAGACAACTATGGTGCCTAACTATTTGTTACAAACCGTAGAAGACTTTCCCTTCCTTCTCTCTATATGCCGTCTTAGCTTGGACAGTAGCGGACTCATAGACCTAACGCAGCTAGTCGGATTTTCCTTGTTAGCCACGTAAAACCCTCTCCTAAGGCGGGCGGTATTGTAACGTATGTCCGGTACTTACCGCGTTGCGTCACAGTACCGCCCATACGCTCGGCCAATCAGAGAAAGCCATCGTCCGCACTCGCAAAGCCTGACCAAATATGGTCATAAACGGACTCTCAGCCTGATGGAGGGCCCGGTATATAAAGGGGCCGACAGAGAGGCCGGTACCGCTACTCTAACGTCGCTTCTACTATAACTAAGCGTACCTACTGACCCTACGTCGTATTTACGTGTATCCTGGTCCCAGCTACGGGTTCCAGGTTCACGTTAAGGCTTTGCGAGTGCGGACGATGGCTTTCTCTGATTGGCCGAGCGTATGGGCGGTACTGTGACGCAACGCGGTAAGTACCGGACATACGTTACAAGGTATTTTGAAATCACAGACAGACACTTCAACTTTATTTATAGTGTATACATTTATGTAGATATAGATAACATCCAGACGTTCCAAATAGCTAGCCTAACTAAAAATTCTAAGAATAATATCATGCTCGCGGAGAAATAAACTAAAAATTTTATACTGACTCAGCTCGCCGACTAGTTGCCGCGACTACCGCTCGACGCCGTGGCGTGCGCCGTACTAATTCATACATTTGGTTTGGTCGCGCGACGTGTCGCGCGACACGCCGCTGTACCGCTCGGTGCTATTCGCCGGTCGCGTCGCCGGTCGCCGCTGCGCGTGGCATGCTTAGAACATTTCTATACATTTGATTCAGTCACAAGTCGCGTCGCCGGTCGCGTCGCGCGAATTTTCGCTGGAGCGAATTGTCCGTAGCCAGGCCGTAAACCTTACCGACTTTTGGATGGACATGAAAAAAATCACGAAACCTTAAATAAGATTTTCATTATATATTTTTGATGGATGCCTAATAATTATGTATTACACGAGGTGTAAGGGACCGTGTACCGAAAAGTCGCTGATCAACCAAATGCACCAACAATTATTAGAAGCGCCGTCTGGAAGCGACGGTCAACAATTGCCCATAGAAGATCCCTCTTTCGCCAAAGAAGGTGACGCTGAGCAAAGACATACAGGAGATCAGCAGCAAGAAGACGATGGTCAGGCCACGATGCTGCGTCCAAGGACTCGTTTATTGGTCAATCAAGGTACAAACAGTAAACTCGACGAGATGCTTCGCAAACAATCGGCTAATTTTAAGGCTTTCCGGCGAACAGTCTCGAATATCAAACTAGAACATATTGCCGATAAGTGGGAATTCGAGGACGTTCTCAAAACTCTGCAAACTAGGTGGTCAGCGATCGATACTCTGCATTGGGAAATCGACTCCGAGATAGGGGAAGAAAATGGAGAGTATGAACAGACATATATATGTCACGAACAACAGTATAACAATTTAAAGAAGGCGATCAACACCAAAATGTGGTTGGTCTCCCATAGAGAGAAAACTACGCCTACTCTCGAAATACCAGTTTTTTATGGACATTATAACCAGTGGACATCATTCAAAGATTTGTTCCAAGAAGCAATACATAACAATCCATCGCTTTCGAGTGCCCAAAAAATGCAATTTTTAAAGGGAAAAGTTAAAGGGGAAGCGGAGCGCCTCATTCAACATTTACAAATCAGTGCGGACAATTACGCCGTATGCTGGGAGATTTTACAACATCGCTATAACAATAAAAGGGCTATATTCTCTTCCCATATGAACATACTTTTAGGCCTGCCTAACATGCAACATCAGTCTTTGCCACAAATCAAAAAGTTACACGACACAACCTTGGAGTGTCTACATGCCGTACGTAATTTGGGGGTTGACACAACATCGTGGGATCCAATGGTAGTACACATTTTATCGCAAAAACTCGACTCTGAGTCATATGGCGACTACATAGAGTCCTTAAAAAACTCGCGTGAGTTGCCCGTCCTTCAAGATTTTTTGGATTTCCTGGAAACCAAATTCATCAGTTTGGAGTCAGCTCGCCGCAAACAAGACAACCCTCAACAAAAAAAGTCTAATGCGCAACAACAAACATCAACAAGTTTTAAAAAACCTTACAATTATCATAACAGTGGGAACAACGGAAACTTGAAAAAGACTTTACACGTGTCCAAGATCAAATGTCCACGTTGCGGCGGCGAACATGGGCTATACAATTGCAAAACTTTCCTTGAATTGCCGGCAGAACAAAGACTTGCAACTGCGCAAAATTTGCAAGTGTGCATCAATTGTTTGTTTAGCCATAACGGGAATCAGTGTACATCTACAAAACGATGCCGCAAATGTACAGCGTATCATAGTACGATATTACATGACGCGTTTGTAAAGCCGACAAGTACAAATACGCCGAACTCTCAGGTTACCAAACGTACCGAACACGCGGTAAAGGTTTCGAATGCGTCGCAAGATTACGCGGCGGAAATTTTACTGGCAACTGCTCTCGTGAAGGTTTTGGCAGCCGACGGAACTTACCATAACATGCGCGCTCTTATCGACCAGGGCTCACAGATATCTTTAATCACCGAAAGAGCCGCTCAATTATTGAAAATTAAACGTCAGAAATGCAAAGGAATTGTTCTAGGCGTAGGCGAAAAAGAGAATAACTGCAAAGGAAGGATTAACATAACATGCAAGTCTATAAACAATGACTTCACCTTTACAACAGACGTTTTAATCATGAACAATATCCTTAAAAATCTCCCCAACCATACATTTACGAAGCCTTCATGGTCATTTACAGACAACATTAGTTTGGCGGACCCAGAGTACTACGTTAGTAAACCTGTAGACTTATTACTCGGAGCAGAGGTTTACGCAAACATTATAATGGAAGGAATTATAAAAGGGTCAAACATATCGCAGCCTGTCGCTCAACAAACCCATCTGGGGTGGATATTGTGCGGCGGTTCTTCTTCAGTATTCCAGTGTAATGTAGTATTGAACAACATAGAAAGTATACAACAATTTTGGGAGGTAGAGGAAATTAGCGACCAGTCCTGTCTATCTTTGGAAGATCAGGAATGCATTTCACATTATTTAAACACTACTAGCCGAAATGAAAACGGGCGCTATGAAGTTAGATTGCCGTTAAAAGAAAATATAGAAAACAAGTTGGGTTCCTCAAAACAAATGGCTTTAGCCCAATTCCGTAATTTGGAGCGCAAATTCCAAAAACAAGAGACCTTGGCCAACCATTACAAAATATTCATGGATGAATATTTACAACTTAAACATATGAAGCGTGCATTGGTCAGTATCATGACTCCGGAATGCTATTTGCCGCACCATGGCGTTCTGCGCGAGGAATCCCTCACAACTAAATACAGGGTGGTCTTCAATGCATCAGCAAGGACATCTTCTGGATATAGTCTTAACGATATGATGCATAAAGGACCCAATCTTCAACAAGATCTCCAATCACTATTACTACAGTGGAGGCAATATAGATATGCATATACCGCCGACATTGAAAAAATGTATAGGCAGATCTATTTACACGAATTAGATAAACCCCTTCAGAAAATTATTTGGCGCAGCAACCCTCAACAGCCTATTCATACTTATCAACTTACGACGGTCACATATGGAACGAAAGCTGCACCATTTTTAGCTCTAATGACCTTGAAGAAATTGGCAGCAGATGAAAGGAAACAATATCCTGACGCGTCCCAGGTATTAGAAAACAATTTCTTCGTCGACGATTTAGTTCATGGATGCCATTTTCTGGAGCCAGGGAAGAAATTAATCATCGATTTAATTGCTTTACTAAAAACAGGCGGCTTCAACCTTCGAAAATGGGCCTCAAATGAGCCCGAATTGATCAAAGATTTACAAAATCATCAAAACCCTGACACTAACGTCGTATTTACCTTGAAATCGGAGTCAACATCAAAAACACTGGGTCTATGCTGGAATACAAACACGGATAACTTTTTCTTTCGTTATGAATTTTCTAAACAATCTTTAAAACCAACAAAACGCAACCTATTATCGGAGATATCAAAACTGTTCGACCCGTTGGGTTGGTTAACGCCGTTATCTACTAAACTGAAATTATTGTTCCAAAAATTGTGGCAAAACAATTTACAATGGGACGATGAAGTGTCCGATGAGATATTTAACGATTGATCGAAAATAAAAGCTGACATACATAACATTAATTCTTGCTAAATACCAAGATGGTTGAGAAACAACAGTGAAGATATCATCGAAATTCACGGTTTTTGTGACGCATCCACAGAGGCATATGCATGCGTAGCATATGCGCGTATAAAACACCAATCCAACATAACACTTATTGCAGCAAAATCTAAACTCGTGCCGCATAAGAAAGCCCTTACATTGCCGAAACTAGAACTTAGGTGCATATCTATTATCAAAACTAGTCAACAAAATACAACAGTCTTTAACGAATAAACTAGAAATATATGGATGGACTGACTCTATGGTGACCCTCGGTTGGATACAGGGTGAACCTAACCGTTGGAAGACTTTTGTTGCAAACAGAGTCGAAAAAATAACAAAAACAATGCCTCCCGATTGCTGGCGTTATGTGAAGTCAACGGACAACCCAGCCGACTGTGCCAGTCGAGGGATGACGGCCTCTCAGCTGGTAAAACACGCCTTGTGGTGGCAAGGCCCCCAATGGCTACAAACATGGAATCCCCAAAACGAACCCGATAAACAAATATACATAATCAACGAGGAGGTTCGCTCGACGAAACACGTAAACATCGTTCAAGAATATCCAAATATTATCGACTCTTTGTTAGAAAAACATAACAGTATTAATAAAATAATACACATATTGGCGTGGATATATAGAGCGTTGACACCAGTACATCGCCGTAAACAGATGCCGAGCTATCTCACATTACAAGAATTGCGCAAGGCTAAAACAATTATTATAAAACGTGATCAAGGAATAACATTTGAATCGGAAATAGAACGACTACGTAAAACTGGAAACGTAGGGACTAAAAGTCACATATTAAATTTGGACCCTTTCCTTGATCAAGACGGACTGTTACGTGTCGGCGGGCGATTAAAAAATGCAAACATACATGAGGAGATGCGCCACCCAAAAATCATATCGCATAAGAGTCGTCTAGCTGATCTTCTTATCGATGAAGCACATCGGTTAACGTTCCATGGTGGACCACGAGTGACCCTCGCCAAACTGCGTCAACAGTACTGGATAACAAGTGGCAACAATGCCACTAAGAAACAAATACGGAATTGCGTAATATGTCGAAAACACGACTCAAGAAGACCGTACCAGCTAATGGGAGATTTACCCGAAGAACGAAGCAATCCTGCGCCGCCCTTCTACAGATCAGGCGTGGATTACACCGGGTTTATTGAAATAAAAACTAACAAAGGGCGTGGAGTTAAAACAACAAAAGGTTACGTGGCGGTTTTCATTTGTATGGTTACAAAGGCCGTCCACTTGGAGCTAGTCTCGGACTTAACAAGCGCCGTCTTTTTGGCGGCCTTAAAAAGGATGGCAGCTAGACGAGGAACCCCACGGCACATCTATAGCGATCAAGGCACGAACTTTGTCGGTGCAAGTAACATACTAGAGAGCGAATACCAACAACTGCAACAAGTTTTCAGCGATAGTTTCTTGGCAGAAGTGACAGAAATGAAGATCGAGTGGCACTTCAATGCTCCATCTTGGCCAAGTGCCGGAGGCTTGTGGGAGAGAGCAGTGAGAAGTCTCAAGTTTCACCTCAAGCGAGTGATCGGGGAGCAGAAGCTCACATTTGAAGAATATTCAACCATTCTTGCTTAACTCGAAGCTTGTTTAAATACTAGACCTCTATGCTCAATAACAGAAAACATCGAAGACCTTGACTTTTTAACCCCGGCACATTTTTTAACAGGCCGTTCGGGATTGACGGTCATTGAAACTGAAAACGATGCAAGGACACGTTGGTATTTAGTAAGGAAACTATCAGACGATATTTAGAAAAAATGGAAATCCGAGTACCTATCCCAATTAACAGCGAGAAATAAATGGTTACGACCCCAACAAAATTTACAAATAGGTGATTTGGTAGTCATTCAAGAAAATAACATACCGGCTGGCAAATGGGCGTTAGGCAGGGTTATAGAGGTACACCCGGGCCGAGACGGCCTTGTCCGGGTAGTATCTTTAAGAACGAAGAATGGAATAGTGAAGAGACCGATTATAAAACTTTCCCTATTACCTATTAACACTCGAGATACGGATGCAGAACAAACACAACAAAATCAAAACCATGAAAACAAAACAAGAAGACGTAGACCGCCAAATAACTTTGGATGTACAAACTTTATATCTTTGGCTTTAACATTTACATTATTTATGTCGATTTTCATGAATACTGCCTATGGCATGTACAATATAACTAAACTAAGAAAGGATCAGTCATTGTATTTTGACCCTGTTGCCAAAATGAACCTTATTCGTGTCAAATGGAACTTAATTGTGTATTATGATATGTCGCCCTACTGGGAAGGAACAGCGGCGCTTAAGAAATTATTATCTCATTTAAACAACACATGTAGTGCAGATAGCGTCGTTTGTAATATGATAGTGCCGCAACTACAGTACGAGTTCTCGGAACTCAAATACTATAACACACTACTGATGAATCAACAATTCCTCGCGCACTCCAGACAGCGTCGGGGCCTTATCAATGGTATAGGCTATGCAGCTAATTATCTTTTTGGAGTGTTGGACGAAAGTTTTGCTCAACAATATACCAAGGATATTGAACTTTTAAAACAAAACCAGAACCATTTGGCAAATTTATGGAAAAAGCAAACATCTATCGTCGAGTCAGAATACAACATATTAAAACGTACTGAAAATATCATACATAGCCAGCATATGCACATAAAACAACATTTAGAAAAAATAGAGAAACACTCTGAAGCAGTACAACGCGTGGTGTCTAATATAAGCCAGCTTCAAGGACAAATAGTAACTGCATTCACCGCTAGTACGTTGCTGCAAACATTACGGGGAAATCAGGACACTTTATTGGATGCTTTGACTGACATTCGCCATGGCCAGTTCAATATACATTTGTTGACGCCTGACCAACTACAAGAAGAGCTCAACGTGATTGCTGGCCAGCTATCTGACGACATTACGCTGCCCGTTGATCAAGCTGATGTGAGAAAACTCTATCACCTGTTGCAAATAAAGGCAAGACTTACCGAACAATATTTGTCATTCCAAATTACATTCCCACTGATCAGCAGAAATCGCTACAAATTATATCGAGTTTTACCAATTCCCAAACAATTTCAGAAGAATATGACAAGCATACGACCAAAATCAGATTACATAGGAGTAAACCTGAGAAAGGCCTCCTACATACCTATAGATAATAACGAGTTATCTACATGTCTTACTCAAGACGAGAGTTACCTGTGCCTGCTAAAGAAACCTGTTTACCATCTCGGCAATGATGACAATAGCTATTGCAGTTTCAATCACGAAACTAACCAATGCATGGTTGAACAGAGCTCATGTACAAACATTTGGATACCGTTAAACAATCCTTCTGAATATTTATTTTACTGCTGCAACAATTATACAATCAAGGTCATATGTGAGGAACAAGTTGCAGCAGAAACGCTTAGCCAAGCAGTAGTGATATATCTCGGACAGGGTTGTGTCATCAAAGGACATGATTTCACTTTGCATGCCAACACAAAGTGGGAAAACAATATTACTTTACAGCCAAATACCTATGTACCTAAGATTGACCAATTAAACAACATTATAAATGTGAGCATGCCAGTGGAGGTTACTCACGACAACCAGACCTACGAAGTCGAGTTGAATGACGACTTACTGAAAATATACAAACAAATCGAGCAGCTGAGAAACAGCAATGTGGATGAGTCATTAACTCCTCATGACATCCATCATTACGCGATAAGCTACATCCTCGTGGCAGCGGCGGCGGCGGGCGCGGCCGTGCTGCTGTGGCGCTGGCGACGCGGTCGCATGCGACGCGCGCACATATCGCCAGACATCGAACTCCAAAGTGTTAACAATTACGCAAGTGGTAGTGCCTGTGCGCGAAAACGTAACAAGGCTGACCGACAGCCCAGTGCTCATAGTGATGTGCAAGTGTGCGTTGTTGAAAAACAAAACAAAGCGTGTTCGCCTATCTTTAACAAATATTAAAGACCTATACCTATTTTTTAGAATTTTAATTTTAAGTAAACTTTTGTATTATTTTTATTATATACTGTGTAATCATATCTAACATTACTTTAATATCATCTCATTTTCATACCTAACACTATTTTGCTATCATCTCATTATCATCTCATTGTCATCTTTGCCGCCCCGGAATATGTTCGGTCCAAGCAACCGAACACTTGCGAACGCAGCAATTTAGAAAATCATTGCAACTTACACAAGCTACAACTCAGTGCATAAACGTGTGTCGTACTGTTATAGATACATATTGTACCCTTTCTCGCACTCCATACATTCCTTTCTGCTTACTCAACATTTATCAGTAGTAGCCATAGAAAGCCCTAAGATGCTCCTCAGTCTCTGTCCAATATCCAAACCAGACGGTTGCCTTAGCCTTAACAAAGTATTTTATTTTTTTAAAACCCATTTACCTTGAGGCTCACAACATTTGGTGGCAGCGTAAAGGGATTTCAAATAATCCCCGGTACGTCTCTGTAAATTAAATAAACAAGACGCGACGCGTGTGCATTTAACCGTGCCGACTCCATAGTGCATTACGAATATTGCACCGAGTTTTGACCCGGCCCGGACCCTTGAACATCAGTGTTGGTGAAGTGTAAAGGCCCATTGCTGCGCACTGCTCGTGCCGCAGCCGGTCTCGAACCTGCAACTTATACCCACTGTCGCGCACAATTCTGTGCTGCGACCGGTATAATCTCCGCGCCGACGACGCAACGACCCGCGGCTTATCGCGCCGCACATCCCGTCGAGTTCTCCGAAGATAAGTACTATGATCATCCTTATCGCGCTGTCTGCATTCCTGTAAGTGATTTTATGTAACTACTTGGTCATTGCTAAATCTTATTTTAAACCTTTGTGTTATAATATATAAATAACCTTGTGTCGCAATTTAAACACGTTTGTAAACGGTAAATACTTATATTGTTTATTGTAAACCATCACATCGTAACCTATTATAATGGCTGAGAGATCTCACAGTCCCAAATATGATAAACCCGAAGTCACTATAACTGACACAGAGGAGGAAGGTCAAGGCCACTGCCCTCCGCCTCCAGGACCTTCGACAAGGTCTATTTCTAAAAAGAAAGCTGTAACGACCAAACCCGAAATCGAACTTTCGACCCTATTAAAGTTTATAAAACCGTATGACGGTTGTCGAGAAAAATTAAACTCCTTTTTGGTAAATTGTAGTAACGCATATGAGTTGGCCTCAGATACCCAAAAAGATATCCTTTATAAATACATCCTTTGCCAACTGCAGGGCAAGGCGGAAACCGCTTGCTCCATTAAAGAGTTTGCCAATTGGCAGCAACTGAAGGAATTCCTAAAAACCCAATTTAGTGAAAGGAAGCATTACGCTCATCTCTTAACCGAAATGCAAGAATGCAAACAACAACTAAATGAAAACGTCAGTCAGTATGCTTTAAGAATCGAAACATGTCTTTCTCATTTGTTAACAGAGATATCCATCTCACATGGCCATAAGAGTCGAGAGATGATAGGACGAACAGCAGCCATGGAGGAACTAGCCCTCCATCATTTTCAAATGGGACTTACGCCCCGTATCTCCAACATAGTCAGATGCAAAGCGGTTAAAACATTGAATGAAGCCATTAACATGGCTATCTCAGAAGAGAAGATACAACAATCCTTATCTAAACAAAGTCCAGGCCCGTTTGGTTTTCAACAATCAAAACAAGATAAGCCTAACACCTCAAGGTCGAATAATAAATCACCCTTCAATTCTTACCGACTAAACCAACCCGAAAGGAAGCCTAACCTTAATCCCAATCGTCCCAATAATAATAATTCTTCTACTCCATTTTGTAGATATTGTAAAACCCCAGGACACACATTGGAACAGTGTCGTAAACGGGAGTATAACAACAACCGTTTCAAAAACACCGACCAGGTTCCCAAGACGCCCCAACACGTCAATTTCGTTTCCGACGAAGTATCGGAAACTAATAATGACGAATACCCAATAGCTTTCGTAGAGGGGTACGACACTGTTGATGCCGAGCCAAAAAACGAATAACCGTCTCGTCCCGGTGTCGTGCGGGACCGGGCGTTACAAAAACCGGCATCACCCATCCGATTTCTATATCTAGAGTGACTCCGCTACAAGGAAGTCACTCTATCAAAATTATTAAATCATTTCAGGCAGCTCCGCATAATGGACTGCCAAAGTCCACTGTATCCGCGCAGCAACGTGACGTTGATCTGCCAAAGTCCTCTATATCCGTGCAGCAACGTAGTGTTGATCTGCCAAAGTCCTCAGTATCCGTGCAGCAACGTAACGTTGATCTGCCGAAACCTTCCAAATCCAGCGTGTTTGAAATAACGAACAATCCTGCTAAAACCCTACTACCTCACGTCCTTGTTAAATCATCCATCTCGGACACTCCACTTTCCTTGCTGGTCGATTCAGGATCCTCCGTATCTTTATTAAAAATAACCTGTATAAAGAAGCACACTAAGCTCGTAAAAGAGATCATCCAACTGAAGGGCATTGACTCCGCGGAAGAACCTGTCCGTACCCGAGGCCACTTCCAATTAAAATAACATCTTCCAAAATCCGTAATATCACATCAATTTCACGTCATTGATGTCATACACCTGCCCTATGATGGCATTATAGGTTCCGATATGCTTAATGCCCATAATTGTAATATTAATTATAATGATAACATTCTCCGCTTTTCTAACTCATCCTTAAAATTGTACTTCCACGATCCAGCCTACATCATTCCTCCCAGAACCGAAACTATTATCGAATGCTCAGTTTCAAACCCCGAGGTAAAAGAAGGTTTGGTTCTCGATCAAAAAATCTCCAAGGACCTACTAATTGCAAACTGTTTGGTCCGCGTTAAAGACAATAACAGAATCAATTTATCTGTAGTCAATACCTCTGAAGAACCTGTAACCTTAAAATCGAACCTGAACCTGAAACTAGACTCAATTGAAACTTCGGAGTTTAAGCAGCGACCTCCAAATCCGAAAAAGCATACTGAAGTTATACCTAACAGCGTTACACGCACTAATGAAGTCTTAAAACACTTACGCGTCTCCCATCTAAATCAAGAAGAGAGGGATGCCCTTATACAATTATGCTCTGACTTTTCTGATATATTCCACCTTCCCGGGGAGAACCTTACTCATACAAATGCCATTGAACATGAAATCAAAACTACAACTGATACGCCTATACATACCAAATCTTATAGATTCCCCGAAGTACATAAAGCCGAAGTTCGGAATCAAATTGATAAAATGTTACAACAGAATATAATCGAACCTTCCGACTCCCCTTGGTCATCACCTATTTGGGTGGTCCCCAAAAAGCTGGATGCATCTAACGTTCAGAAATGGCGAGTGGTAATCGACTACCGCAAGCTTAATGATGTCACGATTGGTGACACATATCCTATTCCACAGATAACCGAAATCCTCGACCAACTGGGTAACAGCAGGTACTTCTCAACCCTAGACCTTGCCTCTGGGTTCCACCAGATCAAATTAAAAGAAGCTGACAAAGCCAAAACCGCGTTCAACGTCCCCGAAGGACATTTCCAATTTTCCAGAATGCCATTCGGGCTTAAAAACGCCCCATCGACTTTTCAGAGACTTATGAACTCCGTCGTCTCAGGCCTTCAAGGTATTCGGTGCTTCGTGTATCTCGATGACGTAGTCTGCTATGGATTCGACCTGAAAACAAGCATAAGTAACCTGTCAGCAATTTTCCAGAGACTTCGAGAATTCAATCTAAAACTACAGCCCGATAAGTGCGAGTTCCTTCGACGTGAAGTCTGTTACCTCGGGCATATAATAACTGAACAGGGCGTCAAACCCAATCCTTCCAAAGTTAAAGCCGTAACCGAATTTCCAGTCCCCAAGACGCCTAAAGATATAAAATCGTTTCTCGGACTTGTCTCGTATTATCGCCGTTTTATACCAGACTTCTCTAAGACTGCTAAAGCCCTCACGCATCTTCTCAAAAAGGATGTTACTTTTAAATGGGAAAATCAACAGCAAGCTCGCTTTCGATACCCTGAAACATAAACTAACCACAGCTCCACTCCTAATTTATCCCGATTTTACTCAACCCTTCGTCCTCACTTGTGACGCTTCAAATTATGCTGTAGGAGCTGTACTATCCCAAGGAGCTGTGGGTAGAGATCAGCCTGTAGCCTTTGCCTCACGCACGCTCAACAAGAGCGAATCCAATTACAGCACGACCGAGAAGGAGCTGTTAGCCATACTCTTCGGTTGCAAAACGTTCCGTCCTTACCTTTACGGACGAAAATTCCAGATAATCACCGACCATAGACCTTTGAGATAGCTATTTAATCATAAAGACCCCAGCAGTAAACTCCAGAGATGGAGGTTAAAATTGGAGGAATACGATTATGAGATAGTTTACCGCAAGGGTAAATTAAACTCCGCCGCTGATGCTCTCTCTAGATACCCAGTAAATCCTATATATCCCGAGAACGAAAATTCGCTAAACCCCGACAACAAAATTCCACTACAAACATCACAACCTTCGGGTTCACCTAATGAAGCCGGCAGTGACCTGCAGAGCCTTCTTGCATCTCCACCGTCTAGCCTCGATGCTAATCTTATAAATCCCGAAATCGAAAACGAAGTAATGGATTACCTGAGTTCTATTGATAATGAACCACGCCATGCTGAAGTCAATCCAGAACCGCAACCTTCGACTAGCTGGCAACATCCTGAAACCTTACCTGTTCCTCTGCAGTCTTCTCCAGAAACTCCCCCGGCACCTGACCACTTACCTTCATCTGAAGACACCTATAGTAAATTTTTAAAGGCACGTGCTGAATCCCTGGATACTTCTATTTCTGAACATAATGAAAACTTGCTTAAGGCCACTCAACGTCTACTTATTATACCCACCTCAATAGACATGGATGAATCTATGCCTTACGTCCAAGAAGTTCTTAATAACTGCCCTGAAACTGATCGTAACGAATTCCTGAAACAAGAAAGAACTTTATGCACATTCTTACCTCTCTCAATTCAAAATAAAACATATCTTTTCCTGTTTACAAAAGTGCATCATTTCGATGATTACTCATATCAAGATATTTTCAAATCCCTTAAATATGCACGTGACCAGATTATAATATCCTATCCGACAATAAATGAAATAAGTACGTCCGACTTTAAAAATCCATTTGACAAACACTCCTTCGCAAAAATATACAACATGCTTACCTATCTATTCAACGGCACTAAAATAAAAATTCATGTTTACCATAACAATGTTATATACCCTTCACTTAGCGAGATACCGCAAATCTTAAAGGAAAACCACGATATCCCTATAGCGGGACATTTAGGCGCAATCAGAATGTTAAGTCGTATTAAGGAAAGATTTTATTGGAAAAATATGAGGAGTGATATAGAAAATTATATAAAAAAGTGTTCATCATGTCAAATCAACAAATGCTTACGCCAAATTAACAGAGCCCCAATGATTATAACTTCTACATCGACGTCTCCCTTCGAAAGATTAGCCATTGACATTGTCGGACCTCTTCCTGAATCCGGCTCAGCCAAGCTTCGGTTCATTTTAACCATGCAAGATGACCTAACCAAGTTTTCTCTAGCCTATCCTCTCCGTAGTAATACCGCCGAAGAATCCTGCGAATGTCTTCTCCATTTTATTTCCTTGTTTGGCATTCCTAAGCACATACTTACCGACCAGGGCACAAATTTTACCGCTGATTTGTTTAAAAAGACCTCCGAGTTTTTAAAGATCAAACAGTTATGGTCCACGCCTTACCATCCACAAACGCAAGGCGCATTGGAGAGATCTCATTCAACTCTTAAAGAATACCTTAGACCTTATATAAATGAAAACCAAGATAACTGGCCGCGATATGTGTACACAGCCATGTTGGCATATAACACAACGGTACATATAACCACACACTACTCACCATACGAACTCCTGTTCGGACACAAACCTCATATTCCAGACTCTGTCTATGACGACAGCTCCAACACTACTTACCCTGAATATGTTAAAATGTTGCAACACCGCATGAAACATACACGTGATAAAGCCCTGGAATATATACAAAAATCTAAAACGAATTCTAAAGCGTATTATGATTCTCATACTCGCCCTGTAACATACAAGGTTGGCGATTATGTCTTGTTAAAGAATCACCTTAGACTCCGTAAAGCCTTGTCGCCCGTATGGAAAGGCCCGTACAAGGTTGTTAAGTTACATGGTAACCATACACTATCCCTACTAATAAATAGACGCCATGTGAAGCATCACTTCGATGAAGTTAAGCACGTGAACGTCCAAGAATCAGGTACTGTGACCTGAAACCATTTGCCTTTGTCGTAGGATTAAATTTGTATATACACCTTTTTTACTTTTTATTATTTTAGATACACGCGTAGGTAATATAAAAATGTTATACGAAAAACTTAAACATTACTTAAAGAATTATTAGAATGTTTCTTTTCATTACAGCATACTGGCCCAATGTCACCCCGAATTGCTACATCCAATCAACGCAAGTTCCGGTATATACTTTGACCCAATTGGCGAACTCAAAATTCGTATTAGCCATCTAGACATAGTAACACCATATGATATCTCGTATATTGAACCCCATATACAAAATATAAATTCGGTCCTAGGTACAATGCGATTTATGTGTAACCAAATTCAATCAGAAATATCCCATAGTTTCGAATGTCACGATATATTACAACCGTTAACAGTTCGTTATGACGATATCGTTACTGAATATTCGACTATTACTCATCTGTTAAGCAAGAGGTTCAAACGAGGAGCGTGGATAGGTGGCATTGGCACTTTGTCCAAAACCATATTTGGTACTCTGGACGAAAATGACGCTGTCAAATACGACACCGCCATCCGAAATGTACAAGATAACGAAAAAAGATTGGCCTCGTTAATGAAAGAAAATATTTTAATAACTACTACTGTCTTATCGCAATTTAACGATACATTACGTATCGTAAAACTCAACGAGGCCAGCCTTAATCAAGCTATCGACAATTTCTCTTTGAAACTTAAAAATATAACAGCTATATCAAACGAATTAAATATTAAAACGAACATTAATTCCATTATTAACAGAATAGAAGCCTCCTTACTAACTTTATCTTTTCGGTTAGAAGACATAACAAACACTATATTATCATGCAGTCGAAACATCCTACACCCGGCCGTTATATCGCCCACACAGTTATACCAAGAAATTGTCGATAACTATAGATACTTACCTGTAGACCTTAAGTTACCTGTAAGCTTAGCATTAGATAATATTCATAGTTTAATAAATATATCTAGTGTAGTTTGCTATAGTTTAAACAACAAAATTGTCTTCGTTTTGAAGATACCTTTAGTATCGCCTAAGGTATACAATTTGTTTCACAACATTGCATTACCAATGCCACACAATAGTGTAAACCCGAACTCTTTTAGCTTTATAATACCTAGTAGTAAATACATAGCAATGACCAAAGATAAAACAGAATACTGTAGCCTCGACTCATTGAAGGAATGCATAGCGATAAGCGCCCGCGAGTATGTCTGTGACGTCATGACCGTGTTCCCAACCAGTGCGAATCCCAGTTGCGAAAGTGAGCTATTATCGAATGTGATAAGTGTTTTACCAGTGCAGTGTCAAACAGACTTCCTACACGGACTCATAGACTTATGGAAACCGTTACACAGTAATGAGTGGATTTATGTACAATCCCGTAGTAATAAACTGTACATCGAATGTTCAGATAGGAAAATACCTGATGTAGACATCATTGGCACAGGAATTCTTAGTATTCCAAACAACTGTATCGCGTATTGTAAAACTACAAAATTAATACCCAAATTTAAAAACTTAAGTATTAATGTTTCTGTCATCCATACCAACTTTAACATTTTGAACGATTCCTGTTGCAATATACATAAGTTTAATAGTGTAAATAATGAGCCTCCTTTGAAATTACAAAACATTGACTTAGACGTTTTTACAATAGAAACGAAATCAAGGCTAAAATCCGTATCTGATGCGACGGACAGTATTTTAAACCAACATCCAATAATAAAGTACGAGGCCCATTACTCGATTATAATCATCTTTATAATTTGTATCCTGTCTATTTTCTTTCTTTTTAAGTTGTTTTTGTGTATTAAATCGCGCAACCGTCTCATCCTACATTTCCCTACACTTTCTCAACCAGTTCCAGTTAACTTACCTTCCAGTCAGACCTTGGAACCCGAACCTGTCATTCCCGCAAAAATGGGCAAACACCATCCCGAAACAGAAAACCTTCCTTCTCCTAGTATTAGGACAAATGTGTAAATTTACCAATATCTGCTTTCCTAAACATCGAAATTTCTACCCCGATGTTTAGTCTACCCCTGGGAGGTGTTATAGATAGATATTGTACCCTTTCTCGCACTCCATACATTCCTTTCTGCTTACTCAACATTTATCAGTAGTAGCCATAGAAAGCCCTAAGATGCTCCTCAGTCTCTGTCCAATATCCAAACCAGACGGTTGCCTTAGCCTTAACAAAGTATTTTATTTTTTTAAAACCCATTTACCTTGAGGCTCACAACAGTACGGACCGGGTGCATTCCTAACATTCAACATTTCTTTTAACATTTACGTAGTTTTATAACATTATCATTAAGGACAAACTTTGACCTTGTAAGAACATTACAATAAAAATTTTAGTCTCAAATCTAGATCTTTGATATTCACTAAACACCCTCGCATAACACCCCGCGCACAACAAAAAGAGCAAAAAAATACGTAAGTATTATGTCTCATGCTGTCTCAATTACATATTAATAAAATTTCATTTTTTTCTATTTAGCTGCATATAAAGAAGGATCTACCAATGAAGACTCGAAGTACTCACAGCCTCACAAAATCATCTCCAAAGTCTTGCTACATGAAATAAAGATAGACCAAGTTACCTAAATTATTTTTATATTACATAAATGCCAAACTTATACGAGACTGAATTTGAGTAAAGAAAAATAAAAAAAATATTGCTTTTTAAATAACTTTTATACAAGAGTAAAATAATATCAAGTAATAGTATTTTTAAAATTATCAACATTAAAATAATAATAATTAAATATAATATTTAATGACTAACAGAGCAGGGTGGTAGCTAGTTGAGAACAATTTAACAATTTTATTATTTAACTTATTTACGAGGTACCTGGCTGGGTGGTAAAGAAAACTGTACCTTATTGACCGTTAAATTAAAGTTCTAATAAACAAATATTATTGTAATCTTACAAATAAATTATTAAAATCAAGGGTTAGTAAAACTATACATTTTAACAAAATGACTTTTAACAGTAAATAATTGGTGAATGAAACTGTTATTATTTTAACGTGATGAGTGATGAATAAGTAATATATAAAATAAATTAACATAAATTATAATTTATGTTAATCGCAGGAAACATCATTGTTATATGATTGAATAATGAACTGACTTACTGTTGAAATATGGTGTTTGAAGTCGAAAGTAATTAGCTATACAAATATTTTTCTTACACGAGCGAGCGAGCGATATACTGCACAGATGTGGTAATCCAAATTGTGTGTATCCCAGACTTTGTAAATGATTCTTTCCCGCCCCTTGCATCATCTCAACGAGTTTCATCCCCTCTTCTGCTCGTGCGCCAGTAAGGGCCATGTTTGAGTGAGATGCAATGATATCTTATATCGTTGCATCTCACTCAATCATGGCCCTTACGACAAGGACGATAAAACTAGTCGAGCGTCGTGTCACCATAGAGATATTAGAATAGAGTGGCAGAGTGGGGCCTATTCGTGTCCGCCGGTGGGAGAGAGAACGCAACATTAAAGGCCCCCTGCATCTCTCTCTAACACGCAGTGGCGTGCTACCTGTAACTATTATTTAAATCAGTTTATTAGTAATCAATAGTTTAAAAGTTGTTTTTATTGATACACGAAGATAGTTTGAAGTGACAAAAAAGTTTATATATTTTTAAACTATTGATTACTGATAAACTGATATAAATAATAGTTACAGGTAGCACGCCACTGCGTAATGTTGATGTTGTGCATGTATTGTTAGAGAGAGATGCAGGGGCCTTTAATGTTGCGTTCTCTCTCGCACCGACGGACACGACACAGTATTGAGTTAGGTACTGTTCTGCCACTCTATCCTTTATATCTCTATGCGTGTCACAGACACTGACGGTCAAATATCATAGAGTAAAAAGATTACTATGATTTTGTTTACTATTAGCAATATCAAGTTCAGCCGATAGTTTGACGCTCATGACGGACATTTATATTAAACGTATCATGTACAAAATCCTTGATGTTGCGTAATGCCAACAGTCTTTACAAACTTAAAACATTAAGAGCAACAGACCAACAAATAAAAAAAAAACTTCTAAAACTATAAAAAAAAAAACAAATAATTGCTTCGTGTGCTCGAAGTCAAGCTCAAACCACGCACTCGATGTGGTATAGGGGCGAGGTGACCATTTTATGCCGAAGGATACACGTTCAATAGGTATATAAAATAGGTCATCAGATTTCACCTAAAATTGTGTAAGTTATTGATAGTGGTAGAGGATTTAGAGGTCTAGGAGCCAAAGAGGCCCAAGGTGCGGCCTCTGATTATTTTCGGAATAAAAGGAACTATTTATACTTCCGTCTAATTTTTCAAATATGTAGCACAGCCTGAACTAATGCAACTTTGAGAACTTTTATACCAAAAGTCGTTGATAATTACTGCTCTTGGCGAAAAAATTGTAGGGATTTAATATTGTAGGGATCTCGCTCTTGTAGAGCCCCCAGTAAAGTAGCTCAAGGTGTTCACCCCAAATCCGGCCCTAGTAACGGGTATATAATCTATACTGTCAAAGGATGCGATGGGTCTCGAATATATTATATTATGCTGAACGTGTACACTTCATTAGAGGTAGCGTAATTTTCATGTAATATTTCGTTCTTAGAAGTTTCACAAAACAAAAAACGCTTCCCTTAAAAATCAGTTCTATGTGATTATCTGTTCTCTGCGAATGCTTGATGCTGCGTTCAACGTAACCGTCATGACAATTCATTCATAATGTGACAGCCACAGTTATCTCTACACCACCCAACGATTTTATAAAAATGTTTTAAAAATAAATAAATAATAACCGTTAAACGTTACATTACACAGAAATGATTCTGAACTTTTCCCAGTCTACGTTCTCCTTAAGAATTTTCAATCATCATCCATAGATATATGATACATATAGAAACATTCAGCGCATATAGCTATTTTGCAGGTGACACATGCTGTGTTAATTTTCTTCACTCTCTGAGCCGCCTCACGACTTGTAAACCCAAAGGACTTGAATTTTTGGTAACAGGAAGTACAATATTTACTATTCATTTCTTCTTTTATTCTGTGTTTGACTTGTAGTAGTGTAGTTGTTTGCTGAAATATAAAAAAATATTTATTAGGTATTTATGTATACTCCAAAATTTACAGAACCCTATTAGCTTTTCCTCATAGCGTTTGCCATCTGATCTTCTGCTCGAAACCATATTTACATAGTGAGGTGTAATATTACACCCACATGTCGCCATGAATTTTTAGGTCCCACGTAGATAATAGGGTGCGAGCCTATTGCCGTACCGGGCATGGGGAAATGTATACATATGAATTGCGATAAGAAATGCATTATTCAACTTCTGGGACATTAAGGACCCGTTTAGAGTTTAAAAAGACCCTTAGCGAAAATTGAAATCCCATATTGTACCAATAATTACGAACATTTCTAATTAGGTACAAAATCGTTGCATTTCTCGCACCAGTTTGTTTTATAGATGTCCTATGCACCCATGTGACCCATGGATATGTAGGAAGCATTGCACACGGGTGCTATACATTGTGGATTTTAAAATGTGTTTGCTTAAAAAGGAGATTCGTTTTTTAGTTATTATTTTTAGCTTAGTATAACTTAGCATAATGTGCAAAATGAGTAGACTTCGGCTTGGTAATGGGTATTTTGACATCGTGTATATTGGATATTTTCTTTCAGCGTTTTGCGATAATGTTAGTGAAAGAGAACACAATTAATATCTACGCTCTGGTTTTCTGGAGCTTATCTCTGTTACTTTTCAAGTACTAGAAAAGATGAATAAAGTTAGAGGATTGTAATTTTTAATCTTTTTTGAGCTTACACCTGCTATTTGAGGATTATTTGTCTTAAAAATATTAATAGATCATGATAGCAATTCGTCAAAAAAATTACATTGTCAGCGAATCGTTGCTCTAAAAGATTCAAAATCTACCATATTCCATAAGCTATTAGTCATATATATTCACAATAAGGATAATGATATTGATCATGGATCAATCCATAGGGCGTAAAGGAGTTAATTAAAGATAAGAATGACAAAATAATATATCATTTACATCAAATACATAAATAAAAATATAACAGTCGGGTGCGGTCGCGGGAGGAGAGGCGTGTCGGTGTTGCGTTGCCGCGCGCCCTATCTTCCGCGACCAAATGTGGGCGCACCATTGTTGCGTCACGGTGGGCCGCAGAGGAAGAGGAGATGAGGTGTTGCGTTGCCGACCACCCTATCCTCTGCGGCCGCTGGGTGTTTTGGCGGCGGAGCCCAACACCATCACCCGCCGCCAACGGGGTTTCGTTCGGGGCCCGCCTGACTATCTGGCGGGCCAATACCCGTCGGGTGGTAGCGAGGAATGCTTCGGTGAAACCCTACCCTCCGACACATGGGTACATGAGGAGCACGGGTTGGTTTTTAGTCAGTAAGAGTCTTCAGTCCCCTTCGTCCTTCCCCCCAGGGCGGAGGGACTCCATGAGGATTTTCCAACACGACACTAAAAAAAAAAAAAGTTCCCGTGGGTTTGATTTTCTCCCACGGTGAAGCTAAGCGGGATTCCGGGAGGGGATGCTCCACGTGGGCTTGCGTGAGGCCTGCGTAGGATGCGTCCACAGGTGCGGGTGCGAGGGTCAGTTCTGTCTATCCCTCGCAGTCAGGTGCGGTCGCGGGAGGAGAGGCGTGTCGGTGTTGCGTTGCCGCGCGCCTTATCTCCCGCGACCAAATGGGGGCGCACCATTGTTGCGTCGCGGTGGGGCCGCAGAGGAAGAGGAGATGCAGTGTTGCGTTGCCGTCCACCCTATCCTCTGCGGCCGCTGGGTGTTTTGGCGGCGGAGCTCAACACCTTAATCCGCCGCCAAGGGGGTTTCGTTCGAGGCCCGCCTGACCATCTGGCGGGCCAATACCCGTCGGGGGGTAGCGAGGAATGCTTCGGTGAAACCCTACCCTCTGACACATGGGTACATGAGGAGCACGGGTTGGTTTTTATTCAGTAAGAGTCTGACAGTCCCCTTCGTCCTTCCCCCCCAGGGCGAAGGGACTCAATGAGGATTTTCCAACCCGACACCAAAAAAAGGTATAATATGTATGTATTTACAAAAAAAGTATATATGTAATTTTATCCATTTTCTAGTACCCATAACACAAGCTCTGCTTAGCTTGGGACTAGACGGTGATGTGTGTATTTGGAAGAATATTTTATAATTATATTATTACATATTACAATAGATTATTTTTTTGGATGTACACATTTCTGACTTCACAAAGGACTCAAGAAGTAGAAGCAGCGATATCTGATTGAAGAGACCGCCAGACTGCTACGCAGAGGGTCTCGGATTCAAATGAAAGGACTCAAAGCAGTAAGAGAAAATTACTCTTTATTATCATAGAGCAATGCCATAGGCTTAAAATAGGATAAATTATAGCTATTTTAACGAAGAAAGCACTCCAGGTACAACAGATAATCCACTTCAATATAAATATAAGTATAAATAAAATATATAAAGTCTTTCGACTGTGGGTTAAGGGATTTCTACTGCAATTCTTCCATTTTGTCCTTCTACTATCATTTGTTCCTTCAACATATCTCATTTGGTATGGGCGTGTGGGTTGTCGGGCTAGGAGATGTAAGTAAAATAACCGTTGTGTATAGATCACATTATAATATTACTCACAATACAATTATTACAATTTCTATCAAAAATTAGCGTCCACCGTACACGTGGCTGCGAGCGCCTGTTCAGTTGTTTCCTCGTTGACTCCGATTCAAACAATGCTCACCTCGCCAGAGCCCTGTGTTCGCTATTGGAATGTCGTTCTTCTTGGCGGCCTGTAACATTGTAGCAAACCTCATTGGTAACCACCAACGAGGTTAGCCTATACGGCCATTCTGACGAATCGCACGACCTCGTGCGCATGGTGTCCAGGATCTACAGGACGCAGCATTATTCCTCCAGACCTGTTCAATGAGTAAAGATGCACAATAACATTCGCTCGGCCTTTTCTGACCAGAATGAAATACATCGCTACTGCGTAGTATACCAACCATGACCAGAATGAAATACATCGCTACTGCTTAGTATACCAACCATGGTACAGGCATAGTATAACCATGGCACCTCTTGGGGTACCAGGTCCTACTGACCGAATACCAAAATGCTACACAGGCTTATCAGGCTCAGCTGACAAGGCCCTTTCAACAAATGAGTGCTGACTGGGCGTACTAGGCCCCTTTTAATCATGGACAGGGCATACAGGACCCTTCCGATCAACTCATGTCATGGACAGGGCATACTGGGCCCTTCCGATCGACTTAAACAACTTACTATACAACACACGTATGTACACACATACTTTTACTCAAGTCATAATTACTTAGCGAGTCATCCTACGGTGTGGAGACTATCGACGCTGGCAGCAGTGATTTCTTCTCATCAGGAATGGACGCTGTCTCACCGTCGGTTTCTTAGGACTGTTCAATTTTGTTACCATTAATCGCTGGCACTTCATCCTCATCGCAGATCTTGGTTAGAGTAGTAAATATTTCTACCCTTCAAAACCCTGAAGCATACAAGTTAATGAGCCTACTTGTGAACAAAGCTATTGATGCTTTACTTTTATTCAGAGAGGGTTATCTAAAACTAGTTGAGTGACGAATTTCCACTGTACATTTCTTGAAGTCATCTCTCGTGCACTAGCTAAAAATAATGTGTCGCGTGGACTTTACAACCATACAACCAACAGAGATCAAGTTCGCACAGACTAAGCCACCATTTGTGGATTACTCACAGTGTTTCGTATGGGGATTGAACCCATAACACTCAGCACAGTGTTGTTTGTTTGTTTGTTTATCGTATGTGTGTGTGTGTGTGTGGCCAACTCTGGTGTCAGAGTTTGCAGACCGCCCGAAGGCTTCCGACATGGCCTAACGATTCTTATCCTGAGACAAGAACCGGGACTAACAACTTTCCGTGCCCTCCGAAGCTCGGTAACGGTCAAATGTAAATGCCACATCCATCCGAGTGGCGACCTATGCAAGCGTTGCTTAAATTTGTCAATCTGTTGTCAACGATAAAACAAGCACAGTGTGAAGCGGTGTTAGACGACCATACAAAGTATTGTCTCGTGTAGGAATGAACCTACGACACTCGGCACAGTATGAAGTGGTGAGATGGTCGCTTTAACCACTACGCCAATCGTGCACTATTTGTGTAACGGGCGAAGATGATACATAGGTAGTAGGTACGATGACATATAGCGGATTGATTTAAGCTACGCATGTGCCCACTTCACCTGACCATTGAATCCAACAGAGGCTTATTCGTGCTAGGTTCTGAATATCAGGAGCCTGTTTCTGCTTTACCTGTAACCAATCAATCAGCCTACCGGAGTCCACTGCTGTGCATAGGCCCTTTTTGAACATGCGCCACAGTACACGGTCTTCAGTCTTCCGCATCAAGTCCATCCCAGCTAACTTATTCAGGTCGTCGGCGTCGGTCCACCTAGCAGGGGGCCAGCCATCCTTACGCTTACTGAGTCGCGTTCTCCACTCTAGCAGGACATGCTTGCTCCATCGCCCATCAGTCCTTGTAATGTGCAGATTTGACTAGCTCACTGACACTTAAGGTTGCCTGAAATCAACTATTGTTTAATTTGACATAATTTACAACCTTATCAAAAGTCTAGTGTTCAAAACTAAAGGAGTTTGAGGTTAACTAACTCGCAATTAAAGTTTTTGGCTCTATAAGACAAGGGAGCTAAAGAGATTCTAGACATAAGCTCGGCATATGCCATTTGACGTCTCACTATAGACTCACGCCTGTATCCCCGAAGGAGTAGGTAGAGCTATAATATTACACCCACATTTCGACATGAATTGTTAAGTCCCACGTAATAGGGGACGAGCCAATTGCCGTTACCCGGCATATCATACTGAGAATTCGGAAAAACTTAATTACACTTTTGCCCGACCCGGGAATCGAACCCGTGACCTCCGATCAGCAGTCGTATACGCACGCTATCCACTGGACCACGGAGGCAGTCACGTCTCACTACATGACAGCAACATCATACTACATGACAGCAACATCATAAGAGAAACGGATGCAATCTATGAACATGTGACAAATTGTCTTAGTAGACGCTTTCAAGGAATAGCAGCGAAATTCTGTTAGTCTGAATAGTAAGATGTTGACCATCAAGATACTGACGAAAACTGACTAGTTGTGGTATTCAGACTCAATCTCAGTCGTGAGACACCACTAAATGTTCTGTTGTCCCAAAATTAATACTGTAGGTACCATATCTTTCAAGCAATAACTATACCATGCTATTATAACCATAAGTGTATAACACAACTCACCCTTCGCGGCTGTGCTTACGGATGCTAAATGTAGACCAAACCTAGGAATTGTCTTATCTCGCTGTAAAATGAAATCTTCTGGGGAACTGTGACTTACCAGTCGGTGTGGATACCATACCGTTTACTAGTTTCAGTTCACAAACGCTAAACTGTATTCTCTGATATCTTTTGAAACCTGAAAATAAGTGGCGATCTTCTCTTTAGCATTTTCATAACAGCGACACCATCTTTAAATTTGCTTTACTACCATCTTGTGCCTGTGATGATCACGGTGGTGGCAGGATCCGTAAAATTATAAATCAGCAACTAAACACGTTTCTTCCATCATCATCGCAGCGCGATATTTTAGCTCTCGAAATTTTCTTCAGCGATATTTTACTAGATGCACGACATAATTGTACTGAGCTGTCATCGTGTTGTCAAATTTGTATTTGCGGCCAGTCGCATTACAAAGTAGGTCGGTTATCCTGTTGAGGTTGCTAAAGAGATACCTCCTTGCTTACATGATGGTGTATGTATTGGATTCACAATCAATCCAGTAATTACCTCTTCAATTTGCCGAACCTTGTGAGTAGCAATTCCTAAAAATGCGGCCGTCACATTTCATATTAACGCGGCGCGCCTCTTCAATGCGTCGCTTAAGGCGATTCCAATAACGCAATTATGATGTTGGTGTTTCTTCACCATCTTGCAATATCAGCTTCAACATCGTCAGGAATGTAATTTTACGAGCAGAATCGGGCTACGTTGCTAGTAACGGCTTTGTTACAATCGCCTCGTTATTGATAAGAAAATCATGGGTACTCACACGGGATCTGTCTTTGCATGATCGAATGCCATCTCCTGTTCATCTGCCCTTCGTAACCACTTCTGATAAAGTCTTTCGACTGTGGGTTAAGGGATTTCTACTGCAATTCTTCCATTTTGTCCTTCTACTATCATTTGTTCCTTCAACATATCTCATTTGGTATGGGCGTGTGGGTTGTCGGGCTAGGAGATGTAAGTAAAATAACCGTTGTGTATAGATCACATTATAATATTACTCACAATACAATTATTACAATTTCTATCAAAAATTAGCGTCCACCGTACACGTGGCTGCGAGCGCCTGTTCAGTTGTTTCCTCGTTGACTCCGATTCAAACAATGCTCACCTCGCCAGAGCCCTGTGTTCGCTATTGGAATGTCGTTCTTCTTGGCGGCCTGTAACATTGTAGCAAACCTCATTGGTAACCACCAGCGAGGTTAGCCTATATATATATATTTTTTATATCATATATTTTTTTCTCTTTTAATAAGCGGCGATAGCCCAGTAGTGTACGTAACGGACTGCCAGGACTATGTTCTATAATGGGTATGGGCCATAACTGTGTAAAAGCGTTATATTATATATGTTTCTTTTTCCTCTTTTTAGTCTAGTTTCATCACAACAATCGTTATCTGCATTTATCATGTCAGCCTATATTTGCCGAAAATAGGCCACCCCAAGGTTCACCACACAGACCGTATAATCTTCATATCACATCAGAATGACGGCGGGTGTGTATGTGTCATATTATATTTTGTCACTTCTAGTCCCACCGTGAATATTACTGCTCTACATCCGTTCTTCTGCTTGGCGCAATGCCACCGAATCTTCAAGCCGTTTGACGTAGTCGTATTCCGATGTTTAGTGAATTTGAAGCCTTGGCAAAGTAAAAAGCGATCACCGATGAATGTGACTGAAAAATAAATACGTATATTTTTCAATAAAAAATAAAAAGTAAAATATCATAATTTATAAGAAAACATTAGAAAACCTGCATATCTGAGAGTTCTCCATAATTTCTTTGAAAAACATCAGAAGTCTGCCAATCCGCACTTGGCTAGTGGTAGTAGTCCATGTAGACTATGGGTTAACACTATTTTCATAGTGAAAACGTGAACAAGTTAAAATGAAAATGGTACTTTTCATCGATTATACATATTGGTTAAATTCAGGTTTTTCCGGTTCTTGGCCAAGTATAGTTCCATAGGATCGCTTGTCAATTAAAGCACATATTCATCCCAAACTATACACCTAAAATAAAAAATTAATTAAATAGACTCTTCTGATTATCCTCTTTGGGATAACTTCTATCACGTAATCGTGTTATAAGCCTACACAATATTGCAGATACATTTTTAAGAACTACTTGAAGACAAAGAGTACGGCAAGAATTAGGAGTAGTAACGATAAAATGAAAATAACGTGGAATATTATAAACAGCGAGACTGGGAAAGTTGAATATAAAAGTTCTTAATTTAGTTTGAACATTGATAACGACACTATTACATCAGACTTAAAAGTTGCATCATTTTTGAAAGTTTTTTTTACTGATATCCCCGTTATTACTAGATCTTTGGACTCATCAACCAATGCAGCGGAATCTCTTTTAAAAGAAAACATGACTACATTTTACAGTAACTTCTCATTCCACTATATACATTCAATTGATGTTTTAAAAGCTTTTAGAACTATAAATATAAAAAGGATTACAGACTTGTGGGGGAATCCCGTAACTATTACCATGTCCATTATTGCTTTAGCTGCTAACAGATTACCTTTAATATTTAATAAGTGTAATGACTGTGGTGTATTTCCTGATCTTATGAAAGATACCAAGGTAATACCTTTGTACAAAGCAGGTAGCACATCAGACCCCGCCAACTATATTATACCAATTTCGGTGCTGCCCACATTTAGCAAAATTTTTGAAAAAAATATTCTAGTCCAACTACATAGTTATTTTAATAAAAACGAGCTTCTACACTCTAAACAATTTTATTTTACGTTTTACGGACGCTCCCCGACCGATGCCGGCGTTGAGCTTGTAAAACATATTTTTGATGCCTGGGAGGATTCACAAGATGCTTTAGGTGTCCTCTGTGATTTGTCCAAAGCTTTTGATTGTGTGGAACATGATACATTAATCAGGAAATTACATCACTATGGCTTAAATAGTTCTGCTCTGTATCTTCTTACTTCATATTTGAGTAATAGGATTCAGAGAGTTGATGTCAACAGGACGTGTTCACATGGGTCCGTAGTCAAAATGAGCGTCCCACAGGGTTCAATCCTAGGTCCTTTTTCATTTTTAATGTACATTAACCGTTTGCCCTCTCAACATTTTTAAGTGCTTACTCAGCACCGACAAATTTCAAGTGCGCGCCGCCACTTGAACACGGGCGCGCTCAATAAATTAGTTTTTGTTCGATTGTTAATAATGTGAGAGGAGTGGTGTTTGATTTTTCTGCAACCTAATGAATGACTCATTCTAATGGTATGAAACAAATTACGTTTGAATGAAATGTTTACTTTAGGCGAGCGGCCGTAACGTAAACAATGTCGTATTTAACGACTTACTCGACACTTTTGTTTATCATAATAAAAGTTTTAGCTGAAAATTGCTTGTTTTTGTTTTTTCATATACCTGGTGATATTATCTATGTAACAAAATAAGTTATAGCAATACTTGCTCACAAAATATTTAGATGTAAGCATTTGAAAAAAATATATATTTCGCTGACTTTGCATTCCGCGTGCGGGGCGTAATTATGGATTAAAAACATCATTGTAAACAAATTATGTAATTATATATGATACTTTTATGTTTTAATTGTAAATTAACTGATTAATTATGAAGTTACATTAAAAAAATAGAAAAATATTGTGTATTACTTTAATTCTAGACAAAAAATTATCGTAAAAACGGCATTTTTTTTAATTTTATGTAAAAAAGTATAAATACATATGTATGTATATAAGGTTACATTTAGCCTAGTGGAGATACCAATAGACTGCCATGCAGAGGGTATCGGGTTCGAATCCACGGCGCGCACCACTGACTTTTCCGAGTAATGTGCGTATTGAATTGTTAATTATCGCTAACCTCGTGCCTCGGAGAGCACGTTAAGCCGTCGGTCCCGGTTGTCATGAAGATCTATGCAGTCGTTACAGGGTGTCAGTACCTTCTAAATTAACTGACACTAGTCTTAACTATGGAATATCGTTATCCCTTCGGGTTGCGGAGGTCAGACAGGCAGTCGCTCCGTGCAAAAGCTAATATTCAGCCAAATCCGGTTAGACTAGTAAGCGGACCCCAGATTGAAACTGGGATAACGCTAGGAGGATGATGATTTTTTTTTTATCATGAGTATATGAATAAAGCTTTGATAAAATATATAATACTCATATTATTTATGAGATATTAGTTATCGCAAATTTTGGCGGGAACTTCAGTTTATTTTGGCGGGAGAAAGTAAACACCTGTGCAGATTCCAATAAAAATAATTCTAATCCGATTCTTATCAGAATTGGTTTTTATACTTGGAAATCTAGTTGGAAAAAAGTTATTTAGGTTTGAATCTAATATATAACATAAAACGGTATTTAAAAAAATAAAATATGAAAATTGGCGCCAATTAAAAAAAAATCTTTGTTTTATTTTTTATGTTTAATCTTAAAATGTTTCTTTTCATTATATTTATTTCCTCTAAAAGTAAATTAAATAGCCTTTCTAACCGTGTATAATACTTATATACCTTCCATAGTAAAAAAACGATGAGAAAAAGGAATATGTCAGAAATATAAAATCGCGCTCAAAAATGGGGGGAAAATATTTCTAATTTTCACTTTATACTGCCCTTGCGTGGGCTTCAACCATATTATATGGTTTTAATTTATATCATTGGAAAGCTCATTTAATTACGCGTCTATTGACATGCAACATACCGCAATCGGTTAAGTTATCCGAGTTCCACAAACAGATAAGTGCGCAGCGGAAAAGCGTGGGAAAAATTATAGTTTACTCGCTCATCTGTTCGTCCAAAAAAGGGAAAATAGTCACTTTGCGCGGTCAAGCGGTTAATGATTTACCACACCTCGTAAATGACAAGCACGGGATAATAATGTTTGCTGATGATACCTCACTATTGTTTAAATTAAAACGCCAACAAATTGATATGGACGGTTTGAGGTTAACAACCTGCTTTAAATTCACTTAAAACTAAATGTATTCAATGTTTGATGCCTAACATCAAACAAGTGAACACCTCAGTAAAACTTAAGGACGATGTGTTGGATCTTCCGGAAAACACCCAGTTTTTAGGCATTACGTTGGATTCTTAGCTACAATGGGGACCACATATTAGTAAATTGTCGAATAGACTCAGCTCTGCAGCATGACATTGACACAGCCAAGCTTGTATATCATAGCTATTTTCATAGTGTAATGACTTAAGGTATTCTCTTGTGGGGAAATGCTGCTGACATTCAGACCATATTTGTTCTGCAGAAAAGAGCTTCCGAGCAATATATAATTTGGATTATGGGCCTTCGTTAAGGAATAAATTTAAAGAAATAAATATTTTAACAGTTGCAAGCCAGTACATATATTCCAATCTTAAATATGTATTCCAAAACAAGGCCTCATTCTCAAAAAGAGGTATATCCACAATTTAAATACTAGAAATAAGAGTAAACTGGTAGTGCCGTCCACATGGCTAGAGAAAAAAAAATAAGGCCAATGTGTGCGCTTTTACAATAAAGTACCAAGCCATATTCAAAATTTAAGTTTCAACAAATTCAAGAAGTTTATAAAACGAAAACTGTGTCAAAAGGCTACTATTCGATACTAGATTATATTGAAGATAAAAATGCTTGGGATTAACTTGTTCAGTCTCACGAGCTATTTCCTTCTTAACATTTAATTTCTTGTGAATGTGAGCTATTGTTTCTGTATTGTGCTAGTTTAGTTTAGTGATTTTATATATTTCTAAATAACCATATTAATTAACGATAACATTATGGACAATCTAGCTCATATATGAAAAATGCAATGTAGTTACTTAGTTATTTAATTGTATAAAAACTGGACCATGAAAAGAGTGGCCCTGAGTTTCTTGCCTGATTCATCTCATGACGCTCTACTTTCTGAACAGGCATATTTTTTCAATACTCAATTATGTAAATATGCATTTAAACTTACTTTTTTTAAATATTAATTACAAAAATGTCTTTTTGACTTTTTGACGCGAGATATGTTCGTGGCGAACCGAGGGAGCTTTTAAAAAAGACACGATGTTGTCTCCTTGAGTCTTTAATCTCAACTGATTTAATACAGTACAAATTTCTTAGAGCTAACTTATGGTACTACGGTTCTTATCTCTAAAGGAGAGTATATGGTTACAGTTTATTGCTTAATACTATGAATTTACTGTACCTACGTAACTCGTCCCTTCCCAAAGGGCTGCGTACGGATTGCACGCAGGGCCGACTATGCAAGGGCGAAGCGCTGTGCTGAGGCTCTGCTGCTGACTCCGACGGACGCGGCGCGTAGTCTATCTCCATGGTGACGCACGGCGGCGGTTGAAGTCCCGGGCTTCTAAATAGGCTTGATCTGAGTCGTTTGTAGGCGCAGTATAGTATGAGGGCTAGTACGGCGGCTAATGCGGCGATTGAAGTCCAGCTGGGTTGATTGGCGATACCGGTGATCGGCGTGATGTTCATCTCGCGGGCTAGAGTAGCGAGCGAGTGTAGTTTATCCAACTGTATGTTTTGCAACTCTATGTTGAGCATGGTGACGTTTTCTTGGGCTATTTCATTTCTAGGCAACGGAATGGTCTCTGGAATAGTGATAGTACTATGGTGGGTTTGTAGTACTATACTATTTATAGTTATGGTACATCTTTCAGTAGTGGTGAGTAGATAGACTCCTTTTATCCGTTGATAACTGTTCTCGTTGTTGTTACGTTTTTATGATGTCTTCCTTCGGGATGACTGCTAGCCAGGTGTTTTCATGAAGTTGTTCTATCTTGTTATTACTAGTAGTGACGACATGGGCCAACTTGCAATTGGTTGCGGGCGTATGTCGAATGGTTTGCACGATGCAATCGGCTCTCTTGTCGACGTCTTCTAATTTCAGATGATCGCAGATTTGGAGGTCATCGTTGAGGCGGCGACAGGGCTCGTGAAGGTAAGTAAACTTCTTATTACTCAGTATAAGGTAAGGTGCTTCGGTTATACGGGTAAGGTTGTTATGATTAGGAATGGAATATAAGTGTAAAAGGTCAAAGGTAATAGGGCTTATAATAGGTATGTATAATATAAATGTAAGTGACGATAAGGTACAGTATGCCTTGACCGTAATACTATTTTCTAACATGTGTATATTTTTTTCTCTTCTAGGTTCAAAAGGTAAGTTAAAGTTTTTACTTAATTTAATTAATTCTGCTAATAGGTGTAAAGGGTCTATGATACTAGGATGTAATATACCTAAAGAAGCAAAAGAGATTGCTGTTTCTAATGTGTTTACTCTATCGTAAATTTGTTGAAAACTATTTTCAATTTGAAAGTGGATATGAAGTATATCTATTCGCGAGTTAAGCGAAGTTAAGTTACTGTTAATATTATTTAAGTTAATTGCTAATAAATCTAAGTTATTCTGAACTTTATGTAAACTTTCGGTATATTCATCTATATACTGTTTCATAAGACTAATAGTATTCTTCTGATTACTTACTAACGTGAATGTATTTTTCCTTAAACTGTCTATTTCATTTTCAAAACGTAGGGCATCTTCGTTATCTAAGTTTCCACTAACTGATTTTATAATTGAACCTAAACCGTTAATTAAACCACGTCTATTTCTAACACTACATCTGGGTAAAATGTAAAAGAACTTATTTTCTATTAAACTAATCATATACTTAATCTGTTCACGATAAACGTATCGTTCTGAATACGTGGGTCTCGAGTTTTCGACTAACACTAACTTATAATACATACTAGTAGTAAATCTAAATAATTCATATATGTAACTAACATTATAAGTGCATATAAGGTTATATGTATCTATCTTATGTAAAACTTTAGCTTCTTTTAAAACTAATAAACCATCTTCGCTAGCTATCGGCTGTACTATGACGTCTGATGCTGCGTGGGTGGTGCTGAAGGCGGCGAGCCACCAGAAGACTCTGTAATGGAAGAGGGACGTCTGAGCATCCTACTATGGACTCTAATCGATTTTGAGTTTATATGCTTGCCTTTTATTTCTATAATATTATTAGGGTGTAACTGTATAACTGTATATGGTCCTAAATGCTTTGGCTCGGTCTTCTTACTTCGAGATAACTTAGCTATCTGTTTATATACTATGTCGCCTATCTTAAAAGGTGGAATTTCGCTATTTTTATTGGCTTTTAATATGGTTTTCTCCTTTTCAGACGACAACTTTAATGCGACTAATTTCTGAGCGGTTTCCATTAAGATTTTGTGTTTTTGCACATAATCTTGATAGAATTCCTGTGTATAAAATAATTCTAATGGGTTTCGACTATTCGTATGACCATATAGTAGTTCAAAGGGCGTATAACATGTAGCTGAATGAATCGAGTTATTATAAACTATAATTGCATTGCGCATTAATATCTTACTATCGCTCTTATCGGTGAGTTTCTGTAATCTAATTAATTCGCCAATGGCAGAATGAAATCGTTCTATTGGGGAGTTTGAATTATGGTTGCACGGGGTTGTAAAGTAAATATTATGCATAGAGCATATTTCCTTTATAATTTCGTTATCAAACTTATGGTCAGAATCGGTTGTAATCTTGTTAGGGACTCCTATTACTGAGAGTATCTGTAATAAAGCTTCCGCTACGTGAATACTCGTAGTTGCTTGTAAAGGGACGGCTTGTGCGTATTTAGTGAAGTTATCTATAATCGTAAGGAATGTTTGGCTATCTGAAGTATAAAGGTCCATGTACATATGTTCCATGGGCTTTGTAGGTGTTTCAGTCAATGCCAGAGGAGGTCGTAAGGGGTTTCTTTCGTATTTCGCTTTAAGACAAGTTTCGCACTCGTTTATATATTTTTGAATACAAAGTAAAAGGTTTTTCCAATGGTAGCTTTGCCGTATTCTGTTATATGTTTCTTGGACACCACGATGGATAGTTTTTCCTTCATGATATCGTTTTATTATTTCTAATTGCTCGGATTTTTCATGTACCAATGTTATTCTAGTTAGGCAACGGATCAGTTTGGGACCGCGTTGATCGAAAACGTTATCGTCTACTTCGCAAAATAAGGGAAACAATTCTTCGTCATGGAAATATATATGAAACTTTCTATCGGCTATTGTATGTTCTCGTAAAAATCTAATTATTTCCTCTTTCGTATTATTAATGGGTATGTAAACGTATTTAATTGTATAATTATTTTTAGATTTATCCTCTACTCTGTACTCTGTTCCGGGTGACTTTCTAACATGAAACTGCTTTAGCTGTTTATCTATTGCGTCGGGACTATTCGGTATCTTACTAGTATTATTCTCTATAGGCTCGGTAGCGGGTGTAGTGGGCATATCTAAAAGCGTTCTTATGTCTATCGCGTTAGGGTCTAAATTTTCGCTTTCTGGCGGTTGTTCCGAAGACCGTGGGAATGCTGAGCTAATCGTGGGAATATTACTGGGTGAAGGTTGCAATGAGTCAATTTCGTTTATTAAATCTACTTGGGGATCAGCAGAGGTGCTTGGTTCTACTAAATCTATCGAGTTTATTACTGCGCGAGATAGTGCGTAAATTTTTCGTTTAATCCTTATATTTTGATAGATAAAATCTATTGAAGTTGTTTTAGTATAAAGGTTTTTCTCACTGTAATCTATTCTACAACCTAAACTGTCTAAAATATCATCTATTCCTATAAGACCGTGAAACTGTTCGCTGAAATCTACAATCAAAAACTTATGAAATGCTACATGCTCCGAATATCTCTGGTAACGGGATGTACGCGACGTTCTCATGATATGATTCTCCGTGCGGTGTCGAGATATCAACTTCCAACGAAATAGCGACTTGAGCTTTGTTAGTTAACTTATTTCTTATGAGACAGATCGCTATTGAATCATCTGTTGTTATACTATACGCGGTTAATATACTTTCTACACTTCTTATATAAAAGTTCAATGATTTGTTACTGCCATCGTATGACGGAATAAGTATATTTAATAGTTCGTTATTTGGTTTTGAAGTATTTACTACTGAGGCTGCTGCGGCTAGGTCAGCGAGCGCGTTGGCGTTCTGAGCCATTGTATAAATTTATAATAAATGTATATAACTAAAGCTAAGGTAAGTATGTGTAAGTATCTGGTGTCGATTTTAGATCACACAGATATACACTATATACTTAAATGTATTACCTGTAAAGGCAATTATACACGCACACACAATATAAAATACACAAAGTAATTATAATGGTGGGAAATGGCAAAAGATGGGATACTGAGTAGTATGAGAGTTTGATCTTACCTCCAGTAGAGCTCCATCTGCCTGGTGAGTTGAGCGGTGACTGGTGACTGTGCTTCTTGCTGCCCCGGGTTCGCGACGGGTTCTTGTTGGGATAGCGGCGCGGACGCAAAAAGTTTGATTCGCGCCGTGTCTTCGCAAAGAGTTTGATTCGCTAGGACGACGACTGCCACTACCCTACCGACTGCGCCAGATATGTTCGTGGCGAACCGAGGGAGCTTTTAAAAAAGACACGATGTTGTCTCCTTGAGTCTTTAATCTCAACTGATTTAATACAGTACAAATTTCTTAGTGCTAACTTATGGTACTACGATTCTTATCTCTAAAGGGGAGTATATGGTGACAGTTTATTGCTTAATACTATGAATTTACTGTACGTAACTCGCGTCCAAAAAATTTTTTGACATTTTTATGGATATAAACATAATGAGTTTGAGTTTAAGTTTGCACGTATGTTGAACGCTTGGCAAAAAAAGCAATTCTACATAATAGTCGGTGGTTTATGATTATGGTCATGCTTTATAGAAATAACTTTATCTCTTATAGTGAATATGACAGGTTTACAACCGATGTTCTGTTGGACACAAAACCATCTCACTTTGCTCCCAACTTCTCTATGCTTTCGGAATTTGTAGCCTTTTCTACTGATAAGCCTATTGTCAGTAGAAACGGCTACACCTCGTAATGACTTCGTGAAAATAACACCTGAACATTTAAACATTAATGTTTACATGTTCAGGTGTTATTTTCACGAAGGGCGGATTAAAAAGGCACTTATTAATTTCACCGTCAAATTTTTATCATACATATTATGATATAATGTTCTTTCTGATTTAGAGTACACACATGTTTATACTTCCTAAGATTTTAGTACGAGATACAACGTTTGAAGAAAATATACTCTCGCGCCATCTTACCTTCCAGAGTCTTGTATCTATAGTGGACAGTTTGTAGATTCTTTCTCATAGGATTTTCTAATATACAATATTACTGTCGATGCTATGTCCGTACCCTGCGCACAAACATATATACTTCCAGAACTTACTAAAATATGAAATTTGTTGATTCTGCCATTTATTTTCATTTACGTGTTTGATTTCGCGTACAATGTAGTCTCACTAATACTTCTGTGAGGTATTCTATAGTATTAAAAATGACAATAGGTACTATACTTAAATATCACATTGCAGGAATAGGATTTTACTTTTACTTGCAGTACTTTCACCGGCACTGAGAGTTCACTATGAATATAACTTTACGACTTACAAACTAGCTAAATCACGACATTTCAAGTACCTATACTGATACAAAGTCGAACCTATTTAAAATTGTATAAACAACGGTTTTTATAACAATAAAGACACAAAGATTTTTAAAATCTTACTTTACATCTACACTATAGAACTTGTACTGCACGCGATAATAGTGGCGCGTCTAGGCGTCTAGTGTGCAAAAATTGCAACTCGATATCTACAGTTGAGCTCAGTTGCATCACAAACGTCGATGCGGCCGGTTGTCAGGCATTTATGGGTTTGCTGGCGGTAAATGGTTATGTTCGTGTTTGACGGTAACTATTTGATCTTCCACGGTGAATATAGCAGCTTTGCAGCCAAACCGTTGATGACTGCAGTACCATCGCACTTTGAAGGACGAACTCACTCTATGCCTGAAGAATTTGTACCCGTTGAACATTATTATGCGAGCACCTTTCCTTGACTCTTTAAAAAATGGACCTGAAAATAACCAATGGGTTAGAAAACAGATCAAATAAGGGATATACCATACTTACATTACACTTTATTTTTTCAAATGTAGAGATAGTAAGTAAAAATAATGTCTATCAAATATTTGCATTTTCGACCACTAGATTAAATAGCGCAAGGCGAAACGCGTTTTACCTAATGATGGCCAAACGACTACTACTTCCATTACAGTAAAGACATGTTTTGTATTTTCCCATAATCGCATACTTGAGGTTAGCACGCGAATAAGAGGCTGAAGGAGTCTGTCATTGAGATCATCGTTTAAAATTTTCGCGATTTGTATACATCATACAATACCTACTATTTAGCGGGTCTACTCACGATAATTGACTTATCTAAAGGTATATATAGGTATAAAGGTATAAAGTTTGTTTTATAAGTTTATTGTACCGATTATGAAGTTAGCCAATCGCTTCTGCTACAGGACAAACCATTGTGATCAAGGCTGTCGACGAATATATATTTACAAAATAAAACACGAAAGTCTAAAAGTTTCAATTATATGTCTAATAGCCAAATATTTTCTAAGTTATAATCATATAACCTATATCATATTTTAGCACATAAAATTGTCTAAGAATAGTAAGCACAGTATTATTTTTTATTTTATACAAATTTATTAAACGCTAATATTGTGAAACCTTAAACTTAATACATGATGATATGAAATTGACTCACATAGTTTTTGTATGTTTTGCACAAATTAACAGTTCTTATAGAATCTTCAGCTATGCAGCACACTAAACAATTTCCATACAATATCTACACTTACAGAATATTTAATATCACACATAATTAATACATACTAAATTACACCAGATTCACTCATAGACGAATGGCAAGAGAATACAATAATATGTCTATCACATCGCGCTATGATTAATTCAGCACTACATAATAAAGCACTGCATTCTAATATTAAACTCAGCTAGTCAAGGTTACGGTCAAATGAAGGCAGGTATTTACATCAAGTTGTACGACGCATAAATTTGTAATACAATTGAAAATTTAAAATGCCGACATCAGAGTTGACCACATTTTCAAACGAAACAGAAATAAATACAAGTGTACCTAATATAAGCTTGTCTCAAGATATGTTTTTGTAAAAAATTATATCCAAAACTGGAAACTTTATTGTGTCAGTTGACAACAGTTTGTATAATATTTCTTTACAATTAGTAGACAATTAATATTATATACTTGAAATCTAAGTGTAGTAGTCAAGGCAGTGTAGAAGACGGTCTAACTATAAGACAGTTCCAGTTAAAGTACAAAATAGGCATTGAAATGGCAGACCCGAATTTTCTAAAAGTGATAACCACCAGAATCATAAACATAGCTAAGTTTTTTAACATTTGAGACTTAGATTTCTTGGTGGTGATTGTGATCGTGTTTGATAGAGATCACACTGATTCCTACAGTAAATATGACCGCTCTGCAGCCGTACATGTGATGGCTGTAGTACCACCTCTCTTTCATAGAAATGATCCTTTGTCTGAAGAACTTATATCCGTTGAAGATGATGACGCGAGCACCTCTAGCCGTCTGCGTAAAAATGGCTCCTGAAAAAAAAGGCCGTCACTTTACATTGTACATAGAAAATTAAATTCTACTTACTTATTTTCTTGGAGCAGCGGAGCCCGGTGGAGATACCGACAAACTGCCATGCAGAATAGAAAAGAAGACTTTAGAAGTAACGTGTGGATTAGATCGCTCAGTGTCAATTGCCCATGCCTTGTCTACTCGTTAAGCCCTACAGCTTGCCTCAAAGATCTTTGACAGTCAGTTATACTCTCAAGTATACGGTCTCCGGCATCCAAGGCGAAGCCTTATGATCACAACGAAGTTTACGCCAGATGATGAGTATATGAAATATGCGCAGGAAAATGAAACAGAGGTAGGTTTCCTAGAGAATTGACTGACAACCTAGTAAGATCATAGGAAGCGGTTGAATGCGGGCGGGCCAAAGTTGGATTTACCACCATTTTTGGTTGTGCTTTGATAGATCAATCAAGAAAATTATTCCATGAGTTTTGATAGGTAAAATTAAATAAAAGCAAAGAATTTTATTTTAGTTCTCATTTAATATTAAGTTTAATACAAAACTGTGAGAGCTTTACTTCTTCACTGTTGTATAAAATGCCTTAATTAATACATCTACATTCTACAACTTTAATAATAATTAATACATATTTAGTTACATCGTTACAAGAAAACCAAATCTCATTGTCAATTCCTGTTTCATTAAAAAAGGCAAATGCATGATGGGTAAGAAAGAAATTTAAATGTGTGTTTGTACTCGTGGCTAGCACCGATTTCAAAAATGGTAGTTTTTGAAAAAATGGTTGTTGTGGTTGGTTTAATACTTTTAAATAGTTTTTGAAACGCACATTAGTGTCGCTATCATATTTTAAACCGTGCTACTGTTTATATTACTTATTTAGTTATTATATCAACATAGCTGCTGTACAAATTAGTATGCTGTTTGGTGTCAAGCAGGATTCTGTTTTATGGCATCTAATTGCAATTTAGGTAACAAACAGTCTGCACAATCATATTGCTATTTGCGTTTAAGTGTTGTGTTGAATACTTTATACAAAATACATCGATACCATTGCAAACAGTAAATCATCATATCAAGACAACCAACATAAATGGCATTACAAACTAAAAACATTCAAATTAATCTTCTTCAAAATGTCTCCTCTTCTTGTCTTTTTGATACAAAATGCTTGATTTTATGAAAACAGTTTGATATTGTTTAATACTTAACGTCAAGCACAAGTCTGTTTTACTGCAGCCTGGTTTTCAAGGAAGCCTTTGTAAATTGACCTTAGAATATCTTTTTCGGTGGTTTATGGTTATGATCCTCCTTTATAGACACAAACTCATTGTCTACTGTAAAGATTACCGATTTGCAGCCATACGAGTGGTGGTTACAATACCACCTCACTTTAAGGCCTTGGTCTCTGTGTTTGACAAATTTGTAGCCTCTGGACAGTATGAACCGAGATCCTCTTGCTGTATGCAAGAAAGTTGGCCCTGAAATTGAAATGAATAAGAAAGTTATATCAAGATACAGTATAATTAATAGACAAAACTACAGTAATACAGATCTAAATGGGTAAAAAGAGAAGAAAAGGAAGTTTGGGCGATATGCCTCAGTGACATGGCATTACCGCCTTTACTATCAAATATTTGCTACTAGATTTGGACCGCGTGCGGTACAAAGTAGGCAAAAGTCAACATTCAAAAAATAAGTTTACAGACTTGTTTTCTTTATTACAAAATCATTATAATATAATATCAAACCAACGGCTTACATATTCTAACTTGAAAAGTACAGAAAGATACATAAAATATAAAATTATTTACGAGTACAGTCATGTAATTTAAAATAATTGGGCAAGTGCGAGTCGGACTCGCGCACGAAGGGTTCCGTACCATCATCTATAAAAGAAAATCACGTTCGTTGTATGTATACTTAAATATTTTATAAGTTTCTACCTGTTTATTAAGATCGAGTAACAAATTGCTTAAAAATTACCTTTGTTGTATGGTAGCCCCCCTTTATTATTAACTTTTTTTAAATTTAATTATTTATTTTGAAGGGTAATATACAACTACATATTCTGTGAAAATTTAAAGCGTCTCCCTGTTACAGTTAGTAATTTTGAGCAAAAAATACGAAAAAATACACGTTTTTTGTATGGGACTCTTAATATTTTAATATTTGATTTTTTTTTTTTATTATTTGTTGTTATAGCGGCAACCGAAATACATAATTTGTGAAAATTTCAGCTTTCTAGCTATCATGGCTTATGAGATACAGCCTGGTGACAGACAGACAGACGGACAGACGGACAGACAGCGGAGGCTTAGTAATAGGGTTCCGTTTTTTACCTTTTAGGTACGGAACCCTAAAAACAATCCATACACAATAGCGGCGAGCCAGTGCAGTCTTTGCATTCGAAGATAGTGTTTACCCTTTTTTTATTTTTGTAGCAATTTCTGCAGTCTTTTCTGGCCGTCCTGTTTACTGTCTTGCCAGTGGTGCTTAGACATCGTGGTGTCAGATTTTCGATTTTCGTCAGCTTGTGTTGGTATCCACGTCTCTTTTGCGTGGGATTTGACTGTGATGGTAACTCGGGTAAATAAGATTCAATAATCATTTCTCTAAAATCATACCGCGTCATGCTCGTATCTGTCAAATTAAAATTGAAATCGTTTATTTGCGTAATATATTTAGTTGTTACAAAATATATTTTAAGATCACTGTATACTACCATTTCTGATGTGCAAATTTTACAGGAAATTGAGCACCAGAGTCCCAATTATAGAGGTAAACATCGAAAATATCCTAGAAATCAAATCTCATTTAATCAGGTTCAAAAAGTCCCATTAACAGAGGTAATTCGGTGAAAAGTGCCGTGACCTCACTATAGTTCTCAATAATAGAAGTTTCTCACTTATTCAGGTCCCGTTTAACCAGGTTTTGCTGTATTTTGATATACCAACGCAATCTCTTCCTTTCACAGGCATAATAACTCAGCATCTGATCTTGGAGGTCGACGCCACACATATTTTTATTATAATTAATTATAGCCGCAGGTTTTATTTCCCTTTTGTCTTTCCACTTGCCAATGTGAACTCCGTTACGTCATTGAGATATACTTTCCCCTTTTTTATTTTCTTGGCTATTACACTAGGTGGATTTACTTTGCTTTTTTATTCAACGAACCAGTACAATACGTATTTTTATTATCCAATAATTTGACCGTTAAATCATAACTATTGTAAAAATTATCCCTGTAAACTGCATGGCTAACATTCAATTTCTCTTCCAATCATTTTCAACAACTTTTGTGTGTGGCCTTAGCCAGCGGTTTCATCCAGAGTACTGGCAAAGACATGACATTTCAAAATAGTCCCATTTGGTTTTACAAGTACGTATAATTTTATACCGTGTACTTATGTCTCTTACCCTATATGTACTGGCGGAAAATAAGTCGACCACGCCAGAGCATCATCGATTCATCTAACGACAAATTCTTTCCCGGGTAGTAAACGGTCTTCATTATATTGTTGAAATTGTCAATAACTAGCTTACATTTACTCATTCGATCAGTGTCATTATCTACATCAACAAAATGAAGGCACCTTGGTATGAGTTGAAATCGATTTATCGACATGTAATGATGATTTTTTATAAACGGTGAACTTGCCAGTGATCTACGAGGCGATTCATTTTCGATGTGCTAGTATGTAATAATAGCCCTTCGTTAGTCCTAGTTGTCACTTCGAAATACGAGACTGTGCCTGATGGGAGCATTCGAAGATTTTTTGTATGTAGCTTTTATTGATAAATAAATCAAAATAATACCTCGGATTATTTGACGCTGGCACAAGTAATTCATTTATTCGTGTAAATGGTATATTTCTCATCGAACTAAATTCGGTAGCCCAACTTGTCGTAGAAGCTGAGCACGACGGCTGGCTAGGCAGTAGCACAGGCGCTGGAGGTGGCGGTAAAACTTCGTCTTCTTCAGATTCCAAGTCACTTTCACTGTCCCCAAAACTGTAATCATTATCATCAATATCGCTCCCTGCAAAATTATCATCGTCCGACTCCAGTAACAGTTCTTCTAATTCCGTAGTTTTTAGTCGCTTTTTTGCATTTTGTTGCACATTATGGCCACTAAAATGCAGCGCCTAGAAACTTGTTTGCACTGGCCACGCGATATCGCGTGAACGGCTATCTTGAAACGGGCCAGTACACGCGATATCACGTGATTGGCAATGAACGTGTTAGTGGGTAGTTTTTAATTAAATAATTTTTAAGATAATTTCATATTGGTTCAGTATAGGACAAATAAACAGAACACAAAATAAGCCACACATTTTATTTAACGGGTCTTAAGCGCGTTATAATATACTATAAAAAAAGAAAACTCACTACAAATTGTTTACTGAAAAGTCTTAAAGAATAATTTGGTGTCACATTTCTACAGTGAAGAAAAAAACAAAATATCAAATTTGTTTAATGTATATTTTTCGGTGGCGGATGATTGTGTTCATGTTTCGCTGAAACTATTTCATTTTCCACAGTATATAACACTGCCTTACATCCTACACAGGTTGACCACTACAGAACCATCTCACTTTAAGCCCTTTGACGACATGCTTGAAGAATTTATATCCATTAAGATCAATAACCAGAGCACCTCTAGCTGTGTGAGTAAAAATCGGTCCTGGGGAAGAAAAAAATACAGATAATGTAAATGGTACTATGTAGAATAATTACTGCTGATCTGTTCTTGTATGCTCGTTATATTTAAAGAATAAGGATCTTTTTTGTATAAACTAACGGTTCTTCTACTAGCAACGGTTTCACCAGATCTATGGTATCATGAGCTCACTTTCTTATTTCTACTGTCTTATAACAGCAAGCAAAATCACTAAAATTGTCTTCCCTGGGAAATTCCCGGATAATTGAGTAAACCATAAGATGATTTATGACTCTCTCTAAAATCATTCTCAACACAATTAACAACATTCTTCAACACAACACTTCAACAACAACTGCGGGTATAGACTTATATTAATTTTGTTTGAGAGGAGAACCAGGTAAGGAATTTCAAAATACAGTAAAAGTTGCAAAAGTTTTTATTTGTAAATTAAAAAAATACAACAAAAAATACAGTCATTTGGTAAGCTACATTATTAACAAGCAATATTTATATATATTCACATTAGCCGTAATGATGTGGTAACTCACTATTACAATACAACTAAAAATACTGATCATATAAAACCAAAGAATTTCGCATCAGTCTGCAGAAAGTACTTCTCATAAACAAGTCCCCGAAGGTGGATGGTTGTGATTGTCTTTGATAATGAGCACCTGGTCTTCAACAGTGAAGATAACGGCTTTGCAGCCAATGGTATGGTGACTGCAATACCATCTAATTTTGAACCCTCGAGTTTTGTGCTTGAAAAATTTGTTTGTTGTAGTTGTTTCAAAATTAGTACGCGAGCTCCTCTAGAAGTCTGTACAAAAGTAGGCTCTGAAAATTTGATGCTTTTAATATTTTTATTGAAGATAAGTTAGCTAATGATGTGATCTAAGATACATATTATATCATATCCTTTCATACAAACAGATGAGAAAAAGTTAAAAAGGATAAAACGTACAATTAAAGCAAGTGGAAAGTTTATAAAATGATTTATTAAACAAGACATGATTCGTTATTGTGTTATACCTATATAGTTCTACAGAATAAAAAAGTTATTTCATCCAAACGAAAACAAAAATATTTCAGACAACAATCAGTGTTATATATAATACCAAGAAGATAATATTCATTAATTAAAGTGATGAAAAAATTAAACATAAACGTTGAAAACATAGCTAAGCATTGAAATTAAACGAATATCTGTCTTTTTAAAGGTTCTATAATTATAATATAAAAAATAGGACACAAAATTAAATCATAATGGCGAAAGCATTTGTGGTTAAATATTTATACAGTATTTAATTTTATGGCCATAGTCACAATTATTCAAGCCATGTTTATACGACATTAAATGACATTTTTCGTTCATACATAAGTCGTCAACATATCACACTAGACAACAAAATACTGATAAAAATGTATACGCAGTAAAGCTGCACTAACAGACTTCTAAATAAGGTTCAACGGACCCTTTATATGTATAAGTGGCAATTAATAGTAACCAACTGTGAACCGGTATGCTTATGTGCTAGATATTATTAATGGGACCACCTGAGAAATATACATATTTACCGCTTTAAATAACAGAAGAATAAAAAAATGGCTTAGACGTCTTTGACTAGTCAAGATATATACCTACATCAAAAGAGGTGAAAAAGAAGGAAGCTTTATTGAAATCGGCTTATAAAACAACTAAATATAATCTCATCCGGCTTTTGGAAAAGTCAGTTGAAATGCCCTGGAGCATAATGATTATGATTGTTTTTGACATTGATTAACTGATCGTCGCATGTGAAAATCACAGCCCTACAGCCTTTCTTGTGATGACTGCAGTACCACCGCACTTTTAGTCCAAACTGCATGTGCTTGAAGAATTTGTTGCCATTCCAAATTAATACGCGTGCACCTCTAGAAGTCTGTACGAAAATAGGCACTGAAAGATAAGAAGCTGTATTATAATATGAAATGTTTGATGATCTTAACCGATCGCTTGATAAACGGTGAAGAATAACATCGTGAGGGAACCTGCATGTCTGAGAGTATACTTCGTAGAGTTCGCGTAAGGCATTAAAATCAATGAACCTGCTTCTGCCTTTTGGTCTGCGTGGTTCACTAAGACCTTACCCACCTTATAGTAAGAAAAGCCTGTACCCTGCAGTGGAACGGTTTATAAATAAGGCTGATGACGATAAATAGGTATCCACTTAACATACTCATTACCAGAAACTTTATTTCCACCTAGTCAAAATACCACCATCGTATTTGCGCCAGAAAAATAAGAGGTAGGTGTAGGTAACTTATCCCAAGAAAAATGGGTGAGCGCCCATACGCCCCTTGTTATAAACAAATTCATCAGTTAGGGCCAGTTAACCATAGGCTGACAGATAAATTTACTGTCACATAACATCATAAAAATATCGTAAATTTTTATCTGTCCGATAATGCCTATACGGAGGTAGTAAAACTGGATGGTGGCACTCAGTTTTTAGAAACCAAATGGTAACATTTTATATTCTTGGGTTTACGCGAATGTTACACATTGAACTCAAACTACGGTTTACGAAGAGATGTTATGGAATCTTCCCTATTGAAATTAGGATGTTTTTAATTTCAATAGCTACACGGATCATCCTTGGAATAAAACGGTGTTCTTTTGCGAGTATCCCTGGTGCATCAAATCGCTGATAATGGTTGGTTCCTTGTTGCACATGTGCGAGAATAGGAGGAGGAGAAAACCAAAGACACCAGAAGACATCAAGACACCCCGTGAGCATATTCTGCGTATATAGTAACACCAATAGTTAGTTAAACAATGGTCGGGTACTTTGATATAACTTTTAAATTCAAGACAAAGACCTCAGTCTGCCGTGATCATGGTTCCTGTTAGGAAACTGATACTAGTAATAATAAACTAGTAATAATAAAAAATGCAGTTTTTAAATCATTCGGTTTAAATCTACATCGCGATAAAATTCGTAGGCCATAGTTTGAAACCCAATTTTAACTGTACATTCCAGCAGGAGAATGATTGTGCTCATCTTTGATTACTACGATCTTATCTTCAATTGTGAAGATCACAGCCTTGCACCCCCTGTCATGATGATAGCAGTACCATCGCACTTTGCTTCCTTGCGATCTGTGTTTGCGAAATTTATAGCCGTTTAGAAGAATCACGCGAGCTCCTCTCGAAGTCTCCGCGAACATTGCTCCTAGAAAATGATATTTCTTACATAACATGACATAACTTCACGCCTTTATTCCTAAAAGGGTAGGCAGAGGAGTATTACACACCCACACTTTGTCAGTTATGATATAGATATATCTTTTTATTCGATATAATATATATCAACTAAATAACACGCATAACAGGAATGCGGGCTCGATTTACGCCGGTTTCAATATTTCATCTGTCCCTGGATTTGGCTACTAGAGATTCATATTTGACGTGAAAATTAGTAAAACTAAAAAGTGTGCAAATGAGATAAATCAGATACAAAACATGAATATTCATGAAAACTATTTATTTATTTGTAAGTTCTGTATATATTTACTTTTTCTTAACTAGTTACTTTTTCTTTATACTTATTTTAATTTTAGGACATACTTAAGTTGCTTAAAATATTTAAGTTATTATAAAATAAATAAATGATTCTACCTACGTATCGACTGATATAATTTAAAAATGTGCGCATGCGAAGACAAAACAGCTGAGAAGAATTTACTATCTTTTTAAACGAAAATCCATTCCTTTTCTTCAGAAGGCTAGTTTCAGTGGTGATGGAATTTACTACAGGCAAAATTCGGCAAAATTCTACACCTGTTTTAGAAAGGATAAACATTTTAATAAACGTATTTATTTATAAAAGCAAAAGTTTATTTTCAATAGTCAATTCTCTTTACTTTATGTATAAACCAAATGTGTCATGATTGTGTGATTATAAATGAAGGTTCGGCGGTGGAGGATGGTTGTGGCTATCCTTCACAGAAACGATCTGATCCTCTATTGTATAAAGCACTGCTTTGCAGCCGCTCTGTTGCTCGCTGCAGTACCATCTCATTTTGGAGCCTTTCTTGATGTGCTTGAAGAACTTGTAGCTGTTCAAAATGATGACGCGGGCATCTCTAGAGGTATTAGCGAAGAGTGGTTCTGGAATAAGCAGAAGTTAAACGTTATTCAAATGAAGCAACTTAACGAAAGATTGGAAGGAATGGAAAGAAAACGAAGAATTGTGTTAATGGGGTAACAACAATTACACATTATATTATGACCAATTTATGCTATTGCTGTTAAGGTATTAAATAGGTAGTAAGGTAGGATTATATGAATGCAAGGAACATTTTGGCCCTGGATTATTTGTCAGCCGGCGATCAAGCTCAGTGGCATGCCATTAGGCGGGTCCACACAGACCGAGCAGCCTCGCGAGGAAAATGCTTCGTGAGGCTGCTCGGTCTGTGTGGACGTGGCTCGGTCGAGGAAAGCGCACGGCAGCCGCGGCCGGCCGCACGCGTGCGCCCGAGCTACCGAATTAGACACGTCCACACAGAGTGCGCAGCCTCGCGAGGAATTGGCGCGCAAGGCTGCGCGCTCTGTGTGGACGTGCCCCGGCCGAGGCAAGCGCGTGTGCCGCCGCGGGCGAGCGGCCGAGTCATCGAGTTTGGTTTTTTGTTTTGCCGCGGTCTGTACGCTGTTTCGTGCCTCGCTAGAACATAATAATCCCTAGTAATAATATAAATTCGCAAGTGTATTTGTATGTTGGAAATTTTTTTTATAGACTCACGTCTGTATCCGCGTAAGGATAGGCAGAGTTGTAATATTATTACATCCACATTTCACCATGAAATGTTTAGGTCCCACGTAATAGGGGACGAGCCTAATGCCGTTAACGGGCACATCAGCAGACTCCGTGCTGCTTCTGAGAATTCGGGAAAACCCAGTTACACTTTTGCCCGACCCGGGAATCGAACCCGGGGGGACCTCCGCTCAGCAGTCGCATACCCTATCCACTGGTCACTGAATGACGGAGGATACATTCATCATAACATTCTCATCTTTGACGCTATTTATTGTACGAATAATAATCCTTCAGTCTGTGCTTCGGTTACAGTATCCTTGCCTACAGACATTCATTTCCTATAATTCATCTATATTTTTTTCCATGTCTACCTATTCCATCCTTTAGGTATAACAATAATCGACGACCGGTTGACAAAGCGGGAGTGCAAGCGACTACAACGCCGAAGGTCGCGGGTTCGATTCCCGCTCATGTCAAACATTTGTGTGCATGAACATGAATGTTTGTCTTGGTCTGGGTGTTTCTATGTATATATTTACAAAAAAGTAAGTATAAGTAAATATGTATATTATGGCCCATTATTACCATTGTCTAGTATCCAAAGTAGGTACAGCAATTGGCGTCAGTCAGGCAGCCGGCTAGTAAAAACACATGCCACAACCCTATTGCAGTATGACCATTTCCAAGTACTATATTTATAAACAAAATTTAAAAATAAGAGAGAGGAGATACCAATAATCTCACATTGATACGTAGACCGATAGATGGTAAATGTACTATTTCACTCTAATTCACAAGTCGACAATTTGATACATGCGCAATAATACATAATAGATTTTCAACTATATTTTCATGTGTTGAATTCAAAGTTTATGACAACTACAACTTTGTTTTTTCCTACGGTGCCGAGGCTGCCGCGCTCTAGGCCGCGTTCACATTTATCTGATGTCGTGACGGCGTCTGTCGTGTCGCGATAGACAATATCCCGGTCTGCGACAGAGAGGGAGAGGGGTATGGGGACGGTACAGCGCGAATTAAGAGATTGGACTCAGATTAATTATGAACAAAAATTACTTTATTTAATTATAACAGCTTAACAGTATATTTAAAATATAAAATAGTAATCACTAATGTTAGATCTACAAAGATATTTATAATAAATTAATGCTAAGATGACAATAAGATTATCTAGATAATTTGGTGGGGAGAGATGTGCTGACGAAGCTAACATTGTTGGGTTCCGTACAGTTAACTCGCGCGACACTACTCGTCAGACTAATGTGGACGCGCCACTGTCTGTCGTAAAGCGTCAGTCGCGCGTATGCAATTGTGCGCAATGGACGACGAACTAATTGACTTCCTTTTTATAATATTATTCTTATACAGTACCTATAGATGAGCTAATTGAATACGAAATAATATAATCCTATGTAAATAATTTATAGATATGATTGGATATCTACTTAATCTGGATCGGATAATTCATCAAAAACATTGCGAAAGTGTGAACTCCACGAGAGTCAAGACAGAACTGATTTAAAATTGCGTCAGATCGCGATAGACGGCGACAGACAAATGTGAACGGTAAGTAATTACGACAGAGACCGTCACGAGAGATCACGTCAGATAAATGTGAACAGCAGCTTTATTCTATGGCCTCGCTCGTTCGGGGACCGTTTCCTCGCGCGGCAAATGCCTCGCGAGGCTGCTCGCTCTGTGTGGACCCACCTATTGAAGAGTCCGAGGCATTTGATCGAGACTGTCGGCCATTTTCAATATTCGAACTATAGACAGATCTGTTGATTTTAGATTCGTGTTTGACATATTTTGTATGGAGCTTACGTCAAAAACTGTCAAAGAATCTAAAATCTACAGATCTATCTATATTTCGAATATTGAATTCCGTTGTCTACCAGCCGACCGTTTCAGCATGCAGAAACTTTGGGGCAGTACAGTATAACATACATTTTTGACTTGCTGTGTGGCTAATAATATGAGTCACCATTATTAATAGTCCTGTCCTTGTCGAGGGCTTTGGTTGATTATTATTAAAAGGATAGGAAATGGGATATTGATAAAAAATAAAGCAGGTATTTTGATTATTTATTGCATACTGGTTGCTCGACATACAATCATTATAGCTTATACGCTAATATCAGTGAGATATAATGTTTGGCCTAGTGATTTGCATTTGAATTCCAAGGCATGGCTCATACGTATTAGGCATGCGTGCTCTGCGAGCGTGCGTTTAGCATACGCCCGGCGTTCACTTTATACTACAGAGTAAACGCCGAGCGCACGCTGGGCACACGCCGGGCGTCCTCTCGAGGAACGCACACGCCAAATGCGAGGATGGCCTAAAACGGTCTACAATATAAAATAAAATAAATAATTCGTTCTCTGCCTTTCGTCTCTTTTACTATAACTTGGTATTGGTATCTTCTTAAAGAACTATTCTAATTATACATAACCATCTATTTATATAAAAAGGTACTACAAAAATAATTAACATAAAAGCTTGTCACAAAAATCCGTTATCCTTTCTTGTTTCTATAAATACTGCAGTTTTTTTCTACGAAATCCATTGAACAACGCACACACGAAAAAATCACTAGGGGTATAATAACGATAAGGGTCAATAAAATAAACAAGGTTTCATAGTTTAGCCACAGATTACTAAATAGTTACTTCGTAACAGATACATCACTCCCATACAAAATCGAAAATACCTACGCTATAATCACCTACAAAATCTTAATAATAATAGCCATCACGCAAAGAGTTGCAGATTGTGTGACTGTACGTACAAGCGCGTCATCGAACGAAGGCGCTAGGGTTGTTCTTATGATGATTTTGGTAATAAAACGAATGTTGCGAAAAACCATATTTTTATGTGCTAAATACTTACCTATATATACACGAGTCAGTTAGTAAATACATATTGTTAACATATTAAATAAAATTAACAATAAGTATGCAATACGTTATAAAAAGAAATACCTAAAATGTATAATAATCGTACGTACTAGGGGCCTATTGCCTATTTCCATTTATCGGGCACAATACCAGTTAATACAGTAAGTACGTACATAAGATTCTGACATTAAGTAGATTTTACTTAATAAAAACAACATTTATGTTAATTATTTCTAGTAATAACCTAAACTAATCAATTTACGAACATTTACATACATAAGTAGTATTTCTTTTCTTACCTTTCCTCTAAATAAAATAAACAGTGTCAATTTGTAGACTAAATTTTATATAAGTACCCACTTATATCAAATCTTATACCATAACTTACTACATAAATCATTGTTTGTCCTTCGGCAATGAAAAAACTACAAGTTTTCATTTGTCTTGTGCGTTTAACACCCGTCCACTGCACAATAACATCATGGTTTCGGCATTTCTCTAAGAAAGCGCGGGAAACGTGCCGTGCGTACACGCTGCCGGGCGTGCGGCGGCCCTCTGTCGTTTGTATCCATATGGATACACGAAATGGTAGGTATTTATCGCGCGAATTTGAGCCAGTGACGGAGGCCTGGTTTAGCGTCATTTTAAGTAAGTAAAATTGTTTCTTATTATAACGAAGTTCACCCCGAGAGCTGGCGAGCGGGCGGAAGCCAGAAAATATGATGCGAGCCACTCGAGGCGGTGGTGGCGCAAAAGAGTATTAAGTAAGAAAGCCTAGCTCGCCGCCCACATCCAGTGTAGCCTTCGCTTTTAAAAGTAACCACTTGATACGCAATTAATTGCATTTTACATTATAAATTTACATAAAAGAATTTGCATACCTACAACATTTTATTGCATTACGTAACATAGACATCAGTAGTGAAATAATTGTTTAGGAATGGTTAAGCCAGTTGAGCGTTATTATTGTTTTCTCTTTCTAATATACAATTATGATAATTATGGAAGCAATGATTAACAGCGTCGTTTTGACTAAGAAGCAATTAATATGGCACGAAATATTACAATAAACGTTGGTAAGACAAAACCAAAACTTGAAAAAATCCGTCTAAGACTATCTTCTTAAATTCTAGTCATTTTATTTGCTTTGAAGATCAAAGTTCGTGAATTATTACGCAATAAAAATACATAAATATAAATCACACATGTTTATCCAAATCTATATTAATATGTAAAGATATGTGTGTACATATTTAACATTTTTAAGGGCCACATTGGATAAGTTGCATCGTTTAGTTTGTATATAACTAAGTAATACACCATTTTTATGTAAAAGGGTTCGAATTGCTGCCGTTTATAAATCCTAGATAAAAGCGAGATCTCCGCGTAAATCTTATTCAAACCAATTGGTTGCATCGATGCTAATTATATATTAACTGAAACCAGTACCTATAGATTAGTTTTTACTGTTCCTACGTGATATATACCACGTACCTCTGTACATTTGAACCCGTAAACCGCAAGAACTTAAATCATGAGCCGACGTAGTTAGAACAGTGTATTGTGATCGAGTACAGTGCGAGAGTGAAAACGGTGGTAGTGGTCGTGCGCGCAATAAACGGGTAAGAAAGCGGGTAGACCAGTTCACTTGTTTATAACATTCATACACCCGTAATACTTCAGTACATTCGTGAACATAGCGCTTGCAACAGTGCCGAAATATCAGTTAGTTCAGTTACTCAAAACAAAGATACATGGTATATATCCCGTAGTAACAGTAAAAAGTAATGTTGACCACGAACGCTTAAATTCCTATATGATTCTACTTCCTAAAGATGTTAAGAGGTAGAGTCTCAGAGATGGAGCAGGTATAAGGGTAGACCTTATGGCTGCTCCAGCCATTGTGTGTTAAATTATTAGCTAAACAAATTGAAAGATGTATATATACATATATGTATATTGTAAAAATATACGTTTTCGGACGCTTAATATACATTCGAATTATTCTTAATTGATTTAAAACTAAAACTAAACATACATATAAACCTACAATTCAATAAAATATATAATATTAAATATGTATTAACCAGGCGGGCGACGTTGACTTTACACAAATTGAAAATTCATAGCCTGATGACGCATTTTTTGTCTATAACCCACACTACACTAGTAGTCTCCCGGCGGTGCATGATTATGTTCATGTTTTATACAAACAATCTCATCTTCTATGGTGAAGATGACGGCTTTGCAGTCGATCTGGTAGTTACTGCACCACCACCTGACTTTGAGAGCATGCAACATATGCTTGAAGAACTTGTATCCATTCAACAAAATGATCCGAGCCTCATCTCGAAGTATGCGAGAATGTGGGAACGTCCAACTCTAAAAAATAGTCTTTTGTAATGGGGTTAAATATAATGACCACCATAAAATGCTTTGATACCCTTAGTTCATTAACCAAAAATATATACTTAACACCAGAAAAATAAAGTCTAAAATTACACTAGTACTAGCTATTTTAGTCACGACTGCATTTCAAATTGTATTACGGACACCAAATGTAGTAAATGATCACCAAATAAATATGTTATCTTAGGTTCTCTTGTGACCCTTAATGCAAAAATAGAAGCCCTGCAAAGCAGGCCTCCTTCAACTTAGTTTATTAAAGTAGGTGGTGTAACCAAATCCAATTTATGTGTTGGTATTTCATACAACTGGGTCACAAACAAATGTTAGGGGTAATAAAAAATTAAGTCAAATTTTTCTTCCATATCAACATTTATTATAAAAATACCAAAAGTATTAACTTTATAGTAATAATTTCTGAGATCGATGACTTGTTTTCTGGTAAATATGTGACTTTTAATTTTTTTTGTGTCCACGAAATAGACTACAAAATCTACAGAATAGATAATTATGAACGTTATAATTAACAAAGGTATTATCAAAACCTTCGAAACTTAACTAAACTATCAATTGTTTTATACTCCACTGATTAGTTACTAACTAAAAAAATAAAATTAATCAAATCACGTGCAATAAAATAATTATTTTTGATCTACAGAAAGGACTTTCCTTCTGTTGGTAATATGATGATATGCAATAAACTGAAAAATTAAAACAAGTATAACATAAATACTGGCTCTATTGACTTGTATCCCTTTAAAATATAGATTCATCATCTTCGCAGTCTGTGTATGGATTAATAAATGACTTTTTATGCTGTTGTGGACGAATAATAAAGTCGACTTCATCTGCACTAGACAGTGAAGATGAAGACAACTTTATTATATGATCGACTAATAATTTTTACCATGCTGTGGTGATGAAATGTTATCTAAATCATCAGAATCTGAAAGGAGTCTCAATGTCTTGTAAGGACGTGGAGGGTACACTTGACAATAAAAAATCTAAAAGATACAGTAGAAGCATCAGGAGTGGGTATAAGTCTTGAAGCTAAGCTGCTGTGATTTGATGCAAAACTAATAGGAGTACTCAGTCTAGAACTGGGTTCTTTTGATGGTGAACGTAACAAATCAGTCTCAATTTCTATTTGCCCAATCTCATAGTGGCTGCATTTAGCATGAGCAGCACAGATTAAACAACTTAACCGTCTTGCATGAAGTATGTTTGGTTGCTTTTTGGCCCAGTAAATTTGGTGAATTTTAGGAGTGCCTTTAAAAGGGCGTATTGTATTAGAGGCGGCAATTTCTTCAATTTATGGCACATCAGAATCATCTATGCCAATGGCTTTAATGCCTTTACATTTACTTTTCACGCAAGATAACAAAGCATTAAAATCCGGTATATCGGACCCAGCTGCAATTGACTAGTCACAGGTACGCTTTATACAACCTCCCACACCATCGGGAGCTCCTTTACCATGGCCTGACTCACTATAATGCCATGTTATAGTCTCAACATCAAAAACTTTACTTAAATAGTTAACAATTAAATAAGACATAGTTTTATTTCGGTATTGCGTGGTTGACCCATCGCATAATATATGAAAATGTGTAATATTCGGTGACACTTCTTTAACTTTCTGTAAAATTTATTTTAAATGAGCACAAATTTAGAGTGATCATGTCTCAAATTTTCGGATAATATACACATTGAGATTGGTTTCACTATGTTGTTTGGCGGATCAGAATGAGTGTAATAGTACACACTTGTGTGTAAACTTATTTGTGGTTTCGATCAACCAAAATGAGCAGACTGAATTTCAGCTGCATATTTGCACATATAATTTTCCGAAAAATCAATGTGTAGAAGACCGTTCGCGGGTGTCAAATTTTCTTTAATGAAGCGAATTGCCTTTGTCTGATTAATAATGTTGGCACAATGTTGCATAAACATAGTAATATTAGAAAAGAAGAGGTTTACCAGCACCAGATTCTTTGTAATTACTGTTTCTTTAACCATCTTTTTGCAAGCTTTTTCATGCCCTTTAACAACTGTAGTGACCGTTTTTGTGATCCATCTACTGTAGGCGATTGAGTCATTCTTACGGAAGTTATTTACTTGGATAGTTTTCTCAGAACAAATTTGACATTTTCTTTCTAAACAGTTAACTCTTAGAACATTATCGCAGCATAAACTTTTAGCAAATTCAGTGGCAGTATTTTGCAAAATTATTTTTGAATTACGTAGTGCATGGACAATTAAATTATTGTTAGTATGTACTGAACACAGACAGTATACCTTGATAAGACTTTTGGGAATATAACCCAAAAAGGGCGATGTCGCCTAAATGTTTTGTAGGACAATTTAATTTCTTCTTTTTTCATAAATATTTTGTGCAAATTTAGCAAGGAGTCATTAAAGAGACGTATTTGCATTTTTTCTTCTTGCGAGCAATAGTTTATTTTATACTCGTTGTCAGACTGACAGCGTTTAAAAATATACTCTACTCATCTTCTAGCAAAAAATCGTGTAATTTATTTTTAATTGAATTGCCTTTGATTTATTGGCAAACGTAGCACCCTTATACTATTATTACAGTTTATTTCTGTTGCCCTTCCTAGGCGCATTTTATATTTGGCCAACTTAGATTGTTAAAGATTCTCAGATTTTAGTTTACGCTTATAACGATTAATCACTGCTCTACCTGATGCAACTCAAGAATAGGACGACACAGAGGAAGTCGGTGTGCTACAGCTTGTTAATTGCTCTTTCTGCTTAATATCGTCACGCCGTTTTCTTGCTTTATCTCGCCATATCTTTCGGATTTGGCGCTGTTGACGCAGTGTGTACTGATCAATAGTCTTGACTAATCCCTCCGCCTTCTTTTTATGATATCTTTCTCGGTCTTTTCTTCTTATTTCTTCAATCGCTGCGTCATTCAATCTTGCCCGAGCACGGCGCATACTTTGTTTTTTCTGTTAGCGGCGCCTTCTCCTTTTTTCTTCCTCTGTAATTTTTTTTCTTGGAAGCATGTTTGCTAAAACAAAAAAAGCTACATGCAATATATGCGTTCGAAACCAAAAAAACGAAACGCACATAAAAACAAACAATCTGAGAGAAAAGTCATTTTGTAGCATGGTGCACTTTAATTCAACCCGTTTAGTCTTTTCTCAAGTTCTCAAGTCTAATGTCACACCCTTACGGGCCAGTTTAAAACAACTCTTAAAAAAAAATCGACCGACGCGTATGTAAAATTGGCAATAGGTTATAAAGAGGTTTCTGAAAAAAAACAGTAGCATAATCAGTAGCGCATTGTTATTATTATCCCTTCTGTTGACCGATGTCCCCTCGGTGGACAGAGAAGCACAGAAAAGAATTCCACAGAAGGGACGGCCTTGAATAAAATCCCAAATAAAGGCTTCATATTTTAGGTTAAAAAAGCAACAATATAAAATTCTTAAAGTTCGAACTCGATAGATAGCTTTTTGTAAAAATTTTGTGTTTACTACACACGATCTTTGATGAAAATTTGGCGATATAATTTTTTTGGTTCTATAAAACACGTGCACCATTCACTTCACGTCGGCACAATGACAAGTGACAGCTAAATAGAATTGCCAGTGTAAGAATAAAAATAATCGACTAGTCTTTTGTGAAATCAATTATTTATGTCGGGTATTTTAGGACCACAGAATGGATACACATTCAATAACGAACTGTTTAATCCGTTTTTTATTATAAATAAGTTAGATCATTTTTGTTAATTTCAAAAACATAAAAGTTCAGCATGTTATTGTTACTGATTATATTATTAACAGACTGATTATGCCAGGAAGCGTTTTTTTATTTTTAACATCCATGCAAAGTTCCAATCTCCTAGTAGTAACAAATCCACAGAAAGGGACTTTATTATACTGTGTGCATAAAAAAATATTTAATGAAAATAACTTGAAAATTCTTTATTGTAAATATAGGTTAGTGCTGTTGGTTAGTGAATCCATATCCATATTAAAAATATACATATTTACTAAGTCTCATAAATTTTGATTTTTTTATGATAACATCAGTGGGACAACATAGCTTAAAAAAAAAACATGTTTTTCGCTGGTTTTGATTAGATACTAACAAAAAAAATTTGATCATAATTTTACATTAAAATGCTGGTTTAATTTTGGTGATCATTTACTACTTTTGGGTTCACAATGATTTATTTGGAGTAATTTTGCTTAAATAGGATAGCGGAATGTTAAAACTTTGGTTATAATTTTACATTAAAATGCGGGTTTCATTTTGGTGATCACTTACTATTTTTGTCTGTTATATGTTACTATATCTGGTGGTAACTTAAACATCAGCCTTTTGTAATCCTCTGCTGGACACAGGCCTTTTCTAATTAAGTCTCAATAACATTGTGTATTAATAGAATCATTTTCTCCCTGAAGGGCAGAAAACGAATATTTAGGTTTCAGCCGTAGCTTGAAGCTTAATAGTTTATAGGCCCTTTGCATTTTCCAACGGCTATAAGTCATAGATTAAAAAAAAATCAAATTACATTGAAACAATTTTGGGATTCCATAAATTCTAATATTCCCATTGAACTTATAGCTAAATAAAAACACTGTTTCTTTTGTTACAACTCAGCTGCTAGCAAACATTTAGAATAACATCTGTAAATTTTATTTAGCTAGCTACACAACATATTAAATGACTATCACGGTTCATGAGACAACCTGGCTATAGACAGACAAACGGACAGCGGAGTAATAGTGTCGTTTTACTCGTTGGATACGGAACCCTAAAAATGTACTTAGGTGCAAAAGTAGCGAAAACCCGTCATACTCATTACGAGAAGTGCCTACTTAATTAAGTATTCTACAGCTAGTTATCAAAGTATTTATGAATCTTAACGTATATTTATGAACAGACATAATAAATTAGATATTGCTATGTTGTCCTAATTGCTTAGTAAATTCTTACGTCACTATTTCTTTATCATTAATACAATAATTGAAAAAATCCTAGAAATTATGAAAGCGTATAAATATTTCGGCAACTAAGCACACGCTATAATAGAAAATGGCACTACAAAAATTGTACAAACATTAACAAATCATTATTTCAACGCGTTAAAATGCGTCGGTGCTTTTTAAGGTGTTATAGATTTAGTTTTACATCCCACGCTTTACGAAAAAATCATTATTATGTACTTATTACTATTTAAAGCTATTATTTTGTCTGTCAATAAATCACACTATATTACTTCAATAAGGAGTATATTCTTTCAAAACATTGTGGAGTATAGTCTTTCCGTGTTTCTGGCAAATAAAGTATCTTATCTTATCCAATCTAACGGTTTCCCGGCGGTGCATGGTTATGTTCGTGTTTCATGCAAACAATCTGATCTTCCACAGTAAAGATGACGGCTTTGCAGCCACTTTGGTGATGGCTGCAGTACCACCTGACCTTTAAAGCATTCGCCATATGCCTGAAGAACTTGTATCCGTTCAACATTATGACCCGAGCGCCTCTTGAAGTCTGCGTCAATGTAGGAACGTCCAATACTGAAAAAAGGGAAAGAAAAATAAAATAAAATAATAACTCTTTTGACGTCATCATCATCGTCATAACCGTCCCAGTTTATGCAAGAACTGGCTTAGAGTACGTTTTCTACTGCAACCAACCACAGTTGAGAGAATATTAGCTTTTACACAGAGCGACGACGAAAGCGAGAGATCGGGTATTGTGGCGTTACCTGGAAGAGGCCTCAGTCCAGCACTGGTCTGTTGATGTGAAGTGATGTATCACAGAGCGTCAGGCCAGTGACCTCCACACCACAAAACGATAACGATATTTCAAGACTTAGTTAAAGTGGTTACCCATTCCGTCAACAATTTAAAAGTGAAACTATCTTAAATAATAACACAGAAACTACGGTTTCCGTTGTCAACTAAAGTAGGCAAATTAAGGCTGTATTTTGGTTTTATAATTTATTATATTAACCACATCATAGCCAATTTTAATACAAACGTTTCTAAGACATAAAATCATTAGTTAACAATTATTATATCATTACTAAATTATGTTATTAAATAGATCTGAGAAAAAAATCAATAAGAAAAATAAATAGAGTCACCATTATCGTCCTAGCGTTATCCTGGTAGTATATTAATATATTTTTTTTTATTTTTTTTTATAGACTCACGCCTGTATCCCCGAAAGGGTAGGCAGAGGTGTAATATATTACACCCACATTTCGCCATGAATTTTAGGTCCCACGTAATAGGGGGCGAGCCTATTGCCGTACCGGGCACATTACCAGACTCCGTGCTGCTACTGAGAATTTCCTAACGAACCCAATACCTAACACTTTTCCCGACCCGGGAAAATAATAAAAAATAAATAATTAAAAATAATAATTAAATAAATAATTAGGTACCCTTGTTGAGTGCCTTGCCAGTTCTTGTCCACGGTAACCAAGTCTAGTGCCTCTACCGCATCTCCTATTTTGATTCGATAGCAGTTCGGCGTTCCGATTGGTCTACTACGCCTACGTGTTCATATTGTCGAAACATTCGGCACAAGCCAATCAGGGCGCAGAACGTCTATCGAATCGAGTTGTAACTAAGGATACTGAGCTGGTTGTAGGCAACGTTTCTACCTTAGTTCGCAACCGAGACAGTGCTAAGATTATGATGATGAAGTACATAGTATTGCTTTATATATTCTATAGATTTTGCACATTTGCAAAAGTTATGAAAAAGTCTAAATTACGTTTTACATTAAAACTTATAGAAACTTAGGTACTGACTGTGAACTACAGGTCCAGCAATGCATTTCTTAACCAAGTCCTGCTTTGGCACGTCACAATTCTCTTTTTATTGTTTACTTCTAAGTTTCATGTCTATTCTGTAATATTGTATGTAATGTTTTTTCTTGTACTGATTTTTTGTTCTGCTTTTAAATTCTGTGCTAGTTTCTTGCTTTCAGACAGGTCGGGGGACTTCCGTCTATAATATGTTTATACTTTACACCCAACTGTCATACCGTGTGTGCCGTCGATCTTGAGGTCCACTTTCTCGTTGAACTTGTTCACATAGTTACTACTATCTAATCTTTATACCCCAAAGTGATAACAATAAATATAGGTCAGAGCAGTATCAGGATATTTCAGAGTCTGCAATCCCCGTAACGAAGGTCTTTGATAATCGCCGGAACTTGGCTTTGAATGTTCTCCGTGACTTTAAATGTAACTTTACAGAAAATTTTATTGACAATCGGCTGTTTTCTTCAAGCGAAGAAACGTAATGAGATGTTGTTTTTAACATACTTTCTAAGCATACGACAAAATAAATATTTTTGATAGCTATTCTGTATTTATTTTCTCTTTTGGTGTCATATTCTTCTGTTCTCTATCTCTCTCTCTCCCTCTCTCACTACCTCTTACTTTCTTACTTGCAACTGTTTACATTTTGTTTTTTTTTTCGTTTATTTGAATATTTTCTCCATTGCTCTCTTTTTTTTATTTGTTGTTCTTCGCTAAGTTGATATATTCTCTTTTTGTTCTGTTTCACTTTCTCTAAGTGTGCAATTCTCTGTGCTTCGAATTTCTCAGGATTTTCTTTTTTCAATCGCTCTCTGTATCGCTTTTGTCGTTGTGCATTAGTTTGTGCACATTTACCTGTGAATGTATAATGTTTTATTGATATGTTATACAAATGCAATCAATGCATGGTTAAGCTAAGCAAAAGAGCGAGCCAAATTAGTGGATTTAGAATAAGATCCACACCAATATTCGCTTAATATGGCTAAAATAAATATTAAAAAGGTGACTACAGACAATACTCACTACATATTTACCGTACCGTTATAAACAAATTACAATACTAGTAAACGATCTATATTTTTTTCGTGTGACCGTGTGGCCAACTCTGGTGTCAGAGTTTTCAGACTTTTCAGACAGCCCGAAGGCCTCCGACAGGGCCTAACGATCCTTATCCTTAGACAAGAACCGGGACCGACAGCTTAACGTGCCCTCCGAAGCACGGCAGCGCCCAGATGTAAATGCCACACACGGTCACCAATCCAAGTGTCTTTTTTTGCCATACCTAGGGAGTGAACATTCTGAACGAGACACGAAAACGTGCATTGGCCGTCAAAATTAATCAACCTTGCTCAAATAGTTTCGAATTAGATTAGCTTATTCGTTCAGAACGTTGCAAGCTTTATAAAAAGTAATCAACTTGGTGAGCCTTATTTATTAAGAGCAGGCACTCTAATTTTATTATATCTTAAATAAATATTTTAAAACACAGGAGAGGCGCAGCAGTACTATAGCTGGCTGAAGATGATGATTGTAAAATAGTCACAGATACTAGTAAAGTAAAACATTAGCATACGATTATTTAGGTGTTTGTCTGTCCATTGATAAGACAGATACATGATTGGAAGAAATTCGCTTGATTACTTTTTCATTTGAAACTTATAGCCCTTGCAAAAGAAAATTTGAAAAAATGTTAATAAATCTTCGATGGTCTTTCTGAAGTAACCACTATCCATAAAAGAAATCTACTTATTATCGTATTAAAACACATTATTTTAACAAATGTAAGGAATGTAAATCTGTATTTATAAAAGACTTTTAGCACGTAATCTCCAGCTCTTGGTTCGTTACCAAACAAGGTTAATTTTATATTTTTGATGGTAGTGTATCTATATTATATAATAATCTTTATATAACAAAGCTTAAGGTTTTGTACTACTATAAAATATTATCAATACATAATAATATACATAGAAAATGAAGTCCCCTTTTCTTCCTGTCTACGTATATGAACGCGACTAACCCAAAACTACCCAACAGATTTTTGTACGCTTTTCACCAATAGATAGTGTGATTCATGAAAAAGGTTTAGGTGTATAATTCCACCACTTTAAATAAAAAAGAAAGTTATGAAAAGCTGGTGGTTACCGAAACGATCAAATGAGTTAATTTGATCGTTTCGGTAACCACCAGCTTTTCATAACTTTCTTTTTTATTTAAAGTCGTGGTTCAAATGGTTATCGGTATTGTAGATCCCTACTTAATATTATAAATGCGAAAGTGTGTATGTATGTATGTTCCGTTTTCACGCTAAAACGGCTAAACCGATCTTGTTGAAATTTTAAATAGGGATATATTGGACCATGGAGACAAACAAAGGTCACCATAAGTTGCAAAAATTAAACTGGGTGGGATTTTAGGGAGGGTAGAAGTTTGCACGGCGCAAATTTACCTCTTGGAAGTAAGAACGCATGCGCTGTAAGTTAGTAGTATATCTGTCAGTACAGTCACATCATACATATTGTCTTGATGTGCACGGTGAATACATTATTCGCATATAAATATGAACAAATAATTTATTTTATAATACGCTTAAACGACTGAAACGAACTTCTCTACTAATATTATAAATGCAAAAGTGTTTATAGGGATAGGTATGTATTAGACATGTATTGGAACATGGCCTTGACATTTGACTGTATGCAAGGCGATGTTAATATGATACTGACCATGGATACTGACCGAATTACTTTGTACCCTATAGCGTTTCAAAACTCTTTAGACTAATCAGGAGTGCCTTCACACAACTTGAGACTAAAAGTAAATTTGTGCTACCCCGAATTCAACGCGCGCGAGGCCGCGGGCAAAAGCTAGTACTTTTCTAAACATATGTATCCGTATCGTATCAGTCAAAATGCGTATCTATGCATCTCTACCAATTTACGGACGGGTGAAATATTTGATCGATCCATGGATTTGGCTACTAAAGACTCGTATTTGAGATACCTAAGCTGTTCCTCAATGCCAGATTCTTTACCTTTGATGTCTATGTAGTTCGTAAAACTAAAGTAGGTAGGGACTTGAACAAGATCAAACATACTTTAATTTTAACGTAGCCAAATCCATGGATATGTCCATGACATATCTAATCATAATACTTATATATAATCCATGATATGAATGCGACAGATTAGACGTACCTGATTAAAACTCAATAAAATTTCAGTCGGGACAAAGGTTATAATTTTCCACACCAATTGTTTATTTAATTTAATGGAATTGTACTACAATCAACATTGATTTGTGATTTTAGAGTTTTGTTTATATCATGCATAATGTAATAGTTCAAAGATTAGCAAGATGTTTTTAAATAAATGTTTGATGTTTACACAATGAGATGATAATAATGTTTATTATTTTTAAGAGCCTGATTTGTGTCCCACTGCTGGGCAAAGACCAAACCAGACCTTCTATGGTCCTGTCACGATCACATGCGAGCTCCTGCCAATCCATTTCAAAAGCGTCCAATTTATCCCGTCGTCTCCTCCTAGTCTTTCCCCGTTGCCTTTTCTTGCATCCGCATTGTGGTTGTGCCTGACTATTATAGCTGTATGCATAATGATTACTTAAAGGTAATATTAATAAACAATAATATAATTTTGTATTATTCTAAAACCTTTATAACTTATCCCACGAAGTCTATGGAATATTATTAATAAACATTTTGATAAAATATTAACTGGTCTTTTTAATATTGCAATAAGTCGAATATGTGCAATATATAATTAAATAATTATATATAATAAATAATTAAATTAAAAAACATGAATATCAATATTTCCCGTTATATTTAATATAAGAAAGAAAGCGCGTTTATATACAGTTATTTCGGTGAGAAAAAGAGCCCCTTAACCTTAGGTTGTTGAACGCTATTGTTAAAGTGCAAAACTTGACTACCTACTTATTAAATTTTCTTCCAAAACTCTTCCTAAATATGTTTTGTATGTTTATACTATAACATTATTTATGTTTATAGGCCCAATGTTAATGCTGAATAACAGGAACCATCAAAGTCTAGTTTACAACGGGTACGTGTATTACAAGCATATTGGGTATACACACAAAACTAGATGGCGCTGCAAACGACAATCAGCACTTGGCTGCAAAGCAGTTATATTCACAGTGGATGGTCAAATAGTTTCTGTGAAGCACAAACATAATCATTAAAATGATTAAAATTTAGAAGCAATTGAAATAAAGCGCTACGGAAATTGAGAAGCAGTGAAAAATAAACGCATCAGAAATTGAAAAGCAATTGAAATAAAACGCTTCGGAAATTGAGAAGCAATTCAACAAAATTATTGGTTTGAAAAATTCTTCTACATTTTCGTGATTTATGTACATGCTGTGATATATGTGTATACAATGAAGTTCATTATACATATTATATATTTTACTCTACTGTATTTTATTACTGACATAAAAATATGTTTTGCTTCGTATAACTTTAGTACTTCGAACAAATTTTTGTATTTCAATTTGCAAAATATGTAGAACGGTTGTTCCATAAGAAATAATTTAAATAAATATTTTGTAAAAATATGGTTTAATTCTCAGCAACACCAAATGCCACACACGGTCACCAATCCAAGTGGTGACACTTGGATTGGTGACCGTGTGTGGCATTTACATGCCTGTGCAAGCGTTGCTTAACTTTGCCGATCTGTTACGAACGACAAGCCAAGTCTCGCTATGAGCGCTACAAACGATCTATAACACATTTTCTCACTACGGCTACTTCTTATACTATACTTTACAAAAAAATATATTACGTGCATTTAGTAATACATGTCATATATGTACGTAATAAATATATCAGCAATGTTGATGTTATACTCATACAACTATATTTCTTGAAAAAATAGGTATCAATGTTAAGGAAAAACACAGTTGAACATCCTTCTAAAAATTGTGTTGCTGAGAATTAAACCATATTTTTACAAAATATTTATTTAAATTATTTCTTATGGAACAACCGTTCTACATATTTTGCAAATTGAAATACAAAAATTTGTTCGAAGTACTAAAGTTATACGAAGCAAAACATATTTTTATGTCAGTAATAAAATACAGTAGAGTAAAATATATAATATGTATAATTAACTTCATTGTATACACATATATCACAGCATGTACATAAATCACGAAAATGTAGAAGAATTTTTCAAACCAATAATTTTGTTGAATTGCTTCTCAATTTCCGAAGCGTTTTATTTCAATTGCTTTTCAATTTCTGATGCGTTTATTTTTCACTGCTTCTCAATTTCCGTAGCGCTTTATTTCAATTGCTTCTAAATTTTAATCATTTTAATGATTATGTTTGTGCTTCACAGAAACTATTTGACCATCCACTGTGAATATAACTGCTTTGCAGCCAAGTGCTGATTGTCGTTTGCAGCGCCATCTAGTTTTGTGTGTATACCCAATATGCTTGTAATACACGTACCCGTTGTAAACTAGACTTTGATGGTTCCTGTTATTCAGCATTAACATTGGGCCTATAAACATAAATAATGTTATAGTATAAACATACAAAACATATTTAGGAAGAGTTTTGGAAGAATATTTAATAAGTAGGTAGTCAAGTTTTGCACTTTAACATTAGCGTTCAACAACCTAAGGTTAAGGGGCTCTTTTTCTCACCGAAATAACTGTATATAAACGCGCTTTCTTTCTTATATTAAATATAACGGGAAATATTGATATTCATGTTTTTTAATTTAATTATTTATTATATATAATTATTTAATTATATATTGCACATATTCGACTTATTGCAATATTAAAAAGACCAGTTAATATTTTATCAAAATGTTTATTAATAATATTCCATAGACTTCGTGGGATAAGTTATAAAGGTTTTAGAATAATACAAAATTATATTATTGTTTATTAATATTACCTTTAAGTAATCATTATGCATACAGCTATAATAGTCAGGCACAACCACAATGCGGATGCAAGAAAAGGCAACGGGGAAAGACTAGGAGGAGACGACGGGATAAATTGGACGCTTTTGAAATGGATTGGCAGGAGCTCGCATGTGATCGTGACAGGACCATAGAAGGTCTGGTTTGGTCTTTGCCCAGCAGTGGGACACAAATCAGGCTCTTAAAAATAATAAACATTATTATCATCTCATTGTGTAAACATCAAACATTTATTTAAAAACATCTTGCTAATCTTTGAACTATCACATTATGCATGATATAAACAAAACTCTAAAATCACAAATCAATGTTGATTGTAGTACAATTCCATTAAATTAAATAAACAATTGGTGTGGAAAATTATAACCTTTGTCCCGACTGAAATTTTATTGAGTTTTAATTAGGTACGTCTAATCTGTCGCATTCATATCATGGATTATATATAAGTATTATGATTAGATATGTCATGGACATATCCATGGATTTGGCTACGTTAAAATTAAAGTATGTTTGATCTTGTTCAAGTCCCTACCTACTTTAGTTTTACGAACTACATAGACATGAAAGGTAAAGAATCTGGCATTGAGGAACAGCTTATCTCAAATACGAGTCTTTAGTAGCCAAATCCATGGATCGATCAAATATTTCACCCGTCCGTAAATTGGTAGAGATGCATAGATACGCATTTTGACTGATACGATACGGATACATAAATGTTTAGAAAAGTACTAGCTTTTGCCCGCGGCCTCGCGCGCGTTGAATTCGGGGTAGCACAAATTTACTTTTAGTCTCAAGTTGTGTGAAGGCACTCCTGATTAGTCTAAAGAGTTTTGAAACGCTATAGGGTACAAAGTAATTCGGTCAGTATTCATGGTCAGTATCATATTAACATCGCCTTGCATACAGTCAAATGTCAAGGCCATGTTCCAATACATGTCTAATACATACCTATCCCTATAAACACTTTTGCATTAATAATATTAGTAGAGAAGTTCGTTTCAGTCGTTTAAGCGTATTATAAAATAAATTATTTGTTCATATTTATATGCGAATAATGTATTCACCGTGCACATCAAGACAATATGTATGATGTGACTGTACTGACAGATATACTACTAACTTACAGCGCATGCGTTCTTACTTCCAAGAGGTAAATTTGCGCCGTGCAAACTTCTACCCTCCCTAAAATCCCACCCAGTTTAATTTTTGCAACTTATGGTGACCTTTGTTTGTCTCCATGGTCCAATATATCCCTATTTAAAATTTCAACAAGATCGGTTTAGCCGTTTTAGCGTGAAAACGGAACATACATACATACACACTTTCGCATTTATAATATTAAGTAGGGATCTACAATACCGATAACCATTTGAACCACGACTTTAAATAAAAAAGAAAGTTATGAAAAGCTGGTGGTTACCGAAACGATCAAATTAACTCATTTGATCGTTTCGGTAACCACCAGCTTTTCATAACTTTCTTTTTTATTTAAAGTGGTGGAATTATACACCTAAACCTTTTTCATGAATCACACTATCTATTGGTGAAAAGCGTACAAAAATCTGTTGGGTAGTTTTGGGTTAGTCGCGTTCATATACGTAGACAGGAAGAAAAGGGGACTTCATTTTCTATGTATATTATTATGTATTGATAATATTTTATAGTAGTACAAAACCTTAAGCTTTGTTATATAAAGATTATTATATAATATAGATACACTACCATCAAAAATATAAAATTAACCTTGTTTGGTAACGAACCAAGAGCTGGAGATTACGTGCTAAAAGTCTTTTATAAATACAGATTTACATTCCTTATATTTGTTAAAATAATGTGTTTTAATACGATAATAAGTAGATTTCTTTTATGGATAGTGGTTACTTCAGAAAGACCATCGAAGATTTATTAACATTTTTTCAAATTTTCTTTTGCAAGGGCTATAAGTTTCAAATGAAAAAGTAATCAAGCGAATTTCTTCCAATCATGTATCTGTCTTATCAATGGACAGACAAACACCTAAATAATCGTATGCTAATGTTTTACTTTACTAGTATCTGTGACTATTTTACAATCATCATCTTCAGCCAGCTATAGTACTGCTGCGCCTCTCCTGTGTTTTAAAATATTTATTTAAGATATAATAAAATTAGAGTGCCTGCTCTTAATAAATAAGGCTCACCAAGTTGATTACTTTTTATAAAGCTTGCAACGTTCTGAACGAATAAGCTAATCTAATTCGAAACTATTTGAGCAAGGTTGATTAATTTTGACGGCCAATGCACGTTTTCGTGTCTCGTTCAGAATGTTCACTCCCTAGGTATGGCAAAAGCTACTCATGGACTGCATTTGAGTACATGAATATCTGAAAATGTAATAACATAGTGTCATAGAATGCATAGTTTAGTGTAACTGCGCTCGCTTCTTATTAAACTACTGTAGGTGCTCCAGAAAGAAGCACTAGGCCTTCTTGTCCAAGCCTGACTACATTCTTGATTCCAGGTTCATGATTATGCTCATATTTCATAGAAAGGAATTCGTCTCCTATTGTTTAAATAGCTGCTTTGCAACCCTGGGCGTGACTGCAGAACCATCTAATTTTGTCTCCAATAGTCCTTTGCTTGAAGAACTTATAACCGTTATAGAATATAACTCGGGCTCCTCTAGAAGTCAGTGTAAAGGTAGGCCCTGAAGAAAAAAATAAAATGTTTAGTTATATGACTTAAAAAAAGGTTAGTTAAATCTTCGCTAATCGTTGAAAAGATACAGGTAATGATTTCATGAATAGTGTAATTTATAATTAAATAAAAAATACACTCGTCGATATAGCTGTAATTATCACGAATTTCATAATTATTTCAAAATTAATTATATTAATACATGTATTGCTATAAATAAATAATCAAATAAAAGGGATCCTGCCGTTTTGCTGAAAAGATTTTGACAAAATTTCATTATCCAAACAAATTTTAGAAACCTTTTTTATACCATTGCAATATCTCGAATGATTTTAGTACGCATATTTTTATTTGGTCAATTTTTTACTTGGCAAAATATTACCAAGTATAATGTCATTATGGTATTTAATCTTTTATCAAATGATTTATTACAGCAAATAATCTTCAGACGATAAACGTTTGGTGATATTAGTTTATTTATGGAAGAAGTTAGAGTAGGTTAATTATTAAAAAAATGGTTAGGTTAGGTTAGAAGGTTAGAAAAGACTTGCATTAATAGAAGAGTAGAGAAAACTTTATCCATGGTGGCTCGTTAGTCATAGTAAGCAAATTTCTAAAATTTTAAGAAAGGACTGCTCTCTGTTGAGCGAGTAGTAGAAATCACATGTGTTGAGTTTGAGCAGTTCATTGTTATGAGTGTGTACAAACCTCCATGTGCACCATTTGAAAGTTTTTTAGTTATTATGGAGGATGCTCTTTGCAAAGTTTGTAATTGCTGTAAAACTGTTGCTATTTGTGGAGACTTTAACGTTAACATATTAGAAAAATGCTCTTTGACTATCAAATTTTTAAATTTATTTAAGTCATACAATTTATGTCATAATTTTTATGAGCCATCTAGAGTAACTGCCACAAGTGGTACTTGTATTGATAATATATTTACTAATATAAAACCATTACACAAATCTTTGATTAATATGCTTCAGTCAGATCACAGTGGGCAGTTAATCCGTTGTTTAAGAAAATGCCCGAAAGTCCAGAGAAAAATAGTTAAATATATACCAATAAATGAGAATCGACTTAAAACTTTTAAAAACAATTTATCTCAAAAAATGCGTTGGTTCCCTCATCATGACCATCCGGATCAGTTATATAGCTCTTTGTTTGACTTGATTAATGACGAATTTCAGACTGTATTTACATCCAAAAAATTAAATGTAACTGACCGTCGTGTCTGATGTTTAGTGATTGGGCAACTGAAGGTATTCATAAAAGCCGTATTAGGTTGTATGAACTGTACATACATACATACATAGACTCACGCCTGGTTCCCCGAAGAGGTAGGCAGAGGCATATTAAACGCCCACTTTTCGCCAGTGTTTTGATCTCACGTAATAGGTGGCGAGCCTATTGCCACTTATCGGGATATTTTGTTTGCCAGAGCCTCGTCCGTTGATCGGCAGGTGCACCACTTGCAGGTGAGGTTGGCTTGGGACCCTAAGTTCTTGGTCTAACTATATGCACCCTTATGATACTGCATGAACTGTATGATGAAAAGACTTATAATAGTAGTCAGAACTTTATTAATTATGTAAGAAAATATTCCAAAATATTTAGGTACATGCATTTTATTTTATCTCACCAGCCTATTGCAATCCACTTCTGGACGTAAGCCTGCCTCAGGAGGCTTTACAAAACCAATTTTTATCATCCAGCCATCCTCCTCAAGACATCGGTCTATCTCGTCAATGACAACTAAAGCAGTTAAAGTACCTAGTGAAGGCAATCTAACAAGTCTAACACATCATTATAAAATAAAATACGCTTGTATTAAAAATAATTATTGTGTTTTTCGAGGCTTAAATCGACATAGGACATAAAATTCAAATTTTTAAACCTAAATACATCACAATGTTATTTCTTACTATCGAGCACACTTGCACATGTGAAATAATACTGATTGCTACGTATAAACGCCATGGTGAATACGATTAATTTTACTTAACAATAGTTAATAGGAAGAAGAGCTAAGAAGCATACAAAAATCTATCAAGTAAATCGAAATAATCATTCTTAAACGAAATATCATCTCTATTCCTACAGTATGTACGTCGGTTCATGGTTATGCTTTAACTTCGCAGATACTATTTCTTCTTCGACGGTGTATACGACTGCTTTGCATCCAGAGTGCTGGCTGTGACAAAACCACCTTACTTTACCACCGCATTTCTTCTGTTTACGGAATTTGTAGCCATCCACGACTATTATAGGCGCTCCTCTTGATGAAGTCGTTATTTTGAAATCTGGGTATAACAAGACTTTATTTAACCAACTGTTAAGTAGACAAACTACAAAGCTTCATATTGTTATAATAGCCTATCACAGTTCCAACTGCTTCAGCCGACTTCAGAATAGGAAAGCTATTATTTCTGACTTATCCGTAGTTTCACCACCGTTTTTAAACTGGCTCTACAACTATATTATAGTAGATAGCCGTCTATTATGGCTCCTCGAATTGTCCGTACATATCATTGTTAGCCTAAAGATGCCTACGCATCGGTGCAGAAAGGAAAGGAAGAGAATACAACCAATAGACATTCGACAAAAGCCGCAGCGCAGTCATTGCTGGCTAAGCAGACTTACTTGCTGGAACCAAACTTACCAGTACTAGCTGAAATCGACATGGCTTGATATGGAAGACACTTTGCCGAGTATTTGAATAGGTGCTTGTTGAGTGGACAGTGGCCGGTTATTATGCCTGTCAGATGCTTAAGTGTTTTTCTATTTGAATGCAGCAGCTTGTGCGAGAGTCGCTTGTTCAAGCAGGGGATAGCATATTTTGTTTGTTTGCATTATTTTATATCTGCCCACTGTTTTTCGTGTTCTGTATACATATATGATTCTCTCAAGTTTTTAACATGTATCTTATACAAAATTTACCTCTTCTTTAACAAGGTTTTCCTACCAAATAAAATTAAAAATATATATGAAATCTTAAATTTGCTTCCTGAACAGTAGGCTTAAAAAGTAAAACAACTACAAGAATTTATAATAATATTTATGTAATTATTTGGAGCTGTCAGTACACTTATATGTTATTTACGTGCAGTGACCTTGTCCTCAATAAATATGATTAAATTTTTTCTTAAAATATTTTAAAACAAACAGCTTATAAATAAAATCGATGGCGATACCTTGGGTATCGATAAAAGAACTTAAGACGGTAGTAAGAATAGAAAAAATATATAAATAAAAGGGGCCTAAACAAACTGAAATGTGGGAAACCCTAAATATACGTTGTAAAAGTTCATTATTACAGGTATAAATTCTCATGTTTTCGTTCGTCGAATGATGAATCGATTCAACCGCCTTGCAACCGTAGTCGTGAAAGGACTGAGACCCTGGTATTTATATCATAATTCCTTAATTTATTCAACGCGTCTAATTAATCACGTTTGATTAATTAGACCCCTTGAATAAACTTGTATAATGCTACAAACTGCTGCGTTGCGACACATCTGCGTCAAATATCGCGAAAGCTCCATTGATTGCGCTTGTAATGTTGTTCAAATCTACTTTGACACATCAGCCGAAATTAAGGTTGAGCGTTTCGCGACCATTAGTTATCCGCCGCCGTCTCATGATGCTAGGGGCTCGGTTCGTTTAATGTTTCATGCCGATTAAATACTTCGACTATTATTTATCGCCCGTTTTTTCTCGTGGTTCTAGCTATTGGTTTGGGAACGAGGCAGTAAATGTAAAATAGATTCATTAAGTAATTAATAAAAAAATATGAGGTTCATAAGCGTCACCTTATTTTGACTTTGACTATTCAATCGCTGAAGTTGCTGCGTGGAACTTTCAGTAGATGTGGCGCTACACTTAGGTCCCTAAATTTAATTAACGATAAATAATATTACAAAGACAGACTCTTATTATTTAAATATATTTTTTATATATTTGAGATAATTTTCACACTAGCATAATTTATAACATAATCTGTCTGTATATATAAATTCCTTGCGTTACTGACTGACTGACAGACAAGCTACAGCCGAAACTACTCGGCGCAAGAAGCTGAAATTTAGCGTGTATGTTCCTTGGGGACCGTAGAGGTGCACTAAGACGGGATTTCCCGAAATTCCCACGGGATCGGGCAAAACGGGCAATTCGAAAATATGTGCGTGCGAAGCCGCTGGCGTCGACTAGTTGTTTTAAAAGTGTAAATAATAGTTTGATATATATAAACAATTATAGTATAAAAATAAAATTGATTTTATTAGGTTTACACGAAAGCTAGGGCCACATTGAAATCAAACTACGGTTTACAGATTCTATCGAGATATATTGGTTTTAGAGACTAAGATAACTTGTTAATTCAAGACAAAGACAAATATCACATCAATCTTTCGTGACCACGGTTCCTGTAAAGGAATCGAAACGTCGGTTAGTAATAAATAAAACTGTGCAAATGTAGTTTCTAGATAATTCGGTTTAAATGTAATATCTGTCAAACTATATATATCACAATAGAATCTGTAAAGCGTAGATTGATTTCAATCTTATTTTGAATTTGGTAGAACGTTCGTAGCTAATAATTAATATCTTTTGTCTAGTTTGACGTACTAGTAAAATTATAAAAAAGTGTTATTCATATTTTGTAAACTACGCAATCGTAAAAACAGTAAATACTAACTAACAATATATAACTCTAAATCTCAAGAAATCTGCATAAAATTCTTTTATAAAACATTTATCAATAATATTTTAGAATCACTTATTTTTTATCACCAAAACTCTTAGGTGCTTCGATATAAAAATTTCAGTCAGAAATACAAAAACCTATAGATACTTATTTATTTTACTAGATAACTAACCGATAAAATAAGACTCCAAGTAACCACGTGCTCATTCTTCAGATAACAGGTCAAGTAAAATAAGCCAGATGTCTCCCTGTAAAAAAATGTGACACCACTTTTTTATACATGTGTGAGTGTGACAAGGGTCGGCATACCGTACCGTGTTGATATGTGTATTAATTATTAGTGTGTGTTATTATTTTTAAATAGTCCGGAATCAATTATCACATAATAATTGCTAGTGTTTGAGTGCGTATAATAAACATTATTTTTTAACGACATTAGTAAAAATGAGAATAATTCCGAACAATTTGACAGTAGTATACGCTAACTTCTCTATACGAGCGCGGGTCCTAAGCTTTTATCTATCCTTTCCTACAACATGTGAAGTCTTTGTAGATAGTGAAGGAATGTGAATTGCGGGAGGCTATCTTTATAATAATTGAATTGTTTGCATATCAACCCTTTTAATATTCCTCTACCTAGTATAATAATACAAACAAGGATGATTATGTTCGTTCTTTGATTTCAGCATTCGATTGTCAATAGTGGTGATGGTCGCACGGCAACGAAAAGAGCAATGTCTTAAACATCGCCATGTTTTCTTCATATTCTTCGTGTATTTCAAGTGATACGTATACCCTCGGTAGCTCAGCATCATGTTGCCTCTTTTAGACTCCATGTATCAGGATAAACATTATATTATATTCATATATAAGGTGATCTGAAAAAGGAGAGTACGTTATTTTTGTGATTGAATAAAGGTTGCAATAGTGAGTTTTTCCTACGAGATCGTATCAGAAATGAGAAGAACCGCAGGAGAGCCTAAGTCACCGACATAGCGCTCGTAACGCCAAGATAAAATGGCAAGTGGCAGGAAATATAGCTAGGAGAAGTGATTGTTGATGAAATGAAAAAAATTCAGGGTGGCGCCAGACTTAAAGCAAATCAAATATTTTTATAAATATTATAAATGTAAAGGGTTGAAATAGAAAGGTCTTACAACAACCAAAGCGATGTCTGTAGACGTCTCATTGGTTGAAAAGGACGCTCGAATCGCGGTCTAGCACACTTTCTACGGACGCGCGGATTCGCTAAGGAAGAACCCATAAGTCTAGGTACATAGGTAGAAAATAAATGAACAACATGCTTTAAAGTCAACGTATTTAATTGCCAAGCAAATTTTGGCAATTAAAAATAACGTGCATTTCTGTCTGGTATTATGTAAATAGAAAAATTTAAATTGTTGTAAAAAACACATCACTTAACGAGATTTAAGTATACAATGATGTGATGATGAGTATTATAAAATGCCTTATATCTAAGTAATTAAAAAGTAATTCAGTGAGATTTTAAATCGACCACAGGTATAAGTCACTTATGAACTAAGTCCACAAAACGTTTAGCAATAAGTCTGTGAATAAACTTAACATCAAATTCGTTAATATTATTCTAGAAACAAGTTTGAGTTGTTAACCCTTTCACTGGCAGAAGCATTTTTTTATGTCAGAAAAATAAAATTTCGTTTTATGGAATCATTGTGGGTAGTTTAATAATTAATGTTCAAGAAAAAAAATTATACATGTATACAATAAGAAAAAAACATGGTGGCAATATCCTTGCCAGCACCAGTAAGGGACCAAGAAAATCAATGAACGACGAATCGTTCATTGATTTTCTTGGTGAAATAATTTGAAACATGGATGTATAAATAGTACCACTTTACTCCGTTCACATTCTATTTTAGACCTCTTATTATTTACTTTAGTGTTGTAGTAGCGACACCTCTTATAAGTCTCTATTTCTATAGGCCAGTGTTCATCTAATCTTCCAAATCTGATTTCTTCTGGTACACCATAAATTCGTTTTGTCTTTCATGAGTCTCTTCCACTTGTTTCTTTTTTTATAGTTAGGTACATATTTTGGCGTTGATTGGAATGATCTTTTTCTAAAGATTTTATTATCCACCAGCTCCCTTGAAAAAGCAATTCTGAATTGTTTTTGGCTCATAACACTGTGCTCTTGGGTGTATGTTTGATGTTACATAGGAGAAATTGGTTATTGCAACATCTATAAAAAAAAATATTCGGGTCCACCATTTGCGACTTCTTCTACCCACGGAATATGATGTTCTTTTTTGGTCGAAACGATGGACACTACCCATACGTTTTGTATATTCTGGTATTAGTAATGGGCTTTTGATAGTATTTTTTGAACAGCGTAAAGGTAGACAATCGAAGCTTTCCAAGTTAGGACTTTGTTGCCAAGATTGCTTTTTCCGTTCAACCTCATCTGCATCCGATTCATCATCTGATGAAGAAGAAAAGTCTGAAAAGTTTGGGATTTCTCCGGCTTCAGACACAGATGACTGAAACCTTGCAGTTTCCAATGGAGAAAAATTTGAACATCTGCTCTAGATGTAGACGGTTGAGGTGAATTTGCTAGGCCGGGACTTTCTTGTACTTTTTCCCATGCTGAGCTAATCAGAGCATCTTCACCTAATAACACAGAAAGCAAGTCTGAATCTTCAACGCACTCGGTATCTGTCACTTCTTCATCATCTTCAGATAAAGAGCCATCTGGTATACCTACCGAATAGATTTTCAAGCTCTTCTTCTATTTGCTTGTCCACCAATACTTGTCTTCGCTTACTCATTGTCAAAGAAAATATGAAAAGTAAATATTACTTATATATTTCTATACAAATCTAAAACAAACTGGACAAGAGCAATGGTAATGGTAACTGGTAATGGCATATATGTTGCCACCATGTTCGGAGCCAATTTTGAGAACAATTAGTAGTTATTGTTAGAAAAAGTATAGTATAGCATAATTAGAATACCATTTACTTTACAATAAATATAAAATCGTAACCTGGCTACGTCGCAATATGAAGATATTCTTGGATTTTTATACAGATCGTAAACTGATGATATTTTTAAAAATACCTCCGAGCAAAAATGTGATAATTGTCAAATGTGTCAATGTTTTATTTTTTTTTAATAATCTGTGATGCGTTCGTTATCACACAGAATTGGTATTTTTTATGTAGTAGTATTGTCGTACAAGAAAAAAAATAAAAAAGTTGGTGGCATAAATATTGCCACCACCAGTAAAAGGGTTAAATCTATAATAGTATGTATAAACGGCTAAAGTTTTTACCCGATTGATTGCCGACGATGCATCCTAGATAGAGACAAATAAGTATATTAGTCTTTCTGATATAAGGTTCTGCTAAAAGTGATTGGTTCTGCTAGAACCTTTGAATGGCTGGAAACTCTTTTGGCTGAATGAATTGTATGAATGGATTATAACTATTTGAGAATTAAATGAGTGGTTCATTTTCTAATTACTTAACCTATAGCAGGATTTATATAATAAAATGTGCACATTTAGATAATAAAGTGTATCTAGAATTTTTTTGTAAATATTGTGATAATATAAAGGAGTTACTTTGAAATATTACTATTATAATAACTAGTAAAAAATATTTAATCACGTAAAGAATTAATTCAAATTTGAATTCTACCTACAAACTGTGATCACACTTGTGTCAAAAGTGATAGATTTTAGATTTTTCAATTGATAAAAGGCCCATGACTTAGGAAAGACTGACAGAGTTGAAACATTTATCACATTTTTGTCCTAATATCTTTACAATATGTAAAATACTAACTTATTGGTCATGATATAATCTGAAAATATTGGAATATTTCTTCACCAATATTACAGCAAAAAATTAAAAACCTAAAATAATTTGAACACTAATTCTGATCGCTAGTCTAATGGCACCAGAACACAACATTCTATAACAAAAGGTAACTCCACAGATTGTTGCTTAAAGTTATTGAATGCTGTCGTGTTTATAAATGTTGCAAAACAAAATGCGGTTTTGCTGGTCCATTTAGCCCTTATTTTTCAGCTATACCATAAACGTCTACCACAAGCCTGTCCATTTACATCACAACATCAGACCAAGTAAAAAAGCAAGAGCAATAAAAACTCGCGTGTACTCCTCTGCTTGTTCTGAGCTAACAATAAACCAAACAAACATATTATGAGCTTCAATATAAATAATTCCAGTATTCGCTCTTAGTAGGCGGATGGTTGTGCACAAAGTTTCCGTATACAACTTGGTCGCCTACCATATTGATTCTAGCGTTGCAGCCCTTCTTCCCTTGATGAGTGGAACATCTCCATCTAGTCTTTGTTTCAGGTTCAACATCTCGCTTACCACCAACTTCGTAATATGAGTAGCCGGCTTTGAGGAGCAATCTGTTTCTTTTCTTTGATAGGATGAATCTGATGTCTGAAAAAACGTGGATTCTGTATTATTGTAGGATTTTGGATATGATTTTAGACTTACAACATAGTTAATTTGTAGTGCATTGTCCTTATCTTGACTAAAGAAGACGAAGCTAGATATAATTTCATGATAAAAAATTAAATTAGTTTTCTTACATTTTATTATGGTATGTGTAATACACGCTACTATATTTGACGGAAAAAGATGAAGAGAAAATATGCAAACATAAAATATTAAACAATCATAAATTTTCTTGAAGATGAAGAACGATTATAAATTTAAGCCACTTCTTTTTTATTTAATTATCGGAATTTCTAAATGGACTAGTATCGAACTATAAAAATAAAATAAAAACCATTTTTATGTTAAACGGTTTTATTACCATAAAGTAATATAATGTAATAAGGTTATGTACTAAAAGCTAAAAAATAGTTCGGCAAGTCTTAGCTACCAGATCACACCAATCTTCTCATCAATCTGTGGTATTAACCAGACAAATATAAAATCGTTAAAATGCAGGTTCCTCACGATGTTTTGCTTCACCGCATCGTTTAGCAAGCGGTAATTAACAATTTAATACGCACATAACTTCGAAAAGACTGGTGCGCGCCATGGATTCGAACCCGAGACCTTCTGCGTTGCAGTCCGTCGTTCTCTCCACTAAGCTATCGCCGCTGAAGAATCTAGTAATATCACAGTAAGTATATATTTATATATCTTCTCTTCATCAGCCTTTGACAGCCCACTGCTGGACTAGGCCTCTCCTTTGAAAGAAGGAATTGGCCTACTATACCACGCTGGCCAAACGGGTTGGTATTGGGTTTGTACCAAGTTTTCCTTCTCTTACAGTGCTGTTCTCTGCATAATATGCTCCCTCTGTCGGCTCTTACGACACCCATGGGATGATATGGGGTGGTGACAATCCGTATTCTTAATCCGTCACCACACGGATTAATTATTATATATATATATATATATATATATATATATATATATATATATATATATATATATATATACGTAAACTGCCCTCATATCTGAAAACACTTCTAATGTTACCATCTCAATATCATGACTGTTTTTGCAAATTATATTTAAGATCATAAAGTTTACACTTATGAACGTCTGAAGAAATTTCACATCAAGATTTGAATATATGATGCAACGAACCTTAAAAGCACATGCCATTTTTTATTTCGCCAAATTATTACACGTGATTTAGAATTTGTAGTAACATGACACGTCGATAGCCGAGAGCTGAGAGCAGTCTTCAAATTATAATATTACCAATACTAGTTTTAAATTTAATATAAAGACTTTATCTAACAGAACTTTTCCATTTATGAATAGATTGTAGAGCATTAAATTCACGCTTCTTTGCTTCATCGCCATCTTTAATATTGGAAAAAATCTTTTCTTTGAATATTTCAGTGGTCTTTTCGCCTATTAATGCATGCAGATTCAGACATCTGCATACAACGTTGTGAGAATTTTTATTTAGAGGATTTTTTTTTTTGTTTTTACTACTTTATACATTTTGGAAGTGATATGAAATTAAAAGTCTATTTCAGGTTGGAATTCTTTAATGTGAGAAATAAACAGCTGCTTGCTTTATTAAAAGAAATAGAATTGAGTATATTTTCGATAAAAGAACTGAAATGCGTGGATTTAAGTTTTGCACATTATGGTATGTGTGAAAATCACTTAGGAAAATCACTAAGGTCTGGTGATGATGCCAGAAGCTACATTAATTAGCATTCTTTAGTAACGATAGAAACAATAGATAGGATATCGACGATAGACAAATAAATGATTGACTTTACAATTAAAGCATATTTTCAAATCTCATTTTTAACTATACAATATAATTTACTTTGATAGTAATAGTAGCAACGAATTGTATCACATTACTGGAGTAAGAAATATGTAATAAATGCTTAGAAGCTTCGTATATTGCAAAAAAATACTAATAATTCTAATATTAAATTATATTTACCGCACAAGCTGCCTTGTAGGCTAAATAAAATTCTCATGTTGTCTGAATATTGTTCGGTACATACATTCTGATACCGAAGGTTTGTTTGTTTCTTCACTTTTCATTAATACAATTTTTACATTTCTGTAAGTTTTACATCTGAATCAATATACTCGTTGTTCTTATCAATACTTTTGCGAAAAGATTATATGTGTGCTTTATCAGCTTGTACGTCATCTGAATGTATTTTATTTGCAGGAATACTTCTTCCACGGCGGTCAGCATCAATGTAAATGCCATTTGAAACCATTTTTGTCACGGCATCAGTGATCACATCAACACTTATACACATGGTCACTATAAAAAGCTTTTGACAGACTTGAATTTTATTTCCACATTTTTCGAAAGAACAACAATGAATTATAGATTCAGATGATATCAAATAATACAGCATTATATACCTACACTGATTTTATTTCATACAAATACTAAAATAAGAAAATACTTGTATACTTTCCTCGCTATTTTCGTTCACGTAATAGTCACTGTGGTCTCACGGTCTGAAAATTGATTCTAAATCCCAAGTTAAACAACAATAACTCAATGACTTGTGGATGACGAGCTAGAGAGGATCTCACTGTTTTCGCACCTGATTTCGCCACCAAGCGAAGTTGCGAATACCACGGCTTAGTAGGTCGGCCACGGACGGCACTTATAGGAGCCTCAAACGACCTTTCAAGTTTGACAGGCCACAAAATTCGCATTGTAGAGAGTGAAGACGACATTCTGCACAAGACTTGTTGCAACGTCAATAAAAAAGCGTCAAACATATCTATCATCACATCATACTCGTCTATTTAAGACATTGATGACATCTTATCAGGTCATTGACTTGTAGATTATGCAGGTCGTATTTTTACAATATTATTATTAATTTGTAACATTCTTATGGTTCTTAACAAAAACCTGATCTAAGCCTCTCTTTTCCTTATTAAGAGGGTCGATGACAACTATAGTCTACAATTTTGTGGCGATTTCCACCTTGAACATACAATGGTTCCGAGTCCACGTCAAAATTGTATTGTCGTTAGAACGAAAGGTGAACGTCAAAGTTCAGGTCAAAAACGTAATCTAAATAAACACAAAATGTATAATAATAAAAAATCGCAAAGAGAGAGAAAGATTGAAATTCTAAAAATAATGATAAGGGCAATAATAAAAATATTTTGCATATTGCATATTTTTATTTAGTTCTTATGTTAGTCCATGAAACGTTATTGATACTCGTACAAAAAAAGGTTTACTGATTTTCATAAATGTAGGCACAACAAGATGTTTTATAATTTTCGCCGATTTGGTTTTAGCGGTGTACCGCCACAATATTATACGTCTTAACTTTTCCATGTTTTTTACGTAAATTAAAGACTAAGAAACTTGTAGAAGACTATACGGATTAAACTTAAGCATAATTATAACATGCAAACTAATTGTTTGATAATATAAAGGTATTTTTGACGAAAAGTGACAATGGAAGAAAAACTTTACAAAGTCAACACTTTTAAGTCAACACTTTTAAGTCAACACTTTTTTTACACATGGAATTTTCCAAAAAGCCTAAATCATAACCAATTAAAACTATTCCAGCGACTAATTGACGTTCAGTACAAGAATACAAGTGGTATACTTATGATTTAAAAGAAATCCATCTATCTATCTATCTACCTTGTATAGGAACTTGAACGCTAAACCCGAGCACTACTCAGATTTCACTCATGTACTTACACCCGACCTATCATAGTAAGACTTATTTTACTGGTTACTTATTTTAAATCGAAGAGAAGATTTTAAAAAGGGTGGGCCTGAATTTCTTTATTGGGGGAGAATGATTATGCTCGCTGTCCACCTTGGTGATCGAATATATTCCATTATGTTCAATGGTCCAGGCATATGCTTTGCATCCTTTACTGTTATGTAGTGTACACACCCATCTCGACTTCTGATGACGAGTCTTCTGACGGTAGAATTTATACCCATCCAAAATGAGCATTTTCTTGCCGCGATGCGATGATACAAAATGAGCATTACCTGCAATTATTATTATTTTTAAGAATATTCCCACTTTACAGTTTCAGATTTTGGACTCCAGATTTATGGTAGCGGCATCCATCGGTAAGAAGCGCCTTTAGTCCAAGGTCTGCAACTCTCCATAAGCGTCAAACGCGAATAATATACGAAGGAGGGGTTCACAACAGGGTTTTCATCACGTCAGCCCAAATAAGTATACCTATATCCGTTGATAGGTATACTTATTTGGGCTGACGCACTGTGGTTCGTCTAGAACATGCTAGCTGGACAAAATTATTTATTGAGGTTTTTTAGTTCGTACGGCTTTATTATGATATTCTAATGGGGTATTAGCACATATAACACCAAAAAACAGGAGGTAGGGTCACGTGTGCCAACAAAAAAAAAATATAATAGCGATTAATCTTTTATTGTCAGACAGGTAAAAAATAACAATGAAAAAAAATAACAATAGTCATAAAATATTGTGCTACTAAGGACTTGGCTTCTAATTACATAATAGGGCATTATTACTACCTACTCAATAACAATACTTTTTACTTAAAAAATATGCAGTTCAAAAACAATATGTTGACAACTAATAATAAAGTTAGATAAGGTACACAGCTTAAAAAAACATTAGTAAAATATTATTTACAACTTCTATTTATTCTGCATCACTAAATTCTTCTTCTGAAGAATCATCTACCATATAATCTGACATATTTTGATGAGAACTACAATGACTTACACTAGACCTTACATTTACAGGAGGGGGTATAATTAATTCTAAAACCTCAGAAGGAAGTTTACTCGTCGGTTTTTTCGGCACTTCCCTAAGGCCATTTATTACAGGATCAGATGTAATTAGCAACATATTAAGTAAATCTCTATTCGTGGCAATACGTGAATATTTTCGACTATTGTGCTCCCGGAACCTCCTATAATCCTTATTACGCGTTTCCTGAGCTTCTTCAGAAAGCTGCCCAATAGGTAAAAGAGCCGATCTCACAATTTCTAAACTGTGCACAAGAATTTTGTGCACAGTAACAGGCATTTTATACCACGAATAGAGACTAAGAACATAATTATTTAAAATAATTAAAATAACCGGTATTTGGCGTCATTGGTAGTTGTCCACCAATTGGTATTGGGGGAGCTTGTCTAATCGTAGATTCGCCACCAATTTCGATAGGTGGTGATATATCTAGAGCAGATGATGCATACTGTTGTTCCGATGGCATATGGTTGTGTTCGTTTTTCATTTGGACGATGTTGTCACCGAGCGTGTAGACCGTTGCTTTGCATCCTTTGCCGTAGTGTGTGGAGCACAGCCATCTGACTTTGTTTTTCACTTGACGTTGCCGGTAGAACTTATATCCTGATACTAAGAGCATTTTGTTCCCTCGGTGAGAAAACACGTAATTTGCTTCAACTGTAAATTGAGTATATGTTAATACTTGTACAAATGGTTTATAATTACCAACAAAGTTTACTTTAATAGTAAGATATTAACTAGGGCTTTATATAATTCTTACTACATCTTAATATATAAAATTTAATGACTGACTGACAGACAGACACGCTACAGCCGAAACTATTGGGCGCAGGAAGCTGAAATTTGGCATGTATGTTCCTTGGGGACCGTAAGGGTGCACTAAGAAAGGATTTCCCGAAATTCCCACGAGATCGGCCAAAACGAGTAAATTTAAAAAAAATGCAGGCTTAGCTGCTGGCGTCCTCTAGTTTTATTATAACTTGAGTGGTAACAGCATGTATTTTAATAATATTGTCATTTCATAAAGATACAAATACATTTCAAATTACTTAATGTTGTATCTAGATAGAATGTTCTATATAAAGCAGTTTTATTTTGCTAATATACATATATGAATAATAATCATAAATAAGGTCAATTTCTTCAATAATAAGTGAGAGCAAGAAGACTTCTGATAAACATGTAGGCACTAAACATTAAGTACTTTGAATGTCAAAACATCGTGTGTACGAATTAAAATATGCGTGAAAAACTTTAAAACTTATTTTTCCAGATGCAATCCGCCATCAAAAATTATACAAACAGGAAGGAAGAAAAAATGACACAACACAGAAGCCAATTACATTTTTGTCAGTGTTGTCATTTTACAAATAAACATTATTTGACTGCATTGCCAGTTGAAACATAAATAACTATTATTTAATTTAACAATTTTATATGTTCAGATTGTTCTGAACATAATTGGGGCCGGCTTGAACTTTATTCTAAAAGTAGCTGACAGAGCCGTTTTATTGACCGTCTATACACTTTGTTTTTCATCATTACATCAGCAGCTCTGACTCTACCATCTTTACCTGGATAAGTTTTCACAACACGAGCCATCTTATACTCTAAAGGAGCAGTATTAAAATATTTTACAATAACCAAATCACCTTCTTTGAGGTTTGGTTCTGGGTATTTCCATTTGGAACGGCTTTGCAGCTGTGTTAGATAATCATTAGACCATGATTTCCAAAAATCTTGTTTAAGTTTAGTGCAAAGATTCCAAAACTTTAATCGATTGACTGATATTTCTGTTAAATCTACTTCAGGATAACTGGTCAAAGCTGTTCCAATTAGAAAATGACTAGGAGTTAAATACTCATCAGACTTTGTGGAGGGTAGAGGCCTAGAGTTTAATATTCCCTCGATTTGAACAATGACTGTATAAAGTTCTTCAAAAGTTAAACATATCATGCCTACAACCCGCTTTAGGTGGTGTTTAACACTTTTAACACCTGCTTCCCACAACCCTTCAAACTCAGGTGAATAACTAGGTATAAACCTAAATTTTATTAAATTCTGGGAGCAAAACCCATCTACAGCATCTCTGTGAATTTTGGAAGATTGTAGGTTATACAACTTTTTCATTTCATTGGACGCTCCTTGTAACGCATCGATTTTATCTCGCATTACAGTGCCGCCAATGCGCCTTACATTCGTAAATTTATTTAGTATTAGTCGATTTTTCGACGATAAATTTAGTATTTGCTGTCATAATTTTCCTTAACTTTTTAATTGTCTATGGTTTAGTTGAGTTGGCGGTCCTCAGGTTGGCATCACTGAAACGTCACTTTTCTTTATGGAGGTTCGCCACGACAACATGGTTCGCGAGCTGGATTTTTTTAATTTGGCGATATCTCGCCAATCTTTTAAGTAAAGTCGTCCATGCGATATTTCTTGCATTGAGGAGCCGTGGGTCGGCTCATAAATAAAATAATTTAACCAATACGGTAAGTTTACTGTCTGATTGTGAAAGTCATGACGGATCGTTGGAGTTCAAATTTCTCAAATGTAATTTTCTTAACTACTTTTAAACTCCCACGATTTGTATACATATTAAATATTATAAACCAAAAATAAACCCGCACTTTCTCGGAGGCAGCGCTGACGAACATCAGTCATCCCGTGACCACGGCTGGTGTAACCCATGCCGAAACGTCGGGACAAATAGAAAGGTATTTCATCTTTCTTTTCGTTTATTAACACGATTCAGACCCGTTACATAATTTTTAATATGTAATTTTCTTGTTTCGATTATTTTCAGACACAATAAATGTTTTAAAAATGCCTCAGGCATTGTTGCCAGTCGCTTGATTGCATATATTCGAGGATAAAACGGTGAGTTTGTGAAATTTTGTACGTTAGCATAACCTCCATTTTGAATCGAAGATTTTCTCATACAAAATTGTTTGTTCGTTTTCCAGCGTATAATCGCGTTTTTTTATACCTATATATTTTACTCCAAATTGGAATGATTTTACCCCTGATGGCTGTTCGCACATCGAGCATTGGCATTTTGTGACGCCACGCGGTGGACGTGACAAACATGGATTGTTTTGTTAAGTTTTATTTTATACAACCTTGGAAGAATGCAAGGTAACATTTTTAACTATTTTCATAAGGACGCAGCCTCGCTTTCACCTCGAATTCAGGAATACCTAACCTCGTTTAATTTTTTCTAGGTAACCTTAAACCCTTTCATTACTTTTTTTTTACAATGTTTCGACTAATTTACTGATAATTTACAGTGATAAATTGCTATCGACCATATAAAAATTGTTATTTTTAACCTTTAGGCCAAGGTCACTCACCTTGTGATTAAAATTCCTATTTTTTTACCACTGATGTTATCTGGAAAATTTAGTTTAACTTAGTTATTGTATGATTCGCATCTGGCGCCCGAAACTATGTTTAATTTTACTCTTAATTTAACTTATTTTATAAATGATGCGATTCGCTAAAAAGTTCTCAATAAATAGTTGTCAATTCCACAAACAAGTTTAATTTATTTATACACTATATTTTCTATTTTTGGTTGTGTACATCATACACACCTCACACATATTAATATTTTTAAATATTAAATTAATATTTTTAAATATTACATCCTTTAAAGGTCTTAGCGTTATCACAAAATATATTTGTGGGCATGCCACGCCTCGAAATAAAGCGCTTGAGACATGCTAAAATGGCTTCAGTTGTCAAGTCTGATACAAGCTCTACATGGATAGCTTTTATAGCAAAGCAGACAAATAGTGCGATGTAACATTTCTTTACAATAGGCTTTCTAACCCTAGCTAACTTTATATCGAAGGGTCCACAGAAATCAACGCCGACATGCTGAAATGGCCTGGACGCTGTAATTCTTTCCTGTGGGAGGGAGCCCATCAACTGCTTAGCAGCCACAGCTTTTATTTTGAAGCATTTAATACATTTGCGCAGCACTTTCTTGACCTCTCGGATACCATTTACAATAGAGTACCTCTGTGAAAGCGAACTCAAGACTAATCTGGGACCGGCGTCTAAAAGTCGCAAATGCTCACTATTTATTAAAAGTTTAGTTAAATGAGAGTTTTTTGGAAGGTTAGTGGGATGCTTCTTGTCAAACGACATTTCCCTGGCATTATCGAGCCTACCTCCAACTCTAAGGACGCCTATTTAAATCTGCAGGATTGTCACCTGTCTTCACAAATCCCCATTTATTCTGATCAGTTAGCTCTACAATTTGCTTGACTCTATTGTTGGCATAGATATTGGATTTTACACTGCCTGACTTAATCCAAGCTAACTATTTGGAGATCACTGTACAAAAATGTCTCTACTTGGGAAAACCTTCCCATCAGGACCCTACCAACCCTTTGTGCTAGCTGTGCCAGGAGAAGAGCACCATTGAGCTCTAGCTGAGGAATTGTGAGGCTTCTGCCTAATGGAGCAACACGAGACTTAGAGCAGAGTAATTCTGTTTGCACTGAACCATCATTTTTTTATGATTCTTAACCCTCTGCGACTGACGCGGTAGTCTCACAGACACCGCGAAATATAAAATTCGGTTTATTAGCGTTAATGTTCAAATTTGAGCGGCGACTCTCTCAGTACCTTACTGTGGTGAGGTTTCGCATCGGTCTTCGCGCAGGAGGTAGTAGTAGCAAGCGCTCATGTGCGTAGCGAGAGAAAGGTGTCCAAGAGACTACTACGTCAGTGTCAAGGTAAGTGTCTACTGTACTACTACCTCAGTAAAATGGCTATATTTTCATAGGGTCACCTATACAACCACATCAGTAGATAAGTTTAGTCATCCTAAAATTTGATTTTATTTAATATAATATACTAGATGTAGCCTTCTTCGATAAATGTGTTATCTAACACTGAAATAATTTCTCAAATGAGACCAGTATGTAGTTCCTGAGATTAGCGCGTTCAAGCAAACAATTAATAAACAAACAAATTGTTCAGCTTGATATATTATATAAATATTAGTTTAGATTATTAGATAGCTATAATAATATCAGAAAAAGAGGATATTTTTGTATTTCTGTTTATAATGAAGACACAAAAAAATTATTGGGATGATTTTAAAAACTACTTGTCTCTACATAATTATAACAAAATTGTTGATGTCTGTATATTGAATATATTTATGGAATTTTAATGGCGAGGATTTTAAAACATTAATACAATTTAAAACATTTTTTTTTATTATTTTGGTGTATGTTTTATCCCGATACGTAAACGCGAAGTCGAGTTATCGCGGGTTTAAGCTCCACGCAAACGGAGTCGCGGGCAAAAGCTAATATAATGCTATATTATCATAAACTTCTTCATGTTATATTTTGTTATGTATTATCACTGAGTAACATATATATTTGTTTGTTTGATGGGTGACTCAAGTAACAACCCTAGGCCAAGCACTTCTTCTGCTTCTTCCACCTGTTAGAGAACGTCAGCTGGGACTTGTAGGTCAAAAAAGCTACGATTTTGAACCAGTCTAATTTTTTATTGAACCAATGAATGTATCTCATATTACCTATACTGATTACTGTAACTGTTAATGTTTTAAATATTTAAAGTTAAGATTAAAAAATAATTTATTTTATGTTTTTTCTATGTCATTAACACTTACATAGAGATTTACAGACTGATTTGTGTGAAGTTAATAAAGACTGTTTAATTTTGAAAATACGAATTGTTTCTTTTTTTATGTGCATTCCTTAAAAAATACAGGCTATTAATCAAATAAAAATGAATAGAATAGTCATATAATTTAATTCTATAAAAATATTTGATGTTGAAATGGTGTCTCATGTACTACCACATCAGTGAAAATGTAAAAATTAAGGCACGTCAGTTGCAGAGGGTTTAATAAAGGCAACAGCCGAAGGCTTTAAATGATGCATCAGAATACCCCACCAACTCTACATTCAGAATATCATTATTATTGACACATCTTTTTACTGTGATCTTACCCATAAGTTTCAACTTATGTAAGAAATTGTTCCAGTATAGAAACTGTTCTTGTGGAACTATAGCGTCCCATCCTATTTTTAAAGACCATAGCTTTTGCATAAACATTTTTGCTACCACTATAATTGGGCCTACTAAGCCAAAAGGATCAAACATCTTTCCTATAAAGCTCAGAATTTTTCTTTTTGAATTTAAGTTATGCCCTTCCTCTATTATGGGGCTGGAAAAGGTTGAGCAGCAAGTGGGTAATCACCTTGGTACCTATTAGCCAGTTCAAGTAGGCACCGAGAGGTCAAGAAAGTAGAGGCCTTCAAGTACTCGTATCTATAAAATATACTGTTTATTGTCATTCCTACCTTTTATATACTGACATTTACTGTTATGCTCTCGCCTGTAATGAGACTCATATTCGAGCAAGGATTTGATCATATTTATTACATTTTGCACACACTTTCAACTTTTTGACTTGTGAGGCAACATTGGTTACCTTTGGTTGAGTAGATTTAAAGAATCTATTAGTACTTTCATAGTAAAAAGTACCTTTAGGGGGTAAACTATCTTCTAACGCTATGGCGCGCTTCTCGAGAAAGCTTAAAAAGTCTACCATGGAAGGCATCTTTTCTATATATCCCTTTCTAATTGATAAGCTCTGTTAGTGATTTGATCTAATTTTCTGGTTAAAATGGAAATCTGTAACATGTCCCATGTATCTATGGGCTGTTCAAGATTTTTCAATGCATGCAGTTGTTGCTGCACTTCAGACACAAATGACCCTATAGAGGCTGCAGTGCTTTTTGCATTGTAGGCAAATCATACAAAACACCTATGTGATTCCCTGTTAACCGCGCTTGGTTGTCAAATATTTTTTCCAACAACTTTAATGCTTCCCTGTATGATTCATTTACTAGCGGCAAATTGACTATGACTGTCAAAGCATCATCTGTTACATACTTTCTTAAATAGAACAACTTCTGGACATCTGACAATGTACTGTTATTATTGATAACAGCCATAAACAAATCATAAAATGGCTTGAATTTAGTAAAATCTTTCCCATCATATGCAGTTATTTCAATGTTTGGTAGTTTACAGGTTGAACTATTATGAGAATCTGAGACAGGTTTTATCTATTCGCTTTATAGCAGCATTGATTTTAGCAAGCACAAGATAATATTTTTCTTCTACTTCACCAACCTTTTCTGAGTCGCTTTCGTCAATACTTAGTATATCCAATTGCACAGCCTCATAATTGCTGAGAGCACTGATCAGCTTCTCCTTACGCGCCTCCAGAATCTCCACCGTTGCATCCGAAAGGCTTTCGGGGTCTTCAACAAAGGTCTCAATACGTGAGATTGTAGATTAGCACTGTCCTCGAAGTAATCGATTTTTACGCAATAATTCCTTGGATGCCGCCATTGTAATACGGTAGTTATACGATGAAACAACTTATTACTACGATTTACGAGCACCACGCGCACTTTAGTAGCACTTTACGAACTTTTGAAGACACCGGAGAGCTGTTTGTTTACCAACAAACAACTGACAGCTTGACCTTGAAAATGACAGATGACAGGACACTCCCGCGCACGTTACTCCTCTATACCATAGACTATAGAGGCGTCGCGTTGAGTACCTACCATATAGATATAAAGGATAGAGTGGCAGAATAGTACACACGGCGCCAAGTCAAGCTAAACAGTTGCAGTACGATTTTGATACTTATTCCCTACGTCATAAGAACGGTACAAAGGTCAAAGTGTATAGCTTGACGAGTAGCCGTGTATACCTAACTCAATACTGTGTCGTACCCTCTGCATCTCTCTCTAACAGTACATGCACAACATCAACATTGCGCAATGGCGTGCTACCTGTAACTATTATTTATATCAGTTTATCAGTAATCAATAGTTTAAAAATATATAAATATTTTAGTCACTTCAAACTATCTTCGTGTATCAATAAAAACAACTTTCGCACGCATGTACGAATTAAAATATGCGTGAGAATCTTTAAAACTGATTTTTATTAAATTAACAGTCGAGATGCAATCCGCCATCAAAGATTTTACAAACAGCAGGAAGGAAGAAAAAATGAAACAACACAGAAACCAATTACATTTTTGTCAGTGTTGCCATTTTACAAATAAACATTATTTAACTGCATTGCCAGTTAAAACATAAAAACTATTATTTAATTTAACATTTTTATATGTTCAGATTGTTCTGAACATCGTGGAATTATTGTAAGATTATGAAGACTTGAACATCTTAGTCGTTTGATTGCTTATAACCTTCAGACATCATCGTGGTGGTAAATCATATTAGGGCCTGAATACTTCAGATTTTAAAGACATCTCTTCAGTGTAAAACATTTATTATGATCTGTTTTAAACAAGATAGGTATAAATAATAACTATAGGTTTCATGATTAAATGCAATCATTAACTTACTTTTAAGATTTAAATGACAAACTATTATTTATGTTTTAGGTAATGAAGGTGAAACCTTCAATGCTTTTTGACAGTTTCGCCGTAACTGGCAGGGGCCTGCAAAGGTGAACCAGCCGTGTAGGAACAGATGCATTCTCTCGATAATTTCTCGATGTTTTTGTAAGAATACCCACCAATATATATATACATTTTTGTTCTCAATAAAATTTCATATATAAAAGTATGTAAATATACTAATGTTTGTTTACATACGTGTTGTTAAAATTGCTGAAATTAAGAGGGAAGTAAAAAAGTGATATGTTTGTATAAAATTACGTATATTTTTTAAATTAAACTAGTTTCATGTACAGTTTTTGTTTTATAATTATTACATCTAAGTAATATATTTATTGAATTCAAATTCAAATTCGTTTATTAAACACCAGGTGCCGGTTTCTGGTTCGGCCCTGGGTATAGCACCCAGGGCCGAACCGTCCCTATGTGCAATGTGCGCGGCGCACACAGGCGCCAGGGTGACAGGGGCGCAATATGCGTTAATTATAACAGTTATTTTAGAAAAAGGATGCCAAAAAGGCGCTTCACAGATTTCACAGGCGCAGTAGCGTAGGAAGACGCGACGGCGTTGGCGGTCCGCCCCGAGTGCCACCCATCCAAAAAAAATATTAAACGACATCGAGAGTTAGCCCAGAATTGTTAGGTATCGACTAAAAAAAAAAAGGTCATCCGCCAAATTCCGGGTGCCACCCAAGCTAGCCTACGCCACTGCACAGGCGCTTCATAGATTTCGCACACAGGCGCTGGATTGGGTCGGCACGGCTCTGGGCCTATACCGGTTAACCTTAGGTTCATGATTGTGAATATTTCTTTCTTTTACTATGAGTTTCTCATAAGTGATCATGTCAGCCCGACATCTTTTTGATTGGTGAGTGGCACAGAGCCATCGCATTTTGTTATTCTTATATACTCTTTGGTAATAGTATGTGTATCCAGATGAAGTCAGAATCAATTTGCTTCCTCGTTTCGAATAGACGAATTTTCCAACTTTTGTAAAACAATCAGTATGTGATCAGGATGATACAGTAAAATCGGATAAAGGGTTACAATAATTTATGCACTCAAACACATATCATCGGTCTAGTAGGTATATTTATTATCACTATTGTTTAATCAACATATAAATAAAAACACAACAATAAAGTTTAATGACTAAATGCAGAATCATCATCATCATTATTGTCATCAGCCTGCCGTAGTCTCCTGCTTAAATGCTGAATATAATGCATAATAGGAAATAATAATTTAGATCAGTACATGGCATGGATTATTTTAATACTTATTACAGAATATCCATACATGTAACGGTTGCAGTATTAATACCTCTGTATTCAATAAAGTTTCGACCAGCTTACATGATTTGTGGTCACAATCGGTTGTACAATGGCCACGACCAACGCAAACCAGTCGAAACGTCGGAAAAGGGCAAATCGTTTATTAACTACAGAACTGATGATAAGCTTCTGGTTTCTCATAATACCAGTTCAACTTGGGTACATGTTCGTGTATATTCCTTTCTTTTAATATAAGGTTTTCATATGTTGTGATGTCCGCCTTACAACCTCTTGATTGGTGTGTGGCACAGAGCCATCGCATTTTGTTACTCTTATAAGTTCTTTGGTAATAGTATGTGTAGCCAGATGATGTGAGGATCAATTGGCTTCCTCGTTTTGAATATACGTAGCTTCCTATTTCTGTAAAGAGATGTTATGTTAGTAAATTATGTTAGGATGTTGTAATATGACTTAAGATCTAAGCAAGCTATTGGAGATTCTACGACAATTGTTTTATTGTAACTATCAGTTTCTTCTCCAAACTTCCTTAAGATTTGTTAAGAGGAGTAACAAAAATATAAATAAAGTAATAACCTATAGGGTTTTAAAATGTTTGCCAGCAGTCTGGTTAATTTTGACCGATTTGGGACAAAATCTGTCTAAAGATTTGTCGTTATGGTTGTCCTCATATTTATTGCTATTACTTTGAATAAGAATATGGTAGCTGGACAGGTTTTACTCATTAGTTAACTAAAGTACCTAAATAAATAGTCAATAAGGAAAAAAAGAAAAATCTGAAAATTAAAAGTCCCATGAGCTTATTAATAAAATGTCACTTATTAGATACATTTTATAATTCTGATGGTAGAGTACTAGGAAAATATATACTTAATGGGATTAGAGTGCAAACAAAGTGGCGCACCTAGTTCCTAACGGTTATGTTATCTATATTGTGTAATATTACCGTACTTATACTGATGAGTAAATAAACAACAATTGTACAAAATAATCGAATGCGTAATAATTAATTTCAAACTGAAATCGCAGTTTTCAAAGACTCTGTTCGGCATAAATATGATTATACATATTCCCTTCTCTAATAATATAGTCATCGAATTTAGTGATGGTGGCTCTGAATCCTCTCGAATGATGAGTAGCACAAAGCCATCGGATATTCTTACTCTTACTCATCCTATTGTATCCTGTGTATCCTGATGGAGTCAAGATCAACCTATTCCCATTCTTAGAATACACGTATTGTACTGCACCTGTAAAAAGAATACCGTTTTAAACAAATCCAACAGCTACGACATATTTAGCATTATATTCTTTGATAAAAACATGCAATATTAATGGCGCCAGCAAGTTTACCTACATAAAGCTTTACAAAACTTATTCATTACCCATTGTATGAGATGACGAACGAACGAAGGAAGAAATCTAGCTCTCCGTTGTGGTGATGATAGCGGATACGCTGATAGCCGACTACAGATCAGTAACTGGTTCTTAAAGAGATGCCAGTTGGCAAGACTTGTCCAATTTGTGTGCCTATTTGTCTTAGGCTAAATACAGCAATTGCAAATTGTCTATTCGTCAATATATTTGGATATTTCTATTAAGATTTATATCGGATCCTATTGCAGAGTTTTATGTTATGACGATAAAGATATTTTGTTCGAAAAATCAAATAGCCGATACAATCCCAAGGTATGGCTACGTTAAAATAGGTAGAAAAGTGAATGAATGTTCAAAGAATCTCCAAAACTAGCACGAAATTCTAACTATTATTTCGTAGCAAAAAGGGGCAAAACTCCAATAATTTTGTTTGTTTTCCAACGGTATTTATTATCCATTAGGTATATATTCGAGAATACAGACACTTAATCCACATCAAGTACTTGTTATACGGTAATAGACACAGATCAATATAAAGTACCAAATACATTGGTTGCGATAAGTAACTTGAGTTTATTGGATTGGATTTAAGAAATGCAGTTACACCCAGAAAGGCAAAGTTAAACACCGGATTATGACTCAAAATGGAATAAATGACTAAAGCACTTTCAATCTACCCAAGATCGTCTTCCAAGCCAAGAGACAGTGTGCTGTAGAAGAACGTCGATGTGATCTTTTTCATGTTGCACAGGGTGTAACGTTATATATTATCGCCATCAACCTAAAGTAGTACACTGCTGGTCTTTCCGATGGCAGGCCACAGAGCTCGACTTTGGCCTTTTGTGTCCGATCGCTGTTAGCACTACCACAGAATAGATAGTTCTTACGAACAGAAGCACCACTTCGCAAACCAATTTAAAGAAATGGCGACTCTTGCTACTAAGCAAGAAAGTGCAATTCAGCTCGCATGAGCATTCAGTACCTAACGCGATATTGACCTAACTGTTCCCGCTCTTTTCTAACACATAACGCTGTCGCTGTTTGGCGCGGAGCGGTGCGCTAGGGTTGTCGACTTGCCGCTGCTACTATAGTATTTATTCATCGTCTATCTACCTACTTGACCACGTACCTAATAATAAATATTTATACGATAAGTATCCTATCCCACTATTTGTGCTCGTAGAACGAAAACCACAAAAATTCTGGTGGTTTACATTTTCACTATACTAATTCTTAGTTATTTCCTAAATGTGTAGACCGATTTACATGATTCAAACAGATAAAATGGTTTTTGAACTAGATCTTTAATTTGACACCATAATCGTTGAGATATCTCAACAAATAAAAAGTACAATTTTCAAGTTGCTCTCGTAAAATAAATAAAATCAAAATTTCAAGTTGCTTCCGACACACATCCGTTAAATGAGCAATACTTTGCACCAGACTTGTGATGTGAACATTTTTATTGTTCACTATTAAAATTCACGTTATTAGCTAGCCCTGCGCGCGAGCGGTGACGACGCGGCGTGGAAGCCGCGCCAAAGTGTAGGCACTTATCGCTGAAGGTACGGCCGAGTGAAGGAGGCCTGGCACTACGTGCATGGTCACTAGGGGTGGAGAAAATAGAAAAGGTGGTCAGAGAGCGTCCTATGCTCTGTGATTTTATATATAATCTGGTAATGCAAATTATAAGGAGCTATGGTAATACATACCATCATGGCCGGTCGTATGTCTGTTTGCCATATTCTTAGGATAAAATTCTAATTCAAATTCAAAATTCTTTATTGCCATGATAAACCTATACTTACAGATGACAAATAATAAATATTGATTGATTTTAGGTTATTGTTAGCAGTATATCCGTACCTTCTGAACTAGTTTTGACTGTGACTCAGAAGGTAACTGTTCATTCTTGCTAATAATATCCTAAATTACAAATAGGTGCTATAGATAAATTGCAAAAAGAATATTATCAATTGTAGGACATATTACAAGAGTCATACTAGGTGTAACCGCACTTTGGCTAATAGCCAAGACTCACACTTATAAATAAAGTACAAAAAGTAGTAAGTAGTATCGTAAAATAGTACCTACAGATTCAGTGAGACTTTTCCAAGAAAAAGTCTTTTTATCGTGAGTTATTTTCAAGAAATGAATTTCTTGTGGTTGTTTCAGTCTACTTTTGGCAGTATAAAAAAACACATTCGCAATGCAGGAACAATAGTAGATAAAACATGTACAAAATATCACTGTAAAAGTCTTAAAAAAGTAGTTGAAATTCTACTGAGAGTTGAATAAAGAGTTGTTAGGTACCTTACGCTTACTAAAAGACAATATTTTCTTCAAAATGTTTTCATTAAAAATTCAGAATCATTACTTAATATATCAATTCTGCTTACATTGACATTTGATAACAACACCGTATTAGTGACTGACAATTGGTTACATGAATTGTAGTTATGTTGACACCAATATTGGTTATATGACTTTTAAATTCGTTACGTGTAGAACGGTTATATGCAATTAATCACAGTCATGCAAACATAAAATATTTTATTAATTGCATCAATTAATAACTAACAACAGAATAAAAAATAACAGGAACAATATTGTAAAGATTACAGATACCAAAGGTAAAACGCCTATATGTCAGAATATTATGTGAATAAGTCATCATCAATAAATGTTCCTTCCGCCTCCAGGGGTCCCCTATTTTCGACGATGCTTTTGGATCTTTTATAGATGAAAAACTACAAAATTTATGTGGAACTTCAGAACGGCTTTACAAAATTAATATTCATTCGGCTTTCACAATTATTCGGCACTGCCTTTTTGTTCCAAAATTTACATATTACTTGCGGTCTCTCCTTTTTGGAAACATTTATCACTATTGGAAAACATTGATAATATTATTCGGCACACCTTGAGCAAAATCCTAAATCTTGACAAGAACAACCGAGTGTGGCTTCAATCAACTTTACCAGTTCGTTTGGGCGGCCTTGGCGTTCGCAAAATTACCGATGTAAGTCTACCAGCGTTTTTGGCCTCGGTCCACGACACTGAGGAAGTGACCAGGAAAATTCTAGAACCCACACTGGTTAATTCTGAAGTGCCGTGCAAGACTGATGCCGTTTACGCTTGGAAAATGGCTTGCCCGAGCTCTGACTTACCCCGATTTCTATCCTCTTAGAGGCAATGGGACGGGCCGCCCTGTAGCAAGATGCGAGAATATCTTTTAAATACTGCATCCAGTGTTGCAGAGCGTGCCCGTTTGTTGGCTGTGGGAGAGTAGGAATCGGGTGCTCAATCGGGGCTTCAAGCACTTCCATCGTCCAACATAGGAACTATGTTGGACGATACAACTTTCCGCATCGCATCTTGCTTGCGCTTGGGAGCTGTTTGCGTTTCTCCGCATCGCTGTCACTGTGGTAAAGCCGTCGACAGTCTTGGCCGCCATGGCCTATCGTGCAGCAGGAGTGCTGGGCGTATTTCCCGACATGCCCATATTAATAACATACTCCGTCGAGCTCTTGTCATCACCGGTGTACCAGCTCATCTTGAACCTAATGGCTTGGTACGCGACGATGGGAAGAGACCAGATGGTATGTCCTTATTACCTTGAAAGATGGGCAGGCCTCTGGTATGGGACGCAACATGCGTCGATACCCTTGCGCCATCGGATCGGCTGGCGCTGCTGCTGCATCAGTGGAGACCTTCAAACGGCGCAAATACGGAAACCTATCTGGTAATAATGTTTTTGAGCCGTTTGGGGTCGAAACGCTGGGGCCATGGGGTCCTAGTGCACGTGCTCTTTATATCGCCAAAAGACTGATCGATGCTTCCCGTGACCAGAAGGCTGGTTTATATTTTGCAGAAAGATTAAGCATTGCCAGTCAACGTGGCAATACTGCCAGCCTTCTGGGCACGCTACCGGCCGACAGCGTTGCGGAGGAATTTCTTGACGCGTCGTAGTCAATTTTCTTTTTTTATTGATTTACTTTATCTTTTGTTATCATTAATTATTTAGTTTTTGTAGTATTAGTAGCTTAGGATAGTTTAATTATATAAGTAGTTTTATTTTGTTTGTATATACAGTGTGTCTCAAGACCCATCACCAAGCCGAAGTCTACTCGTTGTGGACATCATGCCAAGTCATACTAACCAAAAATAATACCTGGGTAACGACTTTTTTTTCAAGTTTTCACATTTTTTAAACCGCAATTAAAAGTGCACGCGTGCAACGCTCGAAATACCTACTTATCCATGGGGTCATAGGGCATCTAAAGAACATATTGGCGGGGTTAATGCATCGATTTTGTACCTAATTAGAAAAACTCCATACTTACTTTGAGCCTCAATATCTCCTGAACCAGGAATTTCCCAGGTATGGTGCCGAAGTAAAAAATGTTTGTATTGATTGGTACAATATAGGATTTCAGTTTTCGTTAAGGGTTTTTTGTTAAATCTTGGAAAAATAAAAAATAAGTTTAGTCATTACAAAATATAAATCTCGAACACCAAAATGACTAGAATTTTTGACTAAATTAATATATGAATGTAACAAAAGAAAAATCTGATAAGCAAAAAAGTAAATTAGGTTAACACCGTATTGTAAATCAAAGTCACGAAAAGGTGACAGACAGACATTCATGAGATAAGTTCGTATTGGATACTAAAACCACAGACCTTATCTTAAGGAAACTTTTTGACATTGCATATACAAGTATTTTCTTATACTAAACATATACGCAAAGCAACATTCGCAAAGCAAATAAACATGACAAGTATAACGAATAACCACGTATTGTAAACATTTTACGAATAATTAAGAATACTTATGGGTGCATAGGGTTCCCACCAAGAACTTAGGGTCCCAAGCCAACCTCACCTGCAAGTGGTGCACCTGCCGATCAACGGACGAGGCTCTGGCAAACAAAATGTCCCAATAAGCGGCAATACGCTCACCACCTATTACGTGGGATTAAAACACTGGCGAAAAGTGGGCGTTTAATATGCCTCTGCCTACCCCTTCGGGGAAACAGGCGTGAGTCTATGTATGTAAGAATACTTAAAAGGAATTTTAAATCACAAAATGTGCAATAGGAATGCAACATATTTTATATGCTCGCCATTAAATGCTTATATGTTACTCAGATCTCGATTTAAAAACGAATTACCCTAAGCCATCAAAATATTATAATAGTAATGCGTATACACTTATTTATTCTAAACACTGCTCAAGAATAGCAAAATAATTATTTTAATGGTCAGCAAAGTAATAAGTTTAGCTCTAGAATTGTCAGCAAACAAAGTTAATTTCATTCCTTTGAGTGGTTACAAAAATAACCAATTTAATCTGTAAATAATGTAATATTGCTATTAAGTTGTTTACTTAGGAAATCTTATGCATCCGCAGCAAAATGAGGTATAGTACAACACCATAAACATATTTCAAAATGCCCATTATTACTGGGTTTGCTGTGAAAATGACGAATATTAAATTGATTTGTTTTGTGCAACAAGAGAACAAATCCAAAAATTCACAATGGTCTCATTAGTTGTTTTACCTTGTTTACTGAACATTAAGCGTATTTACTTCTTCTTTTTCTTTCTCACTTTCTTGACAATAGGGAAATCAAGGAAATTTACCGGTTTTTCCGTTAGCCAGTTCTGTCCTTTTGGCTCATGGTCGTGGGGATTATTTGCCTCCAACATAATATCATCGCGTGTTTTGATATTAGCCCTGCAGCCTCTCGAGTAGTGACTAGAACATACCCACAAAACCTTCTGGTATCTATCTGTTCCATGATAGCAGTAAGTATAGCCCGATTTTAGGATCATCTTGTTTCCTTTTCGTGAATAAACGAATATAATTGGATTCGTTACCTTCTGTGGTAAATTCTTCTGCCTAGCTTGACGCACAGGACCTGGCCGTTGGCTACTTTCATGTTGACTACTGTGAGCCTGACCACTATCTTTTTGACTACTGCGGGGTTTATTAATCTGTTGTCGAATAGTGACGGGCCGACTAGTGGAGAGCTGACTAGTGTGAGGCTGACTAGTGTGGGACTGACCACTGTAGGGCTGACCACGGTGGGGCAGAGCATTGTGGGATTGACTATTGTGCGGCTGGCTGCTGTGGGGCAAGCTACTGTGGGGCTGACTACTCGGTGACTGACTAGTATGGGGTTGACCACTCCGTTGTTGACTACCGTGTGGCAGACTACTTTTTACATGACTGCTATGAGGTCGGACGCCGTAAACTCGGCTACTGCGTTGTTGGTTTGTCTGTCGTTGACTATACTGTACTACTAATGTTGAAAGAAAAGTTTGTCGGAGACTACTCGGATGGAGAAAAGGACTTGGTTGTAGGTTACTCTCTTGTAGACTTCTCTGTTGAGGGGTTATTTGTTGTATCCTACTTGCTTGTAAAAGAATTTGTTGATGCATTAACCCCTGCGGTTGATTAATATCTTGAAAATTCATTTGTTGTTGACTTAAATTTTGAGGGCTGCTGGGTTGTTGGTTATCTTCATAAATACTGAGTGGATGACAACACACTTGAAGATTAGTTTCCTCCGGATCTCGATAAGAACTCTCCCTGAAACTGCATGGTCGATAAGTACTGTCTTCATCGAAACATTCTAGAATGTTGCCGTCTTTCGGAATACTTGACGGTCAAAGGCTTTCGTGACCAATGCTTTCTTGATCACTGCTTATTTGATCACTGTCTTCATGGTCATCGTTTGTCTGATAAACACTGTCGTGATCACTGTCTTCTTGATCTATGTTTGTTTCATCAGTTCGTTCTTGATCAAGATTTAGATCAAGAGCTCCTTGATCAATACTTTCATTAAGAGCTTCTTGATTGGCAGCCTCATGATCAACTACTTGTTGATTATTTACGTCTTCTTGAAGAATGTCTGTTTGATTAGATATTTGCTGAATAATGCTTTCTTGATTACCATTTTCTCTATCAATAAATTCTTGATTGAAGCTCTCATGAAGACTAGCCTCTTGGCAAGTAGTTTCTGTAAGGAAATATAATATTCAGAATCGTTACTATGATCTCCGCCATCGATTTAATCTGGCACCTAACATGCAAACTACTCTTAATAGTATTTTTACAATGGATTATAATACGATATTTGGATTTTGCTTTATTTGATTTATATACGTATTTCAAAAGTTGATATTTGTAATAAAATATGTATAAAAGCCTACATAGGAAAATAAATATTTGAAAATGAAAAGCATGAAAAAATTAATTTTGTAAAAATCCTCCAAATTTATTTATTAAGGGTTATGTTAATGAAATACTTGTTAGGGTCAATAATAAAAAATTATTACCAGGTTTTTAGCTTTGGTTACATTACAATTAAAATATTATAATAACATTAATATTCAATATGGGAGTGAGTGAAGCAAGAGAGATATGTCAGGATCGTTGCAAATGGTGTTACATACCTAGACTCACGCCTGTTTCCCAGAGGGGTAGGCAGAGACTACGGAACGCCATTTGCAACGATCCTGGCATATCTCTCTTGCTTCATTCACTCCCATCAAATTTCTCATGTATGTATGTAATATTCAATCATGTTATATAAAAAGACGCTTGTAGTGCAGAATTTCAACAGTGTTTTCTTCACATATCAGGCTTTCTGCCTTTACAAGGCTATTACAACATATTATTTTACAACATATTATTCTCAATTTCTTTATTTTTGTGCACTTTACATAAATGCGTCTGTAACATCACCGTGCATTTCAAAATTCCTTATTACAATGGGTTCTATTTCGTATTTTTGGGATGCGTAAAAGCGGGTCTGTCTTTTATATGTAGGTAAATGATTGTGTTCTCCACTCAAGTTTATAATGCAGTCGTCGTAAGTATGGATAGTAGCTTTACAGGAATTTTGAAGGGAGCACCTCCATCGAATCCTTGGTCCATCCGAAGTCGGATAATACGTATAGTCATTGAACTTCAGCAATCGTTTACCTCTCATTGATGTGACAAATTCAGGTTTAGATTCTGTCAACAGTTTTATGATTAGTCAAAATCACATAATATATTTTAATTTATAGACTCAAATAAGTAAATAAGGGTAGATAACTGAAATATAAAACTGAAGCTACATTTTGGAATTTGGAAGGAATTGAAGTGTTTTGTAGGTAATAAAAAATTCGTTGACCGAGGCCCTTCTCTCACGAAGCTATTCAAATGCTACGGGACTGAGATGCAAACCATGATCGAATACTGGTATGCTACTCTTTACCGCACACGGTGCTACGCAAATGAGACTATATTTTATCATTTGAAGAACAATATTCGTACGACGACGATGTCTAGTGACTCTAGCGATAAAGACCATTTTCTTCTGTAGGTATTTATATTAAAAGAATAAACGAAAATATAAAAGAAGATTCTGGGTGCACCCGTATATCGAAAAAAATATCAATAGTAGGGCATTTGCCGAGGGACGATTCGTCATTTTTATAGAATGTCAATAGAATCATATTATTATTTGAATCTTTATCTGAGAAATTATCTTGCCAACTATATAAATAATAACCCCGCTGCTTCGCTTCCTTGGCAATAAAATTATTGTGTATAAATTTAATGTATACCTATCATCATATCAGCCAAACGTCGTCCACTGCTGGACTTAGGCCTTCCCCAAGGTTCTCCACACAGACCGGTCTGCAGAGAGGTTCCCGGTCTGTGTATTTTTATATAAATGACCTGTTATATTGTTTTTTTCTAAATTTCAATCCACGCCTTTTATGTAACATCTTTTCTTACGTACTCTGGCAGCTTATAATTATACAAACATGGATAATTTTCTACCTCCTGCACAAAAATAATATTAAACGACGCATATACTACTCGGGTAGCGTGCGACCAGCAAGACGGTAGCGTGCGACTGACATCAAACGCGTCGTCATAGCGTCTTGTCGTGTGCGAAATTAGCTAAATATGTATGGCGGCTACTCACAAGCGACGCGTAGGATACGGGTATTAAACACAAATCGTTTGAGAGTCGCTTCGTGAGAGAAGGGCCTAAGGACCATTATAATATTGATTCATTTGTTTCTAAATGGCTTTTTTGTAGTACAGAGGTTTACAAAGGTACGGGGTATCCCAATTACTTTACCGCCGGTGACAATATTTGATCTATCCTGCGATTGGGCTTCTAAAGATAAGTCCTTTTTTTTTCTTTACCGAGTAAATAATGTTGACAGGTATATTTCATTGGTCCTATTTTTGGCTTCGCTTGTAATTTAGAGCGCGCTATCTACCTTTGCTACTTGCTTTAAGTCCAAATATTTTCTGTAAGCGTATTTTTCTTATATGGCAATATTATAAATATAGTATCAAATAATATATTTATAACTTATAATTAATAAAACATCACATGATATTTAAATGCAAAATACAAAAAGTTATTGTAAGTATACGAGATTATAAAAAATAATATCAACGTATGAATTAAGAAAGACGGATACTTAAAATACTTACTAATATTTAAGTAACATATAATGCCTAATTATTTAATAACAATGGCTTCTATTTGAACCGACCTTTTGTCTTTTTTTATGTATATGGCATTCCGGGCCTGCCTACTAAATCACCGTGGTGTCCTTAGACATCTCGTAGTGGCGTGAAGGTAGACCCACAAAAATCGTAAAAAAGGTAGGCAACGCACTTGTGATCCTTCGGGCATTGCAGGTGTCTATGGGCGGCGGTGATTACTTACCATCAGGTGACCCGCTTGTTCGTTTGTCTGCCTATACTTTAAAAAAAAAATCGCTGTTAAGATACTTTGCTGCAGAGGGGACATCTTAGCGTAGGTTATTCGAACCGTGGTGATCTCGTGACCAGAATTACCCGTTACATAAATATTAGTTGGCATATTAAACCAGCTTCCCACGGAACACTGTTTTGCACCACGGGTTGCGTAACTTTTAAAGTGTCGCATGGTTCCGTTGCAAAACGACGCACCTGTAGAACGACGCACCGTGGGAGGCCGGCTTTACATATATTTTTTATTTTATGGTGTATGCTTGTGTGGTCCTTTAATGCCGATAACTTTGTTTCCACACGTATATACGACGGCTTTGCATGTACTCTGCATGGAGCACATCCAGCGTGTTTTATAGTTCTTTGACAATGCATAATATGTATGTCCCTTGAATTTCATCACATGTTTCCCTCTCATAGTTACGATGTACTCTGAAACTATAAGCAAAACATATCACTTCACTATATTGTACTGTATTATATGTTGCACTGTATTATATGTACCTATTTCCTTATAAGATTATTTCTAAATACTTTTATTACTTTTTTATTATAATAAGAAGTTAGAATTAGTATTGTGCAAGTAGGGTTATTAATAAAATTTTATTATAATTGTCATCTCCCAAAGTTATATTATACCCTGAATTTGTGAATTAATTTGCATGCCGCTGCGCCGGCGAAACATGTCAATGCTCATTTTTAAAATGCATGTAACAACTGTGTACCTACCGTGTTTCTTGCAAATAAATATATTATTATTATTATTTTTTTTTAGAAGCGGGCGGCGGCGGTTTCGATGTACATGCCGCGCTCTACTCCGAAGCGGCCGACGCGCGACGTCGCGTCAGAATAGAACGTGCTATGGACATCGAAATCGATGCCGCTGCTGCCCGGCGCTGCTAAACATTCACAACATGGCGAAATGCGGATGTAAAATTATACCTCTGCCCACCCCGTTGGAAATATAAAAATAATAGAGTCTATAAAAAGAAAACTGAGAAATAATTATTGTGATTTTATACATACATACATACTTAACGTCATGCCTTTTATCCCCGAAGGGGTAGGCAGAGGTGTATTTCTACACCCACTTTTCGCCAGATATACTTTAGTCCCACGTAATAAGGGGCGAGCTTATTGCCGTACCGGGCACATTTCCAGACTCCGTGCTGCTACTGAGAATTTCGTGACAGAAAAAGCCAATAACACTGCCCGACCCAGGAATCGAACCCGGGACCTCCCGATCCCACGCGCACATTTATGCCACGAGGCCAACGAGGCAGTCGTATAGGGTTTGATGTCGAGTTTTCCGTCTCTACGCAAAGATGGTATTTGCATCGTGTTATTTTATACTTTATTACAAATAGCTAGATAGCACTTTTAATCCACATTACTACGTATATTATAGGTATTTGATAAATATAGAAAGTACATCATCGGCACTTGTGTATTCATTATGAGTTCTTTTTTCAAAAGCTTTTATCAATCCATTACAAAAAATATTATTATTGCAAATTTCAAACCATTCGAAATTTATTTTGAGAAATTAAATTAATCGAAAAAGCTAAGCATCTAAGATCACAATTAAATAAAAAAAATATCACTAAAAACACACAGTCAAATAATATTATTTATGCATCATTTCAATTTAAGACCTTAACATAAAATGGAACATGCAAAATTATTGGTACATAACATATTTAAATAATGTAACAAAATAGTAAATAAATACCTACTAAATAAATGTAGTAAATATTGATCGCTTATTATAATGCTATAGCGGTGTGTATCTAATTTATTTAGCGGTTTACGTACATGATCATCACTTTTAATTAAAATAAACAATGTATAAATTGCGTGTGTATACAATGAGGGAAACATTATCGACTACAATATGATTCTTCTAGCGTTATCGCAGTTGCAAGCCGGGGTCGGCTTACTAGTCCGAACTGACTGAATAATTATTAGCTTTAGCGATTAGCGACTGCCTGTCTGACCGCAACCCAAAGGTACAGCGATATTTCATGGTTTACTCTAGTTTCAGTTAATTCAAAGGTACTGACCCTATAACGATGCCTATAACGACAGTCAAAGATCTTCATGACTTAACGTTAAAAACGACTGTTAACAATACAATAGGCACATAACTCGCTGCCTGTATCATGGTAACTACGTTGCTTGGAAATTAATCTCTAGAAAGTCTTATAATTAGCTGCATTATGGGAAGATACAGAGGTATTATGATTATAATCCTATCTACTACCAGTAGAATAAGTTACCAGATTTTACAATCTTTTGGATAATAAGGGATTAGTTTCACAATCCTTGGATAAGATCCGATTAAATTAATGGGCAGATAACTTTATACAAGTTTTGTTCGATTATTTAATATATCTATATATTTAATATGTCTGTTTGATAATGCTTACCCACATACTTAAAGGCTATCTGTAAGAAATTGCTTTAAGCGATTAGGCCAAAAATTATACACGTTAAATGTATATGAGTGTACATTTTGATTAGCATTTTTTAAATTTTTGTCTTTGTATCGTAACCGTTTATCTACTGTATATAAAATATTATCTATCACTATCCAGAGGTAGGAAAACTTCCTAACTTTCTCATATTCTAAGGGCCGGCGCAGAAATAGCGAAGCGCAACGTAGAGCATTATTCACTGCCAAACTATTATCGACATTATTCTCATTAGAAAATAGTTTTAAATCAATTACTACATAATTATTGTTTGTGTGTGGGCGAGTTTCAAATATTGTTTTGTTCATTCATTTAGAACACGTCCTAAAAATATTTTCATTACACACTACCGCTAGGTGCATGATTATGAGCACTATTTATTGCCAAAATTTCTTCATCGACCGTGATGATATATGCTCTGCAACCTTGAGGAAGATGGGTGGAACAACGCCATCTTGTTTTGCTAGTTTTCGAAGGTATGGCGTAGTAAGTATATCCTTGGAGCCGTATCAAGCGTTTCCCTTTCTTTGATGTGACGATATGCGCTGGAAGAAAATACATATAATGCTTTAATATCTGTGTATATACAATTCTTGTGATACCGCCTGACTGACAGACAACGCACTGCAAAATTAATCGAGCGCAAGAAGTTGAAATTTGATACGTATTTTTCTTGAGGACCGTAGAAGTGTACCTACCACAAAGGAACTGCCCGAAATTACCCAAAATTCCCACGGGATTAGAAAGAACCGGTTAAATTAAAGCGAAATGTGTGGACGGGCTGCGGGCTTCCTCTAGTAATATACATCTTTACTAGCTTTTGCCCGCGGCTTCGCTCACGTAAATTTGGGATTTTCTAGTTATTGTATTATTGTATATCATTGATGTTCGGGATAACACATATCTCCTTTATTGGGCGGATACTATCATAGATTTATTATATTAGTATATAATAAAACTATGGATACTATATAACTGTAATAAGTATTTACACATACAAACTACTCAGTACTTAGACTTTAGTAGTACTCAAAATGTTATCCGGTATCTGTGACGTTTCGCGAGAATGGCCAATATGGCGACTGTGATTTGTCTGTCTGAACTATTAGAATTTAACAAAATACTCGACAATCTGAATTTTGCGGATATATGTTGTCAACTCGAAATCTTTATTTTTTAATGGGTTATTATTCAGGTAAGGTTTCGATGTACTTCTTGACGAAATTATTAACATAAGATTTGACACTGCGACAGCAGCGCAGTCCGTCGGTTCCAATGTGAAACATTCCGAAATCCACAACTACTTACAAATTAAAAATTAAGCAGAAAAACATTTTCCAGTTGTGAATTGACATTGTGAATCTAAACCATTCTCAGGATCCCTTGAACACCTCACCACACCTTCTTGTGTGCGTGTGTATATGTCACTGAACTTCTCCTAAACGACTGGACTGATCTTGATTGATGTGTTCAAGGGGACTTGAGAATGGTTTGGATTCACAATTTAGTCCACTGGATAAAGTTTTTTACTTAATTTTTAATTTGTAAGTAGTTGTGGATTTGGGAATGTTTCACATTGGAACCGTCGGACTGCGCTGCTACCGCCGTGTCAAATCTTATATTAATAATTTCGTCAATGAGTACATCGAAAACTTACCTAAATAATAAAACATTATAAAATAAAAATTTCGGGTCGACAACATATATCCGCCAAATTCGGATTGTCGAGTATTTTGTTAAATGCTAATGGTTCTGACATACAAATCACAGTCGCCATATTGGCCACTCTAGTGAAGCGTCACAGATACCAGATAAAATTTTGAGTTCTACTGTCTTAGTACTAAGTAGTTTGTATGTGTAAATACTTTTTTCATTAAAATGTAAATTGTATATGTAGTATAAGTTTGAGTCACTCCGAACATACCTAGATGACAAACTCTAACTTGAGAACCCCGAATTACGCGAGCGAAGCCGAATATATATATATATATATATATATATATATATATACACCGCTATTTTTTAATTAGTACAAAAACTTTAAGGACAGATTAGCGAAGATATTATTATCATATATGTGACGTAATAATTTCATAATATCAATAAAGAGCAAAGTTATTATCATTTGTTTATTGTAGAAAATCTCACTTAAATCATAGTCATATTTTACAATCCATTCACTATGTTCATTGATAATGTTCCATCCTGCTCATTCGCATTCTCTCTGTCGCACTTATGATGTAGGTAGCCATAGAAAATAAAATGAAGAAAAATAATTAATGTAGGTAGTTATTTTTTAATTTTGTTAATTCTACCCTCTCCTTCATACTTCATTCGGGCTTAGGACCGGTAAAATTTATCGTTTAACAAGTAATTAAATACGGAGGTATGTAATTAGAAAGCAAACAAATATCAAAATAAAAGAAGGTGTTCTGGACTAAAAGAAAAGAGTAATTTTGGCGTATTTATGAAGTTAGAATCGTCTGTTATTTACAAATATTATTTTATCATCATCATGTCAGCCTAGAGACGTCCACTGCTGGCCATAGGCCTTCCTCAAGGTGTGTGGAGAACACAAACCGATTTTGAGCCGCCCGCATCAAATTATTATTTACTTATGTACGTATTATTTACTAAACTTACAAGTATTTTCATTGTCCTTCGAAATGTCCACCACCGTTGTCAAAAGCATCCAATATGCACTGTTTTAATTGTTTGACACTGACCGGATCACTTTTGTACACTCACAATAAGCTCCAGTCTAAGTCCATGGGTACACAGCTGCACTCGCGATTTTTCCACTCAAAAAGTACGCACGAAGCATAGCTACATACTCTCGTGATATGAACTGATATGATAGGCCATCGCGTCGGGCAAACGTAGACAAACAATTAACTTTTGCAACGAAATTAGATACGCTCAATTTTGCTAGCAATTTAGTACGGTATGTCGCATCGTCTGCGTCGGGGCGTGGCGCAGGCGCAGAAAGGGCGGGTGGGAGGTCTAATTTATCAATGGTTCATTTTACAATGATACTCGTAGTACTCGGGTCGGTCATAGTATTAGTATTGCATTTACCAATTATCACGTAGTTTTGTGGACAGTTTTGAGACAGTTTTGGGACTTAGTGTTTTTATTTTTTAACTACATAAATATGATCAGTTAAAGATACTTAGTGCTGTGTTAAATTTTTTGTACTAATTAAAAAATAGCGGTGTATATATATATATATATGGGTGCATAGGGTTCCCACCAAGAACTTAGGGTCCCAAGCCCACCTCAACAACAAGTGGTGCACCTGCCGATCAACGGACGAGGCTCTGGTGGCAAACAAAATATCCCGATAAGCGGCAATAGGCTCGCCACCTACGACGTAAAAAGTGGGCGTTTAATATGCCTCTGCCTGAGCCTGGAAGAGCTGAGTGAGATGCTGCACAATCTTAATGGAGCCTCCCGACGGATCGGTCTCAGTATGAACTTGGATAAAACCAAGATTATGTTCAACGAACACATTGTGCCGGGGCCGGTTTATGTCGACGGATCGATGCTTGAGGTTGTTCAAGAATATGTTTACTTTGGGCAAGTAGTCCAGCTTGGTAGAAACAATTTCGAGAAAAAAATCGACCGCAGGGTCCAGTTGGCTCGGGCAGCGATATGCAAGCTACGTCGAGTTTTCTCTTCGCCTCTACCGCAATGCCTGAAGACCAAAGTCTACAACCAATGCGTCCTACCTGTAATTACATACGGTGCTGAGACGTGGACACTCACAGCGGGACTAGTCCACAAACTTAAAGTCACGCAGTGAGCTATGGAACGGGCTATGCGTGACGTCTCTTTGAAGGATAAAATCCGCAACGAAGTTATTCGACAAAGAACCAACATTTGTTTTTTCTTTATTCTACCACATTCACCCAACACCATCTAGTCCCAAACTAAGCAGAACCTTGTACTATGGGTACTAGATAATGGATAAACATACATATATATAAACTTTTTTTTTTTGTAAATACATACATATTATACATAGAACCACCCATACCAAGACAAACATCCATGTTCATGCACACAAATGTTTGACTTGAGCGGGAATCGAACCCGCGACCTTCGACGTAGCAGTCGCTTACACTCCCACTGCGTCAACCGGTCGTCGAAAAAACATTACTGACATAGTGTGGACTATGTCGGAATTAGTAAGTTCAAGTGGCATTGGGCTGGCCATATTTGTAGAAGGACTGATGGCCGATGGAGCAAGCGTGTCCTAGAGTTGAGACTACGACTCGACAAGCGTAAGGTAGGGCGGCACCGGCTAGGTGGACTGACGACCTGAAAAGGGTGACTGGGACAGACTGGATGCGGAAGGCTGAGGACCGTGTACTGTGGCGCGTGCTGGGAGAGGCCTATGTCCAGCAGTGGACTGCGATAGGCTGATTGAGCCCACTTACTACCCCATTACAATTCAAAGTTGATGAAAGAAGCGATTAAGGGAATACACGAAGGAAACCGGTTACATCTTTGGGTTTCATGTCTATATCAAACCCTATTTGAAGTTCTGGCCAGTGGCAACTTTTAGGCAAAAATCCTCGTATTGACTCACGTATGTTATTGCAACGCCATTTAAGGGAGAGCTATGTCTAGCAATGGACTGCGATGATTGAATATCACCAGTATTTCATACTATATCTTGATTAGCCAAAAATGACATGTAAAACCTCCAATTGCTGTTGTAGTGAGGTCCTTGTTCGAATTGACAAAAATAAAAGACAAATTGAAGTTTACTCGTATGTAATAGATGTTTTTATATAATGTAGACAATCAGGAGAAAAGTCCGTTAAGGCGAGGATTTCCGAGCGCTCAAAGCTTTTGAGGCTCCCCTCTTCCCCAGTTCGCGAGTATAATTACGATCAATCGCGACACGAGACGCGACGCCACTGCCGCCATATGTAGGTATAACACTTTCGCGCCACAGTATAGAAAATTGAAGCAGTATATCAATTGAAATATAAACTTACTTAACGAGTATAAATAATTTGCAACGTTTCTGTTTTGAATAAACCTTTATGAAATTCGAAAGTAGTTTTCCAAAATTGCTTTTGGTTATAGTGACAATAGTAATCTTAATATATAAAATCCTTGCGTTACTGACTGACTGACAGACACGCTACAGCCGAAACTATTGGGCGCAGGAAGCTGAAATTTGGCGTGTATGTTCCTTGTGAACCGTAGAGGTGCACTAAGAAGGGATTTCCCGAAATTCCCACGGGATCGGCTAAAACGGGTAAATTTAAAAAAAATGCAGGCGTAGCTGCTGGCGTTTTCTAGTCAGTAGATAATTTTATGAACATTATGTTTGTTGTTAATTATAAAAAAACTTATGATCGCTCGCAATGCGAAAGCATCGCTTGTTCGATATCAGTCTTAGGGAAAAGGATTAGATTAATATAAATTAATTAATTCGTTGCTACTGTCAGCAAAACAACGGCATAGAACCAATAATACACATAAAGGGTAAGATACTCATAGCTACTTTTAATCACCAATGATTACATTTTGTTATATTTATTTTAACTATGCAATCTCTAAGATACTACTCTGTCAAAAAAGTACCGGAAAAAGATCAATAATACACAAGATTTTTATTACAGGGCAATAGTTATAGAAATATATACTCATGCAAATACACGTGCATGCATAATAAAGGAGATCACCCAGCTCCATACAAATTTAGGCTATTCTAAAAGTGCCGGCCATTGATATAGGTATATGTACTAAATATATGTCAATGGTGCCGGCCAACTAAAATAAACTTATAGAATATTACGAAATAAACACTTTTTATTACTACACTAAGGTTCTAAGTGCAGTCTGTGAGATCATATTCCAGCTCAAAGAATCTATTCTGTTCCTAAAATAAATCCTAAGTAATTACTGGTATTTTTTTGCCTAAAATAACGTGCATGTTGCAATTTAAATGGCATCAGGTAATGACAGGTAGTAAGCCAAGAGTGAAATATCTGATTGATAAGCATTACTGCCTCACAGAAAGAGCCATCACGCACCAGACTATGAGCAGGGCAGGTAGCGAGGGTACGACTGTTAGACTACAGGCCCATGTCCAAAATGGATGGGTCATACGAACCACCAGGTGACGTATATAGGACGATATAAGAGCATAAAATAATAAGATTCAGCACTATGCCGTCACTTGTAAGCTGTCCAACTGAGTGCTGATGTGAATTCAAAAGTGCAGGTAGAGTGAGTACGCATTTTGGTCATATATTTTTGTACGGCATTATGATCTTCGATAGATCCATGATAAATAATAAGAAAGCGCGCAGTGCCGTAAAAAAATGGTGCGCTACAAAGTCGGTAATTTTTTGGAAATTGTCAGAAATTCAAATTCTCACTGAAAATCAGTCTATGTAACAATTGCCGCGATCAGGTTACGGCCAATTCGCAACATGACCAGTGAAAACTCCAGCGGAATAACAATTGCAGTAGGATGTACCCGATTAGAATTCTTCTATAAATAGTATATTATACCTAGGGCAAGAAATAAAGATGGGCAAAGCAAACCAAGTGAACAGGATTGATACACGTATCCATTTGGGTTGGGCTGCTTTCGATAAACTGGCATTTGCTTTTACGAAGCAACAAAAAGCAAGAATATTCAACTAGTGCGTCCTGCCAGTGCTCACCTACGGAGCCGAAACTTGGGTTACTACAGAGGCAGCGCTACAGAAACTTGAAGTTGTTCAAAGGGCAATGGAGAGATAACTGGCAGGAGTGACACTCAGAGACAGAAAGAAGAATAAATAGCTCTGAAAAGAAAGTCTAGTACCAGATGTTGCCAAAAGAGTAGCGGCCGGACATGTAGCCAGAAATCCCGAAACATGGTGCAAGCAAATATTAAAATGGCAACCATGGGATTGTAAATGACTAGCTGGAACGGCAAATGAGATGGAAAAAAGACATCATAAAGATAGCAGGCAGTAATTGGTTGAAGACTGCCCAAAACAGAACGGAAAGGAATTTGTTGTAGAGGGTGATGTTCACGGCGCTGAGACGCATAAGCGGGGCATACTGCCAACATTTGTAGCACCGTTTCTTGGACAGGGTTGCGGCTGCTGTCACTATAGTGATATCCAGACGTTTCCGACTGGCCTTTTCTCTACAAGAACCGGCCGAAACATTGGAAAGTGAGAACGTCGCGACGCAACATCTCTTCAACCACATGGTGCCATGCCTGGACATCATGCAAGACATCTGTACCTGACCGCTCATAGACATTCCTACTAAAGGTTTAGACGATATTTTTTTAATGGTCAGGAGTATTTAAACATATGTTTTTATTTTTTTTATGAGTCCACTGCATTTTAAGGCTCACGTATTTCACGTAAGGCTGAAAACGTATAGTTGACTGCCGTTACACCTCTTTGATTTATCACTTTTGTCAAAACAAAACTGCTCTACGGTACTTTTAGACATACATTCAAACCAAAATATTGTCTCAGAGAATACGCTTGTATCCTAAAATGTAATTAGCGATTGATTCGTTCCTTTATTAGATGTTAAACTGAAATACCTGATTTTTCTTCAAAAACAATCAGCAATATTACTAATTACGGCTTTTTAAAAACCTTTTTGAATTTGACACGAAAACGCTGTAAACCATCATAGCGGTTGAGTGATATCACAAAGAACAAAACAAAACAATCCGTGTATGAAGTCTGGTCTGATCCTAGGGTCTGATGCACCCACTTTTATTTTGTTATATTCGATTTGACAGGTATAAACTTTTACTTTTTAGTTGTATTTACTACTAAAACGTCAACAACATGAATGGCGGACGTACTGTTTGACGTAATGCTCTCTGATTGGTGTTCACTGTCACAAGAATAAAAACATTATTTTTTTAGTTTTAGAATCCTAAAAATTACATTAATCTTACCATTTTATAATAAATAATAAACTTTATTAACATCTTAAAATCATAATGGATCTATAGATACTACAATCAAACCGATTTTTTGACTTAGAAGTTTGGTGTAATAGTTAAAATGTTTACAACAGTGAGTTCTACTAAAATAACACAATTTATTGATTGGCCGGCAAAATAAAAATTAGCCCAATTTGGGTGATCTCCTTTAGGCGCTGCCATCGGCAAGCAGTAGTGAAAAAAGTTAAAATTTTACATATTGTCATTTCGCCTGTTCGCGTCCATCCCCCTATTCGCGTCCATTTTGCGGACCTCCCTTTAAAAATGCTCGGAAATAAATATACTAACACACTAATAAAATGAAAAGTCAGCATCGCCAATACCTCGACGTATAAGAGACACGCACAAATAGACAAAAGTTCCGTGCGCCCAGCTTATCCTGTTTAAAAAAATTAGTTAATCTCGGTTGTTCAACAAAAGAGTGCAGATGCGCGGGATATAAATAAAAAAATTGTGTGCAGCGGCGTGTTTGACGGTAAGTATTTTATTGTTTTATGTGAATTTTAGTATACATAGCTGTTTCTAGACATTAATAATGAAAAGACGAATAGTATGAATTATGAATTAGCTTATTTTTTTTATAGTTAACAATTAAAATAAGGTGGACGCGAATTACAACACCGAATTTATAAAACTTCCACTTTGCGTCCACAATGGACGCGAACTCGTCTATTTATGATTTCTTTAGTTGTTTATTTTTATGTGATTAAAATGTGAGAGAGAAATTGGGATTTTGTTTATTTTAACATTAATAGTATGCAATTGTAATGACCAATTTGCGTCCACATTATTATGATTGTAATAAAAGATACAATCGATATAATAATCGATCACAAGTGGACGCAAACTATACCTGCAAGGGATAATGTTATAGCAAATTGCGTCCATATTTTCATGAAATAGATATGATGGCATAAATACATTCTATATATTTTTTTTTATAATTTAAAATGCATTTTTGATTAAGACTGAGTTTAAAATTGAATTATTACATTTAATTTCTTTTATTCCATATTTTTTCTATTCAAGAAGAGTTCTTAGGAGACAAGAAAGAAGAAGGAAAAAAAATACAAAAGATGATTAAATAAAGAAAGCGTTTTGTGATATTCGTGAGAAGAAGAAATCGATAAGACAAATATGTACATAATTATGTAAAAATTATGCTATTCCGAAGACCACAATATTGGACAACATGTATCATTATTTTTTTATCTTTGATTTTAAGTTCCATCGATGTTGAGAACAATAAATAGTTATTTATAGTTTCTATAAAGTGATTTAATAATGATAATAATGAAGACTTTTTATAACTTTAATCTTAAATGTAGAAATTGTTAAAAGCCAATCTTCCTTTAGATTGTCTTAACAATATCACCCTTATATGAAGGATCATAAGGCTGATATTGTTAAGACTAAGCTGGTGGACGCGAACTGGTCCACAGGTGGACGCAATTTGGATTTTTTGGACGCAAACTGGGTAAAATGCCATATTTTGAAGTTTGTCTATTAAAAAAAAACACAACAAGTTTCGAACAAAACTGAAAGTTATTATTAAAATAGACTATATAATGAACGCAATACATAAATTTTTCATTGAATCAATTTGCTGGAACATTTTTATTTTCTCCTTCAAACTTGCCAACTGCACTAAATGGACGCGAACAGGCGAAATGATCCTACATACATACGTACGAATTGATACTCCTACACCCACAACACTTATTTTCCGTCAACCAATAATAAACTCTACTTTTCGTTATTATTTGTCGGTCAAATTGATATAGGTACTTACCTACCGAACACCTTACCTACCTTTCTAAGCTGTGACACCAGTGACACGGTCAGTGCATTCTTCCTCGGCGTGATAAATAATTACTATAATATTATTACGTGTCCATTGTTTCGTGTTTGGTAATAGTGTGGAAATCAATGATATTATTGGTGGAAATAGTCAATAGAGTTATTGAATACACGGAAATTATTTTTTTTTGTTTTTGATCGCGCTAGTCTTAGGAACTAGCGGGCCATTTTCTAAGATTTATTTGCTTCTCTAGCCCATTTGTTGAGGAAGGTTATACCAAATGACATCACGCTACTGCCCACGAGGGTGGGACAGTAACCATAAATACCACTAAGTGGGTAACTGCGGATATTTGTATTTATTTAGGTAGGTAGGTACCTATAAAATTCGCTTGTATAGCTTTTAGGCACATCTCACATTTTATTTCCGTATATAGGTACACAGAATAAAAGTGTGAATTATTGTATTAGTTAGGTACCCAATACAACAATAATACTATAATTCATCCACAATATACAACAAATCAATATTTTTCTAAAGTACTGTTACCTAACTATGCTGTTGTTATCAAGTCGTTATCTTGTCCAATAATCAAAACGATATTTTTAAAACTATACTTCTTACTTATATACACTATTATTACTTACTAAAAATTTACAATACCTATTTACAAACTAAACCTAGATGTAATATATTTATCAATAAGTGATGATGACATTCGTAACTGACGATAAAATAATTCGTAATCCTGCGGTGCGCTCTGCAAACGAGCGACACGTCCTGTCTCCATTACATCCCGCTCGGGACTGAACGACGCCGGAGAGAGCGCGTCGGCAGTAGGAAATTACGTATTTTCGGTATTATATTTTTGTATATATTAAAATTCATAATGTGATTACCGAGAACCATCCGCTTTTACATGACCTTTCTTTTGGTATACTTTTGAAAATTCTAATCCCAATACAACTCAAATGAAACGGGAAAAGTTGTTTAAACAGACCTATATTCGCGATTATTTTCTATCGTATCAAATGACAGTAATCGTGTTTCGAATGGCCGAAAAATAAAGGTCTAATGCTGTAGAATAACATATATTTTTTTCCGAATTTAAATCTCTGTTATTTACAAATAAAACGCGTTTGACCACGCTAGATAACACTGTATTTTGGGAAATCCTCGCCTTAAAGACACACCTACATGCAAAATATAAAACGAGTGACTACAACAATAATAAATTTCGTAATACTTGCCGAATTTAACAGCGCAGTTATAAGTTACACATTAGTAAATACTTCACTAGAATCATAAAGGTGCGTAAAGATTATGTAAAATGTTGTTCGTATTATATTTAAAGCTGCATCTACATCAAAGAAAAATTGCCAACTTCTGTGTTGTTTTCCGTGGTAAATCCTTAAATTTCATATAGTTATCAATATAACATGTAATTTTAAATAATGTATACGTGTCCGACTGGTAAAACATCATAAATTCTGTCCGTTAAGTAGTAGCTTATGCTAAAATTATTGAAGCTGTCGCATTAAGCGTAACAGTCTATATTTATAATATAACTAACTATGATAATATAACCTTCGCGACTTTTTGACCACTAATCAAACTTATTTGTAGTACACGGTCAAAGATTATAGGCAGAAGGCGTTCTAAGGGCTGAGTACGTCGAGAAGAGTTTGGTGGATGAGTAACATAGAACACTGTAATACTACCATTGAATAACCTTTTTGTAGTGTAAAGTCAGAGATTATAAGGCAGAAGCATCGGCATATACGTACTGACGTGGCAGAAGGCATTTTTACTGAGTTCGTTGAAATGGATTTGGTGGATGGGGATGTCTATCATCTACGATAAAAGTTTGGTCATTAACAGTAATTATGAACGCTCTGCAACCATGTGTAATGTGAGTGGAACATTTCCATCGTATTTTAGTTGACTTCGATGGCAGAGCATAATACGTATATCCTTTGAGTCGTATTTAACGTTTTCTTTTTCGAGATGTTACGAATTCCGCTGTTAGAACAAAGATAAATATTATCAATCAGTAATATTTATTGGTAGGCTGCGCTCATGCATCGGGCAATGACGCAGAAAACGCGAGATGCTAATTCTCCAACACCATTGCACAATTTATACCGTTCTGTCTTACTAATAAAAAAATATTACTCACACGTTTAACGTATGAATACTTACACAGCGTATAACGTCTGTATAGAAGTTAGACAGGGCTTACACAACATCGCTACTAATAAACGCAAAGACAAGCTTGTGTAACTACTCACGCCAAAGAAATATAACCTTAAGTCATAGAAGTAACACTAAATAACAACAGCGGTTGCTATGATTGATATCTTCTTTCTAATGGCACATGCAGTATGATAGAAAGAGCTGTCGATAGGTTTAGCAGCACACTCTTAAAGCAGCCTCGTGGTAGCGAAACCGTAGACAAAACATAGAGTTAGGAAACCGAGTGTTGTTCGTAACAATGATGATTTATCGATAAATATTTTTGGTCAAATGTCTAACTTTAGTATGTGTCGATATATTTAGGCCGTAGAAGTAAACAACTAAATATTGAAATTGTAGTTTTTGCTGTCGACGCTGGACAGTGCTTTGAAAAGACTTGCCAGACAGATAGTACTAAAAAATGTCACGTGTTTAATTGTTCGTTTTAGCCATAAAATCTATTGACAAAAAGTATTCATAAACTAATGAGCGATGCGTTGCGATGCGATGCTAAGAAACTGTCACTTAGATTATGTATTGTACAAATTATACCAGATTGGCTAATGCGGCAGGCTTTGGCAATTTGTGTGCGTCGCATCATAGCACGTTGCTATCGCTTACGTTGGACACTGCTCGATTTTTTTAGAATTGTAGGTAATCCGATTTGTGATCCGCCAGCACAAATGATTCACCTTTATGTAAATACTAGAGGACGCCAGCAGCTACGCCTGCATTATTTTAAAATTTATCCGTTTTGGCCGATCCCCTACGGTCCCAAGGAAATTTCAGCTTCATGCGCCCAATAGTTTCGGCTGTAGCGTGTCTGTCAGTCAGTCAGTAACGCAAGGATTTTATATATTAAGATTAGTACAGCAGTGAACTACTTTGATAACCCAGTTGGCGTGAGTGCAACCGACTGCCACGCCGAAGCTTGCGGGTACGATTCAGTTTTACATTCATGTCCGATAGTTTGTTTCCGTATTTATCCCTCATTCAAAAAACATCGATATCTCCTTTCACTGTCAAATCCATCACTCCTTAATGATGGGATTTGACAGCACGGCTATTTAGAGAATGCAGTCAAAGATATGAGTCTGTAAGGAGTCTATGCCTCTTTAAATGAGACGCGTAATTTGACGTTATGATTAACCAACTAAGACCAACTGACATTACAAGTTGCACGTTCGGTTTAAGGAAATATGGCGAGCATGTTCTCTCTAGTCTAAACGTCCAACCTCTCTGACTCACGCCGTGTACACACAGCTACACATTAACCTAAACAAAACCAATATTAGGCGAACTCCCTTAGTGTGACCAACCTGTTGTTGAGTAGTTCAGCTAATATTGGTTTTGTATAGGTTGATGTGTAGCTGTGTGTACGTCAAATATGCTGACAACCTTTTAAGAAAGTACGTTCAAAAACTTCAAATTGTAACTTCGTTTTAATAATTCAATTGTATTTTATAGTTCATATAGAATAGCTTAATTATATATTATACTAGCTGACCCGGCAAACGTTGTTTTGCAAATTTTTTTATTTTGAAAAATAGATGTTGGCCGATTCTCATAGATACCGGATAAGCACAAAAAATTTCATCAAAATCGGTCAAGCCGTTTCGGAGGAGTATGGGAACGAAAACTGTGACACTAGAATTTTATATATTAGATGGGGTTTCTTCTTAAAAGTATCCCTTATCTATTAATCTAATGTACAAAAACTAAAGACTAATGATTGTTATTTTCTGAAGGATCAATATGTTTTGATTTGTACTCATAGCTTCCGAACGCCTTCACCGACAATAACATTTATTTCATAGATCAAAGAAATATATCCTTCCTAGTCCAACCTCTCTGTCATAGATTGCGCGCATAATCTAAGTGACAACTTCAGCGTCCTCAGCTGGCCAAATAGCCGCCATTTGGCTCTTACGCACTCCTTATACAAGGGTGCAAGCGTGTGTAGAGCTTGTGTAAGTCTAAATAGATATTTTGATCTCTAATAACGCATGTATACACGCAATCTGTCAGAATATTTTTATTAGTTGCGTTTTTGTCACGCAATGCTTATAGTACTTGTATACACTGTGTCGTAATTTTTATTAGTAAGACAGTAGAAAGCTTAAGTCATATTTCTAACCGCCATCAGAGCTGTTCAAATAAAAATACATCAACATAAAGGAACATTCCCTTTTATTGATATTATTCTGTCCACAAGTCAATACCAATATAAAGCATGTAAATTAATGAATAATACAGATCTAATTAAAAAATAATTTATAAATAATCACGTCAAAATATAATGACGCACTGTCCCGCTAGTATAAAAGCTTAAAGACCACTATATTATGTGCGCCGCCACATAATATGGTGAAGTGCAGCGGAGAGCATATTTCACTGTCAAACTACTATCGACATTGTCAGTACAAATCAGTATTTGAAAAAGTCCAAAATATATATGTGCCGGCTCTTAGTAGACGCAAATGTTTCAATATAATAGTCTACAATTTATATCTAATCTAATACTAATATATAAAGCTAAAGAGTATGTTTGTTTCTTTATTGTTTGCTCGATCACGCTAATCTCAGGAACTACTGGTCCAACTTTAAAAAACGCTTGAGTGTTAGATAGCCCGATTATCGAGGAAGGGTATAAGCTACATAACATCAAGCTATGAGCCACGGGAGTGGAGCTGGCAGTACCCTTAAATAACGCGGGTGTAACCGTGGGCTCATCTAGTGTAGCAATAAAATTATAAGATAGACTACCTGCATACTGATGCATGCGACCGACGCGTAATCATAATCTCCGGATTTTCAACCACATTTTATTAATACAAATAGTCTAAGAGCGGTAGTCGTCTGGACTACTTCAGTGAAGAAAGCTCTACGACTCACTACTGTTTTAAAAGAAACCGGCGTAATTTTCTTGAAGCGTTCGGCCCTGTCATATTGTAGCGATATAGGATATTAAGTGATTAAGGTTTGTTATTATTTTTCATGTGATGGTAGTAAAATGTCATGTATCGATGTTTAGCATGCATCGCTTTTTATATTATTTGATGCGTAATATTTATTTTCCGTATAATTGTCTGTATTTTAGTTTTATTTCACTAGGAGTTCATGCTGGCAACCACTAATCTCCTTTACTAACGTTCCCAATATTAAGTTGTTATAAACTTTATCTTCAGTTATTTCACTAAAACCCTTAAAGAGCGATATATTGCCAGAATAATTACTGTAAATGTTACGTATTTATTCCATTCAGGAAAATATAATCTCTTCCAGAATCTAGGCGCGTGACAAGAGACATGACTTGGAATATGATACAAAAATCGAAATGATTAATAAATATTTTAATTGACAACCGTAATATATATCGATGCCTTCCGGCCAAAAGGGGGTAAGCGACATTTTTTGCGAAATTGACTTATATATATGGTTAGAATCGGCTTTTTTTTCTGCGTCTAATGGTCTTAGTTTCGTGGCTCTAGGACAAACTTTTTGTCGCTTAGGCGGTAAAGGAATTGAGGTTCTAACACTAAGTTTTTCGTCATAAACGACAGTTATTTTTGGTGTATTTTGTATTATGGTGGTTGGATAAAAATAATATTTCAAAACTGTGAGATAAGCATTTTTGGCTTTGAATATTTTTTTCTTTACTTAAACGTTAAGTAGTTTGGGATGTAAATACTTTTTTATAAAAAATACATTAGTCAAATTTTACTTGAATCTTTGTGTACCAAACTTTCGGTTAGGATATTAGAGCAGTTCCTTTGGATAAAATATATGTCATTTATTACATTTAGGTCTCATTTCCGTGACTTTATTTGGCGTTTATTTTTATATTCCCTAGTCACCAAATCAATCATCGAAGGCGCTTAGGATAATTCATCCAAACGAATGTCGCCTTGCATTGTCTCTTACCCTTTTTTTCCCTCCCAAAAAAAATATCTGGTATGGTGGTTAGATAACAAGGTAAATCAAAGGTTTGGCGGTTAGCTTACAGAAGAATGCGAACAGCGTCGGTTATCTCACTTTTTCATTCGAACAAAATGTCGTTAGCTTTGCACAGCGAACATTCACCGTGGGCATAAGCACCTCCGTGCTTGCGAGTCCGTTTGGCGCGAAGATTTTCGAAGGAAATAAAACGGTAAGATTATTTTAATAGACTTTTATATTAATCTTTAATTGTGTATTCTAATTAAAAAAAATTATAACGAGCTATTCCAATACTGTAACGTGTTACCAGTGCAATGTAAAATCTAAATGGCCGTTATGAAAGAACTTAAACGCATACCTACTTAAAAGGTAGTAGAGCCTTGCTGATTTCAGCATGAATGGGCCGGCTCGACCGGGGAAGTACTACCCTCTCACAGAAAATCGACGTAAAGTAACAGTACCTAAACTGTTGCGTTTCGTTCGGTGAGTGAGAGTACCGGGGGGCCCTATCCCCTATTCCTTCTCCCTCATCCCACTCCTCATCCTATTCCTTTTCCCAACCCAAAGGGGGCGGCAACGCACTTGTGACTCCTGTGGTGTTGCTTGTGTCCATGGGCGGTGGTAATTGCTTACCATCAGGCAATCCGTCTGCTCGTTTGCCGCCTAATACCATAAAAAAAAAAGTACAACCCCCACAGTACTCTAAGACAGTTGCCAAACGCAAAGAAAAATGTTTTACCAAAATCTAATAATCTGTATGGAACTAAAATATGTCGATACATACTTCCAAAGATATTAAATAGTTTACCAGAAGTTATAGCTAGTAAATATGTAACAAAACAGCCGTATAAAAACATGTTAAAAAGGTTTTTCGTCAACAACATAGATAAGGTACTCATTTCGTTGTAAATATTGTAGTCATGCTAAATATGAACTCCCATTCGCAAAAAAAACTCTAGTGGTTTAAACGAATGGTATAAGTGAGAATATTGTAAATTGAAAATTATAACGAGCTATTCAAATATTGTAACGTGTTACCAGTGCAATGTAAAATCCAAATGGCCGTTATGAAAGAACTTGTAAACACAGACCTACTTAGTAAGTACAACCACCACAGTACTCTAAGACAGTTGCCAAACGCAAAGAAATATGTTTTACCAAAATCTAATAATCTGTTTGGAACTAAAATATGTTGATACATACTTCCAAAGATATTAAATAGTTTACCAGAAGTTATAGCTAATAAATATGTAACAAAACAGCCGTATAAAAACATGTTAAAAAGAAATTTCGTCAACAACAAAGATAAGGTACTCATTTCGTTGTAAATACTGTAGTCATGATAAATATGAACTCCCATTCGCAAAAAAGCTCTAGTGGTTTAAACGAATGGTATACGTGAGAATATTGTAAATTGAAAATTTTGGTCAATAAATAAAAAATAAAAAACATTAGTTATTTTAAGTTTTATAGATAAGAAGACATTATTTTGCTATCTTGTTCAGACAATACTTTTTTTTTTTTTTTTGTTTTACGAGGTGGAAAATCCCTTCGAATCTCCGACTCTTGGGGGAAATAAGAGCCGGAGTATGTGGTGTTTCCACTAAAAACCACCTCGACTTCCGCCGTGTACCCGTGTGTCGGAGGGTGGGGCATCACCAAAGCACTCGTCGCCACCCTCCGACGGGTATCGGCCCGCAAGATGGTCAGGCGGGCCCCGAACAAAACCCCCTTGGCGACGGATTAAGGTTTTGGACTCCGCCGCCAAAACGCCCAGCGGCCGCAGAGGATAGGGAGGACGGCAACGCAACACCGCATCTCCTCTTCCTCTGCGGCCCCACCACGACGCATCGAATGGTGCGCCCCCATTTGGTCGCGGGAGATAGGGCGCGCGGCAACGCAACACCGACACGCCTCTCCTCCCGCGACCGCACCCGACTGCAAGGGACAGACAGAACTGTCCCCCGCACCCGCACCGTTGGACGCATCCTGCGCAGGCCCCTCCAAGCCCACGCGGAGCGTCCCCTCCTGGATCCCTCTTAGCTTCACCGCGGGTGACCAATCCACGGTTACTGAGCCCCCCCACCGCGACAAGGTGGAGATCCCACGGGGGGGGGGGGGTCAGACAATACTTCTTTCTCTTAGCGTTATCCCAGTTTCAATCTGGGGTCCGCTTTAGTAAGCGGTAAGTCTAACCGGATTTGGCTGAATATTAGCTTTTCCACGGAGCGACTGAGAGAATAAAAACTGCACGTTTGTTTTGCACATATATTACCGTTAGTAGGTCCCTCTTTTGCAAATTGTTATTCTGCCTCAAGATTTGTCACCGTGACTGATTTAGCATTTGTCATCGTCATTGTTTTATCGATTGAGTGAATGGATGGGTGAGTGCGAATGAATGAATACACGGCAAAAGCGATAGTAAGAACCCTCTTTTTGGAGTGGCTGAAGGCCGCCACGGTGTCCTCACCTTCCGCCTGACGCATGTCTTCATCGGGCACGGTTGTTTTGGGTAGTTTCTTTGCTGTGGAGGACTCCCTCGGCAACAATTTACGGCAACTGTAAACGCGGACATGCGGACGACGAGGGCCAAACGTCTACCGTCATACCTAAAAGTGGTCCTTAGGTACGAAATTTTAAGTTAATATTTTTTTGTCATACCTAGAATGTCAGCATAAACGTATAATGCAAGACTAACTTACAATGAGTAACAATTGTTTTGTGTAATTTCCTAAAATAAAGACTGATTGAGCACAATTTCTCTTTTTTTTAATTCATAGCTTATTATTTATTTATTTATTCATTAGGCACAACGACAGATATCAAATCGTAACTTAGAAATAGGTACAATATAAGCCAAAGTATACATGTCAATTTGTTATCAGATTAAAGCCGTGCACAACATTTGCAGAATAATTTAACTAAAGACAGGCAAAGAAAGGTGTAGAATTATTGAAATATGCTAGGTCGACAGAACATTTACATAAAAAATTGTTTAAAAAAGAATAATTGTGAGTAATAAATTAAATCATTAAATAATAAGTAGTAAAAATAATAATAATTAAAAAAAAACTTATATCTAAGGTTAGAATAAAATGAGGTCAATATAACATGATCAGTAGGGCAATCATTAAAATTAAAATCTTAGTGGGTTAGCCTGTTTAAAATCTTATAAAAGTCTAATGTATAATGTAAGTATGTATGAATAATTTTATAAGAATTAATCATAATGTGCTTTCGCGTTGCATAAAAGAGCTTATAGTATTTTTTATAGATAATTAACTTATAACAATTTTCTTGTTTTTCTGCCATTAACCAATAGCCGGTTATGTCATATTGGCTCCACTTGATGAACAGAAAAAGCACAGGTATGCTCTTTTTCTTCAACAGAAATAAAATAAATGGTGCAGTTAAATCATTTGGGTTGGAACTCATTAATTGGGTTGTTTTCATTTACGACGTTTTTTCCTGTTAGTATAATTAGGACCATTTGAGGGTAAGCGACAGTAAATAGTGTTAGGAGTGTGATTTGTTTTAATTAACAATGTCATTTCGTAGAGACCTAATCAAAAACTCTATGGTTAAATTTTGAAACTTTTGAAACGTACAGAAAATTTTCTATGATTTTTTTTCACTTATTTTGAACTTTAAACTACTCTCCTGTAAAGTTTGTTAAGTGGCGGTTAGCCTCTTTTGGCCGTAAGGCATCGATATGTATCCAGTCATTAAGTAACAAAACTTGCAAATAAATTTAAACTGAAACACGATAGTCAATATTTACCTAGATAGGAATTAAAATACTGGTAATTCCAAATTACGAACAATTAACAACGTTCATAGAAATACAAGTCAATAAAAACAATCCGTTTTGTGAAGAAACAGTAAAATCTATTAATAACTATTTATTAGTGCAGATTATTGTTATTAAGAAAAGTCCGTGTGGTGACGGATTAAGAATACGGAATAGAGAAGGGAGCATATTATGCAGAGAACAGCACTGTAAGAGAAGGAAAACTTGATACAAACCCTATACCAACCCGTTTGGCTAGCGTGGTATAGTAGGCCAATTCCTCCTTCCAAGAAGAGGCCTAGTCCAGCAGTGGATTGATCAAGGCTGATGGTGATGATGATGAATATCCTTGAAATTAATTTTATTCTTCTGTTAGTATGCAACAAAAAATTAAAATTACGTGGGCAAATAAAAGCAATGTCCCTTGATTAGCTTCTCTTTGCATTAAAAGAGTGTGACGTTAGTATTTCAATCATATTTGATTTTTTATTATGCTTGTACTTAGGCTGAGCGAACCCTGTTACGACAAGGTTCATTTTTGATGAAGGATGAATATGATCATAATTTATTGCGAGAACATTTTCATCTACAGTCACAACGAAGGCTCTACAACCAATTGGATTGTGCGTCGAGCATCGTCATCTTATTTTACCATTTGCAGGTGGACTACGTGATGACCTGTATGTGTATCCGTTTATCCGGAGAAGTAATTTGCCTTTTTGAGAGTATACAAATTCCACTGAAAGCAAAAGTTGCTGTAATAAATTTAGAAGATTAAAATTATCCTGCAATAACCATCACCTTGTTATTAATAATTCAGATATTTTGTCTGGTTTTGTACTGGAGAAATCACCGACAGAAATAAGACCACAATTTGTACAAGAATTTATATCTTATATTTCAAATTTATTTGTGATACTCTTCAAAACAGTTGAGACAAAAACCTCGTCTACAAGTTTTACATTCTTGGTTCACCTTAGCCGTTTTTCTTCGGGCAACATCAGAACAATTACCTTCTGAAATCAACTTCTGATAGCAACCCGTACATCTCTTTCTTTTAGTTCGTTTGTCAGTTCCCTTTGCTAGATGCACCAAAAAGTGGTGATGGAAACCAGAATTTTCTGAAATTGGTGATAATGTTAAATTTTTTTTTATATTGTGCATACAAATAAAGAGTGTACTTGTACAGCAGTTCTTATGAGCATAAAATTCGACATGGCATTAGAATAAATATCGATAATATTCATAATTCGTCAATAGTACAGTCAGGAGTCCAACAAGCTCACTATAAAGCCTCACTACTCACTTTTCGAAGATTTTCTTTTCTAATAAAGTACCCTTGTAATTTCACCATGTACGTGCATACATTTTAATTGGAGTAGTACTACGAGTGATTTTGAGTGTTACTCGTTGATTGCAATTATAATAATGTGTATAGGCAGGATCGCAAAATTGTTTTAGTTGTTAAAAACGGGTGAAAGTAAAAAGAAAATTAGTTTTGTTTAAAGCAGGTAAACACAGCAAGACTTATGGATGCATGACTGATTATGTTTTTGAAAAAAAGTAACGAAATTTGTAATATTATTCACTCGATTGTATTTAAAGCAAGTCGTCATAAGCAAATGTAAAAATCACTGAAGTAATAATATACGGAAACGAAGCCATAGTGCATCACGAAACGCCACTGGTAAAAATTACGATGGTATCAGATCGTCGTAATTATATTTCTCTTGTCACGATGTAGAATAAAAGTAATAAGAATTCTTCTTCGGCATTAAAAAATTAGGTATATAATTTTGGTTTTACAACAGATACAGTTTAGATATCGCATCTGAATTTAATAGACATATTGGTAATTTGTTGTCCAAACAACGTGCAATAATTACTTTCTATAAGCATCGAATTAATTTAAAGCAACAAACAACACCCAGTAAGAAAACAACAATTTGTTCATTTAATTGTGGTCCATATTGGTCCTTTTTGATATTTGAAGCTAAAAAAATTACATCCAAGCAATAAAGACTAGCAACTGGGAGTATTCTTTTTCCGGCACCAATATTTTCACCAGTGTTCAGATCAAATATACAAAGAAGATTTTTTTGTTATCTGGCAACGCTGTGAACAACTGACGTACAATTTATTGCTTGAGTATGATATGCATAGTTATTAAATTTACACTAGTACATAACATACAATGTGAAACAGTTACAGCTCCTTACAAAAATAGAATTTATGATCATTATATTGGCGATTGAAAAGAGTGGCCATGAGTTTTATTGCCCGTTCTTTCTCATGGTTCTATCTATTGCATTGCAAACGTGGCAGTTCATGTAAATGAAGAATCTTTAAGTAATTAATTTCTATTTTGACGTTCATAAGCATCACTTTATGGCCTAGATGAATACATGTTATAGAGGCGGTGAGTGGTTGTGCTGATGATCTGATGCGATGATTTCGTCATCGACGGTGATGATGTATGCTCTGCAGCCTCGAGGGTTGCGAGTGGAACATCTCCAGCGCATTTTGTTCGTTTTTGACCGAGTAGCGTGATAGGAATATCCGTTGTACCGTATAAGCGGCTTTCCCTTGACAGATGTAACAAAATGAGCTGAAAAAAGATATTTGTTAGAAAACGCTAGACTCTTCTACTGATCACAAGAACTGTTTATTGAGTAATACCTATACGGGGTGTAAAGGACGGTGTACCGAAAACCGATACCAGTGATTCTGTACATGATACTGCCACTGGCGGTCGAATTATCTGGAAAATTTTCATGTATTTTCCGATTCTTTAGCATTTTTGTTATATAATGTAATCAAATAGTAACTAAAGTCAACCCGCATTAATATTTTTGTAAAAATTAAACATGTACATGGTGCGTTTACTCTGACGTGACATCGACTGCGGCGCGCGGCCTCAGCACATTAAGTGTACCAGTACATTGTAATCACTGCCGCTACCACCCGCCGCTGTAGGGCCGTAACAGCTGATAGTGCGAGTTTGTGTGTTCCTATTTAAATCGCAATTTTTTGGAACACTGTCGAGTTCTTAGATTTTTCCCGAAAATTCGACCGCAAAGGGTCAATTACAGAGTGTTATCAGTTTTTGGTACACTGTGTCTTACACCCAGTTGGTATATTAAATTGAATATATCAAAAAGAAAGTAACAAAATAATATATTTAAAACAGTATACGGTATGAAACAGCGATAGCCAAGTGGAGAGACCGTCAGACTGCTACGTAGAGGGTGCGGGTTCGAATCCACGCGCACCAAATGACTTTTCGTAGTTAAGTGCGTAATACATTGTTAATTATCGCTTGTTAAACGGCGAAGAAAAACATCTCGAGGAAACCTGCATGTCTGAGAGTTCTCCATAATGTTCAGACGGATACTTATTAGATATTTTTGCTACTACATTGACCAGGTGTTAAAAAGGAACTTAAGCCATTTGACCCTAAACTAGGGGAAGTCTGTACGGTTACTAAGTAACTGCAAAAACCTAAATATTATTCTATATCTTTGCGAAATATAAATATGATAATAATTTATAGGAAACGAAATAAAAAAATAAATGAAATGAACTTGAAAATAAAATTGAACTTAAGTAAACATACGATGAAAATGTATTAAAATAGACTGAACTAACACTGTGTTTAAAACAGCAGTGCATGATTGATGACATGTGACAGATATCGATAAACCAAATATACAAATAACATTGAAAGATGGAAATCTTTAGCAATTCAGTTAATTTACCTTCATACCTAGGTTTTTATCACCCAGGTGGAATAAAGTGAAATAAACCGAAAGAAAAAACTAATTGAAGAAGCTTCGGTTATACCTTTCCCTGTAAAATAAAAAGTAATCCAAAGTGGTATTTTTGCGTACTTACATTTATTAACGCCAAATACATCAATAACAGATATCAGTAGTATTTACCTACAAAACCTAATAATTATGTAGTAATGAGCTTGACATACGATATAAAAGTTGGTTTTATTAGGAATAGTTAGTTATACATGTTTCTTTCAAGACAAGTTTAGGTTAGATAAATATTTTTTTAACAAATAGTTGGATAAATCATTTCATTGACTTGTGGTATCGGGTTCCATGCTTCAAATGTCCAAAGATCAATTCTTTTGACATTTGAAGCTAACTGGAAACTGGAAATATTAGTTTTTCGGCGCCAATTATTCACCAGAGTCACAGTCACAGATCAAATATATGAAAGCCAGGAGGCAGTTAATGGTTGTGCTGATGATTTGATGCAATGATTTCGTTATCGACGGTGATGATGTATGCTCTGCAGCCTCGAGGGGTGTGGGTGGAACATCTCCAGCGTATTTTGCTCGTTTTGGACCGAGTAGCGAAATACGAATATCCGTTATACCGTATAAGCGGCTTTCCCTTAACAGATTTAACAAAATGCGCTGAAAAAATATAAACGATGTTAAAAAAAATATTGAAAAAAAGATGAAAAGATATATTTATTAGAAAACGCTACAGTTTGCTTCTTCTAAATACATTTACATGACAACAAACTTTAATCGACTAATACCTTTAAATTAAAAATAATACATGAAAATGTTAGTAACATAATATTTACAAATAAAATGAATACGATGTAGGATTTGAATTCGGCAATAACTTATGAGAATTAAACATAAATATCGACGAAACTGACTATCATTCAAATAGAAATATTTGGTAAAATAAATACATTTAAGATATTTTTGCTACTATAGCAGATAACCTAATGGAAGGAAAGAGGAACCCACCACGCACCCTCGGATTGACCACCCCAACTATTGCAACAGAAAAACGCAACGACAGTCGTTGCCCATCGCTCCTGAGGATGCCTCGTGCAGAGGCGAAACACGTGTCGAAGAATAGTCGGCGCATACAGCGGGATACTGCAAGTCAGGTATCTTCCTGGAACCCATACCATTCCTATATCCCTTATCCTTTTAGAGGAGTTCGGTATTGTCAACCTTTTTCTGTTGCAATTTGCAATAGTTGGGGTGGTCAATCCGAGGGTGCGTGGTGGGTTCCTCTTTCCTTCCATTAGGTTACAATGGAGTTCAGCCAAGTGACGCCTGATTCAATCAACTATAGCAGATAGTTGTTGCAAAGGTCATTTATCAACACACACTTGACCATGTGATCCTAATCAAGGCAGAGCCTGAAAGGTTACCAAATGACTGATAAACATTATAATATATAAATATTTGCAAGATATTACAAATGTTTACAATTTATATGAAATGAAAAAAAATAACCAGAATATTTAATTGGACTTAAGCAAGCATATGATGAAAATATTTATTTAAGTCCAACTATTCATACGAAAGAAAATCCTCACTGAGAAAGCTTTGCTTATACCTTTCCCTGTAACATAAAAACTAATTCAAAACAGTATTTTTCTGCGTACTTACATTTATTAACACTTAATACATCGTACCAATACCTAAAACACCTAATATTTATAAGCTTGACTTACACGATAAAGATGGGTTTAATATGAAACAACACTACGAGTACATGTTTCTTTCAAGGTAAGCTTAGGTTAGATAAATAGTTAAATTTCTTATGGCTGTACATATTTTGTATGGAGCTTAAGTCAAATAATTATGTATCTCTAGCAGCCAAATCCATAGATAGATCAAAGGTTAGGACCGGCTATTAGTCAGCAAGCCTCGAGTGATTTACTTGAGATCTTTCCTTTTTAAGCTTTACTCGAAATATTAGGCGTGCTAAATTTAATTATACCTTTTTTCTTTATCGAAGAGCATGAATTGCTAGAGACGTCAGACTGTACATCCTTGACCTAAATGTTTAAGTGCTGGTGCATACTAAATCCATCCTGCATTCTTTGTCTTACTAAAGTCTTTTTTACACTAAATAGGGTCGTTATGATCAAGAAATACATCAGCGGCAATGACTAGAACACCATGTACATTAAATAATATCATAACAGTCGTATACAAATAGACATGATAATATATTATAAGATTACGATTGAATGCAATGACGTTAACGAAAAAAATATTAATGAAAATAAATCTTTTAGAAATTAACGACATGCTTTGAGTTTTTGTAAACTGAATACCGACGCAACTTTAATAAGAGGTAGGAGTCAAATCAATTTTGATTGCCCTGTGCGAAATAAAACAAATTGTCTTATAGAACACAGTGTTGATAATTTCAACATTCCGTAAACTATGAGTTTTATTTTTTATTTCTCAATCATGTATAGAATCAAACATTCATTTTAAACATTGTATTCAATAAATAATTATTCCTGTTATCATTCAAATCGTAATATACGTAATTTGAGCAGACTTTACAAGGTTATTATATCAACTTACAATGTCATTTTGAATGAAACACAGCATCATGATCAATATTATTATAGACTTTTTGAAATTCCATAATAAAATTTATTGTATACGAGACTGCGAAGACTTTCGTATTATCGGACAAGATATACCTTACAACTTATTATTTGCTATTTTTACGGTTCATGCGACACAAACCGCTGGCAAACAGATAAATGCACAGAGGAATTAATAGAGTGCACCACAGTCTAATAACCTAAGGTTAAATTCGATTTGATGCGACTTCTAAAGTCATCGATGATAAATCTACTAAAGTAATATAGGAACATCAATGGAACATCAGAAAATTTAAAAGTAACTTAAATTATGTTGGCACCATAACAGCGTCAATTTGGTACCATAAGATTAATGGACTAGGTACTAAGTTTTGGCTGTAAAGCCTCACTAAATACATCGTATTCCTGTAATCATATAAATCCTAATTTATATACAGCATTTGAGCATAATATCTACAGGTCCACTGAACTAACAATATCTTATATTCTATAACAGTCACTGTTACAGTAAGAAAAATAATTTTGTGGGAACTTGACTAGATAGAAGCAGCCACAGTTTGCATGGTCTAAGTATATTTTGGAGGGAAGAGCTTGCAATATTGCAAAGACAACATACATTAAGACCAAGATACACATTATTATTATGACAGTACTTCTCTACGTAATGCCACGTGAAAATAGAAAAAGACTTAATTCGTGTTTGAGAGCCTAAACTTTTCACATTCCTTATTTTCAACGTAGCCAATACAAATCACCAAATATAAATAGTACGCAGGATAGAGATGACTGAATTCAAAACTTATTTAACATTTTATTCTGAAATTATATTGATGCGTATTTGAAAATTTTGTAAATAACTTTGGTAAATATATATACTTTTCTTTTTAAGGCAAACGTAACATTTTGAATCAATCAGATATTCGAATCGAATTCGCAGTCATTCTGACCTCACAGATTACATTATATTACTAACCGTTTCAATCACAACTATCATATTCAAGACACCTGGTCACCTTTGTTTTCAAAAAGCACCCTCACTTCCAACTCTTAAAAAGCATTTTTCTAATTTCTAGTGGCTTTTATACCTAGAACATTGAATACTATATTAAATTATTTTAATTGGGTGACTATGTCTGCCACTGATTTTGATAATACGTTCATGTTCTGTGACGATGAAAGCGCCGCATCCTTCAGGGAGATGAGTGGAACATTGCCAACGTCGGATAGTGTTCGTATCTGATGCTGCAGCACGATATGTATGTCCGTTCAGCCACATGAGGCTTTCACCTTTAGTCGCTTTAATTATTTGTGCTGAAATGAAAATTAGTAGTGTTAGTACGTACCCTAAAACCGAGTGTAAAACGTTGTTATCGTAGTATAATTCAAATTCGTGAAATTGCTAGTAGAAGTTTTGCTACAGCTACTCCAGTAACTGCAGCAAAACTTTTTACTCGGTACAACGATAATAATTGTATTGTTAGTACATGTTAGTAATTGTATTCTATTATTAACATGTACTACGTAGAATCCTTCGAATTGTCCCCCCAACGATTGCGATGTGCAAAGATCAACGATACTCAACATTTTTGCGTGTGAACATGCGGTTAGGAAGTAGAACGTAAGAGGCTATTCACAGTAATGCAAATGTAAATAGCGATTTCATAATTAATTACGGTCTATGACCCTAAAGCAAACATTCCATGTAATACCAATTGTTAAACAGCAGACTAACATTTAAATACATATAAAACATTATTAAATTTTATATATTTATCTAACAGTGCTACCATATAGGCAATATGAATATAGTTATTTAAATTTTCTATTACAGTTTAATTCCGTAGTTATAGCGGTGCCTATGTTGACTAAAGTCTAACTAAGTTAATCATTACTCTTACACTTTCTTCTACATATCCGCAAAGTCAGTTTTCATCAAGTACGTTAACTTGGACTTATTAGATAGATCCCAATAAACTGAAATAGTTTTCATCAAATGTTTGGCTCGATATTGTAATTTACAAAAATCACAATTGTCCTCTGTCAAGGTCATCATTAAAATGTCAAATGTACTCGAAGATTTTAAAGTGGCATTCGATCGGTAATATTGCTGGTTTCTTAGAGAAGCTGACGTCGAAATCATCAATGAGATATCTGAAAGGAAAGCCATTATTTTAGGTAATGTTTAAACATTTTGTCTCAAGTTTGTCACATGCTTTAAAACTATGCAAGTCTGGAACAAAAAATCAAGTACTCCCAAAATATATCGTTTAAAATAATCACAACTAATATACTTATTCATCCTGTCTTAAGTATTAACAGTGTTAAAAAAGAAGTTCGCCATTTGGTTACTTATTTATAGAGTAAAGAAAACATCTAGTTACACTTATATTTTACTTTCACATTCAGAATACCTTTATAATAATAATAATAATATTCTACCACATACACACATCACCATCTAGTCCCAAGTTAAGCAGAGCTTGTGTTATGGGAACTAGATAATGGATAAACATACATATATACTTTTTTTTGTAAATACATACATATTATACATAGAAACACCCAGACCAAGACAAACATCCATGTTCATGCACTCAAATGTCTGACTCGAGCGGGAATCGAACCCGCGACCATTGGCTTAGCAGTCGCTTACACTCCCGCTGCGCCAAGCGCTCGTTATTTTTTACGATTTTCTGTAAAGCGCTGAGACTGATTCAAAAGCGTTTAAAACCGGCTTTATCGTAATTTGTATTCTTTGTTTTATTCATGGGTTCGATCAAATGTACGAAGTGAGAAAAAAAGAAAAAAGTAAGAGAAAAAAATATGGCGTTACAAAGTTAACCAGGAAAGCTAGTATTTTATATTTTCTGTCAAGTTTTGATGCACCTATTCTTCAAGATTATTTACCAATGTTATGACCAATATATTGCTATCATTTGCAATTATGAATAATAAAACGACAAATACAAAACATTTATTATATTTTACAATATCTATTTATAATTCGATAAAGACAGAAACATCAATTTGTTTAAGATAACAACAAAATTTGCCAATATATCTTACTTACTCTTTTTCTTTATTTATAAACCTCAATTTATTAATTGAGGTTTATTAATAAGTATTATCAACATTTGGGAAAACTTTTGTATGAGGACTAAATTTAAGTTCAAATAGGCATCAGATGTGCATACAGAAACCAATAATTCCCTTTCTAATAGAATATAAGAAGAAATCAACCATATCAACAATCACAGATTCTCCGAACAAAAATCACATAAATTCTAGCCAAAATATAACTAATAGTGGAAAGATAAAAATAACCAACAGGTATTTTTCAATCGAAAAATAAATATATGCTAATTGTTTGATAGATACGTACGTATGAATATTTACTGAATTAATTCAGTATGGTATAGGCGAATGATTATGTTCGTTCCTCACAGCAACAATTTCGTTTTCAATAGTCAACACAGTGGCTTTGCATCCTTGTGAGTTGTGTGTAGAACATCTCCATGACACTTTCTTCCCATAAGAATTTTTAGCTGAGTAGTATGTATAGCCCAACAATTTGATGAGAGTCTTTCCCTTTTTGGATCGGACAAATTCCGCTGAAATCAGTTGGACAAAGTATCAGCATATAAGTGGTTTAAAGGTTCAAATAAATAGATGCTCTTTATCGTGCAGGTTACAATATTAATATATATTTTTAGGTTATTGATTATTCTGTACAAGTGAATATCACATACAATTTGGTCAGAACAGGCAGGCTAAGGATAGATAAAATACAAAAATCAGAAGGAGACTATGTACAGAAAAGATTAGTCAATACGGTCAATAGGTTAGATTATATGAAAGAAAATGAAAAACTGAAACCGGTTAAAAAAGTTAATATTTCACAGACTTTTAATACTGGCACAATGCTTACAGATCTCTATGAAATAACGTAGATAATATTCAACTAACCATCCAGATAAATATTTATAAATAGATAATTACCTTAATGAACATTTTCATTTCGATACACTACAATATTTAATTAAAGTCATAGCTCTGCTAAAGCTATTTCAGATAATTTGATCGATGATGTTTAAATGGCCCAAGACCTTTGTGATTGTAATGATGCAGATATGTATTGCACTGCACTACACAATGCCTCGTTTGCAGATTTTTTTAAAACATATTATGTATAAAACATATTATGTATAGGGTGCATAGGGTTCCCACCAAGAACTTAGGGTCCCAAGCCAACCTCACCTGCAAGTGGTGCACCTGCCGATCAACGGACGAGGTTCTGGCAAACAAAATATCCCGATAAGCGGCAATAGGCTCGCCACCTATTACGTGGGATCAAAACACTGGCGAAAAGTGGGCGTTTAATATGCCTCTGCCTACCCCTTCGGGGAAACAGGCGTGAGTCTATGTATGTATATTATGTATATATTTGTATGGATATATTTAGTGATATGGATAAACTAACTTTAGCGAGACTGTGATTATTTCATATGTACGTAGAACATAGACTTTTAAAAGCTTTGAACTATTGTAGTAACATCGATATAAGAAATGTTGATATTTACAAAGCCATATTCAATTGTAGCGTTGACATCAATATTTAATAACTATTCTTTTTTATTTTCCTCTGTTGACATATTGAACACATAGAAAGGTACAAGTTGACCATTTCTTTTGTAATGTTGGCAAAATTGGGCGTAGCTTCTGCCAACATTTTATCACGACCAGCGTGACCTATAGCTTCATGAATACCATCGATTACATCAAAAAGCTCATCAGCCGGTAGAAAATACCTAAGACTTGTCCCTGCTCTGGCAACCAGTTTCTTTTCGTTGCCAATATTTATTACGCCAAATCTTTTGAGTCTTCTATACTGCAGTGGCGATTTTCTTTCTGTCAATTCAGCCTCTTCTACCTGTCGTATCAATTCTATGTATGTTTCTCTGGGCAAAACTTTATAATGAGAGGACTTCTTGTTCTCACTTCGATAAATTTCAGTCAAAAATCTCTCTCTCATATGCATATTCAATAGCGTTGAAGCATCTACAATGACAACACAAATATTGAATTATGAACTAAGATCTAAAACAATTTATCTTCTTGCTAGATTTTCATGTTTTATACTGCATGCATGATATATATAAAGCTTTACCATAAATTTCCGCAACATGAAAAGGGATTCTAGAACATAATAAATGAACACAAGTATCTTACCAATTTAAGTTTAAAATCTTTATTTATAGGTAATAAAAATTACAATAAAGTGCCTTAACAGAAACGTTACAAAAGCTCCTAAATCCATTCCATTATAAGTAAAAAAAGTAAAAATGTTGCAAAATTAAAATATTAACTCTCCTTCACATATAATAATTAAATTCTATTTGCTATAATAACAAGGAATTATACTATGCTTAGTTGCTTACATTAAGATAAGTAGACGACCTGTGTTTTTTTAATTATATTTTAATGAATTGACCTGCGTGGTGGGTGGCTGTGATCACCATCAACCACGATCACCTCATCATCCAGGGTGTAAACGTGGGCATAACATCCAATATGCGAATGAGTGGAACATCTCCAGCGAACTTTCCGGCCTCGTGATGGTCTTGCAGAGTACGTGTATTTATTAAGCTGAATCATTTGTCGACCTCTTCGCGAAATTATAAAACGTAAATCTGTAACAAGAGCAAAGACATTAGTAATAGTTATGTGTATAAACTTATTATTGCTCTGTTTTTATTTTAACCGTCAACCACCATGCACCCACCACTCGATTTTTGCACAACCACCTCTACATATAAATTCATTACCAAAATTAAGGCAAAACAACACTTTTGCCCGAGAACATCTATTAAATTAGTCGTTTTTCGCTACATCCGAATACGTATCTTCTTTATATTTAGTGAAATTAGACCCCTCTGTGTCTGTACTGAGAATGTGAATTGATCAAAAATATTAAGGCATCGCTGTAAATATAAATAATATTATTTTGAATATAATAACACTGGTCATCATCAGCCATATAATATCGCTATACCTTTGAGTGCGGAGTCATACGGCAGTCGGTCTGAGTAAAAGCTAATAATTATTCTTTCGAATCTGGTTAGACTAGAAAACGGATGCCGGGCTCCAAGGCAAAAGTCATGGATCCCCGGGATAGCGTAGGATGATGATGATGAGCTTATTTAATATGTCTACTTCTACTAATTTAGATTTTTTAAAGACAACTCCCGCACTAGGACTAAATATGTTTTAAGTTTGTTTTAAAAGTCCCCCGAGACACAGGGTCTCGGGGGACTTTTAAAACATACAACTAACGTTCACAATTAACACTCAGACTCGAAACAACAATTTATAAATCACACAAAGTGTTGTCTCGTGTGGGAATCGAACCCACAACACTCGGCGCAGTGACAAGCGGTGAGGTGGCCGCTTAAACCACTACGCCAACCGATTATGATTTAGTATTAGTACCATCAATTTCAAAAAACATAAATTTTGTTTTTAGATTATTTATTCATAAGGTAAATTAATATTATTGAAAGTTCCAGTAGCAATACAAAATTTTTACAATTCAAAATAGGACATGGGACAATATTTCTTTGGGTATACATTCCTTTCAGAAAGTCTGCACACTTAAGTCTTTGTCAAGAAAAATAATCCTTGAAAAGCGATAAATAAAGTCAAGTTTCAAGATTTTTACTTATCTTTTCAGACTCTTCGAATACTATGTACCCACATTTTGAACACCTGTTATAACGAATCTAACACTAATATATAAAGTTGAAGAGTTAGTTTGTTTGTTTAGTTGAACGCGCTCATCACAGGAACTACTGGTCGGATTTGAAAATTTTTTTCAGTGTTAGAGGAAGGCTATATAATATGTGTGGGTGTCTGTTAAAACACGAGAATCGGCCTTCTTATTTTCATTCGTCCACCTCTTTGTATACGCAAACTTCATTCATTCTGGTCGTTCCCTCAATGCTGAGGATCGTGACTGTATGTCAATTTTCTCCACTCGGTCCGGTTCTGCGCCATATGTACCGCACCCTGTATCCGGCCTCCAGTCACCTCTTTGAGTTGGTCCACCCATCTAGCTGGCGCTCTTCCTCTAGCGCGCTTCCTCTCCATTTGTCCGAGAATGATGAGTTTCTCCAGGCTGTGCAACGGGGATCGCATTATGTGCCCAAAGAAACTCCGGAAACTTAGGAACTCAATATTCCCTTAACAAGATTTACAAACGATTTACATTTTAATCTAGGCATATTGTCCTCATTTTTCGAGTCAGATTGACTTTTTACCGACCAATAACCAGCAGATCACTTAGACTAAATACCCTCTTATGACTAAATGTATGAAAATCTGTAGACAAATTAAAAAAACACATAATATTATTTATCTAACATCTTCGGGGGATGATTATGTTCATCATAAACAGCTATAACTGTGTCGGATACCGTATAAACATGAGCATGACATCCTTTTTTCACATGAGTTGAACATCTCCAACGAATCTTGTCAGTTCTTGAATGTATTGCCGAGTAGGTATATCCTCGTAGTTGCAGCATACGTTTGCCCCTTCGAGATGTAATAAAAGTACCTGCAAATAATGTTATATTCATTTCATATTACTAAATTATACTAAGTAAAGGACAGCTTAGAAGTACCATAAAACGAAGAGCATGCATGGCAAATTTGATGAGAGTGAATGAAGAAGCGAGATCAGGGTGTCAAGGACGGTGCATATGGCGGTCTGTAGCCTCTGCCTATCCGGGAAGGGAAACAGGCGTGTGCGTGATTAGTGCAAACTCATATGCGGTAAATAAAAAACAAGGCTATTCCAAAAAATATATAATCAAAAGCAAAAAGAAAACAAGGCCACTACTGCAATTATATGTTTTTGTCTAATAAGGTCCTTAAAAGGCGCTAGGTTTAGGAATTGATTGCGGTGTTTTCCCATTAATTTTAAATAAAATAGAGTACTTCAACTGAAATACATTATTTTTGTTACTTACATTTATATACGAAGCGGAATCGTCAAACTGTATTTATTTCTCTATCTCTTAGCAAAGGTATCATGTATGCAAATTAAGTAGGAACAACAAAAATATTTATTTTCTAATTGCATGTACACTATGTCAACTATGTCTTATAATCTAAGACATTAAAACAATATTTTTTTCCTATATCAATTCCATCTGCATCACTTCAAAAGTCATTACCAAAACCCTATCAATGGGGTACGAAATTAAATAAAAGAAAAAGTCTTTCTATGAATCTATCAGCTCACATTCACAATTATACATCTATCTCTTTCAAGCATTTCGAAATTAAGTCTGGTGCTACAAATTTTGCTTCTTCATATGTGACTGCGCTGGATGATTATGATTCTCATTGACGGCTACTACAGTGTCTTCTAGAGTGTAAATATAAGCGTGGCATCCACTTGGAGAGTGGGTAGAACATCTCCATCTCACTTTCGCACTTCTCGATGGTAATGAAGAGTATCTGTATCCACTTAGCACTATGATACGTTTGCCTCTTTGAGAGGTGACGAAGTAGGCTGGAAAGAAATGAAAGTTAGAATAAAGATCTTTATTTTTTTACTACAGGTATTGGAAAAATAGGTACATGTCAATGTGCTTTGAGTTCCTTAATGTTACTTAAGTTTGTGTTATTGTAGTGTGTGTATATTCACTCATAAATAGGACAAAATACTGTCAAATGTCAACGCTACCAAGAACTTCAATCTGCAAATACATTTTTCTTGGTTAATCTAAAGAAGTACGTGCTATTGGTAGTACAATTTGTAGGATTAATAAGACTGGGAAAGGAATGTTGCGATGGTTTGGACATTTGGAGCGGATGGATTTTAACCATCCGTCTAAATCAAATCTACTTGATGCTACGGTTTTCACATAATTGACACACTGCGACCTGGACTGACTGTCTTTTGAGACTGAGACAGAAGTCTTTACAAGACTTCTAAATGAATACCGCAGTGATTATTACAGTTCAATTTGGTGTGAGTCTATAAATTCAGCATAAATCAAAACCTCACAAGTCAAAATAATTATTTCATTTAGGCCACAAGGCAACGCTTATGAACGTCAAAAACTTAAGTTAATTACTAGATGCTTCTACATTTTCTGCCACGTTTGCAAGGCGATAGGTAGAACTACGAGAATGAACAGGCAATAAAACTCATGGCCACTCTTTTTAATTGCCAGTATAATGTTTGTACATGATATCTTTGTAAGGAGTTGCAACGGTTTCTCATTGTAAGTTATCTACTAATGCAATAGTTAATAATTATTGATATCATTATCAAGCAATAAATTATGTTCATTTGGTAAGCCTCCCAAAGTAGATATGGTGAAACAGGAGCATCCATTTACGTCTTTTAATGTGGGCAACGCGCACAAGCATAAACAATAAACGGAAACCACAAAAAGAAACAAATACGTTAAACCAGAAAACATTACTTAAGTATGTTAAAAAACACTACAAGAAAAACATAATAAAATATTTGTAACTAAGATTAACATTTGTACACCATTATACAAATCAATAATCCTAGCCACGATGACAAGAATATAATTATATTAATATAATTATTCTCAACACATTTTGTACTGAATATAAACTTTCGTCACTTGTGCACACAGTTACTATTTATGTAACACCTAACGCGAGACGTGGACACTGACGCTGACGGTGTGACGGGTCCACCAATTTAAGGTCGCTCAGCGAGCTATGGGGAGGGCTATGCTCAAAGTTTCTCTGAAGGGTCGAATTCGTAATGAAGTGATCCGACAGAGCACCAAGGTAATCGATATAGCTCAAAGAATTAGCTAGCTGAAGTGGTTTACTAATGTTTGCCATAATTTAAAATGCCATAATTTCATATGCCATACTGGTATTTGCCATAATTTCATTAGAAATAACGCTTCAGTTGCCATAATCGTGAAATGACATAAAATGACTTTCACTAATTCCATTGGTCATAATCGATCAAGTGTCATAATTATTTAAATCCATAAATGTATTTGCTATAATTTTCGTTTTCAATAATGCCATTTTCCATAACTTTTATTCACCATAATATAAATAAAGATAATTTAGTACACAATTAAACCTAAAACTAAACCTCATATGGCGTCTATTAACTAAGCTCGACGGAGCCCCGCTTCGCGGGGCTCCTTTTTCTGGGTGGCTTGATAAAAAAACCACGAAGACTAAGGCGGGAGCGAAGCGAAGCGGAGCTCCCGCCTTAGTCTTCTAACCTATCCTATCCTAGTCGGATTGCACTGAGTCGGCGTGTTAACGATAATTAATTTCAGTTTATTAAACTAGTGTGAAGAATGTGGACTAAGTTGACGGAGCCCTGCTTTGCAGGGCTCCTATTTTTGGGTTAAGGGTCAAAAGAGAACCCTAACCTAACCTAACCTATCCGAGTCCGATTGCACTGAGTCGGGGTGTTAACGATAATTAATTTCGATCTAACAATATTATGAATTATTTTCATAACTATATCAAATTTTGATTATGTCAAGAGTCGATTATGAGATGTGTTACTTATGGAAACTAATTATTATGATATATGTTGTTATAGAAAGTCATTTTATGGCAAATAAAAGTTATCACTGTTGAGTTGTTAAGGCAAACGTTATTAGTATAAATGATAATAGTGCAAGTAAATATTATGATCGCGGATGGTTTTGGCAAACAATATTAGTGCAAATGAATTTATGGAAAACGAGCGAATACCAGCTGAAGTGGCAGTGGGCCGGCCACATTTGTCGAAGAACCAATAACCGTTGGAGTAGTCGTGTTCTAGAGTGGAGACCGCGCCTTGGCAAACGTCACTACGTTTGCCAAGGCCGTCCACGTTTGCCTTAGAACGCCCTCCGGCTAGGTGGAGTGACGATATACCTACGCAAAGTGGCTGGCAGCGGCTGGACACGAAAAGCCGAAAATCTGGCTCAGTGGCGTGCCATTGGAGAGGCCTATATCCAGCAGTGGACTCTTGCAGGCTGATGATGATGATGATGAACGCGTAATGTCTGTCGATCAACCAAGCAATCAATCAGCCTATCGTAATCCACTGCTGGATATGGGCCTCTCCCAACACGCGCCACAGTACACAGTAATGTCTATATCGCGTAATTTCAAAGTTGAGGTGAAACACGTACTTTATGTTAGCATCGACTTTTCGGCATGGGATACACCAGCCGTAGTCACGAGTTGATTCGCAGCAATTTATTTATAACAAAATAAATAAAAGTAAAGGTCACAATCTTTACCTTTATTTATTATATTTGTAAATATTTTTCCGATATAGATAGACCTGTTACATTAACAATGAAACATCTTGTACTGTATTCTAAGAATACATGTCATACGCCGTTCTTTCATGATTGTGTTCTTCATTGTACCAGATTATGACGTCATCAATAGTTTTGATGGCCGCTCTGCAACCGTGACGATGATGTGTCGAACAAGGCCATCTTGCTCTTGCACCTGAATTGCGAGCGTGATAGTAAGTGTACCCATTCATTCTTATCATACGTTTACCTCGGCGAGATGTGATGAATTCCCCTGAAATGTTTAAGAAGCTTAATACATCACAACATAAGCGTCACATTATGACCTAAGTAATTTTGACATCAACTTTTCACTTTGAAACTTATTTGTTTGATGATGAACCCCTAAGACGCAGAAGAGAAAGACCGCATAGGGTGAATTGACTACCTGAAATGTCGCAAGAAATTGTTCGTTGTTTTGACTCAATGTATGTGTGGATACCCTGGAGCATTGCCTCTGTCTTAGCATCTTTCTGAAAATATTATGGTATGGTTACAGAATTGTACTATGGCACAGAACTAAGATAAGATAATTTGGAAAGGACGTCAATTGTGACATTAAGGATTTGACTTTTCAATCAATCAATCAATCAAATCATCTTTATTGTACACCAAAGTACTACAATGTGTTATACTTATTTGTAAAAGTTAATGTACAAATGGCGGCCTTATCACTTATAAGCAATATCTTCCAGGCAACCTTTGGATGGACTAAAAAAGCAAGGAGCCTGGAAAAGGGCAGTTTGGCGATACTGATGATTTATTCAAATTTTTAGGTACAGTAAACACGATAAAAAAATAAAAAAATAAACAAATTAAGAAATAAAACTAACAGTTACATATAAGTGCTAAAAATACACACATAAAATACTGAAAAATATACTACATAAACATACATAAATAATTATAAATATATAATACATACATAAAAGTGTAGGAAATGGAAGATAGAACAAAGTATGAGTTTGACAATAGATAGAAAATATTAAATAGATAAATAGTAGTCTTTTAATAACTTTTTAAAGGAAGTTATAGTTTGAGCCTGCTTTATGGATATAGGCAAAGCATTCCACAAGCGAACGGCTTGTACCGTGAATGACTTGTCATAGAAAGAAGTGGAATGCATTGGACTTGCTAATATTAAATTCACAGATGACCTCAGCGATCTTGAATGTGTGTCACATAGAAAATTGAAACGTTCCTTTAAATAAGGCGGAGATGAGGGATTAAAAAGAATGTTATAAAGTAAAGAAAGAATGTGAGTATTCCGTCGAAGGCGAATTGGGAGCCACTTGAGCAATTTGCGGAAATCAGAAACGTGATCGTATTTGCGTAATCCAAATATAAACCTAATACAAAAGTTTTGAAGGCGCTCAAGCTTATCAAGTTGCTCCTCAGGGAGATCTAGATAGCTGACATCAGCATAGTCAAGGATAGGTAAGAGCAGAGAATTTGCGAGCGCAATCTTCGTGGCAGTCGGCAGAAAGTTCCGCAATCTTCGCAACGTCCCAGATGCAGCGAATAATTTGCAACTGAATTGACCAATTTGTGGGCCCCAGGAAAACGTTTTATCTATATAAACCCCCAGGTTCTTCACGCAGTCACTAATGGGTATGGGGATACCACTAAAGTTAATTTGAGGTAGACGAGTCCAGTCCACACGTGATATCATCTTGGGACTGCCTACAATAATAACCTGCGTTTTTGCAGGGTTGATTTGTAGACCAAATCTGAGACTCCATGCAGCTATCCGGTCTAAATCTGTATTAATGATGCGGAATGCTTCAAACAATTCGTGTACAGGTGCTTGAGTGTAAATTTGAAGATCATCTGCATAAAGGTGGTAGGATGACTGAAGCTGATAAGAGATAGAATTTATAAAAATTGAGAAAAGTAAGGGAGATAGAACGCCACCCTGTGGAACGCCAACTGTGGTATTGCACCACGAAGAGAAAGAGTCTTCGATCCGTATACGTTGTCGGCGGCCAAACAGGTAACTGTGAAACCAATCAATCACTTGTGGAGATATGTTAATAGAGCGTAGTATGCCAAGCAGAGTATGGAAATCAACGGTGTTGAAGGCGTTACTAAAATCGTGTAAGGTAAGTACAGTCAGATTTCCATTCTCCATACCAAGCCTTATGTCGTCGGTAATGTTGATCAGTGCCGTAACGGTGCTGTGACCAGGTCGGAATCCGGATTGGAGAGGATTGAGGAGTAGGTTCTTGTTAAGGAATGTGCTAAGTTGGATATGGACAAGTCGCTCAAGCACTTTAGAGAGGAAAGGTAGCACGGAGATAGGACGAAACTCGGAAAAGGACGAGGGTTTGGATTTTTTAGGTAAAGGAATAATTTGAGCGTCTTTCCATGCAGATGGAAATACGCCCCGGGATAAGGAATAATTTAGAATATGACACAGGATATGAAGGATTTCATCTAAGATGGGAAGGATCATCTTTCGACTGACACAATCATTACCGACGGCATTGGAAGAAATAGATAGTACGCTCTTTTTAACATCACACTCAGATAATTGATTAAAAACGAAAGATGGGTATACTGGGGTTGGAAGCGATGAAAGATCGTGTAAAGTATTAGCTTTAGTAGTCCTATCAAATTGGGACGAAGCAGTGAAATGTCGATTTAATAAATCAATATCAATTTTATTAGTAGTGAGGTCATGTGTAGACTTCCCAACCCCCAGAGTTCTTAGAAATTTCCAGACCTTAGCTGGATCCTCATTCTCAACAGAGTTATGGATGTATTGGCGTTGTGCTTTCCTACACACCTTTCTGCAGTGATTTCTAATCGCAATATAGTTATCCCAATTACCAGGAGTCGCTCGACATTTATATTTTGTTTTAGCCATTGCCTTCTTCGTCAGTAACTGTTTGATTTCCTTAGTGAGCCAAGGTGAAGGTAATTGCTTGACTCTGATAGCACGGACCGGTGCATGAACATCGTACAACCGAGTAATCGTGTTTGTGAATGTTTCTACTTTTTCGTCAATGGATTGCGCACTCAGTAAGGAATTCCAGTCAATCACGCTGGCGTCACCTCGAAGATTTTCAAGTCTCATGCCACCAAAATTGCGCTGCAGAAGAATTTTGGATTTTGTCTTAGGAAGACGAAGTTTATAAGAGAGAAAAATTAGGTCGTGGTAAGAGAAAGCGTCAGCTGCAACCTGACCATGTTTGGCGACAAGACTAGGTGAAGAGACAAACATAAGATCAAGAAGAGAAGGAGTAGAATTTGGAAAGTTATGTGTAGCACTTAAAGGAAGGATGGATAGATTACAAGATTCGACAATACTACACAAGGAAGAAGAGCGAGAATCATTTTTTAACAAGCAAGTGTTAAAATCGCCCATGACTATGGTGTGACTGTAAGAAGGGACTAGATTTTCCAAGATGCGTTCGAAAGAAGTGAAGTAATTTACGCGACAGTTAGGAGAGTAATATACACCAAGTAGAACCTTGGTATAATACAGATCCAATTCCAGAAAGAGATGCTCGCTGGCATTAAGCGGTGGTGGCTGTCTATCAACATACATATCAACAACATTAAAAGGAATATGGTTACGGAGATAAATGGCTACACCACCACCACCACTCCCGGTACGATCATTTCTTACTAGTCGATAATTAGGAAGAGAGTAGGTCACAGAAGGTAGACACGGTTTTAACCATGACTCGGAAATTAGAATGGCATGGATATTCTTACAGTCAAAAGTGGTCTGCATATCCTGGAAATGGGCTGGAATACTCTGAGCGTTTATGTGGACAACATTCAAGTTACCGGGTACGTCGGCAAACTCGCACTCAAGTGTCTCAGCAAGTGAAGGGATGCTTGCAAATCTGTTATTATGGCTTCTTATAGAATAGAAACTGTCATTATCACTACTTTGTAATTGATCAGACATAACATAAAATATATACATAGGTATATAATAAATAAAATAACTTAAAAATAAAATAGTAAGATAAACTTATATACTTCTAAAGCACGCTATCAAAATAAGACGTCCACCTGCCAGTTGAGTGTTAACAACCAACAATATTGAATCATTCATATTGCAATAACAATTACACAAGAAAATAAAAAACAATCACCTACTACAAAAGAAAAAAGACAGTTGCAACATCCGCGCGTTTTCTACAAATAGGAGAATATAATACATTATAATTATTATCTAAATAAATAATCCAGAAGTAAAATGCTTCAAAAAATGATCTATGGAAATAGTTCTCGAATCGGTTTCCGAACGTACCATCTCAGTTGATTAGAAAAAACGAAACGTAATATTGACAACTTAGACAGTTGTCCTAATGTCATATAGTCACGTTATAAAATGCTAAGATTGTTATGCGTTGATTTTATGCAAGTAAATCGAAGGTATGAATTAAGTATATTACGGAAATCGGAAAGAAGCCAAGTTAATTCAAAAGTTACGAAGAAGGGGGTATGAGTAAAGTTTTGAGCATTAAAGATAGGGTATAGTGATACAATACGTACATAAAAAGTAAACAAACCCGCGGATGCTGCAATCACTATGAAAGCTGTGGTACAAATTACTTTTTCGTGGCTGCGGCGCGTTTCGACTTCGGAACCATGGGTTTCTCAGTAATAGGTTTCCTCTGAGTGCCAGACTTGATACGGTGCAGTTCGCCGAGCGACGAAATACGATGTTGTTTCCCTTCGGCGTCCACGACGAAAATTTGGCCCTCCCGTGTCCAACTACTTGTGTCTCCAAACTGGTCTCGTGCAGCCATAAAGACGTCATGCCGAGCCTTGGTCAGAAATTCAGACAACGTTTTGCCGCTTCCTTTCAACTTCGTCTTGGAGAACCAGACCTTGTCACGCACCGCAACGTGCCGAAACTTGACCAATATGGGTCTAGGTTTGTGACCGCTTGAAGCTCGACCCATTCTGTGACAGCGTTTGATGTCATCGATCACAATATCAGACAACTGGAGATCCTTCATGATGCCTAAGACAGACTGACCAGGGTCTTCGTTCTTCTGTTCTGCTACGCCATGGATTAACAACATTTTGCGACGGCTGCGCATCTCGATGCTGTCCACCTCGCGCACCAGCAACTCCATTTGCCTCTGGAAGGCCCCCATCGTCTCAATTGCAAACGCACGGAAAGATGCAAAATCAGCTGCAAGATTAGTCAAACTGGGTGCACTGTTTGGACTTTTGGTACTTTTCTGCAGCTCTGCCTCGAAATTTGTCATGCGCTCCTCGATACCAGCCATTATTTTGGTGAAAGATGCCTTCATGTCTTGAGCACTGTCCATGATGTTAAGTGTTGTGCAATATGGATTCTTCAGCAGGAATCAACACTAAACTGGTTGGTATTTTAGGTTACCATATGTATAAAGGCATTTAAATAATAAAATAATATGTTTTACTATTTTTAAATAATTAATAAAAGGGAGTGAAAATTTCTTGTACTTGCTAAGCTAACTACCCACATATACCAGACTTTTCAATAATAATTATTCCATCCCTGGACAGGTGTTAAAAGGGCATCACAGTATTGAAAAATATTTAAGTAAATATAACTTGAGGTAGTCAAAAATCACAGCTCACAGCACTAATACTTTCTGTTTTAATAAGTAAATGTGTCTGAGCGAGAGGCTTAAAGGTTAGGAAAGAGGCCCACTTACACAACTCTACTCCCAGCCAACAAAAAGAATATCATTCAAATATGGGCCTTACCGTTCTCATAGTGAGAGAGCCCGTGCCCTGCAGTGGTACAGTTTAAAGGGCTGATGACGTTGGGATGTAAAAAATACCTAAAGAGCAATAATTAAAGTTCATTTTTAAATGATTTCCTTTTTTTGGCGAGGCGTGAGAGCAGAGTCGAGTAAGTGGGCTAAGACCTTTAGCCCTCGTCTCTCATCCTCACTACTGCCTAATAAAAGTCTGTTTGGCTCATGCTTAGTGCCATTTGATAAACTAAAGCGAGAAGCGCCTCTACTACTTTATATTGTCGTTATGTGCCTGTGACGCGTCAAAATGTCAAATATTTATATCTGTGGAGTCCCGTGAGCGGACTTTACACAGACAAAGTATTTTTAGGGTAGGTCTAGAAAAACCTGACTTTCTCTATATCGAACTAAAATTACAAATCAAACCTACAACTTCGTTAAATGACTTGGTCGTTGCTTTAATGATTGTTTTTGATATAAAATGTAAAGAATATACCCATGTTAGTAAATAAAATTTATTATTGCTTAGTTTTCTATATTTTCAGCAGATAAATCAAAGTTATCACACAATTTGTTGTTGCACAAACAGACTAGTTCGCGAGAAACACTGACTGAAATGATCACTGTTTAAATCAATGATCGTTAAATAGTTTGTACCACAGACCAAATAATTTGTATGGGGTAGAGAGAACCTGTTCATTTTTAGTCGATTTTTAATAAGTACCATAGAGAGAGAACTGTAGCAATCGACAAAACAGCCCATAAATCTACGGCAGATTCCCATAACGAACTCGACACAGAAGTGCACTGAAGTGCAAAGTCCGCTGAGCGGACGCGACACATAAAAACACTACATGATGGGTGAAGAAAAACACAATATAAAAATACCCTTTTTATTTAAAACACATCCAAATAAAAAGAAAGAAACATAAATAATTAAATTATCGAGTAACTCAAAACCAACGTAACGAAAATATTATCACTATGCCTTTCAGAGTGCATCACAATATAACAAACGAGCGCATTTACTTGGAATGTTAAGTAGAACTCAAAATTCTAAAATTACTCGAGCTCAAATTTTGTTTGGCTCATGCTTAGTGCCATTTAAGGAACTAAAGCGAGAAGCACTACTACTATTATTTATACGGATATTTTGCATCAAATAACAGTGCATCAAATATCTTAAGTAACACACTGAAGTGCGTTACGCTAAGAAACTTTATTATTTCACTAAAATACTGACTTGCACACTAAAATACTATTTGCACACCAAATATGACGATGTTTCTACAAAATATCATTTGATAAGAAGAGTCTCATCCGCTCGGGAAACTTATCCACTCAGAAAACTTAATAGGTTATGTTAGGTTCTCTTATGACGCTGCACCCAAAAAAGGAGCCTCCACCTCAAAGAAGGGCTCCGTTAACTTAGCTTATTAATTTATTTGGTTGTTAAAAGTAAAAAAAAATGATATGCTTCTGTAATTGAAAGGTTTATTTTTATTATTAGAGATTTGCAACGGTCAATAAAGAGGTGTTCGTTATGAAATATTTTGTGAGTATATTTTGTGGTGCAATTAGTATTTTCGGTGGAACAAAGTTATATTTTTTTGGAAGAAATCAGAGATAAATTGAGTAACAGTTAAATACAACCCTTATTTATATTGTCGTTATGCGCCTAATCTTGCCACTGACATAATATTATTATGACGCTTGACTAACTCAAAATACTGTTCAGCTCTGTGCTTTGGAAGTGTGAGGCTCGAAAAGAATTTGAGCCAAGTTCCACATAATTATTTAGAGCCCAGACCAATTTGAGCAAGAGCTCTTCTTGACTAAATCAAGCCAAAGGAAATTTGTGCTTTGTCATTTGGCTCCGTCACCAAGCCAAGGTAATATTGAGCATTTCTGTATGACCTAAACCAATTTCGTAATAGTTGGGTGAAACCATACCTATAACATTTAGGATTTTTTACATCATAATTATTATCTTACAATTTTTTTATAAATATTCCCTGTAATAAAATATATTTATTCTAATGGTCCTATTATATATTTTTGTGCCTTTAGTGTAAATGACATCAAGTAAAATCTTCGAAAAATTGCCTTTACTGGCCTTTCACGTTAAAATTTATCTATATTTATAATATGCTCGTGCAAATTATGATATACAATATTAATTGATTACACATGGTTGTCACATATCAGCCATATTTTTCATTTTGACGGATAAACAATTGCTGACATATTTTCAAGAAATAGCACGAATGCTCTTTTATGCTATACCTAACAGTATGTATGAATTCACAGACGTAGGTATAAAACGAGTTGTACATTCTTCTTCCACAATATATTGTATCTTTCTAAATGACTAAAATAATATTGCATATTATCTTTGAATTATTGCACATTTTTTCAATACCGACTATTGCCCATTTTCAATCATAAGCTATTGCACATTTTCGCCGTATATAAAAATTACACAATTCGGCACAATAAATCCGTATCTTTTACAATTACAATTAAGTACTAACATTACAACACTATGGGAAATATATTATGTATTAAATCACCTTTTTATACCGATTAATTTTTTTTGCCCAACATAGCAAAGCTGGTTCGTGATTATGAATTTCGGATAGACAAACAATTTTGTAGTCTATTGTCCTAACGAAAGCTCTGCATCCTTTGGAATGATGTGAGGAACAGTACCAGCGGACATCTGGTTTTCCTTCATAGCGATTCCTACAAGAATACTTGAAGCCGTTGTAGTACAACTGTTGCTTACCACGGGGAGTCATAAATACTACAGGCCCTGGAAAAGAAAGTAAAATTCAGATAAGTATTCAATATGTAAAAATGTCCTCACCAAATAAGATTTATTTTGACTTCGCAACTGTGGCATTCTCGATAAAGTAACAAATACATATGTGGGGCTTAGATAATGCTAACGGACTTTAATACGTAAATATAGTACAGATAAATAAGGATGGATAGTTACATATCTGAAAGTTACTCAATCAAAAACTAAATTAATTGGATGTTTGATTTGCAATTATACTATCATTGATACTTTTTAATGAAATATATTGCATAGATATAGACAAACATTTAAAAGTGATGTAGTCATAAATTATTAGAATACACTCATTTTATTAGAATACACTTATTTTTATTTTAACCAAAAATACATTAATTTTGGTATAATTCTTATTACTAGTTTCATAAGTAAATGCTTCATTACACTAAGATATGGGCTAAAGAACTTAATTTATAAAAGGCTGGCACATATTGTTCTTTATTTTAAAACAAGAATTTTGCTACTTCAAGGAATAGTGTTTTAGTCGTATACATTGCTTAGATTTTATCAAATTCTGTATGATGATCACAGTGATTTATACTGGGTAATACATAAGTAATTTAAATGCCTTTACGTAAGTGATCACTATGGCATGAGCCATCCCTGGCCGGTGTTCTATATTTTAATTATTCATATTTTAATTATTAAAACAAAATTGTCTTGGTATCCCGATTATCTGTTTGTTATTTAAAGGTTGCATAATTAATCAATAAACCTAATGTCCAATGATTCTTTTAAGTTATAAGCCCGTTGAGAACTATCGAGCACGGGCAATTAAAACTGAAAATATGGTTGGCAATGTCTTTTTACCTTCCAAAATTACGTGAATCAGCTCTGTAATTCAGCACTAGATTACATGTTTGATAGATGCTTACTGATGCTAGTAAATAGGCGAACAACAGTACCAGTATGAACACATTTTAATGAATTCAGCAAACGTGTACATTCGTCATTATCATCATCGTCCTAGCATCATCCTGGTCGCATCTAAGATCGTTTCCATTGAGCCAAGGGTCCGTTTAGTAGATTAGACAGAATATTTCCGTTTTCTTTTTAGCAAACCTATACATTGTACAAATTATACTTGAAATTTATATTATTAATAAGAAAAAGGTAGCCTTGATGAAAATTGGAGTACAAACCACAAAATACCGTGTTGCCACAAATGCTACACATGGTCCTGCATCTCATGTCAAAATATACTAACACGAGTACCCAAGGCGGTGTTGAGTGCCATCTACAGAACTGAAGAAGAACGCAATGTATGCAATCGCATTTAATATGCGCTTCGTATGGTCTTAAAACGATCCCAAGTTCTGCAGTTAAGTAACCTTCTAATACCGCAAGGAGATAGATAGCCAAATAATAAACTACGCACACAAACATAATATTTTACAGTACAATTTATACAGTGACTTAAAACTATGATTAATGCACAATCCTCGACTTGTCACTACTTGTGCAATTCTGTGCATCGCCGCCGCGACAGACGCGCGCAACTGATGTGTCATGCGACAATAGTCAGAGTATGAAAATGTATGGCGCTTTTACGAAATACTGCAGGTGGCTGAAATGCAATTATTCACAGCAACCGTGAGATGCACATATATTAATCACTTTCTCATTCCCTTATTTATTATCACATTAGCGAACCTCAGAGGGATAGGTTTGATTTTCTGCGAGCTCTCATGGTTATGGTTTTCGTCCTGAGAAACTATAACATCATCGATGGTTTTCAACGAAGCTTTGCATCCTTTGCTATGATGAGAGGAACAATACCAGCGGCTTGAGTAATTCGAAGATGTTATTTCGGAGTATTTGAATCCTCTTAGGTTGATCTGGCGTTTCCCGCGGGCCGAAGTCAAAAATATTGGTCCTATGGAGTTTTTTTTTTATAAGATGGTATAGTGCCAAAATTGTAAGCAAGTTACTTTTAAACAAATATGCATAAAAATACGGTAGTTTCAAAATCCTTCATTTTGTTAAATAGTATTTTATTAATTAATTTATTTATATTGAGTTTACACACTTGTTAATTCAGTAAATCCCGACAATTATTAATATCTCATATAATAAGACCGTAAAAAAATCCGTACATTGAATATATTTACAAAAAATATATACAGTTAGGCTAAGAATCAGTAATGGAACAAGAATCTAAAAAAAATATCTCTGTTTGGCTGTTTGGCTGTTTATCTGTTTGTCTGTTCGTACACGCTAATCTCCGAATCTACTGGAAGGATTTGAATGCCACTTTTTTTGTATTGCTATTGAGTCTGGGCAACATATAGAGTATAATTGATTTTGGAAAATTTAAGACTTGATGCAGAACCACAACAACCCAGCTAAATTATAAAACGTAAAAAATGCGGTTTGGCTAAAAACGTAACGCTTGATGAGCATTTTCAGATGAGAGATTATAATTAAATTTGAAGATCTCGAACATCTGATTTGGAACTCTAAGAGCCTAGCTACACTAGAACATATACAGATTTGACCTCTTAGTAAAAGTCGTTCAGTCTGATAAGCATTTTCTGTTGTCTTATAAAAATCGAAGATTTAAAACTGCTGATGAGGAATTATAATACCCCATTTTGACTATACCATATTAGACTTGACTGCTTAGCAGCATTTGACCAGTATGATGAGGATTTTCTGTTGAGAGATCAATACTTATTATTTCAAAGACCCGAGGAAGGACAAAGGATAGTTTTATCGCGATAGCCGACATCCACGCGGGCGAAACCGCGGGTGACAGCTAGTATTTAATATTTCCGACACCTAGATTTCTGCTTTTTGTGTGAGTGTGTGGCCAATTCTAGGGTTGGAGTTTATAAAGTGCCCGAAAGGCGCCAACGAAGCCTAACTATTCTTGTCCTCGACAATAATCGTCGCCTCGGCTACGAAAGATAACAGCGCTCTGATGTGAATGCCAGGTCACCCATCTGAATGGTGAACTCTGCAATTTTTACTTGACTTGGCGCATCTATTACGAATGGAAGTCTTCACGCTTTGGGCGTTTAAATGGCTACACCTAAACCTAGTTATGCATGCACAAATATGATCATATCTCTGGGTATCACATCATATATAGTATTTCTAAAGAAGACTATTCTTTAAGGTTAATGTAAAGAATAAATAAATAAATAAATTGGATTCAAAATAAAAATAAAACCTGTCTGCAGTTCACGCTAACCTCAGTAAGTACCTGAAAAAGAAATAACAAATCAAAAGTACATACAAACACAATTATATTTATTATTTTAATAACTATTTGCCATTTCTTAAAGGTACCTACAAAATAGACTCTAAAACAACATTTTTAAAAATATATCTATAAAGCTTTAATATTAACAGATAAATGAGACAGAAAATGCATAATATTAACAATTACAATTTTTGTAGTGGTATCTTATCTTAATCTTAATAATATATAAAATCCTTGCGTTACTGACTGACTGACAGACACGCTACAGCCGAAACTTTTGGGCGCAGGAAGCTGAAATTTGGCATGTATGTTCCTTGGGGACCGTAGGGGTGCACTAAGAAGGGGTTTCCCGAAATTGCCACGGGATCGGCCAAAACGGGTAAATTAAAAAAAAATGCAGGCGTAGCTGCTGGCGTCCTCTAGTACTAATATATAAAGCTGAAGAGTTTGTTTGTTTGTTTGGTTGAACGCGCTAATCTAAGGAACTACTGGTCCGATTTGAAAAATTCTTTCAGTGTTAGATAGCCCATTTATCGAGGAAGGCTATAGGCTATATAACATCACGATATGAGCGACGGGAGCGGAGCAGAAGCCTTAAATAACGCGGGTGTAACCGCGGGCATCGTCTAGTATAATATATACTTACCTATAAAATTAATTATAGTTCGAATATTTTCCTCATTTATATCGTAGCTTCTTTATTTATTTTTATTTATTTTGCCAGCATCCCCTTGCTATGGTATTTTTTTTAAAAGTTATTTATATGTTTAAGTTTTTTTATATACTAAAATTTGGTTTGTGATCGTGTGTGCTGACATTTTTTAAAATAACAACGTTTATCGTATATACTACACCAATACAGCCTTTTTTATGTTTCACACAGCGCCATCTAGTTTTCGTAAGATTATTTAGTGTAGAATTAATGCGGACGTTAAAAGAATATATCCGCCTGTTATGAGTTGATATTTTTCTTTTCTGTTCTTGACGTATGTCACAGTTTCTGAAAAATAAATGTAATACATTAAAATTCTGCAGGTAAGGCATAGGTGTAGAAAGAATAGTGCATTCAGCGGCAGAGCGCGGTCATCAAATATTATGGCCTCCATGATTGATAAGTTGCTTTTATAAATTTAAGTCAGTTCACTTACAATACCAATCGCGTCATGATTCTAATACCGATTACCATTACTTAACATTTTACCAATACCATTGATCATACCATGTTACCAATTAACCAGTTTAATAAACTTTATTTAATACAATATTTTGTACTTTGCCCTTTTGTAGAACTAACACCCGACGGGACTATCTTCTTCTTAATATATAAAATCCTTGCGTTACTGACTGACTGACAGACACGCTACAGCCGAAACTATTGGGCGCAGGAAGCTGAAATTTGGCATGTATGTTCCTTGGGGACCGTAGGGGTGCACTAAGAAGGGATTTCCCGAAATTCCCACGGGATCGGCCAAAACGGGTAAATTAAAAAAAATGCAGGCGTAGCTGCTGGCGTCCTCTAGTACTAATATAATTAATCTGAATATTTTGTTTGTTTGAGTCCGATTTGGAAATCAATGTTGTATAAGATAGCCACACACATGAGGAAGGCTAAAGCATAAGTAGCATTATTCTATGAGCCTTAGGACAAATAAAGCCAAGTAACATGAACTACACGAATTTTCTTTTTTTTACAAAAAGATGACACTGTTGAATAAGATTTAATACAATTAGCATTTTCAGGATCACGGATGGCAACGAGATATCACTTACCCGCGTAAAACCTTTTTGTGCTTACAAAAAGGACCTTTTTGTAAGCAAAGTCGTGGTCTATGAGTTATGTCTGATGAGAACAAAATCACTTAATCGAGGAAAATAGCAAATATGTAGGTGTTGAAGAAAGGAACTAAATATATGCAATATAATCTTAAAATCAAATTTATTATGACGTTATAATGGTGTTATTTTCTGTTTTTAGGGTAGCTCTACATGCTTGGGATCGCGCCTTGAAACACCTCCAAAGGGTCTTTACTCCGTTGTCATTCACGACGCTGTATGTGAACCCCATGTGACTCAGAAGTTTACTACCTCGGCGTACGATGAAGGACGCTGAAAGAACAGCGATGTTTTAGTGAAGAAACCAAAATACATATATTGCAAATAGACTGTCCAAATGTCGCATCGCCGTTTACATGGTTAAAGTTCTATCTACCCTTATCAAAGTCGTGTCCGGGACGTAAATGGACGACGCTCCGTCAGGGGGTCAAAAAATATCGTTGTGTACATTTTGTATGAACATTTTACGTTTACACATGGCAGCTGGCTGGAAATTCTCAGAATCAAAAAAATATAGAAGTGTCTTCCCATGTTATAATTTATTACATAGCTGAAAATATTGTATAATATACAGGTAAAGGTTGAGTAAGCGGAGAATATAATACAGTTTTTACTAATATTATAAAACAAGAACAATTTTTTTAGGAATTGAGAAGAATAAACTATGGTATGTGGGTGTGACTATCTAACTAGAGACATATAGCTCCATACAAAATATGTCAAATATGGTATCTACTAGCTAAATCTGATAGATCATATATTGGGACCGGCCGTAAATAGTCACACCTAATCCCAAAGTTCAATCTTCTGCCGGATGATTGTTAGAATTCTTAAAAGCAATAATATTACTTTCTAACACATGCACTGTAACTTTACACTTGCGAGACAACGTCTTTGAGCACCTCCAAGCTGTCTTGGGTCCACAGTCGTAGACAAAACTGTAGGTGTACCCAGCATGGCTTAAAACTTCAGTGCCACGGCGCTCAATGAACGTGACGCCTCCCAAATCTGGAAAAAAATTGTTTTCTGTACTCACATCTAGTCAATAAGGGAGATAAGTAAACACATTTGTGGAGATGACGCTTGCAACAATACTGAAATATGGGTTACTCTAAACAAAAGAAGACAGAAAAATAACGAGCAAATAATGTAAAACATTTATGCGTATGTGTATGTGCTTACCATAATAAAAAGACCATTAATTTTATGCATGTCTGTACGTATTCATAAGTGTGTTATTGAAGGTAAATCTTAATATATAAAATAAAAGGAAACACTTATCAGCTATACGACATAATTTACAAAGAAAACTTGACTTACATTCCATCAGCATTTATTCTTGTCTCTCTCTCAGCATCTATTTGTGACGACCGGTTGGCGTAGCGGTAGTGTAAGCGACTGCCACGCCGAAGGTCGCGGGTTCGATTCCCGCTCAAGTCAAACATTTGTGTGCGTGAACATGGATGTTTGTCTTGGTCTGGGTGTTTCTATGTATAATATGTATGTATTTACAAAAAAAAAAAAAAGTATATATGTATGTTTATCCATTGTCTAGTACCCATAGTACAAGCTCTGCTTAGTTTGGGACTAGATGATGTTGTGTGAATGTGGTAGAATATTATTATATTCTCAATAAAAGAACTGCTTAAGTACAATTATAACATACACGACACATAATCTTTCAGGAATGTTTTTGAAACGAATGGTTATCTTACACTGATCTTGTCTTTTTAAAGTTGTATGTCCGATATCTACGGATAAACTGGTTTGCCTATTGCTATTACTTTATTAATAAACTACTGTACACAGTTACGCAATAAATAATTGTGTATATTTATTTTTTCTATGTGGGGTATAGAATTAATTTAAAGCTTACACCAATAAATATAAGATGAAAAGATTTAGATACTTATTATCAGAAAGTCCACGCACCCACTAAGGATCGATCCTGTGTGAAACATTCAATCAACGGACACAAAGTACACACATACTCGCAATAACATTTGTGGATCACACAAAGTGTTATCTTATGTGAGAATCAAAGTCACAACTCGGCGCAGTGTCAACCGGCGAGGCTCAAACAACGCCAACCGTACAGTCATTACTTAACTTTTAAAGATATCTTCTAAGAATGAACCCTGTACAGATAGGACTTCCAAATATTCAAGGTTATACAGGACACACAAACTCGAAACAACAATTTGAGGATCACACAAAATGTTGCACCGAAACGCTTTGAAACCTTTTCACAAAGTACCTACACACTAACTACATATGATTATGAATGTTCCTTACGGAAACAATTCTATCTTCTAAAACATGTATTTTAGCGTTGCAGTTGATCCGGGACGATTTAGAACATTTCCAGATTGATTTGAAGCCGTGTATCCGTTTTAAGCTGTATGTGTAACCCCCGTGTTTTATCAGAGTGCAACCACCTCGGGCCGAAACGTAGACTGGAGCTCCAAAATCTTAAAAAAGAAAAGTAAATATTCATTTTAATTTATCGCCGCCAATGCTTTGAGTTGTTGTAATTTAATTGTTAATTATCACTTGCTTAACGGTGAAGGAAAACATCGTGAGGAAATCTGCATGTCTGAGAGTTCTCCATGGTATTGTACCCCGAGCTGTTTCTGCAACTCCACGTCCAGGCATATATTTTGCGTACTGAGAGTTCTAGATAATGTTTTCGAAATACATGCGAAGTCTGCAAACACGCTCTTGAACAGCGTGGTGGACTGTGCTCTTACCCTTCTCATAATGAGAAGAGGCCCGTGGCCAGCAGTGGGATAGTTCATATACAGGGCCGATGATATTCTTTGATTACTTCGTAGTGCATTGAGCATATTCAAAACATGTAAAGTGTTTGCGGGATCGCAATACAGTATGTTAATTGCGTTTTTTTACGGAACGTAGCGGTTTCCTGAATAAATTAAAAATAATTCACACACTTCACTGGACAAACCAGGAAAAAAGAAAAGGCTTGCATATAGCATTTATTAAATTTAAACTCTCCCTCAATATGGGCAAACATAAATATAGATAGATTTTAAAATGTGTAATCAAAATATCGATTAATGATAGGTATTCATGGAATACAGATAATAATTTATCTGTTATAATATCCATAAAAGGCAAGCTAATTCGGTAGTATCAACAAAATACAACAATCATTTGATGACCCTAAATAAATATTATATTCAATTAGTATTTCATAAAGTTAACGAAAAATACTATATTTAAGAAGTAATTATTGCCACGCAATAATCAGAGAAATAGTACATATATTTATATATTACAAAAACAATATGACTAACATGTTTAATCTCTAAAATGAAGCAGATTTTTTGTACCCTACACTAGTGTCGATTGTTAAAGCAGAACAAACAGTAGGTAGTAGGTATCTATTAATGTAATGTTAATGTAATCAATAGTAAGTATAAGCGTAATTGCATATATTTACTATTTATTCTTTCAAATTCACCTCACTAGAAAAAAATGGTTTATTCCCATCTTCCCCCGCATGTCTCCCCCCGAACGGGGGAAAATGGGAATTTTTGTGTCATCTTCCCCCGAATTTGTAATCGGGGGAAGATGGGAAGTTGCATTCCCATCTTCCCCCGCATGCCTGACACCGAACGAGGGAAAATGGGAATGCGTGTTTCATCTTCCCCCGATGGCAAGATCGGGGGAAGATGGGAAGTTCTATTCCCAACTTCCCCCGCATGTCTGCTCCCGAAATAAGGAAAATGGAAATGTTTGTGTCATCTTCTCCCCAACTTGTAATTTCATTTGTCCCCGAAATACGTTTAATAATTAATTTTGTTCACCAACGTATGGCTCGAATAAAATAAACATGGTTTTTACAGGAACTAATAAAACAAAGCTTGATTGGTACTATACAGTCATATTTATGAGTAAATATGAAAGTACTGTTTGTTGATCGTCAATCGAGGGACGAAAATATTTTTTATTTGTTCTCGAAACATTTTTGATAATTATTTTTCTTATTTCACCCCACTGTTATTTTTTTACAGGAGTTAATAAAACAACGTTTGATTACCAACATTTTTATAAAAAGGAAATAGTACAGCATTTTCCGTTTGAAAATCAGTCATACCTACTACTATAACAATTCCTCTTATTTAAAACTATTAATCCAAAAATCAAATATTGACAACAATATTGTTCTATATAAAATCAGTCTTATTAGGAAACACTTTGAAAACCGTACTCTTTTTGTATTTAAATATTTATTCTTACTGTAAAATATTGTCAATATTTTACATTTCAATCTGTCTTACCGTTTTGACAATTAATATTAAAAATTAACAGATAGGTATAACAATCACTACACATTCAAATCTAAATGTCAATATTCATTATAAAATCAGTCTTAGAACTAGTCAAAAATGTTTTAGTTTTTTAATTATTTACATCTGGTGAAAAGCCTCTCAATTATTTTTTTCATAAATATCAAAATTACAACGACTAGGTGTTTACACTTTTTTCAAATAAACAACGTTATAATATTATCACAGCATGCAAAATCAAAGATAAGTCACGTAAACTAAAACGTCTAAAACGTCTTGATTTTAAATGATAAATGATAAAATACTGTAGAATGTTAAATTTATTGTCAATACTTGAAATTGAAGAGTGGTTGGTGCGATTGAAATGTATATTTACTATTGTTGCTACTATTGTAGACAGCAAACATTTTAGTTTACGTGACTTATCTTTGATTTTGCATGCTGTGATAATATTATAACGTTGTTTATTTGAAAAAAGTGTAAACACCTAGTCGTTGTAATTTTGATATTTATGAAAAAAATAATTGAGAGGCTTTTCACCAGATGTAAATAATTAAAAAACTAAAACATTTTTGACTAGTTCTAACACTGATTTTATAATGAATATTGACATTTAGATTTGAATGTGTAGTGATTGTTATACCTATCTGTTAATTTTTAATATTAATTGTCAAAACGGTAAGACAGATTGAAATGTAAAATATTGTCAGTAGGTATTGACAATATTTTGCAGTAAGAATAAATATTTAAATACAAAAAGAGTACGGTTTTCAAAGTGTTTCCTAATAAGACTGATTTTATATAGAACAATATTGTTGTCAATATTTGATTTTTGGATTAATAATTTTAAATAAGAGGAATTGTTATAGTAGTAGGTATGACTGATTTTCAAACGGAAAATGCTGTACTATTTCCTTTTTATAAAAATGTTGGTAATCAAACGTTGTTTTATTAACTCCTGTAAAAAAATAACAGTGGGGTGAAATAAGAAAAATAATTATCAAAAATATTTCGAGAACAAATAAAAAATATTTTCGTCCCTCGATTGACGATCAACAAACAGTACTTTCATATTTACCCATAAATATGACTGTATAGTACCAATCAAGCTTTGTTTTATTAGTTCCTGTAAAAACCATGTTTATTTTATTCGAGCCATACGTTGGTGAACAAAATTAATTATTAAACGTATTTCGGGGACAAATGAAATTACAAGTTGGGGAGAAGATGACACAAACATTTCCATTTTCCTTATTTCGGGAGCAGACATGCGGGGGAAGTTGGGAATAGAACTTCCCATCTTCCCCCGATCTTGTCATCGGGGGAAGATGAAACACGCATTCCCATTTTCCCTCGTTCGGTGTCAGGCATGCGGGGGAAGATGGGAATGCAACTCCCCATCTTCCCCCGATTACAAATTCGGGGGAAGATGACACAAAAATTCCCATTTTCCCCCGTTCGGGGGGAGACATGCGGGGGAAGATGGGAATAAACCGTATTCACTTACATTATTCATTTACTTAAAACATAATTATTACAGGAACTCATTTTATGCAAACATCAAAATTGAATTACTGTTATAGACTTCAACTTAGTTTATTTCAAGTCATTCTGTCATTGCGTCAAAATATCGAGTACTTTTGCCTTATAAACCTCGCGACGTACTCGGAGTCAATCACTCGAAAGATAGCAAGATTTTGTTTAAGAGAAAGTCTACGTGTCTTCTAAACCTACCAATAGATTGCTACAAATATGCACTAATTCACTTAATTTGACTAGATATGTTTCAAAAACTTCCTGCGATCATTGGCCTTGGATGGTTATGCTGGTTAAACACAAACACCAGCTGATCTTGATACGTGTGTACAATAGCTTTACATCCTAAGTAACTATGCGTAGAACATCTCCACTGAACTTTTGAATGACCTGTAGCGGTTTTCCTCTTCCTCTCTGAGAATCTGAAGCCATTTATAGAAATGAGGCGAGTCCCTCTGATGGACCTTACGAATTTATATTCGTATACACCTGAAAAAGACAATTTATCAAGTTTCAACTTGTCAAACAAACAATTGAAGATTGGTCTTTATTTGAAGGGAGATGTAGTGTCATCAAGCCAAGCTTTTATTATTATAATCCAGTACATACTAATTACGTTGTTAAAATGATCATGCAGATACTGATATGAATACTTGAAGTAAAATTAAGAATAGGGTGATAATTGGGAACCTTGAATACATCTTAATTGTATTATCATACCAATACCAATAGACTTTATTTTCCAAGCAAGCCTTTATATTAATAATATGAAAGGCATAGGAGAGAAAAAGAAACAGAAAATTTAAATCAGTTAAACTCTACTTTATTTATCTTATAGATTTGCATGATAAATACACCATGATCGCCATTTTTAGAAAGCTTCAAGTAAATGGAACTATTTAGTCACTACTGAATTGATAATTATAATTCTCAAGCTCAGTCGATCGGTTGAAATCACGCAGGTATTTTGTTCCAGCGATCAGCCCTTGTAGAGTCATTTTGGCAGATAGATTTTGTTCTAAATGTATCGGAATATAAAATCAGCAGCTTTACGTAGAGATCGCAGTGAGGGCCTCCTAAGTATTGTAGCGATCTGATATAAATGCCAGAACAAGAGTTCACCTATCAAAGTAGAGACCTGTGCTAGCGTTGCTTTACTTTGCGGACTATTACGGACGGCAAGTCAAGCGCTACCAAATACTAGCGCCACTGTCCTAATGCTGTATAATCTGGTAGATACTGCCTCCAGACTTTTGATACCCAGATCAAGCATATCAAAAGACCCACAGTCACAGAATAATTAATAGTACTAACGTACAGAAGCTTCACTTTTCAAACCAATTTATTGAAATTGCGACTCTTGGTACTAAGCAATAAAGTTCAATTCAGCTCGCATAAGCACTCAGTGCCTAATGCGATATTAACCTAACAGTTCCCGTTATTTTCTAACACATAACGCTGTCGCTGTCTGGCGCGGAGTGGCGCGCTAGGGTTGTCGACTTGGCGCTGCTACTATATTTATTCATCGTCTATCTACCTACTTGACCACGTACATAATAATAAATAATTATCCTATAAGTTTAGTATCCTATCCAACTATTTGAGCTAGTAGAACAAAAGCACAAAAATTCTGGTCGTTTACATTTTTAATATACAAATTCTTAGTTATTTCCTAAACGCGTGGACCGATTTACATGATTCAAACAGATAAAATGGTTTTTGAACTAGATCTTTAATTTGACACCATAATCGTTGAGATATCTCAACAAACAAAAAATCAAATTTTCAAGTTGCTCTCGTAATATAAATAAAATCAAATTTTCAAGTCGCTTTCGACACACAGTTAATTAAGCAATACTTTGCATTAGACTTGTGATGATACATGTTTGTTGTTAAAGGCGTTTAAGTATATAATTTGAACAGTGTATGAACACGGCGCGTGAGAATACGGAGCGGTCGCACTCGTTGCGTGACGTCTAATGTGAGCGGCGCGCGGCAACCCATAGACTAATATAATATACCTGGAAACGGCAACCTACTAAATCCAACCATGTCGACATGGTCGGCCGAGGTACTTGTAAGTTTGTACCTAAAATGCGAAGTGCGCCCGGCCTGCCACAGTCTAAAAGATGCTATAAGATACAGGAGGTGGATGATTGTGTTGGTTCTAGACAAATGTGACTTCATCGCAAATCGTATGCAATCTCACTCGACAGCCTTTTTTTTTTTTTTTGACTCATGGTGGAAACCAAACAATTTACGGGCTGACCCCCCTAGGCTGGGCCCAGTCCAGGGAGAGTGTGGTGACTCCCCGACGAGAAGCGCCGGGACTACCCACTAAAACCACCATGGTGTTCCTCTATCCGATCCCATTGAATGGCAGGGTCACGGGAACTACGTTCGTATAACTGCCGCGACCCCACCTGAGCTGGCCCGCCGAAGCAGGCCCCGTCCGTCGCATGCATCCATCTGAATACATCATAATTTGTCCTCATACATCCTCTTTCATACTACGAGCGGAAAAGAACGACGTAGTCTACTAACGCTACGAGAGGCCCACGCGGAACACGTGCGCCGCCTCTCAGGCCTAGCGGACGGCGGGCAGTCAAAAACAGGCCCGACATCCGCTGGCGTGTACTCACGGTGGCCGGAGATCGTTGAGCGCCCTCCGGCGACGACGCCCTGTTCTGCGGGTGGAGACAGGTCGCGTGGGCTCCCTATCTGACGTGTCCAAAAAATTTAAACATTTTTATGGAAATAAACATATTTGAGTTTGAGTTGAGTTTGAGTTTATCCCGCTCCGCCGCCTCCTTGATCGACATCACCGTCTCACAAAAGGAGGCGGTGGCGTCCCAACACATCTCGCTCCGGACCATGGAACGCATCAAGGTCCGAAGCGAGAGTTCGACCACTCCTATCGCCGCGACTAGGTCCCGGCGCTGCGATGCCCAAGCAGGGCATTCCGCCAAGGCGTGCAGCGCCGTGTCCTCTACTGGGTCACGGCGATCTCCACAGTGGTGACATCCGGGCGTCTCCTCCCGGCCAATGCGGTGCAGGAACCGGCCGAAACAACCATGGCCGGTTATCACCTGTGTCAACCGGAAGGTGCGGTTTGTTGTCTCGAGTAGGGGTCGAGCCCACGACACTCGGCGCAGTGCCAAATGACGTGGTGACCGTTTAAACTATCTACGCCTACGTGGAGACAATAGGTTATTTCCATTCAAATATTTCGAATAAAATTTTATCCTGTTAACATGGATGCTCTTTCCTTGGAAACTCTTCACTATACTGATATAATACTTATCGTTCAAAGATCAACTCAACACTTCGATATGTTTCAGGAGATCGGTTAACTCCACTATCAAAAGTACTTCCCGGCTTTTGTTACACGTAGGTAATATCATGCCTATGTCATTTATGTATACGATATTTATATATACAACGGCGCTAAATAGGTGCTAGGCAGACCATCCAAAGACATTCAGATATGTCTTGGAATATGTAAAGCGTTTTCGTAATAATAGCAATACCACTTAATCAAAATATTTATTCAAATACATATACAAACATTTCTTTATAATCTGCAATGTGATCTATAATTCACAACTTAGTAAACTATCTTTGAATTAACTTTTAATACTTTTTCTGATCGTGATATTTTTTAACAATTTAAATACCAACTAGACTAACTGTATAATTTACTATACATAATTAGTAATTATTATAAAATAAATGAATCATATTTTTTTTTATTTATACATTATAAAATTGAATCTCCGCCGCGTCCTATCTGTCTGGATAAACGCGTTAAAGTCAAAAACTACCAAATTGATTTTTGTACGGTTTCACCAATGGATAGTGTGACTCCTTAGGTTTAAGTGTATAATTCACGCAGACGAACACGAGTTGGTAAATCTTTTATATTTTCTAATGTCCAGATTTACAAAGTACTTCTTCAATGCGTCGTTTTTTTAATCTCGGGTGGTTATGTTTGCTGTCCACAGATATAATTGTGCTTCCATACGTCCGCATCTTGGCTGTACAACGGTACTTAGATCGGTTCGAACAGGTCCATCTGACTCTGCCACACTGCAAGTTTTCCTTATTCTCAGTGAATGTATATCCGTCGTAAAGCACCATCTTGTTTCCTTTTGTGGATATCACGAATTGTACTGGAAGTAAAGAAAAATATTAAGTTATTAGTAATTTGTCGGAGGAAACGTTCATATTTAGCACGAAATAATATAATTTGATTGCTGGTATGGCGTAGTGGTTAGACGGTCGCGTCACCGTTTCGAACGCACACGAAATAACACTTGTGTGATCCACAACTTTTTGTTTCAAGTCAGGTTTATTCCTACTGCGAGAGTTGTCTAAAAGTATAATTCAACTTTATAGGTCAGGATTTGACTCAAAGTTATTTAACTCGTCGACTGCCGCTGCACTTATCTGTGCGAGACATAATAGATTTTCTATTATATTTGGTATTGCTGCATTCAAGAGGTTAACTCATGGAACCGACAGAGTGAAATACTTGTGAACTGCAAAACTAAAGCATGTGTAAATAGACGTAAGGTTAAACTACGTAGAAAACTTCGTGGCACATTTAAATCGCCAATTTCTGCATGATAGCTGTCGCATCTATTCGTTTATTTCGTTATTATAAGAAATGGTTGCTACCCCAACAATAAGCCATTGACAAATCGTCTCCAGATTGATTTATTATTACAACAAGTGTTTTAATAGCACAGTTTAAAAAATGTCTCGGTCGCCACCTCCAGATGTTTAGTTAGAAAGCCGAAATTTTACATAAAAGCTCCTGCAACAATAGATCATTATTTGATAATACAAGAAAAAGAAAATTAAAAAAAGTCTCTTCACGCTAATGAACATATTATATCTCTGTTTACGCCTGTCAAGGGGCGGGTATCGTTTATAAAAAATTTTATGATAACTATGAAAACATAAATTTTGTCACTGCCTTGTATCCTGCCTTAAAGAGAAATTTAAAACACGCCGAGAAACGGTTCAGCTTCTTAAGTCTCAAAATAATAAATTATTAACCTCTACTGTATGAGTGTAGTGTAGTAGTACATAACTTTTATTCACCATAATATAAATAAAGATAATTTAGTACAAGCGCCTGCAATTTTATGTTAATAACATCGGTGTCTATGGCACTGCCAACTTTCACATTCTTCACACTAGTTTAATAAGCTAAGGTTGACGGAGCCCTGCTTCGCAGGGCTCCTATTCTTGGATTAAGGTTCAAAAGAGATCCTAACATAACCTATTTAGTTACTTATTACAGTCGCACCTAACCCTAGGTATACCTACTCGAAAGTAATGACGCACAAATTTGATTAACATAACATTAGCTGTCTATATCATTCATACAAGATGGCGGTTGCGTTTCGTTTCACGTTTTTCACATAAAACCTAAATATCGCTTTTATTGATTCCACTACGTGTGGTTGACGGCATAGAATACAAGTGTCACCACCCCCTATCTTCCCGTGGTCGTCGTAAGAGGCGACTAAGGGATAACACGATGCAAATACCATCTTTGCGTAGAGACGGAAAACTCGACATCAAACCCTATACGACTGCCTCGTTGGTCTCGCGGCATACATGTGCGCGTGGGATCGGGAGGTCCTGGGTTCGATTCCTGGGTCGGGCAGTGTTATTGGGTTTTCTGTCACGAAATTCTCAGTAGCAGCACGGAGTTTGGAAATGTGCCCGGTACGGCAATAGGCTCGCCTCTTATTACGTGGGACTAAAGTATATCTGGCGAAAAGTGGGTGTAGAAATACACCTCTGCCTACCTCTTCGGGGTTATAGGCGTGAGAGTATGTATGTATGTACTGTATGAGTGTGAATGTTTTAGAAGCTACAATACGGCCGCTTCTGGTCTTTATATATATAGCATTTGTGTTTGGCACACAATGAGCAAATCCATGTCAAAGTATCTGACTTCGCAGAGCTTTTTCTAGCTGGACGGTAAGTGTGTCTTCGGACAGCAACATTCTAACACCCCTCCTCCGCGAGTAAATAAATTTCAAACATGGTGACGCTGTAAAGGAAAGTTTTCATACTACTACTTGTTGCGACAAGGATTGAGAAAGAAATGCTGAAATGGTTTGGACACGTGAAGCGAATGAGTGAAGACAGACTGTCGAGTCAAATATATATAATAAAAAATGTATGTGGGCGAGTCAGTTGCGTCAGACCTCGTAAGATATTCGTCGACCAAATTAGAATCGTCTTAAAAAATGCAAAGGTCCGAGCCCTCGTAACCGCATGTATGAAAAGAAGCAAGTGGTGTTCTGATGTCTCTGCCTACCCCGACGGGAAAAAGCGTGAGCGTATGTATGTACATGTTACTAAAATTTCTAAGCGGCGATTGGAACTTTTAATATTAATGCGTATGAAGTCACGGCTGTTTTACGAGTAGGCAGATTTGTATTAGCCTGGAAATTGATTTTAAGCTTTCGCGAATTGTATACATCATATAATTTTGGAAGGGTATTACTCGTGATATTTAATTAGTTCAAGATATTTATAAATACCTCTGTTTTCTCCGACGTTTCAACCGGCTTACAACGGTTGTCATCACGAGTAAAACCTGTTTATTAAAATTGTATAGATACAGTGAAATATTTTGTACGCGTCTGTGGTATATCTATGTTCTTAATAAGTCAACTAAGTCAACTAAGAACCCTTATAAACAACTACTGCTACGACTTCTAGTTTTTGGTTAATAAGAAAACATTTTAGTACAGCTTATATAACTATATTTCAGGCAAAAAACTTACATTTAAGTATGGCGATATGAATACGCTACGACCTACATAAAGACTTATATACGTCGAGCAACAATATAAACAATTCGTGTAGTTATGTAATAAAAAATGTCAGTCATAAATGGCAAACAATTACTTCCTAAATGGCAAACATTTAGGAAGTTATCTAAATTTTATAGGCACGAAAACAAAGTGTAATGAATAATTAAGCTAGCTTGACATAAACATGTTTTTAATTTAACTGTTTCTAAAAGGAACATACATACATGCTAAATTTCTGCTTCCTGCGCCTTATTGTTTTGGCTGTAGCTTGCCTGTCAGTCAGTCAGTCAGCAAGAATTATATATATGGATTCTGTGTTCTTTGTTCAAACATGATGTATATATATGGATTCTGTGTTCTTTGTTTAAACATGATGTACCTTACGGCCTTAGAAGATTTTTATCGCGATGGAAATCTCAATTTGATATAGTTGATTGAATCAGGCGTTACTTGGCGGAACTCCATTGTAACCTAATGGAAGGAAAGAGGAACCCACCACGCACCCTCGAATTGACCACCCCAACTATTGCAATAGAAAAAGGTTGACAATATCGAACTCCTCTAAAAGGATAAGGGATATAGGAATGGTATGGGTTCCAGGAAGATACCTGACTTGCAGTATCCCGCTGTATGCGCCGACTATTCTTCGACACGTGTTTCGCCTCTGCACGAGGCATCCTCAGGAACGATGGGCAACGACTGAGCGCTTTCCAACCGTGGGCATGTATTATAAACGATTGTACTTTCTAATCCCCTCCCTCTGTTGCTCGACTGATGTGAGTCATTATGACGGTGTGCGAATATATTCAGCAATGGGGACCCGTTAAAGTTGGTTTGATCGTTCAGTAATGTATGCTTGTCCCGCTTTAAAATCTCTAATTGTTCCAATACGCACATTCTAATACCCTTTTGACAAGTGTGTATGACGTCAAATGAATGTCCGCTATTTAAGGTATGACCCGATTCAAGTAAATGTTCGGCAAAATGAGACTTTTCCGGCTGGTTGTTTCTAAACGCCGCTAAATGTTCTTTATATCTCAGCTCAAAACTTCGACCCGTCTGTCCTATGTACTTATTTTGGCATTGGTCGCATGTTAAGCAGTAAATACCGGAATTTTTGTTCTTGCATACTTTATCTTTACCATTGCAAAGAAATTTTAACGTTTTGTATGGTTTATAGGCTGATCTGATACCGTTCCTCCCCAGTATACGCGCCATACGGTCAGTTATGCTTCCAAAATAGGTAAGAACAGCGGTATTATTTATAGGTTCTTTTATAGAGGGATATAAAAGTGACTTGGACATTCTAAGTTGTTTTCCTCTAATCATCTTGTCAATTAGGCGTTTACTATACCCGTTGGATTGAGCTATATGATAAATAATATTTAATTCTCTGTTATATGATTCTATATTCAGTGGTACATTTAATAATCTATGAATCATACTGTGAAATGCTGCCATTTTGTGTTGCGATGGATGACAGGACGATGCTGGTATTGTACTATCTGTATACGTCGGTTTACGATAAATTTCAAATGAGTGTGAGGTACCCTCCCTTTTGATAGTCAAATCTAAGAAGTTTATTGAGCTGTTTTGTTCTATCTCCAATTCGAACTTAATTTTGGGGTGTATACTATTAATTCTTGTAAGAAAACAGTGAAGCTGACGTTCTGTGCCCTTCCAAGCCAGCAAAATATCGTCCACGAATCTATAATAATATAAGATGTTCGGTTCTTTTACCAAATGCTCGTGTTCGTAGTTATTCATAAAGATATCTGCTAACAACGGACTAAGCGGTGAACCCATGGCCAAACCCTCCTTCTGTAAGTAGTACTCGTTGTTGAATTGAAAATAATTTTGTTTACTGCATAACTCGGTTAATTTCAAAATATTCTGAATCTGTTCTGGGTGTATTCTATTTCTTCCTAGCAGATTTTTAATTATAACTAAACATTCTTTATACGGGACATTTGTAAATAAGCTTTTTACATCCAAAGACACGAGTTTTGTGTTTCTAGGTAGACAGATGTGTTTTATTTTGCTAATCAAATCATAACTATTTTTCAGGCTGTATTTTGCGGTGAATGACGTCTTCTCTTTAATCAATCCGTTTAAATATTTCGCTAATTTATAAGCTGGAGCGTTGACATATGAGACGACTGGACGGATGGGCACCTGATCTTTATGTATTTTTGGTAAACCATACAACAGCGGACACTGAGGGTTCATCGGTATAAGACTTTTCGCTAAATAGCAGTTTTGTGGAAAAAGGTAAGTACTTGACTTGATACTGAGTTTTAATTCTGCATGAAATCGTTTGGTAGGATCGTAGGGCAGACGCTGGAAATCTTCGGTGTGTATTACATCTTGTACTTTGCTATTATACTGCGATCTAGACATAATTACTACGGTGTTGCCTTTATCCGCCTTATTTACCACCAAATCATTTTGTTGAATTTTATTTTGGATGGATTTATATATTTTTAATTCGCAGTTAATGAAATTAGTCGATTTGTATGTTTTTAACTGATGGGCAGCTAAACTCTTGACTATGTTATCTTTTTTATTTCTGGTAATAGCTATTTCTGCATCCACCGCCAATGTTTCCAAAGAATATTGCGTAACTTTTTGAGGAATACTATACTTTAATCCCTTCTCCAAAAGTGAGTTCTCTTCACGTGTGAAAATGGTGTTCGAAAGATTCTTTATTCTGGGATGAAATTGATGATTACAAGTGGTGTTGCCAGTATAGTCTGAAGGTGGTGTTATTCTTCCTATCAGTTCTTGTAACTTCCTACTTTGAATGATGTATTTCTCGTGAGCTACAGTTGACGCTAATTCCCTAGCTTTTTGGTCTAATAAATCGAACTCGACATTGTGTAACTTGAATGAAAGTTCTAAGTGCAGTATTTTTAAATGTAGTTTTAAATTATCGCGAACCGTAAACCAACGTCTTGCCTCTTCACCTAGCCAAATTTTTTGAGCTTTTTGTATCGCTATATTGGCAGCCCGACTGTGCGTATTGGAACGTATAGTAATATAATTTGGAATGACATTGTAATATTTACATTTCTGATTGAACCACACGTTTTGACATGCGACCCGGTGTTGCTTCGTAAGTTTGATGTATAATTTCGCCTGTACAGCTATGCTTGCTGATTTGATATAGTTGATTGAATCAGGCGTTACTTGGCGGAACTCCATTGTAACCTAATGGAAGGAAAGAGGAACCCACCACGCACCCTCGAATTGACCACCCCAACTATTGCAATAGAAAAAGGTTGACAATATCGAACTCCTCTAAAAGGATAAGGGATATAGGAATGGTATGGGTTCCAGGAAGATACCTGACTTGCAGTATCCCGCTGTATGCGCCGACTATTCTTCGACACGTGTTTCGCCTCTGCACGAGGCATCCTCAGGAACGATGGGCAACGACTGAGCGCTTTCCAACCGTGGGCATGTATTATAAACGATTGTACTTTCTAATCCCCTCCCTCTGTTGCTCGACTGATGTGAGTCATTATGACGGTGTGCGAATATATTCAGCAATGGGGACCCGTTAAAGTTGGTTTGATCGTTCAGTAATGTATGCTTGTCCCGCTTTAAAATCTCTAATTGTTCCAATACGCACATTCTAATACCCTTTTGACAAGTGTGTATGACGTCAAATGAATGTCCGCTATTTAAGGTATGACCCGATTCAAGTAAATGTTCGGCAAAATGAGACTTTTCCGGCTGGTTGTTTCTAAACGCCGCTAAATGTTCTTTATATCTCAGCTCAAAACTTCGACCCGTCTGTCCTATGTACTTATTTTGGCATTGGTCGCATGTTAAGCAGTAAATACCGGAATTTTTGTTCTTGCATACTTTATCTTTACCATTGCAAAGAAATTTTAACGTTTTGTATGGTTTATAGGCTGATCTGATACCGTTCCTCCCCAGTATACGCGCCATACGGTCAGTTATGCTTCCAAAATAGGTAAGAACAGCGGTATTATTTATAGGTTCTTTTATAGAGGGATATAAAAGTGACTTGGACATTCTAAGTTGTTTTCCTCTAATCATCTTGTCAATTAGGCGTTTACTATACCCGTTGGATTGAGCTATATGATAAATAATATTTAATTCTCTGTTATATGATTCTATATTCAGTGGTACATTTAATAATCTATGAATCATACTGTGAAATGCTGCCATTTTGTGTTGCGATGGATGACAGGACGATGCTGGTATTGTACTATCTGTATACGTCGGTTTACGATAAATTTCAAATGAGTGTGAGGTACCCTCCCTTTTGATAGTCAAATCTAAGAAGTTTATTGAGCTGTTTTGTTCTATCTCCAATTCGAACTTAATTTTGGGGTGTATACTATTAATTCTTGTAAGAAAACAGTGAAGCTGACGTTCTGTGCCCTTCCAAGCCAGCAAAATATCGTCCACGAATCTATAATAATATAAGATGTTCGGTTCTTTTACCAAATGCTCGTGTTCGTAGTTATTCATAAAGATATCTGCTAACAACGGACTAAGCGGTGAACCCATGGCCAAACCCTCCTTCTGTAAGTAGTACTCGTTGTTGAATTGAAAATAATTTTGTTTACTGCATAACTCGGTTAATTTCAAAATATTCTGAATCTGTTCTGGGTGTATTCTATTTCTTCCTAGCAGATTTTTAATTATAACTAAACATTCTTTATACGGGACATTTGTAAATAAGCTTTTTACATCCAAAGACACGAGTTTTGTGTTTCTAGGTAGACAGATGTGTTTTATTTTGCTAATCAAATCATAACTATTTTTCAGGCTGTATTTTGCGGTGAATGACGTCTTCTCTTTAATCAATCCGTTTAAATATTTCGCTAATTTATAAGCTGGAGCGTTGACATATGAGACGACTGGACGGATGGGCACCTGATCTTTATGTATTTTTGGTAAACCATACAACAGCGGACACTGAGGGTTCATCGGTATAAGACTTTTCGCTAAATAGCAGTTTTGTGGAAAAAGGTAAGTACTTGACTTGATACTGAGTTTTAATTCTGCATGAAATCGTTTGGTAGGATCGTAGGGCAGACGCTGGAAATCTTCGGTGTGTATTACATCTTGTACTTTGCTATTATACTGCGATCTAGACATAATTACTACGGTGTTGCCTTTATCCGCCTTATTTACCACCAAATCATTTTGTTGAATTTTATTTTGGATGGATTTATATATTTTTAATTCGCAGTTAATGAAATTAGTCGATTTGTATGTTTTTAACTGATGGGCAGCTAAACTCTTGACTATGTTATCTTTTTTATTTCTGGTAATAGCTATTTCTGCATCCACCGCCAATGTTTCCAAAGAATATTGCGTAACTTTTTGAGGAATACTATACTTTAATCCCTTCTCCAAAAGTGAGTTCTCTTCACGTGTGAAAATGGTGTTCGAAAGATTCTTTATTCTGGGATGAAATTGATGATTACAAGTGGTGTTGCCAGTATAGTCTGAAGGTGGTGTTATTCTTCCTATCAGTTCTTGTAACTTCCTACTTTGAATGATGTATTTCTCGTGAGCTACAGTTGACGCTAATTCCCTAGCTTTTTGGTCTAATAAATCGAACTCGACATTGTGTAACTTGAATGAATAGTCGGCGCATACAGCGGGATACTGCAAGTCAGGTATCTTCCTGGAACCCATACCATTCCTATATCCCTTATCCTTTTAGAGGAGTTCGATATTGTCAACCTTTTTCTATTGCAATAGTTGGGGTGGTCAATTCGAGGGTGCGTGGTGGGTTCCTCTTTCCTTCCATTAGGTTAATCTCAATTTACTGATCTTCTAAAGTTTCCTAATGCGGAAGATGTGTTTAAAATTCAATTAAATAAACATAGAATGTAAGTCTTTTGGCTTGTATTCTCTGCAACACACTCAGTTAAATATACGTAAGTATATTATGTACTATGCCCATAAGAAGTAGTTTAAATGTACGAATAAATAATACAGCAATTATTATTTTAATAATTTATTACTAAAATAATATTAACATTAAATGTATAATTGAAAATGTACGACTCAAGATTTTCACTCATATTTTCGCTTGTAGAGTATTCATATCATAATTTTGACTAAAAAGAATCAAGTTCCGCCACAAATATCAAGTAATCGTATAAAAAAATATCCTGCTTAAACGTATTTTATACATTTTCTTTTTTAAATTTCAACATTTTCTATTTAATTTAAACAGAATGAGTGAGTAATTTGTGATAAAAATATTTATTGACGTAACTTATATTCTACAATAGATGAGCCCGCGGTTACACCCGGGTTATTAAAGGCCACTGCTCCCGTGGGACATAGCGTGATGTTATAATATAACAGGCTATATTATAGCCTTCCTTGATAAATAGGCCATCTAACACTGAAATAATTATTCAAATCGATCCAATAGTTCCTGAGATTAGCGCGTTCAACCAAAAAAACAAACAAACTCTTCAGCTTTATATATTAGTATAAGATAACATGAGATATATTAGATATATTGGATTACTTGATTATCACTACATATTATAAAACAAAGTCTGTCTTCTGTCTGTCTGTCCCTATGTATGCTTAAATCTTAAAAACTACGCAACGGATTTTAATGCGGTTTTTTTTATAGATAGAATGATTCAAGGGCAAGGTTTATTTATATGTATAATTGACGCGGGCGACGTCTAGTATATTCAAGGGCATCGCAAGGGTGGCCGAGGGGTCAGCTGCCCCCTCCTAGAGACTGAAAAAACCCCCATTTGCCCCCCCCCCCTAGGCAATCAGCTGGCGACGCCCCTGAGTATATTATATAGTACAATTCAGTTTTAGATCGAATACAGTTTCACTTAAAGTAAGAAGGTTGACGGTAAAAATACTATTAAAATACTAATAGCACTTCAGCCAAATGTCGATCCAGTTTCGATATAAATAAAAAATTCTAGAAAATTAACATTAGTGACATTGAAAATGGATTGAGACCGTATTTTGAACGACTTAGCTCTACAACTTACAAATCATTATGAGTATTTGCCTTAAGTTACGTTAATTTTAAGGTTTTCAAAATAGTAACTGTTATAATCTTGTCTTGGATGGTTATGGCTGTCGTGGACTGCAACGACGACATCATCTAGGGTCTTCAGTTTGGCAGTACAATGATACTTCATGCGATTCGAGCAAGTCCATCTTACAGTTCTTGTATTGTAGCGGCGATCCTTGGTTTGAGTATAGGTGTATCCATCGTATAGTACCATTCTGTTCCCTCGATTTGATAGAACGTATGTAGCTGGAACTAAAAATATTTATTAGAAAGAGCCAAAAATTAGATCGACATCGTAGAAGAGAGTTCGTAGTGAAGATTTTCTTTCTTTCGGTAAATTTTTGCTCATTTTTATCAAATAAGGGCGAATTTTCTACAGGACACCAACATGCAAGCGGCTTATCATATCCTTCTGGTGCCATTTATGTCAACTAGACACTACAATTGCGTTAACAACTGTAGTCAAATGAAGAAACTACGAAGTTATCTTCAAGCATTTGCTATTTTATGTTTTATGGCGAATTAATATCTAAATATATGAATTCGTCAATTACGATTATACAAAGAATACCTGTATTACAGTACATACAACATGTCAAGCAAGTTTTGCAAGGCAGCAAGCTCCGACTACTGCGCCACCATCACAGATTTCGTTCCTAAAAATATATGCGGGAAGAGAAAATAGCAATAAATTATTTTTAAGAATTTATTACGAAAATAATGTAAATATTAAATGTATAATTCAAAATATTTTCCACTTACATAATCTACACGAAAGAATATCATGTTACTGCCACAAATTTCAAATAAGTACATACATGCAAGTATAACAAATTTATTCTGCGTAAACATATTTTATACACTATATTTTTGAAGGTTTATTCCTGTAGTAATTTATATTGAGACTGAATTGCCAAATTGAAATCGCATAACATATTTGTGTTCTATACGAACTTAAAACTTTTGCAAATGCATATCAACACATTATAATACTTATGAGACTGAAATTAGATTGACACAATATTTTAAACGAGAACGAACATATTTTGTCTTCATGGAAATTTTTCAAACATGTAATTGCTTAAATCTGGTTTAGGATGGTTATGATTGGCATCGCTCATGACGATGACGTCATCCAGGGTCTTAAGTTTGGCGGTGCAGCGGTATTTCATCCGAGTAGAGCAAGCCCACCTTACGGTTTTCGCTGAATAACGGCTGTCTTTCATTTGAATAAATGTATATCCATTAAACAGTACCATCCTGTTGCCTCTCTTCGTTAACATATATGTAACTGAAAGGAAAAATAAAGTTATTTTTAATTGAAATATAATAAAACTGTCTGCACCGCGTTTCGTGGTAAGTTCGTTCTTACTAGTGTAGAAAACTAAAATAGTTTTAATCTTATCACTCAGAATGTACGGTAGGATATTTTAAGTTTAACCAATGTCGTTTTGAGAGGATCGTTGGGGCTTATTAACATCAAACTCATTTCATATATCTACACAATGATCGTAGGTAGAATCCATGAATAATTCCTTGCTAAGTCACCTTAGAAGGATAGATAGGAAAAATATTTCGATCGATATTGATATGCTATCGATTCATTGGCGGACAGACCGAACTGTTTAAATTTCAACTGTTCCCTTAAGGTTACAAAGCATGGGAATAGATCGGAATAATTCGACTGCATAGACAATTGAATAAGCGCGGATTTAAATATTTCATCTATATTTTTTTTGAGATTTTAGATTTGTTTTTGACATAAGCTCTATAAAAAATATGACGTAAATCCCGAATTTCAAAATCCATGGATAGATCGAATATTGAAACCGGCCGTTAATGGCATACAGAGGAATATGCATATAAATCTTAATAAACTTTATACTGCAGGTATACACAAGTAGAGAAGCTATAAAAAAAGTCATCACAATTATGAATCTGGCATAATAATTACAATGAAAGAACAAATAAAATATCTAAATATTTTTTGCAATAATTTATTCGCAGACAATAGTAAAAAATGCTGATTTGCAAATCAGCTTTCTTTGAGTGACTTATAATTATGTATGACTCATTTGAAATGAAAAAAATCATTTATTAACGTTGTGTTCGTCATTCTTCAATTACAATACCATCTACTTTAAGTACCGCCTTAGTTCAATGACAGTGTCACTTGAATATTCAGTTTGATGATTATCAATAAATTTAACCGTCTGTTCAAAGTGTTATCAAAATGCTGTTAGCACTTTGGCCAACTCTCGATCCAGTGTCGATCTTCATAAAAGGTACAACAAAATTAACATTTGTGACATTGAAAATGTATCGAGACTGTAATTTTGAAGGAATTATATCACTTACGATTAAGTATGAAATCTTCTTTTTTTAAATATTATAATTTAGATTGTTCATAGTCATAACTGTAATCTAGTCTAGGATGAAAAAATGGCTGTCGTGGACTGTAATAATGACGTCCTCAAGCGATTCGAGCAAGTCCACTTTATTCTACTTGTATCGTAACGACGATCCTTGCTTTCGGTGAAAGTGAACCCGTCGTATAGAACCATTCTGTTTCCACGATTTGATAAAACGTATGTTGCTGGAACTATAAAAAATATTACAAATTTGAACCAAAAGCTAAATTGTATACAAGTAAGAACATAGTGTAAATATAAAAAAGGAACATCCATCCTTACTAGCTGTTGGTCGTCAAAATATTATTCTTCACGAAAATTTTGTACATTTGACAATCACGACACTACAGTTTCGGTAGACTGCTTGCCAGAATGCTCGGTAGAACGCTCGCTGAAACGTTCCCTTTTATTTTCCCGTTCATTACAAGTGAACGCTCAAGTTTATCAACGCCATAAAGGTAATCCCATTCTTCTTCTTCTTGTCGTATCAATGGCGGTTTTAGATGACAGACGACCAGTATTCTGCTACAGCTATAGCGTTGTTTGTGGCCTTATACAGCTCAGCCAAAAAGCATTTAATCGGACAGGAGGGGCAAGAAAGCAAGTGTGGCATGTCCTGCATTGTCGCTCCACAGTCGCACCGGACAGAGTCCTCAGCCATATAGCCCCATCTATACAGATTGTATCTGCAGCGACCCACTTTTGTTCGGAGTCGGTTTAGGGACTTCCAGGTAGACCAGGGCAGGTCCTGCCCTGGGGGAAGCTCCTCTGTAGGCACAATGTAGGACTCAGGAGGAGCATGCTTTTCATGCCACAAGTTACGGCGTGCCTCAGCTTAAAAAACCTAAATAAACAATTATAAGCAGTTTTAGACTGATTCTAGAGTAATTTGGGCAATGCTTCGTCAGGTGTCTTTTGCAGGTGTTGTAATAACTTACATTTTCGTACACTTAGTTAATCTCATCTAATAATTTATTACTGTATAAAATTTGCACATCAAAGTACCTATGATAGAATATGCTGTACTCTATACTAACGACCAACTGTATCTACTTCTAGCATATTCTTGCAAATAAAAACACTCTACTACTTACTTCCTACTTTCCATACTGCAAAGTATAAGTCGACTACTTTTGGCTGCCACAGCATCACTGAGAAATCTGCAAAATTTTCTTGCGATAACCACTAAAATTGCATGTGTAAACTATTCTTATTCCCATTCTTGACTATGCCGATGCAGCTATCTAGATCTTAATAAGAACCATCTCGATAGACTTGAGCGACTCCAAAACTTTTACAAATCTTCTATCCGTCGTGAAGGAAGATATCTTCTCAATGCCCGTAGAAAAAAGGAAGATCGGAAACGGAGGTTTAAGCAGACACTCTTACCAACGTTACAGTAGAAATACTGATATTCGTCGATATTCTGTGCGAGTATTGCTCCTATCGATATAGCCTATTCGTGAAATAAATTGATACCGTATTTTGTGAAATGTTAATAAAATTAGGCAACCAGGCAAAATAAATTTTACAATGACCATTTCTCACCCATCCTGTGCGAATTTTAGGAAATAACTTATCATATCACACCATACGACCCAAATGAAACATAATATTCCCTAATTCAGCCTCTAACGCCTAGAAGTTCTGGCTGTGCATTGTTAGTCGTTCAATCTGTAACTCAAGGATTTATATATTTTACTTTACAAATTAAAATATATATTCTAATTAAGTATGGAGTTTTACTCGACAGGCCGACGGTCTTGTTGGAATCGCGGGAAGTAGTTGGATGCAGGAAGGTCAAGATCGATGGATCGAGGCCTACTGTCAGTAGTAGATGTATTTTGACTGATTAATAAAATACAATTGATTAAAAATTAAGTTATTTAAATTAAACGTTTTGTATGTCATCTTTAATTTTTAATAAAATTGGAAAACATAATTACACAAAGTATCAATTGCTAAGATAACTTCACAATTTGGATTATATATATATATTTATATTTTTAACAATATTTTATAACTCCATAGTAAGGTTTCCATCGTGACAACAAAGAAAAAGGCACCGTGCTGCTCAGTGTATTAGACTAATGGTATTCCATGTCTGGGTCTTAAAATGTATTCATACAGTTTAACCCTAGGGTTTTCAGCAACGTGTAATAACTAATATAACAATTGATAAACTAATAAAAACTCAACCTCGGATGACTGTGTGAGCTGTCAATGGTGACAATAATGGAGCCCATTGTTTTCAATTTAGCTTTACAACTATACGTTTTTCGCTTGGAACACGACCATCGAATGATGTGACGTTCTCTGTGTCTTCTGTCGATCATTCTTGAGTAAGTGTAGCCGTCGTACAGAACCATGTTGTTGCCTCGTCTTGATTTCACAAATATTGCTAGAAGAAGATTAGATACCCTTTAGTAAGGCTTTACTGATTAAAAACCCGAAGTAAGATTGTTGAGTTAGTGAAGGCATTATGAAGGGAAGTGATAAGATATCATTTAGTAAGATTGTACTCCAAAGAAGGACGTACGTTAGTATTATTTTTTATGCCATACGTGATGGCAAGCGATGACCGCCACCCAAAGAGACACGCAACTCTAGAGGAGTCACAAGTGCTTTGCCGACTTATATGGGAAAAGGAATAGGAGGAAAAGCGGGATGAGGAAGAAGGAAACGGGGATGAGACCTTCGGCATTACAAATAATATTTATATTTCATTAATCAATAAAAATATCCTTAATAATTCAACGGACGCTCTCTGACCAGATTGGAGACATCCTAAAACAGGACAGGTTAGAAGTACCCTGAACAGAAGAGCATACATGGGGAATTTGATGGGAGTGAATTCAGCAAGAGAGATATAACAGGATCGTTGCAAATGGCGTTCCGTAGTCTCTGCCTACCCCTCCGGGAAACAGGCGTGTATCTATGTTTGTATGTAATAATTCAAATAGGTAAGCAAGTCTCCATACGTCTCGTCTTTGAATATTTTTTATGACAGCTGTTGCGATAAATGAATGGCAAAATATAATGTAAAATAACAATTTATTCATTACAAACAACATGACTCAAATAGATAATATAAATTGCATAAAATTACTTACTGGTATTAATTGAGTATTTTTATCTAAATGTATGCTTTAAATTATAACAATTCTACCCAGTCAACTTATCGACACCCTTAGGTAAAAAATAATACTATCAACAAATGAACAACCATAAATCAGTCCAATTATATGTAATATACAAAAAAGCCAAAAAATAACAATAAAAAACAAGCCTTGTAGCCATTTTCATAGAACTAATGGACAACATTGATAGTTAGGGAATAAACAATATCCCTACTTATATTATAATCCCTACTTCCCTACTTATATTATAAATTCGAAAGTATGTATGTTCCGTTTTCACGCTTAAACAGCTGAACCGATTTTGTTGAAATTTAATATAGAGATATATTGAACCATGGAGACGGACATAGGCTACCATAACTTGCAATGATTTAACTGGGAGGGATTGTAGGGAGGGTAGAAGTTTGTACGGCACACATTTACCTTTTGGAAGTAAGAACGCATGCGCTTATAATTTATTTATTTATTTATTCTTCATATACACAAAGTATATAGGCGGACTTAATGCCTTGGGCATTATCTACCAGTCTACCTTAGAGTGGTGCAGAGAGGAAAGAAGTAGGTTTATTTATAGGATATAGGTTGCGATAAATTACTAATTATTAAATTATTGGTCATACTAAATATACATACTTACAAAAATATATATTACTGGAGGACGCCAGCAGCTACGCCTGCATTTTTTTAAATTTACCCGTTTTGGCCGATCTCGTGGGAATTTCGGGAATCCCTTCTTAGTGCACCCCTACGGTCCCCAAGGAACATACATGCCAAATTTCAGCTTCCTGCGCCCAATAGTTTCGGCTGTAGCGTGTCTGTCAGTCAGTCAGTAACGCAAGGATTTTATATATTAAGATGATAAAAATACATAAACGTAATACATACACAATAAATGCAAATAGTTTTTTTAGATATATATGTGTATATATATATATATATATATATATATATATATATATATATATATATATAATTACAACTAAAATCAGAGATGAGTAAAATTATAGCCTTACTTATACTGATACATACATGAAGATATACCTAGTTAAGATAGCGACTTATAATACATTCAAGGACTCGGCCAACAAGAGTTCCCTTACTTTGGACTTGAAGATGAATTTGGTTTTGGCCATTCTGATCTCAGGAGGAGTGTAGGAAACAAGATCTGTTATAATTGAGTGCTGCGCATGTGCCATCGCACATCTGTCAGTACTGTCACGTCATACATAATGTCATATTATGCACGTTGATTAAATTGTTCGCATAAACCTATAAACTAATAACAATTTAATAAGCTTAAAGGGCTGAAACGATTTTCCCTACTAATATGAAACATGTGAAAATGTCTATAGAGATATATTGAACATGTATTAGAACATGGCATTGACATTTGACTGTATGCAAGGTGATTTTATTATGTATCTTTTGGAAGATAACGGTAGATAATGTCATGAATACTGACCGAGCTTCTTTGTACCCTATAGAGTTTCTGAAATCTTTAGAATAATCAGGAGTGTCTTCACACAACTTGAGACAGAAAGTAGATTTGTGTTACCCCGAATTTTAACGCGCGCGAAGCGGCGGGCAAAAGCTAGTAATACAATATACCAAGTGTCCAACAACTTTTGATTTTTATAATCCACGCTAAATATAAACAAAAATCTTAAATCTAAAATAAATAACTTAAAAAACATACTAAAAAACATTCGCACGTATTCAGTAATTAATTTCATATTCATAATTTTGATAACTGTGTCTTGGGTGGTTGTGTGTACTGTCAAGAGCTATGATGTAGCCCTCTGATGTCCTCAACTTTGCTGTGCACCGGTACTTCTTGCGATTGGAACAAGTCCATCTAACCGTCCGTGAAAAAGGGTGTTCCTTCATCTCCGTAAAGGTGTATCCATCATATAACACCATTCTATTACCTCTTCTTGACATCACGAATGTCGCTGGAAAGAAATATTAGGTAATGTAGTTTTTGCTTTATTGATTTGTTTGAAAACACATTTAATTTGATTAAAATTCGTAGTTAACCATGAAATCAATAAAATGAAAGATATATAAGTCAAAAAATATATTTACGAATGTTTCGTACAAATTTAATTTTTAAATTGACTCATCCAATTTTTACAAGCTTTTAATTTCTTTCACCTGTCCTGATGTCTTTGAAGTAACATCCTGCTAGATAAATTTGACCGACTCCCCGATTTTCATTTGAGCTGAAAATTAACATGCCTGTGTAGCTGTTCTGATGGTGGTCATAGTAACATCGCAATATAACGTCACTGCCCCATCGAATTTGAGCTCCTTTGATTCGCTTTGACGAATACTTTCGACATCAGCTACATATAAAAATTAATAATCAGCTACAAATTAAATTATAGAAATTGGTTTAGTAATAAAATAAAAGTAATGAAATATAATCACAATTAAGTATATTATTCTTTAATAATTTGCCATGTACTGGTAAATAAACTCAATATAAGGCTAATATAATCATTAATCTATGTAATATTATAATAATAATTTACGTAATATTAACATCATCCTCCTTGCATTATCCCCGTTGCAAGTTGGAGTCCGCTTACTAGTCTGACCTGCAGGCCGATTCAGAATGTCACGATAAGTTATCGTACGATATCTCAAATTATTTTCCTCATCTTTTAGCCGCCTATCAGAGATATTTTGAACAAATATTCATTGAATTCGGTTTATTTATTAATTTACTACATACTGAATGCATAAAATTGATAGGAAATGCGATAGTTTTGACAAAAAATGAGCTAGCCCATTTGACAATTAACGGAATCGAATGTCAAATGAGATATCGAACGATTCTGAATCGCCCCCCTGATTTGACTAAATACAGGCTGGCGCAAAAGTAATGAACCTATAGAAATTCCTTATATTTTTTTATTACATCTCCTGTCATTCTGATATTGAAAATTTTGTAGTAAACAAATTAAAGTAAAATTCACTAAAAATAATCATGAGCCGCCTTACTCCCCAAGAACGTGGAATAATCGTGTCAATCTTTTTACGGAATAATTCATCAGTGATAAAAACACAACGTGAATTTGACTCAGCAGCTTATTTTGGTCAAAGAATTGAAAATGTTTCCGTATAAAACTCAGATGACTCATCAGCTGCTGCCGACAGATCACCGAGCGCCATAAAACTCAAATTTAAAGAGAATAATTTTATTCAAAATTTATTAATTTGGGGTTATTTAAACCCCTTATTGCATGAATTATGAAGGAGAGATGATGAAATATTTTTTTTACTAAAAACATCTTTTATTTCTTATTTTGAAACATTATAAATGAGAAAAAAGAATTGAGTATTTATTTTAGAAATTACTACACGAAGACATATAATTATGGCATCGTATGCAATCTAAAGGAAGTAAAATCACTATACAACAAAAAATGAACTTATTTATGGAAATCTTTGAAACAATTTCTTTTATCATTGTAACATAAATAAACTTGACATTTCCCACATTTAGTAAATAAACTGAATTTTGTACAGTTCTGGCAAATTTGTCGGTTTGATTTGGTCCACTCGGAGAAATGTTCCACGTTATCTGAACGTACAGAATCTAATGGCTGATCTTGACGCCTGGCTGGAGTTTTTGAGCTTTTTTATTGCGCACGGGTGAGTCCGGCAAGCTGGTTGGAGTCGCACCTTGGCTTGTTGGGGTACCGACTTGGATGCGAGTAGGAGGACCACGTTTTTCAGGAACCGCACATAAAGGACTATCAGCTCGGATGCTTGGCATTCCGGCTCGACTTGAGGATGGTGTGCCTAAGTTGCTAGCTGGTCGTCCACGTTTTATGGCCATAACTTTTTCTGCTTTACGCATATGCTCTGAAATTGCGAGTTTGAAGTCAAATAGCGGCAGGTATTCATTTGCATGAATTCAACGCCAAATACTACTAGGTATAGATATAATATTATGTACGTTACGTACGTGCCTAGTAGAGGCATGTAATATAATATGTATTTTTCCTCTAACTGTCTTTTGATACTTGAGAATGCGTATGGATATTATTGGCGTAGACGATGACTTAGTCAATAGTAATAAAAATCTAAAAAAAATCTTAAATCTAGTATGAACCTTAGCAGTACATTTATTCCTCCTGGTTCTATTGGAGCAGGCCTATAGAATCTTCTCTGGATTTCACTGCCGCTTATCTCTCGCAACAATGAAAGTGTGTGACCTCTGTATTCAAGCATCTCGTCGCCTTTATGTAAAAGAACGAATTTGACCGAAGTGGTAATTTTATTATTTAGTGATTTGACAAGTGATTATTGTTCGTGTGGCTTTGCTACGATATTATTTAAAAAAACAATCAAATGAATTTTACAAGTGGTATAAAAAGATAAACGGTGCATTAAATACCTATTTGACATTGCTGATTGTAAATGATGAAGTATGTTTTATAAACGTAGCTTGTATTCGATTCTTAGGACCGTGCCCTTTTAAAAAGGAGGTAGTTAAATCGAAAAGGAATCAAACCGAAAATTATTTATAAAATTTGTTATTCATTCAAATTAAAAAATAAATTGCTTACAAGTAGATGACACATACATACATACATATCGTCACGCCTTTTATCCCCGAAGAGGTAGGCAGAGGTGTATTTCTACACCCACTTTTCGCCAGATATACTTTAGTCCCACGTAATAAGGGGCGAGCCTATTGCCGTACCGGGCACATTTCCTGACTCCGTGCTGCTACTGAGAATTTCGTGACAGAAAAACCCAATAACAATGCCCGACCCAGGAATCGAACCCGGGGCCTCCCGATCCCACGCGCACATTTATGCCGCGAGACCAACGAGGCAGTCGTATAGGGTTTGATGTCGAGTTTTCCGTCTCTACGCAAAGATGGTATTTGCATCGTGTTATCCCTTAGTCGCCTCTTACGACACCCACGGGAAGATATGGGGTGGTGACACTTGTATTCTATGCCGTCAACCACACGGCAAACAAGTAGATTATGGCCACAATATTTATAAAATATAAAAGAAATCACATAATGACAACAATATCAAACACCAAGTACAGTTTGATTTCGAACGCGAACATGAATTTTATGCTATAGTTGGCACTTATCATTGTCCGAGATATATTCTAGTTGAGCCTGCAGTTACACCTTCGTTATTTACTGCTACTACTGCTCCGCTCCCATGGCTCATTGCGTGATGTTATATAGCCTTTAGCCTTCCTCGATAAATGGGCTATCTAATACAGAAAGAGTTCTTCAAATCGGACCAGTAGTTCCTGAGAGTTCCTGTTCAAATAAACAAACAAACTCTTCAGCCTTATATATTAGTATTAGATAAGAAATGGAACATTTGAGTGGCTTCCGCCATGGTTGATCTTTTTTCTATACTTATAATGAGTAGATGATTACCATACATAATTAATTTTATCTAACTACAAACACAGACTCAGTATTATTATCTGGAAAAACACAGAGCATCACAGCGGATCGATAATAAAGATATTAATACACGAATAGAACTGCACTGTTGGGAATCGGATCCCAATTATCGTAGATTGTTTTTATAATCTATTCCGTGGTAATGACGATGATAGCGCACATAGCTTGACTAAAATAAACTTTGCACAGGTCTACACTCGGATGGGTACTGCACTTGGCATCAACATCAGAGCGCTACCGTGCCCCGCAGAGCACATAAAGCTGTCGGTTCCGGTTCTTGGTTTGGGAAAAGAATCATTAAGCCATGCCAGAGGATACTAAAACTCCGTCACTAGAGTACGCCACACACTCAGACAAAAAACACAACGAATCGACAATATGACACACTAATCTTATTAATAAACTCCATACGTATATAAAAATGCGAACATAATTATTTAAAAGTACTTAATAATTAAAACTCAATAATAATGTGATTATTGAGTTGTTGAGAAACTGGTGAAAAGCGATTCTTTGGTAGCCGCTGAAAAAATATGGGAGGACTACTAGTCCCAGATCACTATTTCCATATGACTTCATATGGTTGCGGCTTGGTACCTGCAAAAAGCATTTTATAATTAATCACTAAATACATGTAGTAGGTAGGGTATTCTTTCCTCTAACATTTTTCGCTAAGTGATTGAAAAAATATTTTTCTCAATACATGATTTCCTTGGATGACTTTTGAGCCCTAAGTTAAGGGACTAAAATTATATAATGTATCAATTGCGAAATTTTAGAATAATTTGGCAAGCACTAAGACGAATTTATTTGAGAGTATTCATCATCATGTCAGCCTAGATACGTCCACTGCAGGACATAGGCCCACCCCTTAGGTTCTTCACACTCATAAATCTTGAGCCACCCCTTTAAAGTATTGTAAGTTTGTAAGGAGATAAATGTGATGATAGCTTTAGAACATGGCTCCGTATGCGTCGGTTCTTTTATCATAAACTATATTACTACAAAAATTCATCAAAACCCGTTCTTTAGTTTTTTGTTAAAGACTAACAAACATCCATAAATCCAACCTCACAAACATTCACTTTTACAAAATAGTAGTAAGCTTTTGGATACATACCTTCTTTATGATTGAGATCATTCTTTATAGAAACAATGATGTCATCAACTGTGTAGATCACGGCTTTGCAACCTCTGCAGAAATGGGTAGAGCACACCCATCTTTTCTTGACCTCCGAACTTCGACTGAATGACTTCTTATGGTAGAAAGTGTAGCCTTTGAAACTAATCAGCATGTTTCCTCTTTGGGATTTCGTGAATATAGCTAAAAAAGTAAAAAAAGCATATTAAGGTAATACATAGGTAAGTATATATAGAGGCAATTGAAATATAAGACTAGGGTTATTTTCACAAGTTGCTTGATCAACATTGAGACATTGTTTTTTTATGTTTATATATCTTGCGTTCTGTGGTACCTATGCACTGAATCTTTGCTATTAATGCTCAAAAGAGTCCTTAAACAAATCCTTTACTAATATTTACATATATCTACTAATAATTGAACTCTTCCTCTTATTGTTTTGGTTTTGATTTAACCAAAACAATAAGAGGAAGATTTCAATTTGGATGCGTGTTTAATTGTCTTTGGAAAAAGGATGAGGTTCTCAATTCGTATACTCTTTATTTTTTAAAATAAAATACGTTACTCTTTTAATACAAAATATACAACTAAATTATAATTATACAAATATTTACATTTCGTAAGTAATATTACAGATATAGATATTCGGGGATACAGAAGTGAGTCTATAAATTAATAAAATATTACAGAGATAAGAGTGGATAATTATTATTTAGCGTAATGAAACACTCATTTGTGTTTCTTCTAAGTTTCTTTAAATCTTACCAGGTCAATTGGTTACATCTATGACTTTCCCCCAGAAACCCGGGGTCTACTTGCTAGATTAACCAGATTGAACAGAATCACATAAAGACTGCCGTCTGACTTCGACATTACAAGGAAACAGCAGTATTTAAAGATAAAGACCAGAATCAGTATATTTAAGAGTACTGATTGACCTTCACGAATGAACAAATGACAAACGGGATCAGCAGCGTAAGGTCCAAAAAGTCAGTGCGTGCGTACCGTCTCAAAAATAGGTTTTTATACTGTTCGATATTAAATATTTCGTTAATGCACACGTCTAACTAAATGTCCAATGTATAATTTATGTAGTAGTTTAAATCCATTCTTTCTATTTTTTTACTATTAGTCTAAAGCTTGCAAGTTGAAGCTTAAAATTATGAGAATTACGTAAAACACAATTCCTCCAGTTCGCATGGTCATATTTTCATTAATTCCACAGGAAATGTGTATGTGTGATATATGGTTAGAATTGTTAGGAAGTACTCTAATAAAAAATAAATTAAATGAAGCTTTTTGTGAAAACTGGAAAGGTATAGATTTTTTTTTTCGGGGCCTAATATTTTAACCTTATTAGAAACTTCAAATAGACTTTTGACAGTTACCAGTGATGACCCATGACGTAATTTTGGTAGTGTTACATAGAGCAACTTATACAGTAGTCAGGGCAAAAAAAAAATTCTGCCCGAATCTGCCCCCCTTGAAATGAATTGAAAAATCAGAGATGAAAATACAAAATATTTCAAAAAATATTTTAAGTTGTGATTGACGAGATTTTTGAACAATTAGATTATTTTTGACCTCTAATTCCTATAATATTATCTATTTACAAAAATTTTACTGTGGGAGTACTGGGTATAATATCATTTTTTTTATCATCAAGACAGATGTGGTTAATGTTTTATTATCACTGTGTGAATTACAAGTTTCTCATGTAGGGAGGAAATGGTGAAAGTAAAATTAGACATTATGCTGTTCTGGCTATTGGTAATTTAACTGAAGATGCCCAAGAATCTCGAAATAAAGATTACAAAAATTTCTGATTGTATCACGCAAGAAAATGCTCTAGATCGTAGACGAATCAAGACGTATTTCATGGTCTCCTATTTACATCAGATCCTTATCTATCAAGTATCAGAAAACCATCAGTGACTATTGCCAAGGAATTGTTAGCCAAAGCCAAGAACCTCTTAGATATTTAAGTAGAAGTAGGTATTACTTAATTAAAAAAATATATATTTTTTTTATTTATTTAACACATAAACAATTTGACATAATTATACAGTTACAAACAGCATCAGAGAAAACCACAAAGGTTTATGTTTGAGCCGTCGAGTTCACACTTTATAAAATACTGTTATTTTTTCAAATAAGCCACTAATAAGCATAATTAAATAAACAATTGTTACAATAAATTCAGGAAATGTTGTTTCAGTTTACATTTTATATTTTTATCTGTTACACTATTAACTATTTCATATGGCAAGTTATTAATAAGTCGAGGTACAAGGTAGCTAGTCGTTCGCTCGCCGTAAACATTGTTAGCGCGTGACGTATGCAACCGGTTCCTAGACATGGCACGAGTGTATACAGGATGTTCGATTGGTGATTTTAATGATTCATTAAAAAATTCTTCTTTTAATATGTTTAACTGTACTTGTTTATGTACTGGTAAGATATTACAGTGTTTGAATAACCCATTATAATTATCTTTGAAATTTAATTTTATATTTTTAGAAACAATAGTTTTCAATATTGTTACTTGCAAGTTATAGATCTGGTCTAGATATGTTTTATATGTTCGGCCATAACTGCTGAGTCCATATTGTATGTGAGACTGTACTAGGGCATTAAATAACATTAACTTTACTTTAAATGGAATACGATTGTTCAGAATTGTAATATTTGCCAAGAATTGCCTTAATTTTGTACATACATAATCAATATGGTGGCTCCAGTGAAATTTACTGTCTATGACAAGTCCAAGATATGTATATTTGTCAACCATTTCAATCTTTGAACAACAGCATGTAGTACTAATTTTAGTATGTAAACAACAATGATCGTGAGCGATTAGTTCGTTGATGGGCAAATGCTTAACATACGGAGATTTAATTACTAATAGTTTTGTCTTGTTAGCATTTAGGACAAGTCCTGCATCATGATACCATTTTGTTAAGACATTTAGATCAGACTGTAAAAGATCACACGCCGTTTGAGGATTTTTATTTGCAATAACGAGACAAGTATCATCCGCGAATTGATAGCATGTGCTATTGACAATATTTTTGCCCATGTCGTTGGCGTAGGACAGGAAAAATAGCGGCCCAAGAACCGAGCCCTGGGCCGTTCCCTCCGTGATCGACACTGTCTTGCTATATTCATTATTCACTTTCACCGAAAATGTTCGACCGTCCAAATAATTTTCACACCATTTCAGTATAGGACCACGAATGCCACAATTTTCTAAACTACTTATCAGCTGTTCGTGTATCAGCATATCAAAGGCACGAGAAAAATCTATAAAAAGTGTTAACACTTGCTTTTTCTCATTTAAGTGGCTATTGATTTCGTCTGTGAATTTTGATAATAGACTTGTTGTACTCTTACCTGCCTGAAATCCGTACTGGTATGGAGTAATTACCGATTTTTTCTTATAAAAACTATGTATCTGATCACACACGTATTTTTCTACGATTTTGTCTATTGAAGAAAGTATCGTAATAGGCCGATAATTTGTGTAGTCATCCTTTCTTCCCTTTTTATGCAGTGGACGGACACAGCCTTCTTTTAGTTTACTAGGGTAGGATCCTGTTCTAATGCTTTGATTAATTAAATCTGAAATGGCTGGGGCAACATATTCTCCTATAAGCTTAACGTCTGCCACAGCAATATTGTCTGTGCCCGGTGCCTTTCTAGAATTCAATGCCTTAATAATTTTGTAAACATCGTTTGGGGTTGATTTCTTAAACAAAATACTGGTATCTAGTGAGTTATTGACATTATTTTTATTGATTAATTTTAATTTGCAATTAGGCAGTATGTTTTTTACTGTTATATCGAAACTGTGTGCGAAGTTATCAGCAATGATTTTCGGGGTAAGTCCCTGTGCATCAAACGCCTTCATTATAGCCTCATCAATTGATAAAGTAACTCTGTCCAACATTTGGTTGACAACAATGTAAACTTTCTTAATGTTTTTAAAATTACTACTTATTTTATTTAAATAATACGAATTCCTTTTAATTTCCAGAACTTTATTTACTCTATTGCGAATTTTATGATATTCTAATTTTAATTTTAAGTTTTCTGGACAATTTTTCCAATCTCTATATATTTTGTTCTTCTTATTACATAGTGCTGTAATGTTAGCGTTTATCCAAGGCACATTAAAGCGTTTCATAGTAGTTCTGGATGTATGACAAGTTTTGCTATGTGTGGCATTCAATTTAGCGTTTTGGAAGGTAGTATATATAAAATTAAAAATTTCATCAGGTGAATCCATGTCATGAGATTTAGACCAATTTGCGTTTTTAAGTGTTTTATAAAAAATATTACTGTCGACTGTATATTTAGGTTCATCCTGTATACGCACGGGCTCACTCGGGGAATCGTCAACGCAAGTGAATATTATGCCTCTGTGATCGGCCAGTACAATATCGAGCACCGCCGAGTATGGATGTAATGTGGGGACGCGAGCAAAAATATGATCTATGCAAGATTTTGTGATAACGTTTTGTCTATATTCGATTCTAGTGAATTCTGTTATACCACACATAAGTCCGTGTTCGCTGAGTGCTTCGATATATGCATCCTTGTATGATGATATGGTTTTCAGGTCTATATTAGTGTCACCGATCAATAACAAGTTCTGTTTCAATTCTAGGTTAGTGATAAGTTTACTTAATTCGCTAATAAAAAACATTTTATTTGAGGATGGTGGTCTAAAAACCGCACACACAACTATATTGGAGTTAGAATTTATTTTTATTATGCCTACATGACTTTCAAATGTGTTAGTTTTATGTTGAATAAGAGTGAATTTTAGATAACTACGTACGTATATTATTATACCACCCCCCTTTTTGTTTTCTCGAAGTTGTGAGTGCAGGTTATAGCCCGGTAATCTATAAAGATTAGCTACATTGCCTGATATGCCGGCCTCCGTAATAACTATTATATCCAGTGGATAGGTACAATTATGAATTACTTCTTGTAGTTTAGCAAAATTTTTCTTAAGAGATTTAATATTAAAGTGTATGCATGAAAAACTCAAAACATTTTTAGAAGGTAACTGTTGGAAAAAATTATTAGGAGAATTACAATTATAGATTTCATTTATTTGTGTATCCATGTTATGTGAATATGTAAATCGTTCTTAATATACGTAACAAATAATAAACATTTTACGGTATAAATGATGTTGATGACCTGGTTGTTTTACTAGTGTTAGTTGCTGTTTGTTTAAAAATATGATTGATATCCTGGATGGAGCGGATATAAAATATTTTACTATTATCAGTTTTACGAGCATATACCTTTCCATTTTTACACCATACATATTTACATGATTTATTTAATAGCTGATTCTTAGCGTGGTTCAATAGAGTTTTCTGGTGTTTTGTTAATGCTTCTCTAATAAAAATACGAGTATCAGCTTTATCTTGTGGGACATCTGGTAGAACCATTCCAACGGTGAGACATTTTACCTTGCTGACATCAATGCACTGTTGCTGTAGAATTTTGGACTTCAGTTCAACAAGAATAGATCCTGGTTTGACCTTTGATCCCTGCATCCGTTGCGTTGACAGTATTTCTTTTTTGTCCAACTCTAAGTTCGATACAATTGTTCCTATTACTGTGTCTATCTCCTTAGGTGGAATTTCTGGTAATCCTGCAATTTCCAGAGAGCTGGAGAGAGACTTTTGTTCAAAATCATTAAGACTTTGTTCCAATACAGATACCCTCAACTCTAGATTTTTATTTTTGTTAAGTAGATCAATATTCTTATTTTCGAGCTCTTTTATCTTGTTGTCTTGTCGTTTTATAGACTGCTCCATGTTGGTAAGTTGTTCGCTTAGAAAATCTAGTGAGTGCTCTAGATTTCTAATCTCTTCACGAAACGTTTTTTTCACTTCTCTGCTAATATCCTCGACTAGTTTACTTGCATCAACGATTTGAGTTTTTTCGTTACGGTTGGGTTCAGAGTCCTCGTCTTCGTCGTCGGCTTCAGGAATAACAAACGATGATCTACGAGAAATGTTGTCTAGGCATTCTTCACAACTCCACTCTATGCCGGGTGAGTTCTTAAGTGTTTTTAACTGCTTATTGGATAATTTTGAACAAGCAGGATCAGTGTGCTCACACACTTCACACCGACTACACTCTAGTCCAGGCGCTTTTTTAGTGATATTTTTGTTGCATTTAGAACACTTTTTAACAACCATTTTAAATTCGCGTAGGTAAGAAGTTTTGTCGCCAATTGCGCGCCCCCTTTCGCGTTGGTATCTTAGCGTGAACTGATATATGTTTTTGGAATTAATTATTATATTATATTTGTTATTTAATTAAATTTTAGATTTATGTATAATAAAACAATATATTGAATAGTAGTAATATCATAAAACTGTAAAATTGTAATTGAATAAGCTAAACACACTATGGTTTTATTTTTTTATATCTCAATGGGTTTAATATTAAAAAAATACATTTCTATTTTTGTTTTATTTTTTAAATATTTTTAATTCAACATTTGACAAAACATGTTTAACAATTGGATTGTATATACATTCGAGATACTACGTGCCAAATTTGAGCTATTTATTTCAATTAACATAAAAGTTACAGATTTTTGAGACGGTACGCACGGATCTGGCCCACAGTGCGTCGGCTTAAACCCACTTCATTGAGAACTGTATGGGTGCACTAAGATGGGATTTCCCGCAATCCCTACTGAATCAGGAAGAAACGGTTTAGTTAAAATCAAATGTGCGGATCCAGCAGCAAACATCCTCTAGTTTTAAATAAGACACGTAATATTCTAAAATTTTCTCAACATGAAATCCTTTTTGGCCTCATAGCAACGCAGTATCAGTAAGACAATGCCATAATCTCGGCGCGGGATGGTGATGCTCCCCAGTAGTTTTCAAAAAAGTATCCTCAACTGTATACAGTTACGCTTTGCACCCCATACGAGTGCAAGTCCATCGGTCTTTGGTTATAATGAACCCCTTAGCTGTTCTTCGCGAGTCGTTTTTCTTATAGAACGTATAATCTTTGTATAAAATATTCACGTTGCCTTTCTTTGATTGTATTTTCACAGCACGAGTTGAGCCTGTTAGACAAATGCACGTGGTTATTGGTAATGAAACAGAAAATGTACAAAACACGAAGAATATCGAATAAGTCTTTCTCCTAGAGAGCTGAGATCCGCTTACTAGCCTAACCAGATTTGACAGAAGATTACCTATTCCGTAAACCGAGCGCCGTCTGGTTTCCGCAACCTAAAAAGACAGCGGAAGACCAGTGTCAGTATATTTAAGGGTACTAACTGCCCGGAACGATTGTCAGAAAAGTCAAAGTCAGTAGGGCGCGCTGAGGGTTCCAGCCCGATACCCTATGCGATACCCAAGCGGGGTATAGTAGGCTGCACAATAAAGCAGTGTTTGAATGGCATTTCTAACATCCGGCTCAAAGGACCAATGAATACACTAGAAGGTAGTATGTTATTGTTACGTCAGTGCGGAGAGGAGAAAAAGATCACACGTGGTACTAAATTAATTGTACATTACCCGTTAACGTATACAGGTTAGGCTGTGACAATTCGACATTCTAATGACCGTTCGTCGCGACAGTATAGTTCGCACTGATTGTGTTATTAATATAATTTGCGACGGCTAAGTAAATAACAAGCGTCAGCAAAATGCAATATACATTGTATCGAGACTGTACATAGGCCAATTCCTCCTTTCAAAGAAGAGGCCTAGTCTAGCAGTGAACTGTTAGGGGCTGTAAATGAAAGGCAAATCGAACCAAATTTACTGAAATGCTTCTCTCTGGTGGTTGATTTTGTAAAATGAAACTTCAAATCGGCTGGATACAACGCGATTCTCCAAATTATTGTTTCATCGCAAATCTTTCAAACATTAGCAGTACATAAACATTACAGACATAAAATGTATCTTTATTCTTCACACCAAATTTATAATTTTTTTAACAGATTTTAATACAAGTTTCTTTTTTAACTTATGGTTATGATTGGTACTAATAAAGTAAAATTTTATTAATTAACTTGAAGGTAAAAGGATTTTTACTAGCACTTGATTCGATACCGGATCGATCCACTGGATCGTATGTATCAAATGGAGTGGATCGATACTTGATTCGATACACTGTGTTACGATCCCTTGCGATCAAAAATATCGATACAAAACACCGGAATCAAACATCCTTACTCCACTAGGATATCGCAGCTTAGTTTTTAAATAAGACACGAAATATTCCAAAATTTTCTCTACTTTAAATCCACTTTGGTCTCATCGTCACACCGTATCCGAAATACAATACCATGATCTCGGCGCCGGATGGTGATGCTCTCCAGAAGTTTCAACTATATTATTCTCAACTGTATAGAGTTTTGCATTGCACCCTACACCAGTGCAAGTCCATCGGTCTTTGGTAATATTGGACCCTTTAGCTTTTCTTCGCGAGTCATTTTTCTAATAGTAAGCATAATATTTGTATAATATATTCACGTTGCCTTTCTTTGACTGTATTTTCACAGCACGAGTTGCGCCTGTTGAAGAAATGCACGTGGTTATTGATAATGAAACATAAAAAATTCACAAAAGTTCACACACAAAATCCCGAAAGAGACTTCAGGTCAAATGGCATTTGCTCCTGGTCTCGAAGGGTTGGAGCTGCGGAGAGCATTTTTCACAGTCAAACTATTCAGCATTGTTCTCATTCTGAAATAGCCCAAGATCAATTATTATCACCTTGAAGTTGTTTGTCTGTATGCTTGCGTGTCGTAATCATTTGTTTGATTTCGGATATTATTTTGAATTGTCGACAATAGTTTATCAGTGAAACGCGCTGCGCTATATGTGATTGACCGCTTAACATATCGAAGAAACAATGCCACAATGTTTGCACTTAGCGAATGGCGATATCGCTGATGTAATGCCACTTGTCTAGGCCCTGTTGAACAAAGATTTTACATTTTATCTCGGCAGACAAAGGTACCCCATAGATACCTTTGTTTCAAAGATTATCGAAACTGTCTCAGCATCCATCCTAGTACAGCTGCAGGCGAATCTTTCAAATTTTAGCGGCCACCCGCTATCAGTGGTGACCACCGACCAGATTTGTTTGCACGGTACCAAAGGACCTGACACGCAAAGACACCTACGTGAGTAAGGTTGTTGGCCCCTTTAATCGGAGAGAGAGCCACGTACAAACTGCAAGGGGGAAAATACATCTCGTGGAAGGCGCGTGGTCAGTGCGCTGACGGCTAGTGGTAGCCGAAATTCGAGACAACGTCGTGCTGTGACGTCGCCGCGGTAAAATCCAACCTCACATCGGGCGTGCGCAAGCGGGCGCCCGGCGTATAAAAGGCGTGCGATAGGCATTCACTCTGTAGTATAACCTCCTGAGGCCTGAGGGGTTAACGTACCATATATGACCTCTAAGGCCTCAGGAGGCTAAAGTGAACGTCGAGCGCACGCCGCGCGCGCTAGAAGAGCGCGCATGCCCAGTGTGAGAGATCATAGTGGCCATGACTGTTATTCGGGTTATACATTTGGTAATTGTATAATAAGTAAGGTGTATCAAAAAATAAAATACAAATGCACCTAAAATTACATGACAAAGTTATTACATACATAACGTCACGCCTTTTATCCCCGAAGGGGTAGGCAGAGGTGTATTTCTACACCCACTTTTCGCCAGATATACTTTAGTCCCACGTAATAAGGGGCGAGCCTATTGCCGTACCGGGCACATTTCCAGACTCCGTGCGGCTACTGAGAATTTCGTGACAGAAATATCTAATAACACTGCCCGACCCAGGAATCGAACCCGGGACCTCCCCCACGCGCACATTTATGCCGCGAGACCAACGAGGCAGTCGTATAGGGTTTGATGTCGAGTTTTCCGTCTCTATGCAAAGATGGTATTTGCATCGTGTTATCCTTTAGTCGCCTCTTACGACACCCACGGGAAGATAGGGGGTGGTGACACTTGTATTCTATTCCGTCAATCACACGGCAGATGACAAAGTTATTTTCACAATTATAATGCGAATGTTATGTTACACAAATGTACTTATAATTAGGTACATAAGGTCTTTTTTACCTATAATTTCAATGCGTATGTTCATCAAACACTTTTATTATTTGGTCTTCTACAGTATATATTTTAGCTTTGCAACGATGAGAACACCGTTTGGAACAGCCCCAGGTATCTTTCACATGTTGAGTCCTTCTGGGATCGTTGATGTTTATGTAAATGTTATTACCATACTGGAGTTGACGGTTGCCACGTTGCGATGTGATAAACTGAATTTTATCTGAAAGGAAAATAAATCTTATAAAATAAAGCTTAATAAAGTTTTGGTTTTAGTAATAGTAGTAACAAACAAAAATATAAGAACACGTAGTTTGCTTATTAAATCGACGTTATTGATGAATATGTTACACGACGTACGACTTAGTGGTCATTTAAATGGCAAGTTAATCGCTGGGCTGGAGCGGTGCCTTTGCGGTGCCTGCATAATGTTCCATGACTTTTACGTTGGCAAGAGAACCGGCCCGTAGAGATGTACGATGCAAGTAAAAAAAGGCGGACTCTAATAATAATACTTTATTTCTTCTCATGATTATGTTCATTATTAATAGCAATGATTTTGTTATCGACAATATGTAGGCAAGCTTTGCAGTATTTATTTTGTGTGCAGCTCCATCGCTTCTTTTCTGTCTTGTAGTTGCCGGGCTTTAAGTAAAAAGTGTATTCACCAACTTTGATGTTCGTCTTGCTTTTCTTCGTTTTGATTAAGGTCACTGAAAGATGAATGGGCATAAATAAAACACGGTTAGAAATTAAAACCAAGAAATACGATAATCATCATCATCAGCCCTGTATATATATACTGTCCCATTGCGAAGCAAGGGTCTCTTCTCACTGTGAGAAGAGCGAAGAATGCGGGTTGGCAGACTTCACATGTCTATCGAGAACATTATGGAGAAATATGCTTTATTTTTTCGGAAGGAATGTTTCTTGTCCTAAAATGAGATTTTTCATTCGCTAATGGATTGGTGTCGCTTTTGGAGAGGTCCAGTAAAATATAACAGGCTGATGATGACGATTTGGTGTATCTTTTTATTGTGTTTGAATAAGCTCTGCTTAGTGTATGTGGTAGAATGTTATTATTATTAAATGAGTAACAATATAGCCAATGGAGATCGTCAAACGGTCGGTTTACAAGGCAACTACGATGCAATTAGCTACCAATTTGTATCTTTTAAAATAATATGAGGTCCATTTGACCGTGAAGCATCTTGTAAAATTGAAGTTGATAGTAACAGAAGAAATAATCAGTAATAAAAAACAAGACATAGGTTTATTAATCTTTTTTCATCAATCTATACTAATATAATAAAGCGGAAGAGTTTGTTTGTTTGTTTATTTGTTTGTTTGTTTGAACGCGCTAATCTCAGGAACTACCGGTCGGATCTGAAAAATTTTTTTGTGTACGATCGCCCAGTTATTCCGGAAGGCTATAGGCTATATAACATGACGCTTCGACCCTTTGGGGCCGGGCAAAAGGCTAAAAAGGCTAAAAGATAATGTCGGCTAATCTCAGGAACTAGCAGTCGGATTTCAAAAATTGTTATTGCCTATGATAGCCCAATTATTCCGAAAGGCTATAGGCTATATAAAATTACGCCACAACTGATAGGGGCCAGACAAAAATAATAAGATGGTCAGACGAGAAGGGGGAGGGTTGGGTCAAAGGCAAAAAAAGGCTAAATGAATAGGATACAATCTTTATATGTAGGTATCGTTTTCGGCATTTTCGGGACACTGATTAATAATATGAAATTTATTTAGTGATCCAAGATGGCGGACGGGAAATCAAAGATGGCGGATGGGAAAATTTTAAAAATCAATATGGGTATCACCTTCGATATTTTAAGGGGTGGGGAATCGAAATACAACATCTATTTCGTGATCAAAGATGGCGGGTGGGCAATCAAAGATGGCGGATGGGAAAATTAAAAAAAATCAATATTGGTATCGTCTGCGATGTTAAAAGGGATGGAGAATCCAAATACAACATCTATTTCGTGATCAAAGATGGCGGATGGGATTTAAAAAAAAAATCAATATGGGTATCGTCTCCGATGTTTAAAGGGATGGAGAATCCAAATACATCATCTATTTCGTGATTCAAGAGGGCGGATGGGAAATCAATATGGGTATCGTCTCTGATGATTTAAGGGATGGTGTTTCCAAATACAACATCTATTTCGTGATCAAAGATGGCGGATAGGAAATCAAAGATGGCGGACGGGATTTTTTTTTAAAGTCGATATGAGTATCGTCTCCAGTATATATAGGGATGGGGAATCCAAATCCAACATCTATTTCATGATCAAAGATGGCGGATGGGAAATCAAAGATGGCGGATGGGAAAGTTAAAAAAAATCAATATTGGTATCGTCTGAGATGTTAAAAGGGTAGGGGAATGCAAATACAACATCTGTTTCGTGATTCAAGATGGTGGATGGGAAATCAAAGATGGCGGATGGGAAAAATTAAAAAATCAATATGGCTATCGTCTCCGATATTTTACGGGTGGAGAATCCAAATACAACATCTATTTCGTGATCAAAGATGGCGGATGGGTTTTTTTTTAAATCAACATGGGTATCGTCTCCGATGTTTAAAGGGATGGGGAATCCAAATACAACATCTATTTGGTGATTCAAGATGGCGGATGGGAAAAATTTTAAAAATCAATATTGGTATGGAATGCAAATACAACATCTGTTTCGTGATTCAAGATGGTGGATGGGAAATCAAAGATGGCAGATGGGAAAAATTAAAAAATCAATATGGGTATCACCTTCGATATTTTAAGGGGTGGGGAATCGAAATACAACATCTATTTCGTGATCAAAGATGGCGGATGGGTATTTCTTTTAAATCAATATGGGTATCATCTCCGATGTTTAAAGGGATGGGGAATCCAAATACAACATCTATTTCGTGATTCAAGATGGCGCATGGGAAATCAAAGATGGCGGATGGGAAAAATTTAAAAAATCAATATGGTTCGTGATTCAAGCTGGCGGATGGAAAATCAAAGATGGCGGATGGGAAAGTTTAAAAAAACCAATATCAGTATCGTCTGCGATGTTAAAAGGGATGGGGAATGCAAATACAACATCTGTTTCGTGATTCAAGATGGTGGATGGGAAATCAAAGATGGCGGATGGGAAAAATAAAAAAAAATCAATATGGGTATCGTCTCCGATATTTTAAGGGATGGAGAATCCGAATACAACATCTATTTCGTGATCAAAGATGGCGGATGGGTTTTTTTTTTAAATCAATATGGGTATCGTCTCCGATGTTTAAAGGGATGGGGAATCCAAATACAACATCTATTTCGTGATTCAAGATGGCGGATGGGAAATCAAATATGGCGGATGGGAAAAATTTAAAAATCAATATAGGTATCGTCTCTGATGATTTAAGGGATGGTGAATCCAAATACAACATCCATTTCGTGATCAAAGATTGCGGATAGGAAATCAAAGATGGCGGACGGGATTTTTTTGTAAAGTCGATCGAAAACATCGGAGAAGATACCCATGTATCTTCTCCGATGTTTTAAGGGATGGCGAATCCAAATACAACATCTATTTCGTGATCAAAGATAGCGGATGAGAAATATGATAATATAAAACAAGTTATTATTGGTGGTGAAAAAGTGGTAGTGGTATTTGATGTTCGATGCAGATAATGGCTATGTTCAGTGGATACCTCTCCCACGGAACCCTTCATGGGTGAGTCAGACTTGCACTTGATTTAATTATTTAATAGCCATAGTATTTAATAGTATTAGTAATTTTATCATATCCCTAGATCAGTGATCTAACCATATCACTCATATACCACCTTCTCATCTCCTTACAATAAGTTAGTTTTTCTACCCTAGAAATAATTTATATGGCAAAACAACTTTGCCTAGCAATTAAGAGATTAAACACTGATGTTCTTGGTAACTTTGTTCTGAATAAGTTGGAAAAGAGTTAACATTAATATGAAATGTAAATACATTAAAAAGGCGATACGGAGTTCGCCGGGACAGCTAGTATAAAATAAGTCTTAACTGTGTCTGTCATTAAAACATTGTAAGCACATATATTTATTACATTCAACACGTTTAGTCATAATTTTCTTTACTTTTTTGTCAGCTTCGCGGCTTGGCAATAAAATTCTGTACTTTTTTTAACATTCGCAACATCTTCGTTTTATATCAGACTTTCGAAGAAAATGACTATTCCTTAGAATGCATCCTGAAAACATACCTATTGATAATAATACCAGAAAATACAGTTAAATTCATACTGTACATAAATACATGAGATCGCTAGAAGTTAGACAACTTGCTTAATTTCTCCAAAAAAATTTTACGTGTTACTGTCATAGATCGGAGATTTACGTAAACATACTATTTCACTGCAGTTTATTTTGCATTTCTGACTGACCGACAACGCGCAGCCGAAATTACTGGTCGCAAGAAGCTAGAAGTAATTTGGTATGAATGTTCCATAAGAAAGTAGGGAAACACGAGGAAAGGATTTTTGGCAATTCCCACCTTTAGGGGTCAAATGGTGTCCGATCATTTGACAAAAAACAAATGAAAAATTTTCATTTGACAAATAACGTTTGACAAAATTATACTGGATAAATTTATTATTTTACAAACTATTTTTTAATAAACTACTCATTAGACAATATATTTACTATAAAAAGTTATTATGCTAAAACATTAATTTACAAATTGATCATTTTTTTAAACATGTTATTTGGCAAAGCAACGTAAAGCATAAACAACATTTGACAAAATGCCTTACTTGGTAAATATTTTAGTAACCAAAATCTACGTTAAAACAACAATCTTTGTGTAGGGTCAACTGAAACAATGGCTGGTTAGGTTAGGTTAGAACTGCGACCACAACGCCAGAACCGAATTCTACTTATTTCGCTTAATTCAGGCAGTGTGTATTTTTTTTAAAAGACTTAAGTTTCTTTGGAATTAGTATTATACAAAATTATTACTTGCCTATAAATAATATGTCTAAGATGAAAATTGCAACTATGCAATTAAATATTTTCAAAACTTCGCGTAGGTATTGGTTAGAAATTAGTTATTTTTAAAAACTAATAATTTATCTTCTAACTTTTTGTACAATCACCAATTTGGCAAACGAATTATTAAGTCAAATGATTATTTTTAAAATAAATTAACATTTTAATTATTTTCCAAGTAAAACATTTGCGAAACCTGTACTATGTCAAATGATTGTTTTTAAAGTAATATGTTTGCGAAATGAAAGTTTGTCATATGATTAGTTTTTCAAACGTTGTTTGTAAAATGATCTTTTGTCATACGTATTTTGTCAAACAATAGTAAAACGGGTCAAATAGATCCACGCACAACGGTGTTGTGCAAAATAAAACCTAAGGCTCAGTGGATATAAAATAAATAAAATAGGAAATAAAAAGCGTAAACAAATCTCGTGATTTGTGACTTTTTTAATTTTCCACACAACAATAACAACATTTTTTTATGTGTACGTGTTTCTAATGTATATTAATACGAACAAATTGTACTTATGGTTTTGCTTATACAAACATTTATCTAAAATCACCATCCACTGATTGTTTTGCGTTGTCGAGCAAAAACTGGACATAAACTACTTACGAATAAAATCTTGCAAAATATTATCAATATAAAAGAAAGAAGTAAGTATTTCAAAAAAATCCTCCAAAACAAAATGAATTAATATTACGTTCTTGATGGTAAAAATCTTATTATAAAACATGGCCTAAATATAGTTCGAAATTTACTAACACTTTTGTCTTTTTAGGGTTCCGTACCTTAAAGGTAAAAACGGGACCCTATTACTAAGCCTCCGCTGTCTGTCTGTCTGTCTGTCCGTCTGTCTGTCTGTCTGTCACCAGACTGTATCTCATAAACCGTGATAGCTAGAAAGCTGAAATTTTTACAAATTATGTATTTCGGTTGCCGCTTTAACAACAAATACAAAAAATTCAAAAAATCTAATATTTTGCTCAAAATTACTAACTGTAACATGTAGACGCTTTAAATTTTCGCAGAATATGTAGTTGTATATTACCTTTCAAAATAAATAATTAAATAAAAAAAAAATAATAAAGAGGGGCTCCCATACAACAAACGTAATTTTTAAGCAATTTGTTACTCGATCTTAATAAACAGGTAGAAACTTAAAAGTATTTAAGTATACATACAACGAACGTGATTTTCTTTTATAGATGATGGTACGGAACCCTTCGTGCGCGAGTCCGACTCGCACTTACCCAATTTTTTATTGTTTTTTTTCTACTGTTTCTTTATTGTACTTTTTTTTGTATGGGTGTGAGAATATTTTTTTTCTTTTATCTTTACTCCCAGCGATATCTAAACAAAAGTTATTATTAGACGTAGACTGAAACAAAACTGTTGTGCATCATCTGATTCTAAAATTAATTGAAATAAATCTGATATTAAAATAAATAAGGACTTTCTTGGAATATCTAAGCTTAAGTTTGGTTTTATATTTAGCCCTTGTTCTATAATAAGACTTCAGAAGTCGAAAATGAACTAAATTAATGATTAAGATTGTCGTGATTAACTAATATGCACAGATATGAGAAGTAGTATCAGATAGAGCGCATTCGTCCAACTAAGTGTGGCACGTTGACAGCTATGTGTGCGTGACCTTTGGCGACTGGCACTGTACGGACACGCGCGTCTATGTGTGTGAAAAGTTGCCAGATTATGAATAATCTCCCAGTATTTTGCATATTGTTATATAATATTCTTATATTCATTTGCGGTTTTGAAGAATTTACCATGGATTTAATTAATGCTTTTGCTTAAATACATTTCTTAAATGTAGGTACCGAGTTAAGTTTTAACTACTTCGTAAATCTATATATATAAAATCCTTACGTTACTGACTGACTGACAGACAAGCTACAGCTGAAACTACTCGGCGCATGAAGCTGAAATTTAGCATGTATGTTTCTTGGGAACCGTAGGGTGCACCCCTACGGTTCCCAAGACGGGATTTCTCGAAATTCCCACGGGATCGGACAAAACGAGAAATACGAAAAGATGTGCGTGCGAAGCCGCTGGCGTCGATTAGTTGAGAAATAAATAGTATGTATGTACACACGGCACCAAGTCAAGCTAAACAGTTGCTGTACGATTTTGATATTTATTCCCTACGCCATAAGTATGTATGTACACACGGCGCCAAGTCAAGCTAAACAGTTGCTGTACGATTTTGATACTTATTCTTTACGCCATAAGAACGGTGCAAAGAACAAAGTGTATAAGCTTGACGAGTAGCAGGGTGTACACGAATATTTGGATCGTTTGGGGATCGAACTCAAAACAATATTATGTAAGGTATATACTAACGGAAATTGAAATTCTATTACTATATTTATGAGAAAGAAGATATATCTACAATATACTTTTATAATACGGTAATGTATTTTTCATTAACATGACAATCATTATCACATAATCAATTGACAAGTGCATTTTCCCTAATTCAGGCAGAACGGCGTCGACAAAAACTGGCAACACTTACATATTTCTTGCACAAATACGAATTTTATCGAAATTAAATTAGGAAACAGTCAAATTATCAATAGTTACCTGTGAAAATATATTCCATTTTCCTGTTTTTGTTTTTAGGAACAACTTTTACAGTGTTTAAGAACACAAGACGGCATTTTGAGAATTTAAAAGTTGATGTGATCGTGACGCGTGAACTGTACGATGCTTCGCAGCGCACTGAGACGAGTTTGTATTCGCTTTTCAATTTTGTATTTGCTTTACTGGCCGCACGCAACTGTGCCGCGCGTTCCATCTGATACTACTTCTCATATCTGTGCTAATATGTAACAATTAAGTAGTTTGTAAGTAATTAATTTCATCACTCAGATTACTAACCCCGTAACACAAATACTTAAAACCAGTATTTTGCTAAGAAAATCCAGAAAACACATAAATACAGAAAGCCAGATCAACCATAAAAATAAACGCATTTGCTAACAATGACTTGAGGATCGATTCTCGTATTCAACTTACAAACACTGAACGTCGATCTAATTACGATAAAATTATGAGCTGACATGCATTCCATTTGAAACATAAGTTTCATGACGTTAGTGGTAATTTAGCTACCAATGTTAGTTCAAGTATCATAAAAAATTTAAACCAATCTTGGACACTGTCTTGAAACCTGCCTCATTTTACCAAAACATTTGTGACGGAATTGAGACAAGTTTGAGAATAAATTGTAAAGAATTGTATTTACGACAATAATGGCCCTTGGTCAGCTAACGCATATTGCCTCTTGATTCGCAACCTTTGTATGAGCGAATGCAACCATGTCGTGATAAGTCGGTCTTCTGTAACTGTATGTTTTGTGAAACAAAGTATAACCAATCAGTCACTGATTCAGACAGTCACAATAAAGTTATCTCAGAGCTTGCCGATCAATATTCAATAAAAATTACACAACTTTACAATAATCACATGATACAAACTCCGCAGTCTCTCCGCGACCAAGCTCGGTGCAAGGCGAGCGAAACGTCGGAAACAAACAGGTATTTATACCTTAAATAAGTTAAGTTAACGCGATTAGGACCCGCTAAATTATTTTGTGTGATGTATACAAATCGCGAAAGTTTAAAATCGATTAATAATCACATGTACAGGCAGATCTCGAATTTATTTCTGTTACCATTACCTATAAATTTATCGAAACGTCGGGTAATAATGAACGTTTTGAAAGCAGACCTCGGGCTCCAAAGCGAACATCTTGTATGTAACAGGTATACCACTGGGATGATGAAACTATGAATTTATCCATAACCTATAGCAAAGGTTACTTACTAACACGATTAAAAAAAACACCCACACCTACTGTATTTATTGCCACCATCTATCTAAACATATCGAATCATTTCAATAAAAATACTGTAAGGAATTTATACTTCAATAAATTTTCGAAGTCTGCCGCACTTAACAAAATTAAAATTAGATGCGCTTTTATTGAATGTTGAGCAAACTTGGCAATAAGGTAAAGCATTTTAAACTTACAAAACTACAAGAATTGTCCTAGATATACAACATCCATATAATCACTAGTAGCTGCTAAGATTGGCGAAAATTTTAGAGTATGTATATAACTATACTATGGCTGTATGTTATGAAGGCTATAATTTACTTTTCGATGTAAATCTATAACAAATAATTTGTAGTTCAAAATAAAATCTTGGTAATTGTAAGTCATCAAAAAAGAAAAACATAAAATAGGCAAAGGACAAATTACTCTACCTTTTTTGTTGGTCTAAAGGATCAGTTTCTCGAACATTTAAGCTCAATTTTTTTTAATTAAAAATATTTTAAAAATAAAAATTAAATTAAATACATACCCTAAAGTCCACCAGCCTTAATTGTTCTATACGATTGATCTAATAATAATGGTTCTTCCGTGGATGATTATGAAAGTTATTAATTTTTATAATTTCATTCTCTACTGTGTATATTTGTGCTTTACAACCTCGGAAACAATGGCTGGAACAGACCCAGCGGGTCTTCAGACCTCTAGAAGATTTGTGAGTGAAGAGATATCCGCCAACTTTAAGCATAGTCCGCCCTGTTGTACTTGATTCCGTGAATTCCACCGTGTGACCTGGAAAATAAAGATATTTGTCAGATTAATCTGTATACAGGGTGGCGCTACCATAGGGGCACTTTTTAAACAGAGGCATAGCGTACAACATTCTGAAGCCTTGTACCAAAAATCAATTAAATCGGTGTAGTAGTTTAGCCACAATATCGATTTTAATTTCCGCAATTTTTGCACATGCTTTGAATTCCACACAGCTGATACAAAACGGTCAACGACCCTACATTGCGCGCCGCGACTCACTACGATGCGGGCGCCGACTCGACGCCGCGAGAGGATTCCCGCATATCTTCGAGGACGCGCGAATGTTTTTTGTCAGGTTCAAGCATTTATGCACTTTATTGTAAAAAAAATATTGTTTATTTTCAAGTGCGTTAATAAAATCCTCTCCGCTGCGCTCCGTTTTATCTGTGCTGAGCCTTTCGGATGACGTCGAGGCGTCGCGTCGGAGCGAGTCGGGGCGTGCAATGTAGGGTCGTTGACCGTTTTGTATCAGCTGTGTGGAATTCAAAGCATGTGCAAAAATTGCGGAACTTAAAATCGATATTGTGGCTAAACTACTGCACCGATTTAATTGATTTTTGGTACAAGGCTTCAGAATGTTGTACGTTATGCCTCTGTTCAAAAAGTGCCCCTATGGTAGCGCCACCCTGTATATTATGAAAATAATCATACAACTGACCCATCTCTAATATCGTTTCGTTGCCATAGTAACATAAGCTGTTCGTTCTTCGTTGACCACGTGATATATCGAAGGCGTAGGCAAGTTACATAAATTTTTGCATTTACGATAATATGTATACCTATATAGTAAGACTTTGTTTAAGTGTGTTACACTGTTGTTTATCAATCAAATTGGCAATGTTATAGGTTTACCAACTATCCCTTAACAGAACGTGTTAGTTGTTGAATTATGTTATGGAATGAAGTGCATTGTAAAACTTAGGCATCTGAAGCAATAAAAATGTTGTTTGGTGGTAGTACTATGAACTTAAAAGAAATGAAACAACTGATAAAAAATCTGATTTTAGCCAATTATTTTATTAAAATCTTTATAGTCTATTTCTTGGTCTTCTTGAAACTGTGTTTGTTTTACTGTCTAAGTTTCCGTAATAAACTCCTTTTCTTGCGTTAGCTAGAAAGGAGATGTACCATTTGGCCATACATTATGGGCCTGGCACGGCCAAACACAACACCATGTGTGTTTTGAAGATAAATGACTACTCTATTAACCTGTATAATTTCTTTTTAAATAACTTTTGGTGGAAATAAGATATTGAAATGGACATTATTCCACAACTAAATATACCTCAAAATTGAATTTTAACATAAATATAATACCTAGATGTAAATAAAGGTATGTCTTTGCGTCATTAAGAACAAAAACTACATAAAGAGAGGCCAATAATAATGAATAATCACCTGTGTACTAGGGAACCTCGTACTATGTATACTCGTCCAAAAAAACTAACCACAATCACAAACACCACTGCATATTCTTAGCATGGGTATAAGGTACTGATCATTATTATTGAATTTATATTCAATTACATTACATTAAAACCGTACGAAAAACACCAATAAATCAGAGCAAAATATTCATGATGCGCAGTAGCAACGCGAATGACATAACAGATAAAAAAATTGTTGCAAATGGTTTGAAAAAGTATTTCTACTATCGATTAAAAAACAAAACGATTTTTACCGATTAATAATTATGGAATATATAATAAATTATATATTTTTTTATTCTTTTTACAAATATACCTACTTATAAAGTAAATAAAATATATTGGTTTCTAATATAATAATAAAAATATTATTTCCTTAAAACAATTTCTGCCTACCATACTTCATTTTATTTTTAATGCTGGCAACATAAGACATTCATCCGCTATTACCATAGCCTATACAAAATAATATTCTTTAAAAACTAAATTCTTTCACCGAAGCTCTATCAAGAAACGAAAGCGATGTATAAATTTTAAAAATTATATGTTTAATTTCAACGATTCACAACTTTCTGGCCGCTACAGGCCGTATTTGGTATTTCTCCTTTGTTCGATTCTTGGACGTTTCGTTTTTTGTCTCGGCCGGAAAGCTGGGAAATTATAATCAGCCGGTAAAAGTAATGTCTGTCTGTGTCGATTGACTTTGATAAGTCTTATCTTGTGTACAATGTGTGTGGGGAGAAATACCTTCGAAGGAAGTGTCTTCTGGGTTACAAACCACGGCAACGACCCTATTCACGTCTATCACGACTGTTAAAATTAGATACATGTCATTAGGGCGGTGTTTCATTTCTAACTTTATTATATATTTATAATGTTCTTTTTTGTTTAAAAAAAGACAACTCCCGCATTAGGACTAAATCCTGTGTCGCGGGGTACTTTACAAACATACAACTAACGGACACAATGAACACCCAGGCTCGAAACAACAATTTGTGAATTACACCAAGTGTTGCCTCGTGTGGGAAACGAACCCACAACACTTGAGGCTGTGTCAAGCGGCGAGGCGGCCGCTTAAACCACTACGCCAACCGTGCAGTCAATACTACAATAATGATGGACAGATGGATGCCTCCATAACACAGGAATTTCCTAGAATGGGGTCATTATACTATAACTCTGTTATATATGCATTGCTTGTCAAGAAAACATTGGAATATTGATTGTGCCCAATTAATTAATTTATAGGCCCGCCCCTTATTAAGTGGGACCTAAAAATTCATGGTGAAATGTGGGTGTAATATTACAACTCTGCCTACCCCTTCGGGGATACAGGCGTGAGTCTATAGTCTATAATTAATTTATTTTCTTATGTATAGCTGTTCAATTTATGAAGAAGGCAACTTCTTAGAAATAGTTGGCAAACTAGATAAGTAGTTGAAGAAGTAAAATAATATTTCCATAAAATAAGACTTGGAAATTTGAGAATGATAATTATACTTATCATCAACATCCTCCTAGCGTTATTCATGTTACAACCCGCAGTCCGCTTGCTAGTCTTAACAAAATATTTATAATAATAGGTGTATTGCTATTAATATTTTTTATTTTGATTATTACTCGTAATACGGTAACAGTACAATATGGATGTTGAGTAAAGGATAGTTTCAGAATAAAATCATTAAACGACAGCTAGTTCTCAATGAGGAGTCCCAATTTGAAAATAGGTTATGATATGCATAGATTGTTTTGCTTTGTATGTTTCACACAAAATAGCGATCTATTTACTAAACTATTTGTATGATAAACGATTCAATAACTGTTCGATAACTTAACCAGTCAAACAGGTATGCTTTAGTAATTTTTTATGGATATTTTAGTATTTTTAGTTAGTGCCGATTTTAACTTACTAACCTGTTTGTAACTTAGTTAAAATTGAATGCACAAACGTTGAAAGTCAATAAATCAAAATTGTTTTGCTGTCACATATTTATTTAGAAAAATACATGGTGTTAAAATAAGTGAAATATTATAACATTATTGTTCGATATAGCATTTTGGCTAACAGTATTCTTAAATAATAGATATAAACGCCAAGTACACATAAATTGATTTAAAAATAAATTTCAATACGGTGGATGTTTATACCTACTGGACGTATTTTCATTCAAACTTTATTACTACTTAAACTTATATTATAATATATTAAAATTGTACAAAACTATTTTAAGCTTTCGCGATCTGGATACACGACATGCAAATGTATTTAACGAATGTTAATCGTGTTTATAAACTTATTCCTTTGGTTTTCTCAAACGTTTCGACCAGCTTACGACGGCCGTGGTCGCGGAGGCATTGATGTCAGCAATCCTTGTGAAGCGGGGGTTTCGTCAACTATCCTCGCTTATTTTTATTTTTCCTTTAGCCTGTACTGCCCCACTGCTGGGCAAAGGCCTCCCCCAAATCTTTCCACGCTCTTTTGTCGCCTGCAATCTCAAGCGAACTCTTGTGGTAGCACAGAATAAAGAGAGTACTAACGTACAGAAGATTCACTTGTCCAACCAATTTATTGAAATTGCGACTCTTGCTACTAAGCAACAAAGTGCAATGCAGCTCGCATAAGCACTCAGTGCCTAATGCGATATTCACCTAACCGTTCCCGTTCTTTTCTAACACATAACGCTGTTGCTGTCTGGCGCGGAGTGGCGCGCTAGGGTTGTTGACTTGCCGCTGCAACTATAATATTTATTCATCGTCTATCTACCTACTTGACCACGTACCTAATAAACATAATTATCCTATAAGTATCCTATCCCACTATTTGAGCTCGTAGAACAAAAACCACAAAAATTCTGGCTGTTTACATTTTTACTATACTGATTCTAAGTTATTTCCTAAACACGTAGACCGATTTACATGATTCAAACAGATAAAATGGTTTTTGAACTAGATCTTTAATTTGACACCATAATCGTTGAGATATCTCAACAAACAAAAAATCAGATTTTCAAGTTGCTTTCGTAGAATAAATAAAATCAATTTTTCAAGCTTTCGACACACAGTTAATTGAGCAATACTTTGCATTAGACTTGTGATGATACATTTTTGTTGTTAAAGGCGTTTATATAATTTGAACAGTGTATGAACATGGCGCGTGAGAATACGGAGCGGTCGCACTCGTTGCGTGACGTCTAATGTGAGCGGCGCGCGGCAACCCACTAATCCAACCATGTAGACATGGTCGGCCGAGGTACTTGTAAGTTTGTACCTAAAATGCGAAGTGCGCCCGGCCTGGTGGTAGGCATCTAGGTCATCTCGCCACCATTTTCGGGGCCGACCCCGGCGACGACGCCCATTTTCTGGCACCCACATTGTCGAGATTTTCGCCCAACGTTCCTCTTGCATACGGCTGATATGGCCCACCCAGTTCCATTTAAGGGTAGCAGCCTTTTTACACATCATTCACATCTTCAACTTTAGTTTTTGAGCGCAGCTCAGTATTTCGTATCCTATCTTTGAGTATAATTCCAAGGATGCTGCGCTCCATAGCTCTTTGGCAGACAGCAAGGCGTGACTTTTGCAACTTTGTAGGCGACCAGGTTTGAGCATCATAAGTTAGAATGCGTACGTACAATGGACGCTCTCTACGGCTGGACCAACACATCACCGAACTCGAAGTAGAACTAGGTCATATAAACTGGCATATATTGGGGTTGTCTGAAGTCCGAAGACAGGGGGAGGACACGATAACCCTTGAGTCAGGCAACCTGTTCTACTTTCGAGAAGGCGAGCCCTCTCAGGGCGGTGTCGGTTTCCTCGTTAACAAATCTCTCGCTAACAACGTTGTAGAAATCAGCAGTGTGTCGACACGGGTAGCGTACCTGATATTAAGGATCACCGACAGGTACTCCCTGAAGGTGGTACAGGTATATGCGCCGACCTCGACATACTGTGATGACATAGTCGAAGTCATGTATGAGGACATTACTAAGGCTCTACATCATACCACCAAGACACACTACAGCGTTGTTATGGGAGATTTTAATGCCAAAGTGGGAGTACAAGAACGCGGCGAAACGAGAATCGGATCCTATGGCGTGGGGTGCCGAAATCACAGGGGGCAAATGCTGGTCAACTTTCTGGAGTCACAGGGGCTCTTCTTAATGAACTCCTTCTTTAAGAAGAAGCCTCATAGAAAGTGGACATGGCGAAGCCCCGATACTGTGACAAGGAACGAGATAGACTTCATCATGTCTGTTTTTTATTTATTTTTATTTATTTTTTTATTTTTTATTTATTGACTTACGCCTGTATCCCGAAGGGGTAGGCAGATGTGTGAATATTAATCTTTATTCCATAAATAAGTTAATAAACGCATAACACCCGTAAAATAAACTTGTATGAAATATTGAATTAATTATTAAAATGGGTCCTATTTTCAATGTTACTTAATAATGAGCGAATTGTAGTTAATTAACTTACAAAGTTCATATTGCTAGCCTATAATACATTTGGCACATTTATATACCTACGCTAAGATTGGATTGATAGGTAAGTAATGTAATAAATGCTTTTACTATACCCAATGCCTCGTTGTTCTCGCGGCATAAATGTGCGCATGGGATTGAGAGGTGTCTGGTTCAATCCCCGGGTCGGGCAAAGTGTTATTGGGTTTTTCCGTTAGGAATTTCTCAGTAGCAGCACGGAGTCTGGTAATGTGCCCGGTACGGCAATAGGCTCGCCCCCTATTGCGTGGGACTAAAATAAATGTGGCGAAAAGTTGCGAAGGCGAAAATTTGGAGTAGCAATATACCTCTGCCTACCTCTTCGGGGATATAGGAGTGAGACTATGTATGTATTGGTATTTAACCAATGCATTATTAAATTATTATGATACGCCACTATTAAACAAGGAATATTAATATATTATTTGCGGCAGCGATAGCCGAGTGGATATACCAACAGACTGCCATGCAGAGGTTATCGAGTTCGAATCTACGGCGCGCACCAGTGACTTTTCGGAGTTATGTGCGTATTGAATTGTTAATTATCGCTAGTCCCGTGCCTCGGAGAGCACGTTAAGCCGTCGGTCCCGGTTGTCATGAAGATCTATGACAGTCGTTACAGGGCGTCAGTACCTTCTAAATAAACTGATACTAGTCTAAATCATGGAATATCGCTATCCCTTCGGGTTGCGGAGGTCAGACAGGCAGTCGCTCCGTGGAAAAGCTAATATTCAGCCAAATCCGGTTAGACTAGAAAGTGGACCCCAGATTGAAACTGGGATAACGCTAAGAGGATGATGATTAATATATTATTTGCTGGTTATCTTTAATACCATATTTTTGCCTTTTATTTCTAAGCAACAATTTGTGTACTAGGAATAAATGCTGTATCGCAGTTGTCTTTACAAACATTTAATCAATGGTCACAAATAACACCCAGACTCAAAACCAAATTTCAAAATCACACGATGTGATTATGGTTGTCACGTGGTAAAAAACGAACTAGATTTTAAACTTTCGCGATTTGTATGATATTTCATCATTGTCTTGCCCTGGTCCCAATTTATTTGGGGTCGGCGCAGTATGTCCTTCGCTTCCATACTTCTCTGTCACCAGCCATCCGATCGTTTATCCCTTTCTCTTTCATATCCATCCTCACACAGTCCATCCATCTTTTCCTTGGCCGCCCTCTCCCTTTTCGTCCTTCTACATGCATATTCATCACTTTCTTACCTACGTACATCTCATCTCTTCGCATAACATGTCCATACCAGGCCAATCGACTCCCTTTTACCTTTTCATCAATGGGCGCTACTTTCGTACTACCTCTAATGTATTCATTCCTAATTCTGTCCATTCTTGTCACTCCGCACATCCATCGTAACATTCTCATCTCAGCAACATGCAATCGTTTCTCATCCATCTTCTTTGTAGCCCAACACTCAGCTCCATACAGTACGACAGGCCTTATAACCGCCTTATACATGCGGCCTTTTAACTTCACAGGCATTTTGTGATCGCAAATTGTGCCTGAGACCTGTCGCCATTTCATCCATCCTGCGTTGATTCGTTGCCTAACATCCCGATCAATTTCGCCGTCATCTTGCAGGAGTGAACCTAGGTAGCGAAAATCGGAGCATACTGGTAGAGGTGTACCGCCGAGTGTAACCGGTATAGGACTGGAGAGACCGCCAAAGTCACAGAACATATACTCTGTCTTGGTTCTACTTATTCTCAGGCCTACATTCTCCAATCTCTGCCGCCACTCCTCCAGCTTGCTCTGCACCTTTTGTCCATTCTCTGCTACCAGAACGATGTCATCGGCAAACAGCATGCACCAGGGTGCCTCTTCCTGTATGTCCGATGATATAGCATCCATAATTAACAGGAAGAGGTAGGGGCTAAGGGCCGACCCCTGGTGCAAGCCTACGGCCACATCGAATCTGGCTGTGATACCGGCCGCGGATCGGACTTGCGTTCTGCATTCAGCGTACATGGCTTGAATCAACGTCAGGTATTTTCCAGGCACTCTTTTCTTCTTAAGGGCCCACCACAAGACTTCACGAGGCACTCGGTCATATGCCTTTTCAAGGTCGATGAATACCATGTGCAAGTTTTTATGTGCCTCCCTGTATTTTTCGCACATTTGGCGAAGTGCAAAAATAGCATCCACCGTACTTCGACCAGGCATAAAACCGAATTGGTTTCGTGAAATCTCACTCTCGTCTCGCAGGCGTCGCTCAACTACTCTCTTCCATACTTTCATACTATGAGGCATTAACTTTATTCCCCGATAATTGTTGCACTCTTGGATATCACCCTTATTTTTAAAAAATGGGCACCAGGTAACTGTTGCACCATTCCTCGGGTATGGTCTCCTCGTGCAACAGCTTATTGAAGAATAAAGCCAGCCACGTCCATCCATCATCTCCTAACGCTTTCCATGCTTCCACTGGTATTCCATCTGGTCCTAACGCTTTCCCATTCTTCATTCCACTAACAGCCTTTTTTACCTCATCTTTACTTATTTCCTTCACTAAACCAATATTCATCTGCTCACTTTCAAGTTTTCCGCTCCAATCGTTCTCTTCGTTCTTCTTCTTCGATTTGTATGATATTTGATACAATATTATTTAGCGGGTCTTAGTCGCGATTACTGAATTATTCAAAGGCATAAATACATCTGCTATTCTCCTAAGTTTCAATAGGCTTGTAACGGTTGTGATCGCGGAGGGAAATAAGTCAGTAATCGCGACTAAGACCCACTAAATAATATTGTAAGATGAAAAACGATTCATACGCGCCTACGAAACGCTAATCTGAGACCGCTCTTAACCTAATGGTTATACGTATTATTTACAACTACAATTTCATCATTAACAGTGAACAGGCTTGCTTTACACCCTTTTCTTTGATAGGTGGAACACGCCCATCTTGTTTTCAGCCTCTGCTTAATCTGCGCGAAAAACGTGTAGTCTCCGAGGCGTATCAACCGATTGCCTTTCTTGGATATTTCGTACGTTACACCTGAAAAGAAAGCGTGTCCTTTATTTTTACAGACATAAACATAATATATTATTCTTAATCTCTACAGTCCACTGCTGCTCGCCGGTTTTTGCCATCCAGCTAAGTTCAAGCTCAAGTCATAAGTGCATCTGGCCATTATAAAATATTTTATAAACAGCTCCCAGAACTAGGAAGACACCATGTATCGCAGAGAACTATTGCAAACATTCCCGCAACGTACACAAACAACTCTGGCGACTCTGGAATCGAAACAATAATTTGTGAAGCATACGAAGTGTTATGCCATGCGGGGATCGAACACACAACACTCGGCACAGTTTTAAGCGGCGAGATGGCCAGCTTAAACGGCTTTAAGCTACTACGTAGGTACGATATTTCGATAAAATGTCGATAAAAAGTTACTTCGAGCATTTTTTTCCTACTAAGCTTGTTATTGGAAAAGTAACCAAGATTGAGGTATAAAAGCTGTTTTACAGAAATCCTGCAGTGGCAATATATGTGTAATAATTTTGTAAAGCTTTAAAGTGAATGTATTTAAGATAATTTCTACTCTGCTTGTTAATGCGTATGTTCTTATTAGTATATGTAAAAACTTAAAGTAAAGGAAAACAAATTTAATAATATATCACACTTTAGTCATCACGAGTACCTTCATATTACAAACGTATTAAAAATCGGCGGCTCAAGATCAGTCAGTGTGGAGAACCTTGGGGGAGGCCTATGTCCAACAGTGGACGTTTCTAAGCTGACATGATGAAAATGGTAAGTTCCGATTTTCATTTGAAAATTAAATGGAAAAAATTTAGTACCCATATTTCATGTTCGATTGAAGATAACCAGTTACTTAATATGAATAACCACGGCCTGTTTGGTATGGTTGCAAATTCGATATTGATTTGCTATGGACTTTCAGTTGCTAAATATTATGTGCCGGTACAATGAGAAAATTCCAAAACTATTTTGCGCAGAATATAAATATAAATATTATTTTATTGCTTAGGAAGACAAACGAGCAAGCAGAGCAGCGGTGGCAAGTGACCACCGCCGCCCATAGACACATGTAATACCCGAAGGATCATTAGTGTGTTGCCGACCTCCTAGAAAAGAACATGGACGCTTCTTAAAGGTTCCAATGTCAAATGTTTGTGATTTGGAAATACCGCTGCAAACAGATTCTTGAAAGAAGAAAAAAGTATACATATGAAATTGAAATCATCAGATAACTGGTTTAAACACACTTTTTTATTTTATGTATATTGACTATTACCACGGTCATTTATCACACATATTATTATAATGTACATTAAAACTATTTAACAAAAGAAAAGTAAAACATACATATTCGATTTCAAACTTTTTAGATGTATATAAATGATACAAAACAATAATAGGATCTTAATCTGAAACGTCGGCAAAACATAGGTACTAAACACAACTTAATAAATATAGTTAATTAACGCGATTAAGACCCGTTAAATAATGATGTATGAAAACACACTTACGTCTGTAAATAATAAAATACACAACAATAATCTTCAGTCTTATAATCATATTAAATAAAAGAAATAAATCTATATCGACTGCCTCGTTGGTCTCGCAGCATAAATGTGCGCGTGGGATTGGGAGGTCTCGGGTTCGATTCCCGGGTCGGGCAAAGTGTTATTGAGTTTTTCCGTTAGGAAATTCTCAGTAGCAGCACGGAATCTGGTAATGTGCCCGGTACGGCAATTGGCTCGCCCCCTATTACGTGGGACATAAAAATTCATGGCGAAATGTGGGTGTAATATTACACCTCTTCCTACCCCTTCGGGGATACAGGCGTGAGTCTATAAAAAAAAACTATGACTCATAGCAAACTTTGATAAAGAAAATTAAAATACTAAATTTTGGTAACTCTCTCATCATTAAACTTTGGATTTATCACATTTAACTTATATTTACATTCAAAGCTAAACCAAGGTACTTAAGGACATTCAATTTACTATCTACTTACATTTATACAGACATTATTTTTTCGTGCGACATATTCTACTACGAATTTTGTACAACATTTTGTTAAATATAGTGTTTTTAATTATTGCCTTGCTTCTTAATCTTTTCATACATACACACACATACATAGTCTCACGCCTTTTTCCGGAGGGGTGGGCAGAAACTACGGAACGCCATATTATTATGCAACGATCCTGGCATATATCTCTCTTGCTTCATTCATTCTCATCATGCATCTTAATCTTTTTATGGCTATTTAATGATTATGACTATTATTAATGCATACAATTTTATCATCAACTGTAGTTAAGGACGCTCTGCGTCCTTTTTTCTGGTTTGTGGAACAGCTCCATCTGGTCTTAAAGTTTTGTTTGACTTGCGCGTAGAAAGTGTACAGACCAAGGCGTATTATTGGCTTGCCTCTTTGTGATAGCGTGTAGATAATATCTGGAAAATAAATACAATAATGTCAATGGTTATAATTATCTTTCAAATAAACATGAAAACTTTTCGAGTTATCAAAGATACTAACTGCAATTAATTGTACTTACACTTTTCAGTAGCAATTTAATAGTAACTATCTGTTCTCTCAAAAGTAATCAAAAATAAATATGTCATTAATTTTTTTTATATTGTTTTACACAACACACACATTATCATTTGATTTGATTATTGCTAGCCTTACTTGTACATTTCAAATATAATAATTTTATTCAAAGAACCTAAGACAATATTAATATAATAAAAATTGTTTTGGTCGGTCATCCAATCCTTGACCACCGGCATACCAGCAGGGTTGGCGGACATCACATGTCTTTCGAGAACATTATGGAGAACTTTAGCCATGCGATAATCAACAATTTAATAAGCGCTACACTCGGAAAAGTCTTTGGTGCGCACCGGGACCCTCTACGTAGCAGTTTGTCAGTCTCGACACTAGGCTATTGCCGATATTAGATACACTGTGAGAGTAAATGAAATCGCCAAATAAAATATTGGCTTCTTTATTTATAACAGCCATATACAACTATGACATTCCTCTCCGCAATTGTATACATTGAGACCCGTTTTGGCAAACTCTATCTTAAATTTTACTTTGATTTCTTGATTTACTCGTTGTCTATTCTAGGCACGCTCACTTGCAAAGTTATAACCACAGCCATAACAGTCTAACCTTATTCGCTAAATGTCTGTTAAATTGTCAGCATTAGGGCCAGGGCACATACAGCTAAGCGCAACGTAGAGCTTGCGAGCGCATACGCGTGTATATAGCTTCGATCAGCTCAGGAGTTTAGAGATTTTCATTCATTTTAGACATTATTTAAATAGGGTCATTAATTTGTTTTGCACTTGGTCTGCAATGCATGTATTCCATAAAAATGTTGTAAGTATCTATATGTAACTACTTATATTTTTTCTTAAACTGTATTTTTACTTTGCATGTCTGATAAATTGTTGTGTCGATTGCTATTTGCTTCAATAATAAGAACTATTGTTCAACAGTTATGCAATAAATTAATCTCTATCATTATCTTGTCGGGTTCCGTTGACCGAAAGCGTTGGGTGTGGATAAGCGCGCATGTTCGCGCAATCGCCAAGGTTCGCTCAGGTCGGGATACGCTGAAGAATAATTCTCTGTAAATCGATTTCCGATAGGATTCAACTAAGAAAACTGTTAATAATAGTTTTTGGAACTTTTAACCGCATGTCTGAATTGATTTTTTCCGGGTGTCGGATCTATGAAGATTTTTCAGATTTAATTTATTATGGTATTTTGAACAATCATACCGATTTTCAGCTGGGTGCGAATTATTTCTTGGATGTCTAAATTGAGCGGACAATTCACGCACACAAATATTTAATTTAACGAGGACTGTGGCAGTGGCAATCGGTTGCAATGGCTTTACACCATCGTGTCTTCGACATAGACCAACATAAATGTAAATACTAAGTTTTAGTTGCTGGTTTATTTTTCTCTTTCTTTATATATAAAATGATTGCGTTACTGACTGACAGACAAGCTACAGCCGTCACTACGAGACGAAAGAACTCGAAATTTGCCTCGGGGACCGTACCGGGTGAACTAAGAAGGGATTGCGCGAATTTGCCACGAGAACAGCAAAGACTATTGAATATGAATAGTTCAGTAATAGTCCGACTGAAATGAAACAATCTTTACAGTTGTATAGGATTTATTCGACAATTTGTTATCTTTACATGCGCTTTTATCAGCTGCTCAGAATAACACATACTTAACTACATTTCATACACACATTGTTTGTTTGCCTGAAATAAGATAATAGTCCAGTTTACCCAGAACTTCATTCCTAAAATATTATCAGCCGTGATTTATCTCCCATTTAAATTTGGAAACCTGAAGCAAAGGGTAAATTAAACATAATTATTTTATGGTATTAATGTCCAGAAACAAGTAGTATAATGCAAAATAAACATAAATATTTGAGTACCAAAGTCATATCGGGACTAGTATAAAGATATCTGACTGTAATAAATAAGGGCTAAATATCCCATGAGATCTATGAAATGACGACCTTATGTATGATGTTTACAAACTGTTTAGATAACATTAGCATGGTTTCTACCAGCGCCAAACATACAAGCTTTGGACTCGGTACCTAAAGGCCCTACCTCGAAAAGGTATGCCCTTTTTTTTAGCTTACAGATTTTGAAGCAGTGAGAGACACTAGCAAGGCGGAAATTTTGTATATTATGTATTTAGTATTCATTTAGTAGACCGTTAGGTAATCCTAACGGTCTACTAAAGTAATGGTTGTGCATATTATTTATTTTGACTACACTGTCGTTCACAGTATGAATATTAGCTCTGCAGCCCTTCGTAGCGTGCGTAGAACATGCCCATCTTGTTTTCATATTACTATTTTGTTTAGTTTGTGCGAAGAATGTGTAGTGTCCCACACGGATTAACCGCTTGCCTTTCTGTGACAACGTGTACATTATATCTAAAATGAAGAAACAATTTTTGGTGGACAGTTTCGAGAATTTATTGACAAATCAATCTACTGTGCAAATTACATGCAAAGTGATTAGTGTGATTACATACCAAATCAGAAACTTGACGTGATTTCAAAATTCGATACGGTGAATGTAATAATTATACCAATGCAGAGAACTACAACACAAGATAATACTATTCTTTTTAATTAGTTAAATTATATGAGGTCTATAAATAAAAATATCTGTTTAAAATAATGGCTTTCTTTTTCTTTTATTAAAAAGAGTATTCTGATTTTCAAATACACGTTGAAATTCTTCAAACCCAACTTCTGAATTAACATAATTGTATTGCTTTTATTTTTCACAGGGCCGATTTTTCAATTGTCAGTTAAAAGATAACAAAGCAATAAAAACTACGGCTGTGGATAAAGTATATCTATGATGTTACGTACTTTTCAATTTAGCCCGGTTACATTTTAACTGTCAAGTAAATTTTAACTGAAGATTGAACAATCAACCCACAGACCACTAACTTTTCAAATACTAAAAAATATATACTGCAATTAAACTACATTAGTCAATCATATTGCTATATGTTTTGATAAAAAATGTATATGTATACAGTAGTATGGCTAAGTATAATCATTTAGTATTATTTATAAACAACAAACCCGAAATACAGATTAAATACGATAAAATACTTATGAAAAATAAAAGGTTTATAAAAATATAAATGCGTATGAGTCGATTTTCCTTCAATCAAAATTCAATCAGAATCTGAATTTGAATTTCATTAATATTACAGTAGAAATGCTATTATTGGTAAGCGGCCGAACAGGGTAGCAGTATACCTAAATGAGATTCTGTTACCGCTTGTCGTCTCACGATAAGCACCATTAGAAATATTGCTATATTACAGCAAAATTAAAGGTCAGTCATGTTTCAAACTGACTGACTGGTTTGTAGGTCTAGTGATTAATGTTCATGATTGCGATCTACGCATTGCGAACCCGGCACTTGCAAACCCACCAATGCAAAATATGATCTTCGAATACCAAATTTATTTTTCGTTCATGAACATCACATTGTGGTCTAAATTATTTTAGCTTAGCAAACTAGGTAGAAGGCTGCATGTCTCTACCTAGCTAGGGATCAGTTGATCGTGAGTAAATTGATCCATGCTATTATTATTTAACTAACTAAATGTACTGCCTGATCCTTCCTATAGTCAGCAGAGGCTCGTGACAAGCAGAGGGCTAGCTTATATACAAGGCTTATTTTGTATTATTGCACAATCTTTCCAATAATTACACGAATTATGTATATGTTCATTATGGATTTTTATTATTTCATTATTTAAAGTATAAATGTGTGCTCTGCAGCCCTTTGTCCTATGTGTGGAACAAGCCCATCTTGTCTTGTGGTTGACTTTCGAATGGATGTTGAAGCTGTAGCCACCGATTCTAATCAAGGGCCTGCCTTTTTGAGATACTGTGAATATTACACCTTAAATTAAAATAAAATTATTAAAAATTTAAAATTGTGTTCACATGGGATGTACATCTGTTGTTGATATATGCGACAGTCCTAAAAATGTAAAGTCGAAATACAGGTACGAAGTCAATATCCTAAAAGATAATTTAAAATTAATGTTAATGACCACAAAAGTTTAGAGCGGTTTCAGATTAGCGTATTTTTCTGCGCGTACACGATCGTTTCAGCATACGCGCTTACACGCGCGCTACATTACGAGCTTCAAAAAATCGAACGGGCATATTTCGGCGTGTTCGCTCGAAAGGGTAGTGACATCTTGTCAGAGTCAACATGGATTCTGACGGCTTGCGGCTATACGAGCTTAGAAGTGCGTCAACGCTCGTACGAGTTGCGCGTGTGCCAAAAGGCGAGCCTTTACGCGCCTACATGCGCTTACAAAAACGAGCTTATACGCGCGTATAAAACGCTAATCTGAAATCGCCCTTACAGTATTATCTAACCAGTATGTTAGATAATACTGTAAACTTTTGCTGCTTTAACGGCGTGTTATATTCAATGAGTCAGGAAAAATATTATGGTGTGTTTCTGTCGCCTATTGCCTGTCCGTGTCCGTCTATTGCCTGAATTAGAAGTACATAATATTACTTCTAGTTCGCTTCGTTTTAGCACTCTTGTTTTTCTGTTTGACATCTTATTTTCTATGCAGGCAAGAATATGGCAGTAGTAGTTACGATGTCTATGAGCTTTAAAAAGTAACCTGGCATTTTTTGTGATCACAATAACGTACAGTTAAGCGGTCACAAGTTTGTGGATGAATGTAATGCAATAATATTAATTCCACACAAGAAGTAGAGTAGAAATGGCGGCCTTGTCGCAAAATACAAAATTGTTATGGAGATATTATGATGATAAAAGAAAGCTATAAATATTTTCATACGATAACAAATAAAACTAAAAGAAAGTTTGATAATGTTTTATTTCAACAGTCTAAAATACTACGGTTAATTTAGACAATTTGAGTATGCATATTTATTAATAAAACATTCCCGTGGACGTTTTAAAAATATATTTTTTCCTTTAACAGAAACCAACTACCGACAAAAATGGCAACGTGTTTTTATTGGTGGTTTTAAGTTGGCTTCCCACGGTGTGTGGTTTGCGGAAGTACAAAAAAAATTTTGACAACACGTTTTTATACCACTTTTTGTTATCAATGATTATGTGTATTATTAACCGCCACTATTTCATCGTTAATAGTGACTAGTGCCGCCTTGCAACCTCTCTTATGATGTGTAGAGCAAGCCCATCGAGTCTTCATCTTGTTTTTAGTTGTAGAAAAGAACGTGTATTCGCCCCCACGTATGAGTGGATTGCCTTTCCTTGAGGTAGTGAAGATAAATTCTGTGGAAAATATTATTTTATAGTTTTACGCATACAACAACATAGTTGTTGTATGCGTAAAACTATATAGTAGCATAGTTGCCTAAACGCAGTGTCCCAACTTGTAAAGCCAAATTGTGAATACCTATCACAATTTGGCTTTACGAGTTGGGACACTCGTTGCAACCAGTTTGTAAAGGCTAATTGCAATAGTTTTATTTGCAAAAATTCTGAATGGTTCACACCCAACCAATGCCTCAGTTGTGCAATTTCATTCAATGTGCTTTTACTACAAATGTCAGCTGAGAATAGCATACGTGAGCTGTGACATAGTATGCGATGCAACCTGAAGAACCTAACATTCTTTAATCTTTAACGTGACTTCTACGTGAACCAAATGTTCGAAAATCAAGATTGGCAGTTGGTCTTTCCAAAAGATAATTATTGCACCTCGTTGCACTGGTCTTTCACATGACACTGTCTCATGACAAAAATAATGGACATCTACTTATAATGTTTTTTTTCGTGGTTTATACAGTCGTACTGTGTGACGTTCATTAGGGGACAAAAAAGTAAAAGCATTGGTAAGTGTATAATGAAGCCTCAGACACTTAAGATACTAGTTAACACAATAAACATACAGTTCTACACATATACAATGCATTAAAGGATAACAGCATAAAGAAGATAAAAGAAAAACGACCTAAATATCTTCTTATCTACCACTAGCTACGTCCGCGGTTACACCCACGTTATTAAGGGCTACGGCTTCGCACCCGTGACTCATAGCGTGATGTTATTTACCAAAGCCTTCCTCAATAAAAAGGCTATTCAAACATACTTATTCAAATCAAACCAGTATTTCCTGAAAATAGCGCGTTCAACCAAACAAACTCTTGAGATTTATTACATTAGTATAACTTTGCTTAATGATTATGTCCAGGGCCAATTTTAGCCACAACATCATTGACGGAGATGATGGATGCCCTGCATCCTTTTCGTTGATGCGTTGAACATACCCAAGTATCTTTGCATCCTTTAGTATATTTCTTATAGTATCTGTAGCCATTTAAACACACCATCCTTTTGCCTCTTTGGGATCTGATGAAAGTCACTGAAAAAGAAACGGTATTGAATTCCATATTTTTAGGGCAGCAAAAGAGTTTTATTTTCTCGGTACTTATAGAGCGGCAGAATTTGTGCCATAATTTTGAATTTCTAGCCGTCTTTTATGCGGTCATTTAGCTTTAATATAGTCTAAATATTGATTTAAGTATACTTATCTAGCACGATAAACTGTCTTACAAAAACTACACTGGCTACTGCTGCTGCTGGCGATAGAGACGAGAGAAAGCTCTGATAAACTGCCAATAACTAGTTAATAATTCATTCATCAAAATTGAAGATTTATATTTACGATTTACAGTCAAGAAGTCTTTGTATAGTAATTGATAATTGTTGTAAGATAATAAGGTTAGCATCTTTACGAAGAGACGGCAAACTCGGCATCAAACCCTGTACCAACCCGTCTGACCAGCGTGGTATAGTAGGCCAAATCCTTCTATTAACTTACAGTGCTACTGGTCACTGTGAAGTAAATTACAAGGGGTCTTAGTCCAGCAGTGGACTGCTAAAGGCTGTAGAAGAAAAAGGCGAAGTAAAGTAAAACCATGAACTATTTCTTCATATTTTCTCTTTATTATATTTAGTGATTATGTTCAGGTCCAAATTTGACGACATAGTCGTTGACAGTTATGATACAAGCTCGGCATCCTTTTGGCTCGTGTGTGGAACACGCCCAGCGATCTTTACATCCTTTGCTATACTTTTTATAGTATCTGTAGCCTTCGTAGCATAACATTTTTTTACCTCTTTGCGACGTAATGAAGGTTACTGAAAAGATAATATTTACTTTGATAGAGATTTTTATTATGTGAATCTATAGTACAAGAAATAATTAGATATAGTTTTGCTAATCGTGCACAGATGTCTTATAATACTTAAAATGGTTAACAATATTATTAAATTAAGTCTTAAAATAATGTGAAGCTAAGAGCTAATAAAAAAAACTAATTAATATATACAAGGGAAAATTCAAAAAATTAAAAATTAAAATTAAGAAAGCGTCATTACTTTGATTGTAGTTCAGCAGGTGTCATTTTCATTATTTCTTTAACTGGCACACAATCAAGTTTTAGTCAGTCAGTTTTCACATTGAAAACTGCAAATATAATAAAAGTTGTGTAACTGCGTACTTTTTTACTTAAGTTACTGATCAGTAAAAAGATCTAATAAAATCAAACATTGATTTGAAAGCACATACGGTATACATCAAGATATTTACACAGTATAACTAGTCCTGCCTTTGTACAACTAGCCAATACAAAGACAGGTCATTCTTTACTGCGAGAATGTAGCGTGATTTTATTTATATCTATAGTTTTATTTGTAATAAAATACAAATATTTAGTTGAAGATGTTTACTATCATATCAAACGATTCACACACTTGACTACATGATAAATATTGTCCTATAAACACATTTAAAAATATAAAAATACTGCATACGTAGACGGTTTTATATTTGAAATAATTATTATCTTCCAGAAAAACACACACAGGGCCACCTGAGCCCAAATTAAGCAGTGCTTTACTACATCTATATGAGTATATATGTACGTTTGTATTTTTACTTCATATCATATGAATAAAGGAGTGTATTTCCCTTTCTGTGTTCAACTGGCGACATCGGTCTCGCCAAATCCACACCCTTTTGTATTATTCTACATACAAGCCCGTGTTCAATTCGCGTTAACTGAGCACGCCGTTGTGATCAAGTGGCGCAGGGGAAAGTTTGTCAAAATAGTGTGCAGTTGAACTGAATACTTTTTTGACTGTCCGAATTATTAAATAAAAAACACTAAGTTGACGGAGCCCTGCTTCGGAGGGCTCCTACTTTTGGATTAACGGTCACAAGAAAAAAAACTATTCTCAAGTCCCCTTGAACACACACACAAAATTTAATCAAAATCGGTCCAGTCGTTTAGGAGTTCAGTGATATACACACGCACACAAGATATATATATATATATAAAGATACACAATATACAGATAATATAAGTCATTTAAGGTACTTAGTGGTTATGTTTCTTCGATAGAAATATCGGATTTTCTTCGAGCGTAACGATGTGAGCTTTACATCCTTTGCTGTGGTGGGTCGAACAGTTCCACATTTGCTTCATGCCTTGAGGTTTGCGTTTTCTGAAGAACGTGTGGCCTCCGTAGCACATCATTACATTCCCTCTCTGGGACAAAACGAAGGTCACTGAAAAAAGCCAATTGTTTTACTTTAAAGAAAGATAAACAAAACAGAAATGATATTAATATTTTTACCGGGATGTTTATATTAGAGTACATATTAAATACATAATCGACTTTCCTTTTTCCTTCGCCCCTTTTCTTGAAACAAGCTGATAGATTAGATACAATGCCAAACTGCATGGAGTTACAGAGGCTCTTAAAGCAAAAAATATAAAAGCTTTATTCGATAAAGGTATTAAAAATATGTACCTCATGTCTGCGTCTAGTAATACAGCGTTCCAAAATAAATACGTTGAAATGAAAGATGTTTAAATGTTAAATAACCCATAGCTCTTCCTCATTTAAATAACATGTTTAGGAAGTGCACCAGTAGTTATTAAACAAAGAAAATTTTCAAACATAATAACTAAATGAATAACTGGTACTTACTTACCACCAACATAATAAACTAATAATAACTATAATAGTCAAGATATTAATAAACGTTTTATAATGTATACGTAACAATAGATTTCTCGAAATCATTATGAGTGTACAAACTATTGTTTACAAGTCCCAGTACAATTTGGGTACAACGAGTAGACAAATTGAGAATTGGTTTTACGTAGATTTTTATAGAGGACTACGGAATGAGAGTGATCTCATTCCCACTACTATTACTATGTTAAGTTTAAGGCCAGCAAATACTGTCGGTATTTTACGTGTCAAATATAAATAAATAAATATTTCCTTCTCTAATCACCAAATTATCAAAATCTCAATGTTTATGTATAGATCGAATATCTAACACCAGCCCATCAAGTGAAGTGATAGAGGCTCTGCATCGTTTATGATGATGTATAGAGCATTTCCAATGTTCTTTTCTACCGTGTAAATTCTTGGCTTCTTCTTTGTAGAAAGTATAACCATTGAAGCATAGCACCTTCTAACCTTTTTGGGACATAACATATGAAACTGACAAGTAAGGTATATATTTATTTATTAAAACGTACGCTGAAATTAATAAAAATCGTTTTGGTTACCAAATGTATTTATTTGCGTGCTATTTTTCGCAAAAATCTTTTAGTCGAAAACAGTCTATTAGATTGAAAAACATAATTAGTAGTGGATTTTTTTATTATGGATTGTCAATCATTGAAATAAGTAGGTATAGTTAGAGGTGTCTCTATCTATAACGTCACGCCTGTCTCCCATTGGGGTAGGCAGAGACTATGGAACGCCACATGCTTCGGTTCAAACATACCTCTTTCGCTTCATCGACATTCATTAACCTCGTCATGCATGCGCGTCGGTTATAGGTACTTTTTATTTTGCCCTTTATCACTAGATCACCTATTTGGTCGGCGTACGTCCGCCTAGGGCGTCCCCTACCGACATTTCCATTTATTCTCGCACGATACACTCCTTTCGTATTTCTTCTTTCATCCATCCGCTCCAGATGTCCAAACCAACGTAACATTCCTTTTTCAATCTTTGTCACTACATCTTCTTTTAGACCACACTTTTCCCGTATCACACTGTTACGCACTTTATCTTTCAAACTTATTCCGCACATACTCCTTAAAGCTCTCATCTCCACAGCATTGATTCTACTTTCATGCATCGTCTGCCATACCCATGATTCGCTACCATACATCAGTGTTGGCGCCAAAACTCCCTGCAGTACAGCAAGACGAGCCTTGCTTGGGATAATTTCGCTACTGATGATGGACCGTAAGGCGCCATTCACACTATTTCCTGCTTTCACTCTCCTTTCAACATCTCCCTCACATTTCCCATCTCTCGTAAACAAAGACCCTAAATACACAAACTCATTCACTTGTTCCACTTTTTCATCTCCTATCATTATGTTACATTCAGCTATACTGTCTTCCCTCTCTATGACCATAACCTTAGTCTTGCTTACATTCACTTTCATGCCCTTCTTCTTATACGCCTCATTCATTACGGTAACCATCTGCTGTAAATCAGACGCTGACGACGCAAAAAGAACCTGATCGTCAGCGTATAGCAGGGTCTTAAACACCGATTCACCCATTCTTAATCCACATTCAGACCCTTTCAGATCGGTCAAACAACTGTCCATGAATAGATTGAACAGCCAAGGAGACGCTACACATCCCTGTCTAACACCACGATCAATGTTAAACCAGTCCGTGTAGGCCCCGTTTATTCTGACACAGGCACTTGAATCCCTATATAAGGATTCAAGTGCCCGTATCAGACTGCTACTCACTCCATACACAGAAAGTGTTGACCAAAGTTCATCCCTCACCACTCGATCGTAAGCCTTTTCCAGGTCAATAAAGGCGCAGAAAACCTTCTGGTGTTTACTTAAGGTTTTCTCCGAAATGCACCTTAAGGAAAAGACTTGATCCGTACATCCCATTCCCTTTCTGAATCCCGCTTGCACATCCCAAATTTTACTATCCGTTTCAGAGATCACTCTTTCAATCAGTATCTTTGCATACAATTTGCCAACAACACTCAGGAGGCTTATACCGCGATAATTTTTGCATTCCTGCTGTGACCCTTTGCCCTTGTACAGTGGCACAATTAGGGCCTTGTTCCAGTCGCCTGGTACACGACCGGACCGCCAACACTTATTGAAAAGTAGGTACAGCAGGCTTGCGGTGACGCCCTCGCCTACCTTGAGCATTTCAGCAGATATTCTGTCATATCCCGCAGCTTTACCCGCTTTCAAACTTTTCATTGCATACCGTATCTCTTCCATACTTATATTACTTGCACAATTATCTTCCTCATTCGCTACTATATTCCTAGTGTCACTTTCACCTCGTTCAAATAAATTCTCAAAATACACCTTCCACTGATCCAAAACTTCCCCATGCTCTCTTATAATATTTCCATTTACATCCTTTATCACACCAACTTTTGAGTCACCTGCTTTGCCTCGGGCTGTTCTAATCAAGTGCCAGAATAATTTGATATTGGCCCGAAAATGCTGAGAAAACTTTCGATCAAATTCATCCTTATATTCTTCTTTCTTTCTTCTCACTGTCTCTTTTACTTTATGTTTCAACCTGACATACTTTTCTTTCACTATCCTTTCATTGTCAGTCACACTACCTTGTACCCTTTTGTTGGCTCTTATGGCCAGCAAGTCCATCCATGCTTTGCGCTTTTCCGCGACCACACCACTTACTTCCTGATCCCACCATTCATTACAAATCTTTTTAACATGCTTCCTCTTGCTTACGCCACACACTTGTATAGCTGTCTCTATTACTCCATTCTTAAACTCTTTCCAAAATTCTTCTATCTCGCAATCATCTTCCTCAAACAATTCTTTGAACCTTTCTTCCAACACCTCTTGATACTGACTACGTACATCCTCTTCTTCAAATCGTTCAACTTTCACTCTTTCAATGGCAGCTGAGTGTATGCGAGGGCGATGGCGCCATTTAGTGGTTAGTCCCGCTATGCGGCTAACTACCAAAAAATGGTCAGTACCCACATTTAAGCCTCGATACACTCTAGTATCTTTCACTTTTCCTTTTAAACGTTCATCTACCACAACAAAATCTATCATACTCCTTTCTGTCTGCCTTTGCCATGTATACATATGAATCAACTTGTGACTAAACAAAGTGTTTGTCACCACAAGCTTTCTCTCCATACAAACCTCCAGCAAACTCTCACCATTTTCATTCACTCTCTCGTCACCAAATCGCCCTAGAACCCTTTCACATCCATCACGAGACACACCCACCCATCCATTAAAGTCACCTAACATAATTATTCTTTCATTATTCTCACACCTAGCAAGCACATCTCTAACCTTATCCCAGAATTCCTCTCTGACATTCAATGGCTTGGACATGTCCGGAGCATAAACACACACAACAAAGACTTTCATTAAGCCAAGTTTTAATCGCATCCAAAGAAGCCTGGAGTTGACATATTCATATTCTTTCACACACTCATTCATCCTATCCGACAGAATCATTCCAACTCCTCGGCTAGCTCTTTCAGACTCAACAACTCCAGACCAGTATGCATGATACTGGCCATGAGTAGTTGTTGAGCAACCTTTCTTCTTCGTTTCACTCACTCCTAGTATATCAATTTTCCTTACATCCATCATATCACACAATTCATCGATCTTACTATCCACTCCTCCACAAACATTCACCGTTGCAAATAGGCATTCCCTAGCCCTCTTTTTGCCTCTGTTGGAAGGGGAGACAAAACGTGACGTGTGGCAAAGCGCGTCGCCGTTGGGAATTTTGCCTCCTGTTCTCCGGTACATCCGGTACCCTCCTGGGGTAAAGTAGTATTTAATCCCCTTGCAGTCATTGCGCCATCTTCTACACCTCTACTTCGGATAAGGAACGGAAGGGAAATACAGGATAGGACAAGAGAGTGTTAAAGGAGGTTGGTGTTTGGAAAGGATGTCAAAGGTAATAAAGGATGCCGCAATCACGGAGGGGATATTGGTAGTGATTGCGACTGCTCGAGCGAGCCGGGAGCGCGAACCCGAATGCCTCTTCTCTACGATCGGACAGATCAGTAGAGCGAAAGCACACCCTGGCTTTAACACTTTTAGTTAGAGGTGTATATATCTATATGTATGTTCTGATGTACTTGTACGATGGTCATTAAGTACAAGTTTATCAGATCTTGACATCAAAACGGCATTGAAGTTTCGGATATTACATCATATGTGTTTATTATATGGCCAGTAATATGAATAATTATAGAGTAATCAAAGACTGAAAGGTTTATTTATTTATTTCCAATATCGCATATAACAACCACATAGAAGACATCAGTAAGTAAGTACATACACATACATATCGTCACGCCTTTTATCCCCGAAGGGGTAGGCAGAGGTGTATTTCTACACCCACTTTTCGCCAGATATACTTTAGTCCCACGTAATAGGGGGCGAGCCTATTGCCGTACCGGGCACATTTCCAGACTTCGTGCTGCTACTGAGAATTTCGTGACAGAAAAACCCAATAACACTGCCCGACCCAGGAATCGAACCCGGGACCTCCCGATCCCACGCGCACATTTATGGCACGAGACCAACGAGGCAGTAAGTAAGGTACAAATAAATTACAAAAAAATCTATTGTAACAATAAAATATAATATGTAAATTATTTAAACTTTTATTAAACTGAAAGCCCAGAAAAGTCTTCTCAGAGATCGTCTCTGTCGTCATTACCTACAATATAAATCTAAAATTCACAAATAAGATAATACATTAGACATCGCATTAATTATAAATTATAAAACACTTCGCTTTGTATGTAAAGGTATTGAATTTATAAATAATTTAAAAGTATTGGAAGGTCTATCCCCGTGATGTCTAGTTTAAAACGTTATTTTTATACAACTTACACTACAAATATTCCATTTAGTAAACATTAAGTAGCTTTAAAATATTTATCCCTATTAAATAATTTTATTTTTTTATTCTACTTTACCGCAACTACATATTATAATCACGCAGTCTCCGTACTTACGTTTGCTGTTGAATGTCCAATCCAGGGTAACTACACCGGTATAAAGTGGTTGTATTTTTAAATTTGTTATTAAATTATGCAATTATGATCACAAAGTGTCTCCGTGAATGATCGTATTCTCGGCAACTCAGTGATTGTGTACTCCTCTTATATCAATCACAGTATCTTCAATAGTGATGATAGCAGCTTTGCATCCCTTGCGATGATGAGTAGAACACTTCCAATGAACTTTTGCTGTTTGGCTAACAGTCTTTATCCCCTTCTTGTAAAACTTATAACCCTCGTAGCTTAGCATTCGGTTCCCTTTTTGGGACATCACGAATCTCACAGTAAAGATGATTTAGTTAAATGTATGAAAGTTAGTTCCATTTGTCCATTTCCTAATATTTATCATCCGTGACCACTGTTAGTGTTACCCACGACTTACGTTGCGTAAATATGAACAAAATATTTATTTTGGAATAATGGCGCGATGGAGAAAAGTAACATAAATATTAGTAAATGTTATTCGTATCATTCGTATGATATAAAGAATGTAGTAGACGCACATCAGTATTTCCGAAAAGGCAAGTATATCTACTTGTCATTATTGAAATTCACCAACTACACCTCTGCCTACCCTTTCGGGGATACAGGCGTGAGGCTATAAAAAATAATAAGTTTGTAACTAAATAGGGAATCAACAAATTGTGTAAAATTAATATTCCAAACTTCATACACATACATAATTTATTGAGTATCCAGTCAACACGTATAAGAAAATTCTTGTTACAATACGAGACACCGGGAGTTTAATTCGATAGTGAGATGTAATATTGTTACATGTAAAACATTTCATGATGACATTTATTTGTATACATATAAAAAATATATACACGCGTGCTTTTGCAGCTACGAAGAGATCCCTAACATAATGACCTTATAATACGACATGATCTTGTCTATATCTGTCCTTGTCTACTAAGCTATTTAAACCTCGCTGTGAAGCTACTAAGTATGACTTGAGAAAATTATAATGAGCCAAGCAGAAAGCCTCAATGCCTTTTTAATATAAAACTTGCCTAATGTTGACATTAGGCAAGTTTTATTTTGACAAGATCATGTATTCTACTATAAAAAAAAGGATTTGAAAGTGAATTAAACTGACAACTAACCGAAATTATTCGTCATTAATTGCCATTTACTTCATAAAACAGTCAAAGAAAGATAAATATAAAAAGAGAAATAAATGTCTTTATTAAAATCAACATTTTGTAGGCAATGATTACACAATTGCTTAATATGCTCACAACAAGTACATTTTGAACACTTCTAGCACGTCGACCTTGTTTTTCTGTCAAGCTTGCGAGGGCAGATGTAACATATTTTCGTTGCTTTTGCTCCACTGCTAGTCTTTGAAGAGCCTGAAACATCACCACCAGATCATATAAATAGAATTTAACTCTCTTTTTCTTTTAAACAGACAACTCCCTTAATAGTTGTTGTGTCGTGAGTAACTTAACAGACACATAATGAAACAGAAATATTCAGTCAACAGACACAAAGTAGCCCAGTCCCAGACCCGTCACATAAATATGGGGATCACGAAATGTATTATCTTGTGTGGGAATCGAACCCAAAACAACAAGCAGGGCAGTTCTATACGGTGATGCGACTGCTTAAACCACTGCAGAAACGTGTAGTGAAATAAAGCTAGTAGGTAAAAGGTTAGACTCTGAACATATGTACATCAGTCAAAAATTGCTGTGAATTAGAATCACTTGGGTTGTGGTGACCCCGCGCGTCCAATTAAAGAATCATTGTCATCTGACACAACAGTCCACCGCTATATACAAGCACGCCACTGAACTCGATTTATGGCTCTTTGTGTCCAGCGACTGCCAGCCACTTGGCATGTTTTGTTATGATAATAATATAATAATCAAATATTATTTAAATTAATAAAACTGTTTCTCATCTCACATGTGAAATTTAACCAAAAATTACAATTTTTTTGTAAATTGTTTGATTTTTTTTCATGGAGGCATTACACTGTGTTTCTGATTGTAAACTTGTTGTAACTGGAAACAATCTTAGATAATTATATAGGTAAGTGAACCGAAAAAGAAACAAATCTTTGGTGAAAAGATTTAATTAAATTATTCAAAAATATGAAAGTTAATAAAACACTGAGAAACCTAATTTAATTGATAAAAAATGTACGTCCTCAATTTAGCTATGATAGCCGCTTACATACTTATTGCCGAAAACTATTATAGTAATTTATATCTCCTATTACAAAGAACCAATCTTCCACACGACTCAGGAATTAAGATGCACAATTGGGACATTACTATTAACTTATGCTATGGGATTAGCCAAGCGTGTATAATTATGTGAAAATGAAGTAGGTGAAATCATTACGATATATCTACAAAATACTAAAACTTCTCTTATATTTTTGACGTGACAACGTCTTATGAATTGGTTTGCCGGGTGACACTTCAAGAAACTGCGTTACGCTCCGCTCACGTTATGCGCTCACAATGAGAGCTAGTAAGAGGCACGCGTCCCGCCTAAGAGCGAGAGAGACAGACATAAAAAGTGAAAGGCACTCGTCTTTCATCCTTCTTCCTACTATACGAATGAATATTCACATTAAATTATTTTACCACTCAAAGTCGTTGTCACGTAAAACTTTCGCCCGTATACCGACTTTACAGGCAACCAATTTTTTTGTCAAGCATCTAATTACCTCTACTACAAGGTTCCAGCAAGAAATGGGAGCATGATGTAGGTAAAGGTTAAACATAGGTAAGCGTAAGCGTGACGGAGGTCAAATAAGAAGAGTTTGATAGAGGAAGCGGAGAAATACGGATATGTGGTTAGCGTAGTTCTAATGGCGCTGAAGTTCTCAATGGGTCTTGGAGGATTGGTTTTATTCAAAGGCAAAAACGCCTTTAGAAGAGTCTCACAGTCACGTTCCACCTGAATAGGGTAAGGAGACTTCGAAACAGATTTTTCATTTCAAGAACCGTTCACAACTATTCTTTGAATTGTTCATACAAAGAATAGTTCTCTTTTGCAAAATGTTGCGAAATCTTCGACGTTTAGTCAAGACGTATCACTTTACATTAATGAGTATTTCTATGATAAACCTAAAGTATGTCTACGAATTAGTTGAAAAACTGATTAAATATTACTTAATGATTAAAATGTGCGCTGCTGATTTGCAATATTTCATTGTTGATAGTTAGTAGGTTCGCTTTACATCCTTTCTTGTGGTGTGTGGAGCAAATCCACCGTGTTCTTACACTGTTTCCAATCTTCCTTTTGTTCTTAGCACAGAATGTGTATGTACCCATTCGTATAAGCGGATTCCCTCTTTGTGATAAAGTGTAAGTTATTCCTGAAAACGAAAAGGGTTCAGATAACTTTCTTACAATATATGCAAGGCTAGAAATTTAGAAGTTTGGTTAAAACTGAATTAATATTTTTATGGATGGCGGTTGGATGCGGGCGGCTCAAGGTTGGTCGGTGTGGAGAACCTTGGGGGAGGCCTATGTCCTGCAGTGGACGTCTCTAGGCTGACATGATGAATATTTTTATTTCAATATAAATTTATTTAGAACGTATTGAAGAAGGTATTACGACCTCTTTTCAGTTAGCTTAGCTTTCACATTCTGGAGTATTGGTGCATAGCATGTCTAGTAAACAGGCATCCATGAATAGCACCCGTTACAAAACAGCTGAGTCTAAGTTGCGTATGAAAAGAAAAAAGAAGAAGTCAATTATAAAAGTAAAACAAAAAGGATACATAGCACGGCTTAAAGGAAAAAAATACATTTGGTGCTAATTTAGATGACTATACTTATACTTAGAAAATAGGCCACAAGAGCCAAAAAAAATTACTACAAAATCTGATAGCTGATGTACATTTTTTTTTTTTTTACCTATTGCTGGTAAAATATCAACAGCATCGTTTAGTTGTCGGAATGAATGATTTGAAAAACAATCAAACATATTATGGAGAAACAGTCTAAGTTGTATTTTATGCACACTACTCTTTTCCGTTCTACACAAACAGTAATGTAAATCGATGTTTTAACGACTTTTTTCACTCAACTCAGCAAAAAAATATACCAAATGAGGATAATTATAACACAACAAAATACGAAACTGTACAAATATACATAACGACCATTCTCTAGAGATGGCTCGTTCTGTGCTTAGCAACAGAAAATTATTTTTTTATTTTCCTACATTATTGCTCACTGATTTGACTCAGTGGTTATGAATACCTCTTGCCTCTATAACTACATTTTGTATCGACCGTATGAAGGCTTTACATCCTTTAGCATGATGAGTTGAACACCGCCAATAATCCCTGAAAAAACGGCCAGGAGATTTTCTGTTCTTGCGAACGAATTTGAAGTACGTATATCCACGGTAGCACAATAATATGTGTCCCTTTCTAGATGTTATAAAGTGAACTGAAAAATAATGTCACATTGTTAGGTATTGTGTAGAACAACCAAGTAACACTATTAAAAGATGATGAAAATTGATGCGTGGCAAGATAAATGGACAAGACAAGGTAACACATGCTAAGTTTTGATTGTAAATGAAAAAAGAGTTCATTTTATTTGGATTTTTTATTTATTTGCTGTTGCGTAGCAGAGCTTGGGTAGAATTTAGTGATAAATCGTGAAGTTTTAAAAACGGGAGCATACTTACATGTGACATTTAACTCCCAGCAAGAAACAGGGTTAGCACTGGTTACTGTGACAACATTTTCCACCTGTACCAATTATAGTACATAAAAACTCACGCAATTAAAAGTATTTTTTTAAGAAAGCTATTTAATATCTCTGAGTCAGATCGAATCCTTTGCTTAGCACGAAATAAATATACATATTAAACTCTTTTTAATACTTACACACATTTCTTTCACATCTTAAAAGGGAATATGGGAATACAAATATGATTTGTATTCCTATATTGTATTTATTATGTAATATTTACTAAATTAAAATACATTTGTCAGTCTAATAAAGCTCAATGTATGACTGTTCTTAACCGATTGCGAGGTATCTAATACTTATGAAAATATTTCTATTCAGAAAATGTATTGACTTAGCACTTAGAAAATATTTTAAAACACACACAAACACAGCATTAATATATAAATCAATAATTATGTAGTTACTGTCCTCCTTGAAGAGCCGGCAGAAGAAAAAGGAAGAAGAAAGAAAGTAAATGTGATAACAGAACATAGATCAGATGTATTATAACTGCCATGTTGCTGAGTACAAATCAATCACTTATATACCTATGTATAAAAACTTATTTATTGACTAATATTTTTGAAAAGAATATACTGGATAAAAATACATTTGAGTTCATGTAATTTTTACAATCAAAATTACTGACATGAATGAATAACATGATGATAATAATTCGTTATATTTTTTATATTAATTTTTCTTGTGAATTCTTGTGAAATCAAGCACTGATATAACACACACATAAAGTAAAAATATTATCAATAACAATCTAGATTCAAGCCATAGAAAAGAGTCAGATAAAAAAAAAAGTAAGGGTCTGTGTCAAATCGTCCTTACAAGAGAAAACCCTTAGTGCACATGAACATTATTAATTCTAATAACTTCGTTGGCAAACGTGTGGACAGTCGCGCGGCATCTCTTGTGATTGTGCGTTGAGCACACCCATCTAGCTCTCTGTCCTGTGACACTCTGCACGCAGAATGTGTAACCGCCGATACTTAGTAGGTTTCTACCTCGACGGGATTTGACTAAGGTCACTAAAATTTAAAAAATAACGTTAAATAACGTACCTATTTATGTTAATTTTCGTATTGGATATCGGATATATTAAAAATTAAAACTGAGTAAAGGAAAGCTTAAAATTTATTTATTTTTTATTACATACAATTGTCCGTGTGTTGACGGATTAAGAATACGGAATGTCACCACCCCGTATCATCCCGTGGGTGTCGTAAGAGCCGACAGAGGGAGCATATTATGCAGAGAACAGCACTGTAAGAGAAGGAAAACTTGATACAAACCCTATACCAACCCGTTTGGCCAATATAGTAGGCCAATTCCTCCTTTCAAAGGAGAGGCCTAGTCCAGCCGTGGATTGTTAAAGGCTTATAATGATGAATGATGATTTTTAATATATATTATTGACACTTAGCCAATAAGAGTTACACTACAAAATTTAATTCTTTAATGTTATAAAAGGAAAGTTTAATAAACGCATTACCTGTTATATAAAAATAACTTTTTATTCAAGTAACAAAATCAAGTAAATAATGTGCTAATTGCAATGTAGTGCAAGTAGACCATAAAACTCTCTGCTCAAATCGTCATACAATTGCTGGGCAACATATTTTTATAAATATTACGAATCCATTTAATTTTTTGGAGAGCCTAATTTCGTCACATATATGTAAGGCAAATCGGACATGAATAGCATTAACTTTACGTGGCGTATATCCTTGCAGAAAAAAATAACAGTATTATCACCTTGAAAATATAGCATGGAACGCCCTCCGGCCAGATAGAGTACTGAGATGTGGCTGGCAGAGGCTGGACACGAAGAGCCGGCAATCGAGCTCAGTGGCGTGCCATTTAGAGGCCTATATTCAATAGTGGACTGTGGCAGGTAGATGGCTCTAATGTGTATGATTTTTTATCTTATCAACAACACAGTCCCCTAGAGTCATGATTGCCGCTGTGCAACCCACCGAGTTCGACCATTCTTCTGGGTGCGCTTCTTATAATGCGTACGGCCACCGAATCGTAGAAGTATATTTCCTCTTCTAGAAAGAGTAAAGATGGCTGTTAGGAAGGAAATCGTTTTTATTTTGCTTAATATTGGTGTATAATGTTATGATGCTTATACACCATAGCATTCACTTGTAACAGAATAGCAAGCATTCATACGTTTTTTGTTTTGTCGAACTGAACAACGAACAGTGTCGAACATTGCTGCGAACATTTTCACGATCTTCCTAGCGATCGCACTAATCAGCAAAAATGGTCGCTATTCGATGAGAATGATCGCCAGAACGTTCGTAAGAATGCTCGTTTAAACACCCTCGTTTGTTTTTATGTTCTGTAACATTCGCACAAATAGTCATTAGGTGAATAATTGTCAACAGTGTCAGCACCATTAGAATATTTTTAGGTTGAGAGCGAGACAATGTGAATTAATTATTTCGGTGGCAAATTAAGTTTATTCAGTAGGTACGTAATTGAAATGATTTTGCGCATAATTGCCTAACAACAAATAATATAGAACATATCATATGAATAAAATGAAAACCATTTTTCAAAAAACAATTTATTTATTATCTTACATGTGAACTATACTAGCACTTCTTATATATTTAGGTAAATAACATTTGTTTTAATAATAGTTTTGTAATGCAAAAGCTTAAAACCTAACTTTCAAGTTACTTACTTTTCTACATAATTAAAACTAAGATTATAAAAACATATTAAAAATTATTTTAACATATTATTTTTGATATTTTTTTAAAACATTTATAATAAAACAAACATAATATGCTTATTACACAGTAGGTACTGTATGTAATAAAAGGAGTGATGATATCAAAGGTCTGATAAGTATATAAAAAGTTAATATTAATACAATACACTTAAAAGCGCAGTAACTTATGTCAGTGTTTAATGATACCTGATAAAATAAGTGCCCGATAAAACCGGATTTTGTATGAATATTTTCAATATTTATTAAAAACAGAAAACCTTTTGGGAACGGTCTAAATAAAAGTGAATTTGAAAAATAAGTTGATTAAGAATTTGTCTTAAAAGCTAAACTTTGCCCTCTCTTCTCATCAATTTATGCTTCACTAATAATATATTTGTACAAAAAATATATACCTATATCTACAACACTAAATAAGTCACCAAGGGCGTACGTCCATACATTACATAGAAAACATGCAATTTGTTCAGAGTAAAGATAAGAATGATATCAACAAAAATAAAACTACCCTACAATCACATTGCTTGGAAAACGCAAGTTTAACACTATGACGACCGAAACATACACTACACCGAAATGTAGATTCGGTGTATGTTTCAGTTTCAGAAAGCGCTATTAAAGCGAATACAATTATTTGAAGTATGTTGATACTTCACTTATTTTTGAATTGCAAGAGCATAAAAAATCTTTTTTTTTTTACATTTCATCGAACAACAAAAACTTCAGATATTGGATCAAGTCAGCTTATTGCATGAGAAACATGGGGATATCGAGCTACTAATTCGTAACGAATGAAACATATTAGCTAATATTTATATAACAGCTCTCAATCGCGGTTAATTTGGTAAAATAAAAAGCTACTGATTTGCCCTGACATACGAAATTTTCGCCACTACTATTTCTAAAAGTAAGTATTACGCGTTTGAGAACCATTCAATATACATCAGAAAAGAGAGTTTCAAACTAATTAAACATGGATTTATTTATTCAACAAATAACCCGACCTATTTTAAAAGTAACTATGCGTATCAACATAATGTACAACAACATCATTGACAGTATGTACTATCGCTTTGCACCTGTACTTTTCGTGTGTAGCGCATCGCCACCGAACTTTGTCGCCTGTTACACCATTGACGCGGAACTTCGCGTTGTCCAATAACATTATTTTGTTCCCTCTAGAAGTGTAGTAGAATGCCACGTCGGTTTCTGAAAGAGTAAAAAAAATATTAGTAAAGGCGAATATGGCACATTCTATACTTATCATAAAATGAAGTCTTTTTTCTTATCTGTATGAACGCGATGAAAGGGATTTTGTGCGGTTTCCACTAATAGATAGTGTGATCCGAGGAAGGTTTAGATTAATCATTCACACGGTCGAAGCTACAGGCGAAGTTAAGTAGAAATTAATTTTGGTTTACTGATTTTCTCGCGGTTAAAAGATCGAGAGATAGTCGAAAATTTAATTCCAGATAAGTTGTTCCAGAAATGTAGTAATTGAAGTGTAATTACACTGTATATAATATATAACACAATAAAATACATAAATAGTAATAGAATTTCAATGTAAAAATGTTGTAGATAAATCTTTTGAGAATACCTACCTACATAAATTGCAGCTGTAGGTACTTTTTAACACTGAAACTTCAGATAAGTTAGAAAATATATGAGGTGTAGAAAAATAAATAAACTGTTACATAAAACACCAAAGATGTAACGTATAAGCAAATATGTTTATAACATCAATAAATAAACATATTAAAACGGCCTAACAGTAGAAGTAGAACATATGTTAATAACATTCTTCGAAATAAGAAGCTCCAATTTCGTAAATAGGTAGATTTTACGATTTTCTTATAATTAGACAAAGATAGTCATATAAAATCAATACAATTATGTACGTATTGATTTGAGAAGAATACTTCTTAACTAGACTACAATTTTCAGAAGATATATATACAGTTTATATACTCTTAGATTCAAAAACCATTCATTCTGAAGCATATTATAATATGCACACTTGCACAGGTTAATTGCAAAAAATAATGTAGTCTAGAATCTACTGTAAATCTGGAGGCCAATTATTTTTGCACCGAATGAAGTTTCGATCTAGCCTCGGTGTCATAAATTAAACAAAGTATCAAACTATGTGTCAACGTCAACCACTATGTGTCGAATATATTCTAAGGTCGAATATAAATATAATGTCATAAGGTAAATGTAGCAGAATACCAATTGTGAGTCAATTCAAAACCAAATCGCATTTCGTTCAAATCACAGTGTAGGTGTCTGTCAAAATCTAGATTCTTATGACAAAATAAGAAACCGACGAAGAAGACCGTCTGAGTAAAAACGCCGATTTTTAAAAGTTCCACACATTTTATCGAATGAGTGAACGAAGTATATCTATCTTTTCATTAGCTAATTTTCTGAATATTTAATTTACTTACATAAAAAGACTCAAATCTAAATTTCAAAAATTTTTGGTAGGTACATCTATCGCGAATAAATATTTTCATTCCCTGTAATTTCTTACACATGTTAATAAACTAAGTTTATTATTGTAAATTTGAAACATTAGCGATTATAGGTAAAATATTTACATAATTATTTTATTTAATATTTATGGTATGATAAACATTGCTATAACATGAATAAGATGGATAAAAAGTACGAGAAGATAGCTCTTAGAAGTTATCAATTGATAATGTATAAACAGTTAAGTATTCCTTAAGAATACCACAGTCATAAATTGATTAACATCATTTAATTTACATTTAGAATTAAGATATTTGGCGATTATACCTATATTGATAAGTCACATTGACCAAAAACGCACTTATCATTGTCTGATCTATGACCACAGAATTACAATAATTATTATACACAGATACTATTATGTCACATAATTTATGTGGAACCCGATTCATTGTAGAATCAAATTCAAAATGATGGCATTTGTTGGGCTTTTCACTTGCATACTGTTTCAACGCTGTCCGATACGCACCAGTGAAATTACTTAACAATTTACGTTTTACAAATTCCGTACAAAATATTCAATTTACCTCTTGAATAATGTTTACTCAGAAGTGGTGAAACTGGGCCTTAGTGTCTTGTATGCAAAGTACCTAAAACACTTAAAACAGTCTTGTACCTCTATAGACTAGAGGGTAACCAGAGCAAAACTTTTTTAGTATGGTTTTATATCATGAGCATGGCTGTAATTTCGGTGGGCAATGCCATTTACTCATAAGCGATTTATTCGGTCACTGGCGTTTAATATGCCTCTGCCGACCCCTTCGGGGAGACAGGCGTGAATCTATTTATGTATGTATGTACGATTTATTCGGTATTGTGCTTATTATTACGAGTAAAAGTTTTATTTTCTGCTATGTGTACGCAGCAGGGGTAGGCCTCCCACAAGGTGGACCGACTACCTGGTTAAGATCGAGGGAAGTGGTTGGATGCTGGCGGCTCAATATTGGTCTGTGTGGGGAACCTTGGGGAGGCTTATGTCCAGCAGTGAACGTCTCTAGGCTGACATGATGATGTGCACACATGGCTACACGACAGGTTAGACACTTTGCCCTTTGTACCGCTCTTATGGCGTAGGAAATAAGAATTAAAAACGTACAGCAACTGTATAGCTTGACCTTGACACCATTTTGAATTCTTGTAATGAACCGACTTATACATATGTATATTTTGGGTACATTTACTACGAAATTCAATATTTGAATAATAGATAGATCTGTAGATTTTAGATTCGTTTTTGACATAAGCTCCTTACAAAATATGTCAAACTCGAATCTAAAATCTACAGATCTACTTATCTATAGTTCGAATATTGAAAATGGCCGTTAATGGTTGTGTTCATTCTTCAAATCTACAACGTCGTAACCGACAGTAATGAGAGTAGCATTGCAGCCTTTATTATTATGAGTTGAGCAGGCCCATCTGGTTTTACCATTGGATACGCTATTTTTCATGTAGTACTTGTAGACACCGATCTGTAGCATCGGACGACCTCGCTGGGATCTTGTGAACACAACTGAAACATACATTTATATTAATTTAAGCTTTAAAACATGACACACTTCTCCAAAAAAAAATGTCCCACCTCGAATATATAAGTTACATTGAAATTGTACCCAACACAGCAGTTCTCAAGAAAATTTCTTCTTGTGACAGTTTTAGGTTGCTCCCAAAAGTAGTTCATTGTGTACGAATCTATAAGTATTCAGTCAGTATTCAGCCTTTGCGTTATTGTAATTTATATATTTAGTTTTATTTACCTGGCATCTCAATGTCACAGGCAAAGAAGTGTATGACATGCTTAGTGTATACTTCACGAGCAATAATATTCCTCAGTCCGGGCCGAATGCGTAAGGGCAAACGAATGAAGTGAATGATAACGAGACAAGGGTATGTTTCAACTTCAAAACGAACAAAATTATATAATTCTTGACATATAATTCTGTCACTTTTTACACCCCCACGTTCCTCGAGCGTGCTTTCGGAGTGCACTCTGTAGTACAACTGAACGCTGGGCGCCAATCCAAAGACGGAGCACGTCCAATGTAAGGGAGGCATTAACAGCGTGAAACAAATTAAGATTTTTTTGTAATGAATGAAATAGCAATCTAATTTGACAACATTTTAATATGAAATATCCACATGAAAATCATGGTTATCTTAAAGTTTATCTGACAACACTTCTTTACTTGGACTAGAATTGCTTAGTAATATTCTAAAATAAATATCTTTATTTTTCCTGTAGTTCCTCTTATAGTTAAAAATTACAATTAGATCAAAGTTGAATTATTTACCTAAATGTAATTATGAAAAAGTAAAATATAAATAGTTATTATGTAGGTAATATGTAAATCTGTTATTTTTTATTATATATATATATATGTATATATAGCCTTAGCCTTATGTACCACCACATATAATCGACTAGAATGATAATACTGACTTATAAATCTATACGAGATCACATAGGTGTCTAAACACGTATCTTAATTTTTCGACGGTCCCTACGTATATAAAGACAGGTCGAAAATGGAATTTTTTTTTATTGCATCATTGGCTTTAGATTATCTATGCGCACATACAGACATACGATTTTTTTAAACTTTATTTATTTACCTTGTTTTACAAATCGTATAAAAGAACAAGTATTATAAATAAAAAGAATAAGTGTCGTAGATACGGACATCTGTTACATATCTTTTTGTACGGTGTTTTAAAATGCGTGCCACTCGGTGCGAATGCGGTCTTGTATAGGGGGTTGGTATAGGGTTTGTATCAAGTTTCCTTCTCTTACAGTGCTGTTCTCTGCATAATATGCTCCCTCTGTCGGATGTTACGATGATATGGGGTGGTGACATTACGTCTTCTTAATCCGTCACACAGAAGAATAACTGAAGCATGGAAGGAACGATATTTTTAAGAACAAATTGAATATAGCTACACTCTTCATTCATATGATAAATTAGAGTTGCCAGAAGAAGATGGCACTATGTTTGTCAGTTAGGGCTAAAGACAATTTGAACACAAATATCGTAACTTTTTAATTTAATAGTGACTGAGCAAATCCGCTATCGATATCGATTAAAGTTTCAATATAGGTTCAAAATCAAACGGACTTGTAAAGTATATTATTTATATGTTATACATTTTAAATTCCGTAACTTTATGTCCACAGCAGTCAGAACGCTAGTTGATGGACAGTCTTTAAATAATTATTACACAAAGTTGCATTTTTAAACTGAGCTTATATATTTTTATTTCAAATGGGTACTCAGTAGCACATAATCTTTCGAGGCGTTATTTTCTAATTTACATGGTATTTTTCTTTACGCATCAACAGCCTTTTCAAATCCACTGCTGGTCTTTAACCTTTCGTGGTGGAGGTTTGGCCTTCTATAATACCACACTAGCCAGACGTATAGGGTTTTATCACAGATGAGAGAATTATCAGATGGAACGCGCGGCACTTTTGCGTGCGGCCACTAAAGCAAATACAAAATTGAAAAGCGAATACAAACTCGTCTCAGTGCGCTACGAAGCATCGTACAGTTCACGCGTCACGATCACTTCAACTTTTAAATTCTCAAAATGCCGTCTTGTGTTCTTAAACACTGTAAAAGTTGTTCCTAAAAACAAAAACAGGAAAATGGAATATCTTTTCACAGGTAACTATTGATAATTTGACTGTTTCCTAATTTAATTTCGATAAAATTCGTATTTGTGCAATATGTAAGTGTTGCCAGTTTTTGTCGACGCCGTTCTGCCTGAATTAGGGAAAATGCACTTGTCAATTGATTATGAGATAATGATTGTCATGTTAATGAAAAATACATTACCGTATTATAAAAGTATATTGTAGATATATCTTCTTTCTCATAAATATAGTAATAGAATTTCAATTTCCATTAGTATATACCTTACATAATATTGTTTTGAGTTCGATCCCCAAACGATCCAAATATTCGTGTACACCCTGCTACTCGTCAAGCTTATACACTTTGACCTTTGCACCGTTTTTATTGCGTAAAGAATAAGTATCAAAATCGTACAGCAAATGTTTAGCTTGACTTGGTGCCGTGTGTACATACATACTTATGGCGTAGGGAATAAGTATCAAAATCGTACAGCAACTGTTTAGCTTGACTTGGCGCCGTGTGTACATACATACTTATGGCGTAGGGAATAAGTATCAAAATCGTACAGCAACTGTTTAGCTTGACTTGGTGCCGTGTGTACATACATACTTATGGCGTAGGGAATAAGTATCAAAATCGTACAGCAACTGTTTAGCTTGACTTGGCGCCGTGTGTACATACATACTTATGACGTAGGGAATAAGTATCAAAATCGTACAGCAACTGTTTAGCTTGACTTGGTGCCGTGTGTACATACATACTATTTATTTCTCAACTAATCGACGCCAGCGGCTTCGCACGCACATATTTTCTTATTTCTCGTTTTGCCCGATCCCCTGGGAATTTCGAGAAATCCCGTCTTGGTGCACCCTTACGGTTCCCAAGAAACATACATGCTAAATTTCAGCTTCATGCGCCGAGTAGTTTCGGCTGCAGCTTGTCTGTCAGTCAGTCAGTAACGCAAGGATTTTATATGTACAGATTTACGAAGTAGTTAAAACTTAACTCGGTACCTACATTTAAGAAATGTATTTATAAAAGCATTAATTAAATCCATGGTAAATTCTTCAAAACCGCAAATGAATATAAGAATATTACATAACTATATGCAAAATACTGGGAGATTATTCATAATCTGGCAACTTTTCACACACATAGACGCGCGTGTCCGTACAGTGCCAGTCGCCAAAGGTCACGCACACATAGCTGTCAACGTGCCACGCTTAGTTGGACGAATACGCTACATCTGATTCTTGTTAATAAATCTATGGGTTTTATTTAGAGATTTCCTTCTCTTGTTTCTCCTTGTCGCCTCATACGACACCCTCGGCATAAATGTTTATTTATACTTATTTATAGTTAGTTTTTCAGCTGTAATGAAAGTTGTAAGTGGGATTAATAAATATTAAATAAATAAATCATCACCCCCTACTCTCTCTCTAATCTCAATAACATTTTTTTATTAGAGAAAGCAAATAATTAAGATAAAAGCAAAACTCATAGCTTAAGCATTTTGATAACTGAGAATGGCATATCCAAATTAATTCTTTACAAGGATAGGAGATAGTCGACATGGATTTTATCAAGCAAAAAACATAAAAAATTACTTAAAATAGATAAATCAGACAAAACCTTGAATAGTGCCCAAAGGTTTGTTATTAACAATAATCACTTTATTGAAATTTTCTCATTACATAGTGTAGGTAATACAAATCTATGTGTAAAAAATGTACGTGCGGGATCGGACACTTTTCGGTCATACATGTGACACACAGAATATTTAGAGAGAAAAAAATTGTGGCTAGACTAGCCCTTCGATTTTATCTTGGGATCGGCACATTATTAGTCCACTAGTCGAACAAGAACAACCAAGTTTTGGTCTCTGGGTAGATTTCTTTCAAATGAAGATTCCCTTATTTTGATGCATATCCACTCAGTAGTCGTGACTATGAAAGCAGACAATTCTTATCAAACCTTCAAATTACTGTCCTTTAAATATTACTGTCTGTAAAGAAAGATCAGATTTTTTCTATAGGTGCATTATTTTTTTTTTGTAATATGATGGATTCTAACAAGCTTCGGAATTCATTACTGTTCCTGATAGTTTAAATAATAGCAAGTAATTATTTAAGCACTCACACTGATATGTTTAGAAGGGAGGAGCCATCTGTCATTACTATAAAAACATTCCGCAGTAAAATGCTTGGATCAAATTCTATGGTACTTTCTAGTCACCCAATTTTCTCCACGACATACTGCAGCAATCCACTTATTTTATAAATCTTTATCACGTGCACATATAAACTAAAAAATAACGAGGTAAAAATATACGGTGGATAGACATATCGATAAGATTTTTTACAACACTTGAAAAGTCGATATAAATATTATACGACTAAATTCAAAATCATGATACAACTGTTATAAAAGAAAAAATCACTAAGGTTTATATAATTTGATGGCATAATATTGTCTAAATTGTATCTTACACGTCAGTTGATTGTGTTCAATTTGGAAGTACTAGGACGGTCTCTATGTATATTATCCAATCTCTTTGATCCGTCACCACACGGACAGCGTATAAAAAGGTATAATAGACATGACTGTCATACTTTTATTTTATTATCGGCGTGGAAACGGTCATCTAGCAGTTTTTTCAAGAAAACGTAAAAAAAAAAATTTGTGTAAATAACATTATAAATCTCTTAAAACTGTTAAAATATTGTAGAAAGAAAATATTTATTATTGGTCATAGAACTATTTCTAGGGCGTGTTGAACTCAAATTACGCTCTCCTGTAAACCTCGATTTTTGACTTGACCTTATGTACAAAGGAACCGTCGGTTTATTTATAGCTAACTAGGCAGTTTTCTGTCAAAACTATTTTATATTATTCACCAAATCGTACGGTTTTCTTTGGATGGCATTACAAAATATATGCGGACCTTTACCCTCTACTTTTCTTTGATAAGTCAACTGCTCTTACCCTATATTACATTACTATTCAGTATATCTAAACTGGATAATATCCCGGACCTTTAGTTATTTTTACCTTTCATACGGTAATTTCTCGAGAAAAGAGTTAAGGAAAGGAGAAAAGGAACATACCTCAAAAGATTTAAAACAAACAAGATGCTCTACTAGTTATCAAAGATTCTAAATCGATCGCCCCTGGTTAGACTAGAAAGCGGACCCAAGTTTCCAGGAACATCTTGGAATCTTTAATGCAAATGCGATATTGCTATGATGGCGACGATGATCTAGTTATAACTAGAACCTTTTCCCACTGGTATGGAATGATTATGCACATTTCACCTGTATTATATCATCACCCATTGTAATTATACTTGCACTACTTCTTTCTCTTAGCGTTATCCCAGTTTCAATCTGGGGTCCGCTTTCTAGTCTAACCGGATTTGGCTGAATATTAGCTTTTCCACGGAGCGACTGCCTGTCTGACCTCCGCAACCCGAAGGGATAGCGATATTCCATGGTTTAGACTAGTGTCAGTTTATTTAGAAGGTACTGACGCCCTGTAACGACTGTCGAAGATCTTCATGACAACCGGGACCGACGGCTTAACGTGCTCTCCGAGGCACGGGACAAGCGATAATTAACAATTCAATACGCACATAACTCCGAAAAGTCATTGGTGCGCGCCGTGGATTCGAACCCGATACCCTCTGCATGGCAGTCTATTGGTATATCCACTCGGCTATCGCTGCCCATAATTATACTTGCACTACATTTCTTATTATTATGTGTGGAGCACACCCATCTAATTCTACCGTGCATGCCCATACGCTATTCATTTCATGCAGAATGTATACAATCCTATTTGAAGTAACTGGCGTCCGGTTACACGGGATGTTTTGAAGTATACTGAAAAGGATTATTTAATTAGTAATGTACTTAAATTTATTAACATATGAATGCATTTTTATGGCAACTTATTGAAGAACCTTTAAAAATACTTTAGACTAGAAAAAAAACAGAATTTTATTTAAAAAATACATTTTATTACCAACATACTCGCATGTGATAAGAAAAAAAAGACGTTATGTTCACATTATTGTTTCCCACCGAACCAAAACAAAATGATCATTTGCTGTAAAACATTGGCAACTTTTTAGAAAGTTTTTGTTACCTAATCATTAATTAGGTAAAAGTACTTCATTAGATACATTATTGATTCAAAGTCTACCAATAGCCATGATTTTCCTCTCTATACACATAATTATACTAACATCAAATAAGAACATTTGTTTATCAATGATTCGAGGGTACCTAAGGATTAAAAACTATTCCGAAATATAAAACGTATCTATCATAGTGAAATAATACTCTATTTTTTTCCGAAGCTGTCAACTGAGACTGTCAAATACTTATTTTGAAATACAGGTCATATCAATTCAACATCATTGTCACAATTCATATATTTCATTCTTCTCTACCTAAAAGTATTCTTATAAAATATTCTAAATCTTACAAACTGCATTCACACCACTTAATCTAAAATACTGTAAGGAATCAATCTTAAAACTATGCATACAATATCCAGCACACTGCATAATATCCTTTGGTAGGCATTACAAGATACACCTAAAGTTTACCTTCAATAAAGTCAATGGTTTTATTACAACAGTTCAATTCATGGCACATTAAGCAGGCATCACAGCGGCACCGTTCCAACCAATTCACGTCGCGTCATTTTAATTTGACTATTAAATCGTACTAGAGAATGACCGCTACTACATTTTTTTATTTCACCGTTTTCGTCTAATCCTGTGGGAGTTTAGGGAAATCCATTCTTACTGCGATCCCGAAGGAACATTCATGCTACAATTACCTACTTGCGTTCAACAGTTTAGGCTGTGTGTTGTCTGTCAGTCAGTCAGTAACGGGAGACGCTTATGTATACAGATTTAATAATGCCAATATAAAATGCTAACAGCAGGCTGTCAGCGCACTTCCCAGAACTTTACAACTTCGGGACAGGGCTGTGCTGCCACTTAGGTTTGATACGGTGCGCGTAATTATTTTTTAAGTTACGTGGTCATTTAAATTATAATTAAAATTCATGACATAAGTAAAATTACGTGCTTTTAAGGGACCGAAATAGTTGCAGGTAACTCAAAAAGTAACGTTCAAGTTAGTGTTACAAGCGCTAATTACGAAGTACGTTTTGCGTCTGAACGGGCCGGAATACACAGCGCATCCGTATTACGCTTGCCAACCGGCCCAAAATATTGGCACCTCAAAGTTATGATTATCCTAATGAAAATTGATTCTGTCTGGCAAGATGCAAAACGATTAGATATTTAAATTAATATGCAATATCGTTGCTGTGCTTCGGTGGGCACGTAAAGCTGTCGGTCCCGGTTCTTAGCTCAGGATAAGAATCGTTAGGCCATGTCGGAGGCCTTCAGGCGGTCTGAATACTCCGATACTAGAGTTGCCCGCACACACACGTAAAACAAACGCTGTGTTAAATGTCATATAATATGGTTTAGAAATATCGCATCACTTATTTATTTACCTAATGGCTTCACTGTGTATCGTAAATGACTAGAAACACGGAACAATATCTTAATATATAAAATCCTTGCGTTACTAACTGACTGACAGACACGCTACAGCCGAAACTATTGGGCGCAGGAAGCTGAAATTTGCCATGTATATTCCTTGGGGACCATAGGGGTGCACTAAGAAGGGATTTCACGAAATTCCCACAGGATCGGTCAAAACGGGTAAATTTAAAAAAAATGCAGGCGTAGCTGCTGGCGTCATCTAGTTTGAAATAATATCGTAGGATAAATAAAAGAATTTTCGCCTTTTTGCTTGCGTTAAAAGCACACACCAGACTCCAAGACGAAATTTATAGCTCAATACTGGCACCTAGCATGTTAATAAGGGCGAAATTGTGGATAGTGGTTATGATAATTCTTGACTCGCACCAAATCGTGTTCGACCGTGGTGACAGAGGCATTACATCCGCGGTGGTTGTGCGTCGAACAGACCCATCGTACCTTGTTGTTCGGACTTGCATACTTCTTGCAAAACGTATACAATCCCACTTGAACCAATGTGCGTCCTCTCTTCGAAGTTATGAAGGAAACTGAAAATAACAGGTTGGTTAGTTTCATATATAATGTAAGTGGTTTATTAGTAAAACAGACTACTTTCAATTCAGTTTTATAATTTAAAGTGTCACTACCCTATTCCAGACGTCTCGTTAGAGACGGCTAAAAAAATACAGGAAGCAAATCTATTTATTTATTTATTTTTCTCATGTTGTTTTACACGTGTTACAAAAAAATGTATCAGACATGATCCGTGTTCAGGCACATTACATACCTTGCAGAAGACTCGACATTAAACACTATACGATCTCGTCTGGCCGGTTTGGTATAGTAGGCTAAAATCCTCCAGTTCAATAGCGGATTACAATAAGGGTGTCACGGGTTTTATTGCCTGTTCTTTCTCGTGGTTCTACCTATTGCATTGCGAACGTGGCAGTAAATTTAAATGTAGAATCATCTAGTAATTAACTTTAATTTTTGACGTTCATAAGAGTCACTTTGTGGCCTTAATGTAACAGTTTTTTTGTCTAGTTATTTTTCCTGGGCTATATCATTTAAAAGTTTTACAAAGTTTATTTGTATCATCATTAATCTACAAAAACATTACCCTTCCTTTTGGCTTCGCCGTGGTCGGGTAAAAAAGTACTTAAGCCGTAAGTGACGAACATTTTCGTTGGGTTGTTTTTATTCCTAATATTATATTTATACAGAAGTGCGTAACATACATAAATATCAGCCTTATATTATTTTATATAATATTATTAAATATGGCAATCATCTAACTTATCTATACAATCGTTTTGCAGGCATTGTAACTGCACCGCTCCAACCCAGCGATTAACTTGTCATTTTAATAACCTTGATAATATGTCGTTTAATTTATTTCATAAAGTTGATAGTGGTTAGCGCACTTAAACCGTCTTAGGCTTTTAATATACATGTTATAAGTGGAATATATTATACGACACGGGATTTAATGGTTAAAATTACAAGTTAATCGGCAAACTGGCGCGGCCACGTTACCATCCCAGCGCGCCATGCTCTCGCGTTAGGAATATATAATAAACATGTAACATCATTGTGAATGAGTAAATGTCTACTAGGTTAAATTCACATACAAACTTCACATAAAACGAATCTTATAATATACGTTTGTAGTACATATTTACATTTCATTGGAACAGATCAATTGACTATGCAGTGTTATAAATTAGCATTTAAAATTTATAAAACTCATATTACTTCGCAGTTAGTTTAGTTTAGAAATAATTAAATGATGTATCAGTGTTTTTATATTCATATAACTTATATTATTACTTAATACCTATGGCGAACTTTAAATTTACCACTTACAATTAATTAGAAAATCTGAACAACTGCACGGTTGGCGTAGTGGTTTAAGCGGCCACTTCGCCGCTTGACACTGCACCACGTGTTGTGGGTTCGATCCCCATACGAGACAACACTTTGTGTGATTCATGAATTGTTGTTTCGAGTCTGGGTGTTCATTGTGTCCGTTAGTTGTATGTTTGTAAAGTCCCCCGCGACACAGGATTTAGTCCTAGTGCGGGAGTTGTCTGTTAAAGAAAAAAAACTTATTTCTTTTATATTATATTATTATGTTTGTTATTCTGGACAACGTTTAAGAAAAAAGCAAAGAGACTCAAAACTTTAAAAACTCCAAACATGTATCATCCAAATAGACACAAATAAATGAAACATCTAGGTATATTTATGAATACATGATCATAAAGTTTAATGAATTAATAGAAATACATAACTCAGATCCCTAGATGCAGATTTTATTAATATGGTGAAGATATAATAATGATTAACCGTATCTTCCCGGCCCCGTGAGCATTTCGGAAAATCCCTTCATAGTGCACCCCTACCGCCTCCAAGAAACATACATGCCGAATTTCAGCTTCTTGCGCCTAACAGCTTTGGCTGTGTCTATCAGTCAGTCAGTAACGCAAGGATTTTATATACACAGATTGCAGTTGCAAATAATTCGACACACTTAATGAATATGCTCATTTGTCATGCGGATTATTGTTCCATCAAATGTATATATCGAAGCACTACAGCCTCTGTTATGATGTGTGGAACATACCCATCGGATTTTACCATTGCACACAGTCTTTTGATAATACGTGTAGTGCCCAATGCCGATTAACGGCTTCCCTTTCTGTGATCGCATGAGGACTATGTCTGAAATAAATAAAGCAGTATTAATTTATAATTCAGTAGTAGTTTCTTCATACGTGTAATACTTGCCGTTTCGAACCATTATAAATTTCATTCAATTACCTGTTACAACATTTTGTTAACGGGTCTTATTCGCATGGATACTTTATTAAGAGTAAATTACATAACTATTTTTCCCCAATACTACATTGCGGTCTGCCTGAGCAGATCCTTAAATTAATAAGTATCTAGAATACAGACGAATAAAACCTGTCAACAAATATCTTTTAACGTATTCAACGGTCGGACATTAAACACCAAGTACAGTCGAAAGTACTTTTGTATTTCTAATATTAATAATATGATAAATGTAACAATAGATTAGTAGTTTTTACATTGATTAATAGAACTTGATGAGCTTTTTATTTTGGCAGTAACGCATTTATGTAAGTTTTAGCATTTATTTATGTAAAACTATAAGTATATGAAAGAATTGTTTGCTAAGGAAGCTTTCAAGTGAGTAAGAACCAGAGCCGGTTTTTCAGAACCTCTTGATACTTAAACGATCCGTCAAAATGTCGTCATATAAAATGTAGATACTGCTGCATAACAGTGTCTTAAGACGAATCGGGAAAACAGACGGTCCGTTTAAGTGTGAACAGGTTCTTCAGGTGTTCTGGATTTCGTAAAAAGTCATATTTATCATCAAATAACTATAGTAGTAGTCTTCGGAACTGAACCAACACGCAAAACGCACACAGTTAAATTTTTATAAATTATATTAAATTCAAGTATAGTATTAAATTTATAAGTTTATTTTTTAGTCTTTTCATCTATTTGTATTATTTTTTTGTGTGTACAATAAAGAATTAAAGTTTTATTACATTCACTCAGCAAAATTTGACCCTCATTTACATACTATGCAAGTTAAAGGCTCAATAAAATATACACCTAGTTGGTACAAAGTATATTTATGTCATCGATATACATATATTATATGTAGGTACTATGTCTATGATTTATGGGTACTTAGTTCTACACTATTATCTCAAAGTGTGCTTGAATTTTGTAAATCGAAGTATACTCTACTTGGTGATTGCCAGTAATTTTAAATTGCTGGGTATACTGAATCAAATCTTTTGAACGGTACTGTCCAGTATAAATGACAATTGTGGCAAGCCAAAATGTAGCCAACACGTAGAGTGCTAGGTTCAATTTGGCTTGTCACTAAATGACTTATACAATATCTTATCATGCGACTTTTAAGACATTAGCGTACAAAAGTCGTGAGTGCAGTAGAATAATCATCATCAGCTCTGTATATACTGCTACTGTCCCACGCCCCTCATGAAATACATAACACTCGGTTAGACACTATGTTTAAGGCCAATCACCTGCGGATATTACTAGGCTACGGAGCTCAAAAAGTTTAGCTTTTAAAACTCCTTCAAAATCAATCACATATATTGGAACTTAAAAAAAGCTAGTAGTATGACAGTTCATATAATAAACTATCTCATCGTCCACAGTATGTATCACCGCTTTGCACCTGTACTTGCCATGTGAGGTACAACGCCAACGTGTCTTAGGTCCATCTGAAGTCCCATTGATTCTGTACCGAAACCCGTCGATCATGAGTATTCTTGAGCCTTTTGAGTTTGTTAGGAAAAGAGGCTGATAGTCTGAAAGAGGAAGTGCAATGTTAGAATGATTGTCCTCAACTTGAATAGGTGCTATACTAGCTATACCTTTCTTGGTAGTGAAGTCTTGATGGTTTCAGGGTAGGTATTTCCTGCTCGATGCTGGAAGTAAAGTTCCCTTACAGCATATCGAATATTGTGTGTTGTCTCTAACCCGTCGAAACCCGGCGCTCGGAACTCAAAAATACCTCTAGAACCCGGCTGGTTTTTGACTTTTGTCAGCTGGCTTCCTGCAGTACCGGCAGGTTTAGCAGAAACTATACACATTGTCCGTGTGGTGACGGATTAAGAATACGGATTGTCACCAACCCATATCATCCCATGGGTGTCGTATGAGACGACAGAGGGAGCATATTATGCAGAGAACACCACTGTAAGAGAAGGAAAACTTGATACAAACCCAATACCAACCCGTTTGGCCAGCGTGGTAGGTATAGTAGGCCAATTCCTCCTTTCAAAGGAGAGGCCTAGTCCAGCAGTGGACTGTGAAAGGCTACACATCAGGTATACACATGAGGTTCACAAATCGTAAAAATACATTGAATTAGATATTTATATTTAATTCAATAAAACTTCAGTATCGTATCTCAGGGTCATTTACATATATATTTATTTACAGGGGTAACACAGCATTTACATTTTAACTGACATTTTCAACCTGCATGTGTTACATCAATAACAAATATGCTCTATTATCATATCAATCTGTGTTAATTAGAAACAATATTGCTGTCCCATAAATGAATATTTATCTGGATGTGATAAATATAATTGTTATTTATAGTAAATAGGGAATAAAAGGCTAATATAGTAGAATCGAATGATTTATTATGAATAATATTGTTACAAATATATTTGACACATATAACGTGATGGATATCGTAACAAGTAACAATAAAACTAATTAAAATACAAAAAAAAGGTCAACTTCACATTATATGTGAAATGAGGTCATAAAAGAAACTATGCATAAAGGAAATGAATACGGAGAAACAGTTTTGTTTATTTATTTGATTCAAGGAGTGGTATTCAAGCCAGCATGTTCCAATACAGAGACCTACATCTCAATCACTAGGTACACATTATGGTACTGGGATAGAGCGAACCACACGAACCGAGCATTGGGCGCACCGTCGCTTGCTACGCTTGACGCCACTCAAAACTGGCGTAAAAACGGGAAAATGATTTAATTGGTTATTTAACCTCGTTTCATGGCGACATGTGGTTGTAATATTACACCTCTGCCTACTCCTTCGAGGAGAAAGGTGTGAGTCTGAAAAAAATTAAACTCGTTTCACTTGAAACGTGGTCGTGAAATATTGTTACACAGTAGTGTACAACACAAAAGGCTTATTTGCATCCGAAACTGCATATGAGTTAATACTTTGATCATCGGGTTCTTACAAAATGCATATTTCTTCTTCATCTTTTTGCACCCGTGATACAATGTATGCTTACAAAGCTGATAATGTCCATACCAGGCCAATCGGCTCCCTTTTACCTTTTCATATATGGGCGCCACTTTCATACTAAACTACGCCACTGTCCATTAATATAAGTGGATCATAAAGATAATATAAAAAAATAAAATAAGAAATACTTACGGTTTCCACGCAATATACATACAAAATCACGGGAAAATACACCAAAGTTTGACCACTTCGTTCAACCGCATTTTTAACGTCAGCTTTAACTAACAACTGCCGTTGCCAGCCATAAAGCAAACAGCCCAATATTTGTCATCACAAACTAACAACAAGGCTTTGAGTTGCGCGCTGTAGCTAACCATGGAGGCGTGGAGTGATGTGGCTACCCAGGGAGTAGTTTCGAACAGAAAGTTAGGATACGGTAGCTTTGCTTTGGAGTGTCATAGTAGTAATGTAGAGATCTAAACGTGACACCCATTATAAGAATTTGAAGATATTATATAACCGTGAAAATAGTTTGTAGGAACATATTTATTTTCTCTTTTTAACAATTTTCCACTCCATGATTAGCCTCTTTGTAATGCACAAATCGAAGAGAAGTAAGCCGACTAGACCAATAGGCCAACCAATGTTATCCAGGAAACTACTATTCAGCCCATAATGTTCTCAAAAGTCTTTAAGTTACATGAAGTCGTGGACTAACCATCTCATTGCGTTCGCGAGAAACGTTCGGATGCGGATGAGTCAAGATTGGCCTGTGTTGAGCGCCTTGGTTCAGCACTGCGCGTCTTTAGGCTGATATGATGATGGTGACATAAAGTAAGAAAACAATCACATACATTTAATGTTCTATTGACAGTCGTTTATTATATGATAAATGCCATAAAGATAATTGATGACAAAACATTACAAAAACAATTACAAGTGTGACAATATTTAAGTGAACAGTGAATGACGAATAAGTTACGGTTACAATAACACCAACCGGCCAACATTTGGCGACACTAATAGTGACAGACATACATACATGTACCACAGCCAAATAATACAAATATATATTATACTTAAAATAATAACAACCAGGCCCAGCTTCACTACCTACGTAGATAGGCATTATTTTCCAGATAAATTAATCAAAATTAGAACCTAATGTGTGCAATCATGTCATCGTCTATTATTTATTTAAGAGTTCCGTTTAAATTACTTAACAGATAATAGTCATGGACTTCCAGACACGGTGAAACGAGCCATAGCAAGGAGCAAGTATACAGGCCATAGTATAAGAAACGTCAATCAATGGTACCTAAACAAATAATACGGTTGTACAGAAAGCCAGCAAGCCAAATTGATCTTTTGGCTAAAATATCAACTTCATTATTTCAAACTGGCCTTCGTTAATATCGTATTTTTTGCTTGATACCATCAAATAGATACATATTTCTGTAAATTACTATTTTATACCCGAAATTATCCATGATATCAAACAACAATTTAAGATTCATTACATAACTTTGGCTTCGAAATTTTCTAGGCAATAAAATAAAAAAGATTAGTTGATAAAAGTTTAACCTCTTCGAAGGATTTTTAGGTTTTCGTATCACAAATGTTAGGCAATATAATTACCTGGCTTTAAGCATTTCAAAAATATATATTTCAAACAGTTTTAAATAAAAAACACACGAGAAACCTTTAAGGTTAAACATGAATTCGATCCATTATGGACTCAAAAATGGAGGCTAGTGTTGAACACTTGTCTTAACCGTAGCTATTTATATTTTTAATAAATACTTGGACATATTTTAGCCTCATACGTATCTTATACGAGTACAATGAGTACATACTTACTTCTGTAAAGCTTTTTGTATATTCTAAGAAAAGACGATTTGCCACTGACAAGAATTTGATTCACTTCCGCATGAAAATCTAAAGATGCTGCTATAAACAAATCAAATGTAAGCTGGCACATGACAACAAATTAGTCATGCGGATGTTTGAAAATTAACATATCCTTTAGAACAGATGTATTCCAGATAAGATTGAGAGGCCATTAACCCATTCGCTGTCCAGCGCGAGAAACAATAGAAAATCAATTGTTATGAATAATATGTGATACACGGGACGGGGAAACTGTTAAGGTGCACAAATGATCTTATTTGTATCGAAGGAAACGGTTAAATGCAGTTCAATCAGCAGTAGACGTCTTTCTTAAAACTGTTATTTCGTCCGATCATCCGATTTTCTACTTTACTTGCTATATCCAAACATTTAAAAGAATATTTATTCTAATCGTTTGAACAGATTATACGTTTTAAAAGAATTTTCGTCTTTATTGTTGAAAATGCTGAAGAACTTACTATTCTTCCACCGAAAATTATTGGGATTGTAGTACTAAAATAACAAAGCTAAGGAATAATATGACTATAGTTGGTGCCACGCGAAGATAGACTTTTTGTAAACATATATTCAGGGCTACACAACCTTTGTTTCAAACAGTTTTGTTTTTGATACTATACATTAGTGAAATGTTATACTTTTTGATCAGTCATTTAATTTAATTGCTTAATTATGTTACTAAGTATTGAAATTTAATGGACTTACGCCAAATGTTGACGTTCGTTCGTTGGCGTAGGACGCGTTCCAGTACCACAAAACATTAAACGACACTTGACAGCGGATCATCATCATCATCATGCATATCGACAAAAACCCGATCAATTGACTTATTCGTTTCCAATGACACGCACATATGTACCGTTGAGTTCATTGGATTAGTAATTATTAAATTTGTTTTTTATTGATTGATTGCTGCTAAGTCACTGAGTAGAAATGCATCGTTTACAAAAATTCTATGTTCTCGTGGCACGTACTATATATGTATTAGAATTTTTCAGTATTTACACTGATATCTGATCGGAACATAATCAAGGACAAACAGTGATTGTAGTCATTGTCTTAGTATGTACAAAATGCTCAAGTATTTCAACGCGATCAAACGCAAAATATAATAGTATGAAAAATCATTAAAACACGGGAAGCAATATATATATATAATAATAGATTAGAGTGCTTAAATCTAATACAACAATATTAATAAGGATGCCATATTCTAACATAACTGATTATAATTACTTTTACCATCGAATTAGACATAAATAAACGTTGCTTAATAATATAAAATACTAAATATAACCCAAAGCTTAGAACTCATTTGCTCTTTTAAAGTCAGTGCTGGTGTAATTTTTGTCCTAATTTTGTTATTACCTTTAATAACAAAATGTTATACATCTACTATAACGGCTATTGATGATTGTGTAATATGAAGACAATGAAATAAATCTAGTATATTTGTATTAAAAGCTAAAATGCTGGCAGTTAAAATGCTCAGATCTACGTGCTTATATCTACTTGAATAAGGTCATGTGTATATTTCATTTATTGAAATGGCAGTTTAAGTAGCTGGATCTAAATCGTCCACACCTACATCTACTCCTATCGGGATCTTAATATGTTCGTTGATAAAATATACTATCTTATTCTCTACAGTGTGAATTCGAGATCTGCATCCAAAACGATCATGCGAAGCACAGCGCCAACGCACTTTATCCGGGCATATACTATTGATCCGATATTTATATCTACCGACCATCAGCGTCCTTCTACCTCGACTGCTCCTAAAAAAATGGTACTCCACATCTGTAAATATAATTATTATTAATATCGGTAATAGGAAATAGCAGCAAAAATAATATTCGTTAACAAAAAATAAACGATAAATAAATAAACAGCAAAAAATCCAAACGGTTTAAGCATCTTGTTTATAGTCTTACTACTTTACAAGGATCTCTTTACTCTTCAAGTAAAATATCTTCTGGCATTCCGTGTGGTGACGGATTAAGAATACGGATTGTCACCACCCCATATCATCCCATGGGTGTCGTAAGAGCCGACAAAGGGAGCATATTATGCAGAGAACAGCACTGTAAGAGAAGGAAAACTTGATACAAACCCTATACCAACCCGTTTGGCCAGCGTGGTATAGTAGGCCAATTCCTCCTTTCAAAGGAGAGGCCTAGTCCAGCAGTGGACTGTTAAAGGCTGATGATGATGAAAATAGCTTGACTAATCTTGTCCAACTATCGTCAATATTCTTTAATTGTCTTTTTAGATATAGTATCTTTACGGTCATAATATCTAAGCTGCTACAACGTAGTTGTTAACTAAAGAACAGAAAAATAAATAAAAAATAAAATAACACAAAAGCAAACAATGACAGACGCAAATAGAAATTACCAGTGGAAGTTCTGGGATCTGTGTATATAAAAGTTGAGCTCTTGCTGCCTGCGTAACCAGATTCCATAGATTTTTCTTCTTAGTCTTCACTATCAATAATTGGTTGACTTATACTTGTCTTACGATATGGAATTCTTCTTATTTCAGGTTCTAAACAGTTACACGAATGAATTAGTGAAATATATATAGCATTACTAGCAGTCAAAATAACAAAAAAATCTCACTTTTTGGTGGCGAATCAGTATGATCAGAAAAAAAATCCATGCTTGCAGTAGTTGGGGCAACTGGCTTCGCTTCCCGAGGCCGAAGTTTCATGTAGTGATGAGCTTCATCTTCATACGAACTTATAAATGCTGCACAGCGTGTGGGACCAGGTTCATACGGTGCAACATCAGATTTCCCGGGTTGAAAGTTGCTTAGTGAATTATCAGTATTTAATATTTCTTGGTTATCTGTTGAAGCTTCCATATCGAGTAAAGCCTTGAATACACATTCTTGCAAGCTTTCTTGGTGACTGTTTTGTGTATCATGTTGAGAAAGTTCTAGATCTGATAAAAGTGTGGCATTTTGTGAATTTTCATCATTAATAAATTGTGAACCAATATCTGATGTTACTGAAGTAAGTATATCTCCTACGTTGTCTAGATTACCTTCATTTAAAAATTTTAAAACACTTGGCAAAGCTCCTGTATTTAATAAAATTTTGTTGTGTAAAGGTCTTTCATTGAAAAGATGAGTTCCAATCGATGTAGTTTCTTCATTTTGCAAACTTCCTTCAGTTATATATTGTAAAGCTGTACTTAAGATATTTTTAACCGCATTCGCTTCGTTAAATAAATTTGAGCAGTTACTTGAATTTTCCTTACTAAAGGGTTGTGTGTTATTTTTAGAATTTTCTTCATTCAGAAACTGTTCAACGCATTTAGAAGCCTCTGCACTTAAGGGAGGCGTGTCACTTCGTAAAGTTTCGTCGTTTAAAAAATCTATGCTTTGCTGTGAAGCTTCGATGTTATTTTCTGGTATTACGGCTATTTCTGTAAGCGCACCGCGCTGTAAAGCTGTAACATTAATCATTTGTGTGTTAATTTGAAATTCTTTTTCAATCAAAGTGTTTAGGGAATCTGTATCTAAGCTATCCCGTGCGGAATTATTAGAAATGCCTCCTTTAATAAACAGCGTTTTACTCTGTGGAGCATTTTTGTTCTCAGTATTAAAAACGCATTGTAAATTATTTTCATCGAAAAATTTTTGAGATGCTTTTGTCTTCATAGCCGGCGGCAAATCTTTATCATTTTCCTCATTAAAAAAATGTGTGTCATTTGTGACCTTTCTATTAATAGTACGCAAACAGTGAAGTAAACTATCATTTGCAGAACTTGTTTCTTCATTAAAAACTTGTGAGCGATGTTGTAAAATATTTTGCATCTTTTTCTTAATCGGCTTTTGTTGGCCAAGACGTTTTACAGATTGTGTTTTGTCTAGTTGTATTTTATTTCTTGAAAATCGACTTTCACTAATTTCATTAGTATCTTTAATCTCGACTTTATGAGTATAATTATGGGAAATGCTGTCAGTTGTACTTTTTTTAGGATCTTTTATAATTTTTGTGCTTATGATTTGTATGTTCTTTTGTAGTTTATTTTTGACCATTCCCTGTTTTCCAAGTTGCAATAATTTTGAATTTATTAATTGGGTTTCATTTTGTAAATTTTCTAAACACAAAGTCTGTGTTTGATCTGTATTAGTTTGTAAAAACTGTGACATAAGAGAAGCTTCTGTATCTAGAAGCTGGATGCTTGAATTATTATCACTAAGAGATTTGAAGTCGATTTGAGAATTCTCCGTATCCGTAAAACATGGTTTATTTTGCAAACTTTCTTTATTCTTAACTTTTGAACTTCGAATTGTTACCTCTGCATCAAAGTGAAGTATTTGGCTTTCGTCGTTTTGTGGCACTTTTGTACCAAGGAGTTGTTTGTTATTAGGTGACTCGTTTTCGTCCAAAATGAATGGGTCGCACTGTAAAGGTTCTTTATTTAGAATTAGTTTTGATGTTTTCTGAGAAGCGTCTTTCGATAATTCTGGACGACTTTGAGTATCATCTTTATTTAAAAATTGCGTCTGCACTTGAGAACTTTCTTGATTCAAACTAATTGTATTGTTTTGTGAAGGTTCTGTAATTTTACCCGAATTGGAGTTTCCTTCAGTTCCCTTATGAATATCTGTGTTTAATAAAAATGTGTCATTCTGGGAAGTTTCTTGGTTCAATATTTGTGGTAAACTTTGTGGTTCTTCAGAATTTAACAGTTGTGCGCTAATTAAAAAATCATTTTGTTTAAAACATGTTGGTGGGTTTTCAGAAGATTCATTATTTAGACATTGCGTATCGTTTTTTGGGGCTTGATCAAAAATCTTTGTGCCGCGTTTAGTAACTTCTGTATTTATAAAGTGCTTCGCTATGAGAACTCATTTGGTTCAAAAGTTGTGTATTAATCTGTGTATTTGCTGTACTTGAAAGTTGTGAGGAATTTAATAATTTATTTTTTATTTCAGGTTCTGGGTGATTTTGAAAATGTTCTTTATTGAGAAGTTGTGCTTTAATTTCTGAGCGTTTTGGAACTAATAAATTTGTGCCAATTTGTGAACCTTTTGTTAGTCCCGCAACTTGTGGCTTTTGTTGTCATCCTTGCGGATTTTCTGTATCTGTGGGATATGCGTAGTTCAAAACTTTAGTAGGATATTTAAAGCGATTTTGTGAAGCGTCTTTGTTAATAGCTGGCGCTTCAATTGGCACACATCCTTTAGTTAAAAGGTTAGAGCAATTTTGAGAATTGTCTGCACACATATGCTGCAGGTCAGCCAAAAATCTTTCATTTCTTAAATAAGCCGGACGAGGAAGAGGCGGTTCCTTTTGTGTCATTTCTTTATTACGTAGTTGTGCTAGCTTTTGTATAATTTCTGGACGCATTTCCATACGGCCAAGTAATTTGTTTTTGCTTTGAAATTTTGGGCGCCGAAAACTTTCTTTATTAAACAATAATGCAGCTCGATGATAGTCTGAATTCAAGAGACGCGTATTGGTATATGAACGTTCTGCATTCAAAAACTTAGAAGTTTCTAAGACATTGACAACTTTTGCACTCAGGAGCTGGTTGTTACTGAGTAAATTACTATCAGTCAAGCATTGAGGTTGACTTCGAAAACTTTGTGCATCTATAGGCTGCGTATTATTTTGTGAAATTTGTTCAGGCAATTTTTTATCTCAATCTGCGGAGTTTCTGTATTCAATGTAACTGCTTCGTTATGCAGACTGGTGCTTGTAATTAGAAACTGTGTATGATTTTGTGGAACGTCTATATTAATGAGTTGCGCGTAGTTTTGCAGCTTATTGCCACTTAAAAATTGCGGTTTTTCTATTGTTAAAGGATTCGATTCGTTTTGGAGTCCGTGTTCATTCAGAAATACTGAATCAGCCTTCGAGAATTCCGTATCCAAAACATGTACCTTCTTATGTGAATCGTAGTCACTCAGAAACTTTGATTGACTTTGCGGGACTTCTATATTCATGAGTTGGGTGTAGTTTTGCAATTTATTTTTATCCAGCAATTGCGGACTTTCTGTTATCATAGGATGTGGTTCAATTTCTGAAATGGATCCAATAAAAAAATTTGCCCCAGTTTGCGAAGCTTCCGTATTCAGGATATGTATTTTGTTATGTGAACTGATATCACTTAAAAACTGTGAAGGACTTTCTGGAACTTCTTTTTTCATGAGCTGTCTTAAGCTGCTTTCTATTTCCATAAGTTCCGTCTTTTGTGGAAATTGTTGTTTCAAACATTTTGAACCTGTCTGCGAAGTTTCAGTTTCGAAGATACGCGGCTCCGTTCGTGAATTCTCATCAGTAAGCGGCTGCTCCATGTTCAGAATATCCTCGTAGCTTTGCAGCTTTTTCTTACTTATCAATTGTGAACTGGGCAGTGGCGTAGGTAATATTATCTGTTGTATAAGACGAGAAGCTCTTCCTTGTCGCTTTTGTGCAGCTGGTAAAAAAACGCGAAAAACATATTAATAAAAAATAATTATTATTTTAGATGCCATGAAACTACATTATATAATAAAAGTCGAAATCGTAAGTGAGTTTTAAAAATTTTCTAATTTAGGAACAAAAATGCACGACCACATGTATCTTTAGGTATGAGTTTATCGTCATCCCTACATTGTCCGGACTACATCTAAGTTCTTAATTCTCGTGCTTAACTCCGATGTCTTGTCTAACCAGACATGTTAGATAGTACAGTTTTTTGATGGTCAGTGTACTCACTTGGTTTTGGCTTATGGTCTGCACTGGTGGTAATTAAAGAGAGGGGTAGGTTGCAGATAGTAATAACTGGATCAATGCTTGCACTGGCCAGGGCTGCTTTAGGGCGTCCTATGCCAGATTGAGAAGCACTGGCCTCTGCATCATGAAAAGAAAATTTCGTAATAAAATTACTTTTCAGACATAATAGGTACTCTACTCAAAAATATTCTTCACGGCAAGGCCAAGGCACATGACTTAAATAAAATCCTGATACAACAAGCTATGGTAGCTAATTAATAAATCTGTTTTCTTCATTTCTTGTCATTTAACTCAATTCCTTTTTCTTTTTTTTTATGGTAATAGGCGGCAAACGAGCAGACGGATTGCCTGATGGTAAGCAATTACCGCCGCCCATGGACACAAGCAACATCACAGTAGTCACAAGTGCGTTGCCGCCCTTTGGGGTTGGGAAAAGGGATAGGATGAGGAGTGGGATGAGGGAGAAGGAATAGGGGATAGGGCCTTATGTGTATCAGCTCAGTACATCTTCGTAAATACGTATACCGAAAATTTTATAATTGAAAGTAAGCCAAACCTGAATCAGCGACAGTGTCCACACTACAGTTGGTTATTTCGTGGTCAAAGCTATCCCTGGTGAGAGCTGCAGAATCTGGACGTAGAGCCTTCAGAAATGGCGTCGCCCGATGGGAAGATTCGCCATCTGCGCCAAGCATTGCTTATATAATATACTGAGATAGAACCTAAATCCACTTTAAATCTATAGTTACTTCTACTGAACTACTACGGCTACGTAAGAAATTTTCAGGAATGAAAAGACAATATTCAATGAATTTTATTTAATTTCATTATAATTTTATAATTGATGTATTTGAGATATTTGTTTCTAATTTATTGAGCATGTTTGCGTACGCTATTTTTGGTACAAAAAAGTTAGTAAAAAGTTATAAATAAATTTTCTTTAGTCAACCCTAAAATAGTTTTATATCCTTACGCCTAATATCTCAAGCGTTATCCGAAAAATTTAAAACGTTTTATTGCTTCAAAGTAAAATTTTAATAGGAACACTGAAAATAATAGACGTGTACAGTTAACTTCATAAAGATATATACATTTACGTTATTTAATGTGGTTATATTGTCTAAAATTGTTATACATTTTATTATGTGTTAGGATTCTTACACAAGAAAATCTTGCCTAAATCATAATTTATAAATTAAGTATAATAAACGAGGAGTTTTAATTCATAAAAGTCACAGCAAAGATGTTGAGGTGTGTAGCGACTTTTGGAGTTGACTGTACAATGTTACATCGGTCGGACGGATGGTACACGAATAACAGGCAGTAACTGTTACAAATATCGATTCCAAAAAATCATTATAAAACATCATTGATAAGTTATTGTTAGTTGTTACGGTATTTTTGGTTCGTCACAGTTTTTGGGGTCTCTTTGGCCAGTGGGGTCTTTTGAGCTGGTATAACGCTTTTTAGAAAAATAAGGTGAAAAAAATGATTGCCGTGTGGTTGACGGCATAGAATACAAGTGTCACCACCCCCTATCTTCCCGTAGGTGTCGTAAGAGGCGACTAAGGGATAACACGATGCAAATACCATCTTTGCGTAGAGACGGCAAACTCGACATCAAACCCTATACGACTGCCTCGTTGGTCTCGCGGCATAAATGTGCGCGTGGGATCGGGAGGTCCCGGGTTCGATTCCTGGGTCGGGCAGTGTTATTGGGTTTTTCTGTCACGAAATTCTCAGTAGCAGCACGGAGTATGGAAATGTGCCCGGTACGGCAATAGGCTCGCCCCTTATTACGTGGGACTAAAGTATATCTGGCGAAAAGTGGGTGTAGAAATACGCCTCTGCCTCACTCCTTCGGGGATAAAAGGCGTGACGATATGTATGTATGTATGTAAGGTGAAATAAATTAAATTCTTATTTGAGTTACGTATTCCATCGTTCCATCGACTGACCTATAAGCCGAACGTCGGGAACACTCGGGGTCAGTAATGTGGAGTAAAGTCAAGAGGAAAAAAGACGTTAAAGGAAGAAGTTAAGAGGAAGCAAGACTGAGAAAAACTTAAATTCAACAATAATAATGTTGCGGGCACCTGCCCCTAACATTATTATTGTTGAATTTAAGTTTTTGTTTTGAACTTTTGTTAAACATGCCTCTAAGGGCGAAAATACTGTACTCAACAGTAAAACGCGTGAGTTAGTCATTCGCTTACGCGATTATTTTGAGCGTGAGTCACAAAATGGGGGCCATTATTGCCATTGTCTCAAGTGCGGCAACGTATAACTGACGCTTTAGTGATTGGATTAGCTACTGTAACACGAATCTCTACGGAAAAATATTTTAAAGAAGGTGATGACGAAAATAAACTGTCGTCTCCCAATAAAAAACGTAGGCGTATGCAACCTACCAATATTGACGATTTTCAATGAGCGGCCATACAGCACCACATTTATGGGTATTATTCAAGAAAAGACTGCCTACGTGGTCCAGTATTCACTGGACCGTATGAGCGTATGCGACTGCTGATTGGAGGTCCCGGGTTCGATTCCCGGGTAGGGCCAAAGTGGTACTGGGTTTTTCCAAATTCTCAGTAGCAGCAAGGAGTCTGTTGATGTGCCCGGTAACGGCAATAGGCTCGCCCCCTTTTACGTGGGACCTAAAAACTTCAAGGCGAAATGTGGGTGTAATATTACACCTCTGCCTACCCCTTCGGGAATACAGGCGTGAGACGATAAAAAAAAAGAATTGCCCACACTTGACAAGTCTCTGGTGACATTAAGAGAATCTGATTTATATGACGGCGGTTGAACTTCGCTGTCAAAACTATTGCGTAGAATTGTATTTTTACCATAAACCCAACAACCGCAAGATTCTTATGGAAAGGAATGACATTGCCCTCAAACGAGTTGATTTCTTAAGAAAAGCCAAAAATATTATCGATTGGGAAAAAGTTGTGTGTTTAGATAAAATTAGGTTGAATGCCAATCACACTGTTAAAAAAACATGGAACGACGATACTGCTTTATCGTCTACAAAATTACTAGTAGGAAAAGGGGAGACACTGATAATTTACCACACAGGTACTGCCCAAGGTTTTGTGCCAAACTGTCTACTGGCATTTAAATCCAAAAAAACGAATGAGTAAGAGAGCAAGAGATGAACTTTGAAACTTTTTCAGAATGGTTTTATAAAATGATGGACAACCTGGATGGTCCTCATATAATAATAATGGATAATGCATCCTATCATTCCACGCAACTTGACAAGGCTGCGACGGCGGCAAACAAAAAAGCCAATATAATATAGTGGCTCATAAACAAGGCGTAAATGCCGACATGACAATGCTCAACTGCGAACTGCTTGGCTTGGTGGCCACACACAAACCGAGGGAGCCAGTATATTTACTGGACGAAGCAGCAAAGCAACGCGGTCATACAGTGATCAGATTGCCACCCTGTTACTGTCAATATAATGCCATGGAGCTGATATCAAAGGTCACAAATCAAAGGTCAGTAAAATAAATCTTTTTTCTTGATACATTCTTTAACATCTATTTCATTAATTGTATTATTTTAACAATCACTTATTTCATTCACAGGACATGCAGCACGTACCAATACATGTCCTCCTTTCACCGCAAACAAAATGCTTCGTTTGTTGGAAGAAGCTTGTGTTCAAGTGACCGCTCAAAACTGGGTGAATGTAGTACAGCACGTCAAAGAAGCAATATTATCTGACTGGATGTGCAACTTACAAAATAAATTAGCGGGTCTTAATCGCGTACAATTAATTTATTTAAGGTATAAATACCTATTTGGTTCCGACGTTTCGCTCGTCTTGCACCGAGCGTGGTCGCGGAGAGACTGATGTGAGCTCAGCGCCGTCTTGTGGAAGTGCGGGTTTCGGCACCTACCCTCACTTGGTCTTTATTTAAGTTCACCAAATAGGTATTTATACCTTAAATAAGTTACTTGTACGCGATTAAGACCCACTAATTTATTTTGTAAGATATATACAAATCGCGAAAGTTTAAAATGGATGTGCGACGTCCACTTCGACAATTTTATTGAACATGAAATAATAATTGAAGTTCGAGATGATGACACAAGCTCCGTCGACTCTGGTGATGATGCTCTTGGTTGTGCTTCTCTTCCTTGATAAAAACTGTTTTAAAGATTTAAAGGTGGTTCAAACCATGAAAATAAACAACTTTTCCAAAGAAACATGGGTCCTCCCATAGAAAACTGCTCGGTCACGTGGTCGGATTTTTTTTCACTTTTCGACTCGTGTTTCTTTGAGAAAGTTGTTTACTTTCAAAGTCTGAACCATTTAAATTTGGCGGGAGGTTAAAAAATAACCCTGTAATATTAAATAGGTACTAATTATGAATATTGACCCACCGTCGCTTATCTACCCAATATTTTATATGTCTAATACAATAAAGAATTTCACACATAATACACCCACACTAGCTCGTCACAGTTACAAGTATTTTACAAACGTTATTTTTGGACTACTCGATATTTTTTGTTTCCCATCACTGGCCCGTCTGTCAAAAGATAAAGCTAACTTGTACAGGGTATAACTACCTTCTAAAATCTAACTTCAAATGGCAAATGATCAATCAAATCAAATTCTTTCTTTATAATCCTTGCAGGGAAGCAATATGAGAAGACGTTTGGAAATTCCTTCCCTAAGGGGGTGAAATAGTCCCACGCGGACAGATCCATGGGAAAAGTGTAGTTTAGGTATACAATTAAATCATCAATTTCAACATCCATTTCATCCGCTTGGTGCTCAGTCAGTAATCCAAATAATTTGCAATACCCTCTCTTCGAGCCGATTCAGCCGTTTGGTTTTATTGGTCATTCCACTTACAACCGTCAACTTCTTTGTAGATCACGCAGGCTTTCATTTTCGTCTTGGTTTTCCAGTCTATACAGGTATGGTCTATACCTGTGACAAAGAAGAGTAACATATTGTGCAACTATGGGCCAGTATTTGTATTCATATAATAACTTGATAAAGTAACATGGTAGATTTTGTATTTATTAAGTTTGGCAGTTCACAGACATTTCTTCGCGATTCCTTCGTGAAACCGACTACGTCATATTGCCCTAGCAATGCCTGGCAGTATTGTTTTTCACATCGCCGAGTTTGTGTTGTTTTCTACATCCAGGTATTAGAAACTAAAGCTACAAAGAAGCTCAAAACATAATAATATAAAATGTAGAGAAATAAATAATTGTCTATATTTTAGAAATTTATCCAATTTATATAAATTTATCCGGGGTCCAATTTCTAGTCTAACCGGATATTAGCTTTTCCACGGAGCGACTGCCTGTCTGACCTCCGCAAACCAAAGGGATAGATAGCTATATTCCATGGTTTAGACTAGGGTCAGTTTAATGATAGTTACTGACTCCCTATAACGACTGTCAAAGATCTTCATGACAGCCGGGACACGTTAAGCCGTTAGGGTTTAACGTGTTCTCTGAGGTACGGGACAAGCAACAATTTACGCTTAAATACGCACGTAACTCCGAAAAGTCATTGGTGCGTGCCGTGGATTCGAACTCGATAACCTTTGCACGACAGTCTGTAGGTATCTCCACTAGGCTATCGCTGCCTTAAAACTTATACAAACAAGACATAAAATATTTTTTAACATAAATAATATAAGTATTAAGTACTATACTAGTACCATAATAAATTTATCTTTACAATTATAAAGAGTTTTTTTTCATGGCGTCACGATCTATACAATTTTGACAGAAACTGGCCCAATTCGGCAGAAGATACGCGACGCTTGGAAAAGTGTAAGGGAGACCTTTGCCCAGCAGTGAGACAACATAGGTTAAATAAAAAAAAAGTTATGGACAGGCGTTGATTTTAGTTTTTGGCCTTATGGCTGTACTCTGATCAAAAAGGCTTATAATGAAATTTAGCAGTAGGATCCGTATTACCTATTTTCTTTTACGAGAATTTCTGAATCCTTCTACACATATTCAGCAATATCTATCAGAGTTAACTGCACTGTTGGACAACTAAATTGCATATACCCAAAACCTGTGCAATTTTACTTAAGAGTCTAACTTTAAAAGAAGTCAATCAGTTTCTTGCATATAAAAATATGTATTTTTTGTAATAAAAGGCGTATTTCATTGATACGTTTTAATCATGATATAAATAATCGAGATAGCATGAACACGTCTCCTGTTAGAGCTAACAAATGGCACTAACTACCATAAAATGCTTCGACAGAATTTATAATTTATACATCAGAATTTAAACTACTTCACACGTATTTTATTTATCAAAACAATATTATTTATTTTTTATCAAAAAATATAATATTTTTTTAGTTTATATTTGCCCGAAATTTCAATTTATTGCACCGGACGGGAAGAATATTACATAAAAAAGGCGAAATATTGTAACTTCAAAAATCTATAAAAAATTGCAATGATAATATTCAGGTAATGCGTACTCTATGCTCTTTGTCATATGAACATATTGTTTTTCAGTTTATTTGCCGTAAACAGTTGAGTGATTATTTTAAAGGAGTCCAACTGAACCACTCCGATCACGAACGATAACCTCAATAATTTTATTTACAAGCAGCTAATGATCAAACAAAAGTGACGACAAACGTCTAAAGCTGATTGTCCAAGTACCTTAGGTAAGTATACTACGACACCTGGCCTCCTGTACTTCTATTGTCCAGTACCAACCATATCAGTCGAAATCGCCGCTAGGTTGTCTCGTTGCATCCACAACACAAGAAATCCGTGAACCATCGACTTCTTCATTTAAAGTCAATGTCAAAGTCAAATCTATAAGTTGCAGTCATAATTACTTATACACGAGTAAACGATCTACACGGTCCCTGTCGGTGCATGAGTGTGAACATCATTAATAGACACGATATGGTTCTGACGAGTAATGATCCTTGCACGACATCCTTTAGGATAGTGCGAAGAGCAAGCCCATCGGATTGTATTCTTTCTCTCTCGCTGCTTGTAGTACGTAAAAGCTGCGTATTTTAGAACGATGTTTCCTCTTTTCGATAATACGAAATTGGCGAAGTGCGCTGAAATAACAAATGATTATGAAGTACGTATTCTTTTAAGTTAGATATATTGAAACATGCTGTTTTTAACCGAGGAACGTGCATACCCAATATGAGGTAGGCTCTTAATTACAATGCATAGGTTTTCCTAGCAAACTTGAAGCAAAATGACTTACTTATATGCGTAGTTATAGTATAGGCATACCTTCATAATTATATACCAGCGATGGAGGGAGTAAATGTCGAAATCCTCTCCATTGATGTGTCCTTTTTCCAGTACGTAGTAGGTCAACAATTCATGAATTTTACCTAAGTCGAGGAAGCTATTGTAATAGGAGACAATTTTTTATATAATAAACTAGAGGACGCCAGCAGCTACGCCTACATTTTTTTTTTATTTACCCGCTTTGGCCGATCCCGTGGGAATTTCGGGAAATCCCTTCTTAGTGCACCCCTACGGTCCCCAAGGAACATGCATGCCAAATTTCAGCTTCCTGCGCCCAATAGTTTCGGCTGTAGCGTGTCTGTCAGTCAGTCAGTAACGCAAGGATTTTATATATTAAGATTACAGTCATATTATTAAAATGCGTATACTTAAAATAAACTAAATCAGTATAAGAATAAAACAACCAATCCAATATAAAAATATAGGTATCCTTTCAACGAGAACAAGCATAAAAATATGAAACAACATTGTGACTCGATAAATTCTCAGCACCATTTCTGTTTAGGTAAAGGGTGATCGTGTACTTCGAGGGCCATTGTGATGATGTCATCGACGGTATGGATCCTTGCGGTACAGCCTCTTTGACAACATCTCCATCGAGTCTTCCGTTCTGATGCATAGTTCGTACAAAACGCATAGCCATTTAGAATCAAACGTTTGAACCCTCTCTCAGTGTAAACAATTCTAGCTGCAATTTAAATAATCACTTAGTGTTTTCACATAAACGAATAATTAATAATGTACGTATGTAAACAAAAAAAGTAGATTTGTCGTCATTTATTTTATTAATAACATTTACAATAACAGAAAAAATGCTTAAATCGAAGAAAAAGAAAACTTTCAACAATATACTAAAATAAGTATTAATAAATCCCAGAGGAATCCTCATGTTTTTTAATTCACAGTCAGAAACAGTCAAAAATACCTATTTTGTTTCAACAAACTGGCAGAACAGGCCTGCCAGGTGCCTACACTTCATCCGTATCTAACACGGATCAATTCGGACCTCGATACAAAAGTTCAATGCCGAAAGAAAATGTATAATGAACTGGCTCCACTTGACACAAAACACAGATACTTGGCAGAGTGTAAAGTAAACCCAGTAGTGAGACACCACAGATAAAAAAATAATAATAATAACAATTAGGCACCGCTACTGTTATTTATGTTCATGTATCTCTTGTTTCCTTATAACACGTCCGTCATGGATGTAGTAATACGCTTTGCAGCCTCTCTGTTCATCTCCATCGAACGCCTAAGGCCTCCGCTTGCTGGTAATACTTTTCATTTTTGTACAGCGTACCTATCTTACCCCGAACTGATTGAAAGAACACTGGAAAAATAATGTACGAACATTTTTACTGACGAATGCTAGAAGGCTTATTTTTGTTCATGTTACATGAGAGTCTGCCTTAACCTGTTTAAATCACATGTTCCCTTCCTCCTTTGATCCCGCGTCCTTTCAATGTAACGGTCATCATGACATTATTATTGACATGATTTACTATGGGACTCCATGGCTGCTTAGGGTCATGCGGCATGGAGTCAACATGACTGTGATATATTTGTGTAAGTCACGTGATCATCATCAGATAAGCATAGTTCATTTTCAATATTATATAAATAAATAAGTCACTATCTATAAATACTACGTCTATTCTTTGTGGTATAAACATTAAGTTTAAATGAAGCTGCAATTAAGTATGTTATGGAAACTGTTTATATCAATAATAAGATTAATATTATAATTATATATGTACAGAATTAAAGCAATTTTAACATATAATTTTATCTCTATGACTCCTTTTCTTTACGATATATTTTTATCTTACAACATAGTGGCTACTTTTGAAATATTGGTACACAAATGTGCTTACAAACATTTTATAAATGCTTTTAATTAAGTTTCAAGCATTAGGAATAAACCATTGGAAGTTTTCTACAGAAATAGTCTTCTCCTATACTAAAAGATTTGTACAAACGACACTAAAACAATCACATTATAAAAATGTAGTCACAGAAGATCTCCCATTCAGGTTATGGTTTCATGTGTACCAAAATATCAGCCACATATAATCCTCATAGGGTGCATAGGGTTCCCACCAAGAACTTAGGGTCCCAAGCCAACCTCACCTGCAAGTGGTGCACCTGCCGATCAACGGACGAGGCTCTGGCAAACAAAATATCCCGACAAGCGGCAATAGGCTCGCCACCTATTACGTGGGATCAAAACAATGGCGAAAAGTGGGCGTTTAATATGCCTCTGCCTACCCCTTCCGGGAAACAGGCGTGAGTCTATGTATGTATGTATGTATATAATCCTCTTTTTTAACATCAGAAACAGTTACCGATGGATCTCGTTCTAAACCTTGGTCTAATGTTCAGGTATACAAAATGATTTTGCAGGTCTTAGTCGTGCAAATGAAACCGATTTAAGGTATAAAAACCAATGTACTCTGACGTTTCGACCGACTTGCAAAGGCCGTGGTCGCGAAGGGCATCTATAAGACCCGTTAAATAATGTTTATAATTTATATAAAATCGATTAATGTTCATGTTGTCCAATAACCGCAATCACTTCATCAAAATTAAGAGTTCTCACTGTACAAAGGCACTGCCTACTTTTTTCTTAGAGCAGTACCAACGGCGATTAGTTAGTACCATATTGCCAGGCTTGTCAGTCCAAAAAGTGTGTTGACCGTAGCGTAGCATATAATTCCCTCGCTTGGTTGGCACGAATTCGTAATCTGGAAAGTAAACAGTAGGATTTATGTCCATAATGTTTAGTAAGATAGCTGCATTCTAGTTTCAAGGGATCATGAAAATGTTTGCAGTTTGTGGTGTTGTCAGCTTATTTAATAAAATAGACGTACACATAAATCAAATTGAAGATACATATCAGCCTATAAATTTTAATCTTCAGTACTGAGTTTGATCAATCTTACGAGAGAGATAAAGATTGCGATTCGATTTCTAGATTCTGAAACATCTTTGTATAAGAATAATATACTCACTTATAATTATGTATGTGGCATTGTTTTATAGTTAAATCGATGTAATTACTATCAATAAATTATTGACAAAAAGTAGCGCTGAGTTTTATTGCAGTGCAAATGTTAATTTGCCCTGCCTGTTTAATATGTTTCTTGATGTTACATTATCTACTGCATTATGAATTTTAGAGTTTGTAGACGCAGTTTCAGAACACTAGCATGAAAATATGGAAATCATATTAATGAACTTGAAATATGAAAACAAATTTTATAAAGCTGTTTTATTGCGTAAAACGTACCTAATAATAGACGAGCTAAATTCAACAATTTGAATTTTGTTAAATCATCACAATTAAGTGTTTTATATACAACTGTCACGTGCGAGTAAAATATGTCTGATTTGAACACATCAATAAATTTCTAAAGATAAACTTAAATAATATAAGTGCACAAAAATAATACTATGTCATTTAAATAAAATATTATATTTGTAAAACCACAAATACAGAGGTCCAATTTTCACAACAAAACATTTTTAGTACTGATCAAAGATTAAGATGCTAAAAATATTCAAAGACATAAGAGGGTAAATTATAAACAAGTAATCTAGATTAAATGTATCGTTACAAAATTAAAAAGGTTTAATCGCAATAATGAAACGTCTGTTGCACTTTAGTTCATCAAAATACAACTTAAATGAATTAAAAAAATCTGAACAAGATATTATAATAAAACAGTCTACGTATACCAAGATAGAAGAACAAATTCAAATACAAACTTTATTCAAGAACAATTATTACATTGTGTTTGAATGCATAGTTATAAAAATAAGTAAGTTTATACAGTCGAAGTTCAGAAGTCTTAAGATATTTTTTATAATTATATAGTATATTATCAATGTGTGTACAACTATACACATCTTAAGTGAATATACAGATCTGATCACACAATTTTATGAAAACGGGTCTTATTCGCGATATTTAATTAATTTCTAACAAGACCAACTTCTCACCGATCAATTGTAACTCAAAATATTCCAACATATTGACAATACTGGGCACCGTACAATAGAACATTCTAATAGTTTCAACATTCATAAGGAACATACATAATATATTATACAACACATCGTTTAGGATTGAGTTTGTCGTCGAGCGATTCTTCAACATTAGGTACACGAGATCTAAATCTAATATTAAAAGTCTATACATATTTATTATGTTCAACGATATTCGACAACTACATAGTTTTTTACTCGTTTGCCATAACGTTTCACGAACTTTTGGACAAGTAATAACCACTCATGTTTCATTCCGAAATGACCAAGAGTACAGCTATACAATTCGTGATTGACAGTGAGTACATAATTAAATTTGGCAAAGTTACAAAAATAGATTCTCATTGCCATTTTTTTATTAAAAGACTAAATGAAATCGATGTCAATATTTTGCTTACTTTAAAAAAATATATGCTTTACATTATACGTACTTATATTATACGTTCTTTAAAAAAATATATGCTTTTCAAATCTAGTCTGTAAGTCTGGATAGGGACTATACTAGATTTAACCCAGTCAAGCGGTTTACTGAAATGTGACTATTATTGCTGCTGCCATATTGCTCCATAATATATTTAGTATGAAATAATTTCTTTAATTAGGTTCATCCGTAAAAAGCCGTTCACATCACTCTTATAGACCGAACTGTGCTGTCGACCTATGTGACAGCATGCTTCGAGAAAATATAATTTGACGGTAAATCGCTAATATTCGCTAATATTAGCATGTTTCTTATAATCCGTCTAATTTGACACAAAATCTCTCCTCACTTACAAATATATTCCAACACGAGGAATAACTATTTCATACAATAACGGCTAAATTCGTCAAATTTTATCCATGATCAAGTTTTAACACAATCTATTTCTAATATATGCAATAATCCAAAACTGTTTAATGTCTTAACAATAGGTTTTTCTATACAAACACTAACTGTTACACTTTACATAGCTTAATTATAGTAATAGTGTACATGATCACCAAAAACCGCGAGTACTCGTTGGAAGTCATATGTTCTGATAGTAACAGGGCATCGTCTACTTTTCCTCTTAGAACAGTACCACCTCCTCCATTTAAATGGAACATCTGCGGGCTGTGCAGTCCAATATGTATTGTTACCAATACGCAATATATAATCCTTCCAGCTGGTAAGAATTCAACTGCTGCAACATAAAAAATAATAAACTTTAAAATTAATATTCAATCAAAATTACAAAAGGTCTGCGAGACCTACTAGGTAGGTCTCTGAGACCTATTATAATTTTTCAAGCATAATAATATACCATGCGATATTCAAAATTATTTATTCATAGAATTAAAAATAAAATATTGTACAGTATTCTTAAGATTTCAAGTCATTAGCTACTATTGAATGCAGTGTCAGCAGTTCAAAGTATTATTGAATGACTAGCTTGGAAGACTATCCGCACTATATTTTACCTTCACAATTCTTACACTTAGAACACTTTAAACAAATAAGAGTTTTGGAAGACACGCTGATGAAACGCGTTTTCCTGCTATTCTTACTGACATAACATAGATTGCAAAACTTCCTCGTGGACAGCATTCCTGATTGTGAATCTATCAAAAGTTCGATGTTTTCACCATGCTCATCACATAACGGATCCTTTTTTATTATTTTTGATAGTTCCTTTTTTATTCTGTTTGTAACTTTAATTCTCTTCGTGACACGCACTTTGCACTTGCGGGAAGTAGAACTGATCGATTTATTTAGGGTTCTTTCTGAAATACATACAATAAGAGTACTACATTTTACTTTAGGTCAACCAGACTCATAAATTAAACGGAAAAAAACTATATTATTGTAACATTTTCTGCTCTCAGTAATATCACAAGAAATTACTTTTTACCGTTCCTACGGGATAAATACCACGTACCTTTGTTTTCAGTTACCGATATTTCGGCACTGGTGCAAGCGCCATGTTCACGGATGTACTGAAGTATTGCGGGTGGATGAATGTTATAAACAAGTAAACCGGTCTACCCGCTTTCTTACTCGTTTATTGCGCGCACAACCACTACCACCGTTTTCACTTTGCACTGTACTCACTACGTCCGCGTCGGCTCGTGATTTAAGTTTTTGCAGTTCACGGGTTTTACGTAGACAACATTCATCCACCCGCAATACTTCAGTACATCCATGAACATAGCGCTTGCAACAGTGCCGAAATATCGATAAAGGTTTGGTTTCCTAGGAAAGCGGTGCCGTCATATAGCGGCCGTAATATTACGTACGCAAAAAGGCGGCCGTCTTTACGGTGACGACATGTGGAATGTTCCACGGCCGTTTTTAACACACCGTCAGTCATTTTTTAGAACAAACGTCAAACGAAAAGTATCCAAGATAGAAAATCGACGACCTTGATTTAGCTTTAGTAATTTACTTGGAGGATGAACTATCATAAGAAGAGGAAAATAGTCGCATGGCGGAAGACGATTTATTCAAATCTCGTGGTACTGAAGGTGCATTTGAGATTTTAGTACGTCGCCGTTTACTGAGCAATGAATACAACTTTGTATTATATTTTGTGCGTTGTTCCGGTAAAAAAATCACAAATACGTATTAAAAATAGCTTCACCGCTATCAATGAAACGTTCACGAAACCATCTGACAGCGACAAGACGGCCGTCATGCAAATGGCGGCACCGCTTTTTGACGTTACGATGTCAGTTACCGCTCTCTAGGAAACCGCGCCATTTTGTTTACATAGACAACGTTCTAGTGACGTCATTCACCGCTGTATTACGGCCTCTATATGACGACACCGCTTTCCTAGGAAACCAAAGCTTTACTCAAAACAAAGGTACGTGGTATATATCCCGAAGGAACAGTAAAAAGTAATGATAGTGGCCACGAAAGTTTAAATTGCAACACAAGAAATATTCTTGAAATATATTTTTTTAATAAACAGATGCTACTCGTTCTCTTTGATGAAGTTGAGCAGTAAAATTATTAAATATTCAATCAACATAATTTCGTTGAACAAAGTCCAATTAAACGTGAGTACATAAAAATTGTAATTGTATACACCACAATTTTTTTATTAGTACAAAAAATTTAATGGGGCCCTAAGCATCTCTAACTAATCATATTTATGTATGTAATAAATAAAAATACTAGGTTCCAAAACTCTCCACAAAAATACGTAATGATTGGTAAATGCATAACTAAATACTATGTTGTAGTAGTCATTTTATGCGGCACTGCTCCATTGATAAATTTGTGCAAACTCGAAGCTCGCCGTCATCCCTCTGCGCCCACGCCGCAGTGCTAAATTGAAGGCGGTAGCGAGCGGATCCTTTTTTCGCGGCAACAATAATTGTTTGTTTACGTTTGCCCAACGCGATGGCTTATCAGTTCACATCACGCGAGTGCAGCTGTGCGTTTGTACAGGGAAGTGTTTGGAAGCCAGTGGATCGGTCGAGGCGGGGCTGTAGCTTAGCCTCCATGGTCACCACTGTGTACAAAAGTGAGCCGGTTAGTTTCGAACAATTTAAACAGCGCATATTAGATGCTTTTGACGCAGTGAAAAGTCAGAGAAGCGTACTTCTCTCGTTAAAGAACAATTTAATAAAACGTGCTGTGTATTGGGTGCATAGGGTTCCCACCAAGAACTTAGGGTCCCAAGGCAACCTCACCTGCAAGTGGTGCACCTGCCGATCAACGGACAAGGCTCTGGTAAACAAAATATCCCGCGACAATAGGCTTGCCACCTATTACGTGGGATTAAAACACTGGCGAAAAGTGGGCGTTTAATATGCCTCTGCCTACCCCTTCTGCGAAACAGGCGTAAGTCTATGTATGTATGTGTATTGACAATGGTGCCACCACCATTTCGAAGAACAATTGAAATACTTGTTAGTAAAGTAAAAATTACCTACTTAATTAAATAATAATTTGATGCGGGCGGCTCAAAATCGGTCTGTGTGGAGAACCTTGAGGGAGGCCTATGTCCAGCAGTGGACGTCTCTAGGCTGACATGATGATGATGAAATGTAAATAGCAGCTATTTCTAACTTCATAAATACGCCAAAATTACTCTTTTTTTATTACAGAATACCTTTTTTTATTTTGACATGTGTTTGCTTTCTAATTACATACCTCCGTATTTAATTACTTGTAAAACGGTAAATTTTTGCCGATCCTAAGACAGGATGAAGTATGAAGGAGAGGGTAGAATTTAGAAAAATTAAAAGTAACTACCTACACTTATAGTTTTGCTTCATTTTATTGTCTAAGGCTACCTACATTATAAGTGCGATAGAAAGAATGCGTAAGAGTAGGACGGAAAGTAAATACTATCAATGAAGTAGTGAATGGATTGTAATATATGTCTATGATTTAGGTGAGATTTTATACAAAAAACAAATGATTACAACTTTGCTATTTATAGATATTATGAAATTTTTACGTTACATATATGATAATGTCTTCGCTAAAATGTCCTTAAAGGTTTTGTACTAATTAAAAAATAGTGGTGTATAATATATAATAATATAATTCAGTTTGATATTAAAAATACGAAGTACAATTTCACATTCTATATTTTTCCTTCACAAGTATTACACAAAGGTTTAGAGCATTGCAAGCAAATAGGATTTATACAAGATACACATACGTAACGCGTTTTCCTGCGTTTTTTCAAACAAGTGCATATACTGCAATATTTTCTTTTGTCTAGCAACCCTGATAACGAATTAACTGTTGGCTTTTCTTCCTTCACATCGGTATCATGATCATCATCGTCTGATAATCTCTCTCTTTTTCGTAGAGTCAATTTAATTTTCTTTTTCCGTATTTCACATTTCGATTTATAGATCACTGCAATCAAAAATAGTAGTTTATGATGAAAAATAATATACATATAAACACTTATGATTCAGTTCGACTATTTTTATTACATAGAAATTCCTTAGTAGCGTTTTTTAAGACTTTCCACGTTAACCAATCTTGTGCCGCCCTAGCTAAATTTAAATCATATTTACTTAATAAACCTAAATTAGATCAATGTTATAAATAAAATATCATAAAACCAGAAAAATATTTATATTTGTCCTATACAAATTTTGCATAGAGGTTTCGAGCACTGTAAACAAGTAGGTATTTTACAGGATATGCAGACATAACGTGTTCTTCTTCTCTTACTATAATGACATATTTAGCAGCACTTTCGATTGCGAAGCATCCCTGATAATGCATCTATCAATGGTCCTTCATCATTGTCGTCGCCGCTCGATGGTCTCTCTCTTTTCTTTGGAGGCAATTTGATTTTTCGTAAACGCCGTCTGCGAGTAGTTATTGAAGTACTTTCTCCTGAAATGTATAAGACTTCATAATAAGTATTTTGAGAAAAATATACAACTTTGCATTCCCTTATAATATATACGTTATAGGTTAATCCACATAACAGAAAAGAAGGGTTATATTACTGGTGTTTAGATTTCGCTGAAAAGATTCAAAATTATATTTTCTATTAATAATGTCTGTCTATCAGTACATTGATCAATATATGACGGAATGAATATCATTAAAGCTGACATGTGGAATAAGCTTACGCTATCGTAAATTGACCAAAACATCTAGAATGATATTCATTAAAACTGTGTAAACTGTGGCATTTCCAATACCCGGAAATGCCGAATTAAGTTAATTACTGTCTACAATTTCCGATTAGTGAAAAATAAATGCTACTTGTGATTGACGGCAGAGCCTTCTATTGACGAGAGAACTAGTTGAGTTCTTCGATATTTTGTCTGAAAAACAATTCTTAGATATTTAGCTTGAAATAAGAAAAAACCTAATAAAACGCATACAGCTGACAGACCTGCAAATCAAAATGCGTTTTCCAACTTTTCACCAACAAACATGCGTTCATGCATACTTAAATTCGATTACTACCCAAAATACAAATTTCAAAATAAAATCAGTATTCTCATCTAAGTAATCACATCTTTATTTGGTACATGCAGTTACAAATGGTGAAGTAAGAAACAAGCAGCGTACATTGTGCGTTAATTAAAGCATGCATTAATCATCCCAAGCTCGTGTTAATGATCCACCACTTAAACTCATTTCTGTGCAAGTTTCAGAGATCATTGAAAATCTGAGTTGTTCCAATATATTAAAGGCGATATCTTAAAATATGATGGGCAGACACACTAGACAAAAAATCTCATACATGCGAAATAACGTCGAGAGAACTGACGCCTATATCTATGAAGAGAAAGGTAGCTTAATACTATAATCTACATTTTATTATTAGATTTTTTGTTTTAGGCCCAGTACATGCTGAAATCGGGCAAATACTAGCTTTTACATACTAGGATCTACACAAAGGAATACATTTAAAATTCTGACTAGACGTTTGACTGCACGGTTGGCATAGTGGTTTAAGCGGTCGCCTCGCCGCTTGGCACTGCTCCGAGTATTGTGGGTTCGATCCCCACACGAGACAACACTTTGTGTGATTTATAAATTGTTGTTTCGAGTCTGGGTGTTCATTATGTCCGTTAGTTGTATATTTGTCAAGTCCCCCGCGAAACAGAATTTAGTCCTACAGCAGGAGCTGACATTAAAAAAAACGTTTGTTGAGCCTCACAATAGAATCAAATCGTTAATGCAACAGTAGTAAAGTACAGCTTAATCTAGTTACTAATTTAAGTTAGACAGAGTAATACAAGCAAGTGACATTAGTTGCTTTAATAATCGTACTAATCTAATGGTCTCTACAGAAATTATAGGTATGGAAAAAATTAAACTGTCTCATTTATAAACTTCTCGAACTGAGTGACTCCTACAACTGTGTAGATAGAATGAAAATTAATTATTTTATAAGATAATTTAAAATGTAGAGTATCGGTAGAGATCCGATACATTAAACAACGCAAAGCATTTTTGCTTAGAGTAAGTTCGATGAAGAGATTGTCTCTTTAACGGCCATTTTCAATATTCGATCCATACAAGGATTTTGAGATTCGAGATTCGTGTTTACACATATATTGTATGGAGCTTATGTCAAAAACGAATCTACTGTATTTTCTCTACGATTCGTAAAACCGACCGAACACCAAGTCGGCCAGTATTACAAAAATTCCAAATGATCATCATCTCAGTCCAAGGACGTCCACTGCTGCACCGCTACATATGCACCCGAGGCTATCTACACAGACCGAACTTAGCCGCTCGCATCCAACCCCATCCCGCAATCCCAATAATATCATCGCTCAAAAATATAGCCAAAATCTAAATGAAAATATTATTCTGTCGTTGACAATTCGTACACATCGGCTTACAACATTGTAAGCAAATAGGATGGCTGCAGCAGACACAGACACGTCGCGTTTGCTTATTTTTCTTTGGACCACAGATACAACACAGCCTCGGCTTGTACAGCATCCACCAACTATCAATATAGATCTCTTCATAATTTACTTTCATGTTATGTTTTGCGAATATTTCTCTTATCCCAGGAGTGAGATTACATTTGACGACGAGGTTTCGCGAAGTGGTTGAGGGGGTGGTCGCTGAAATAGCCATTATACAAATAAATCATATTGTATTAGGTTAAAATTTGTTTCTTTTGCTCAGATCAACTAAAATAAGGTAGATCTTTTTTATAGACTCAAGCCTGTATCCCCGAAGGGGTAGGCAGAAGTGTAATATTACACCCACATTTCGCCATGATGAGGTAGATTACTAAGTAAATAAAAAATGAGGACACTATACTCATTATAAAAAGTCCCCTTTTCGTACTATCTATCTGCACGAATGCGAGGAACTCAAATCTCCCGAACGGATTTTTGTACAGTTTTCAGCCATTAGATAGTGTGGCACACAAAAAAGGTTTAGATGTATAATTCACACAGGCAGAGCCGCGGGCGAAGTCTATATATATAAATGTAAGTGAATGAAGTGCTGGCTTGCGTTGTCGTTTTATCCTATCCACCCATTGTACTTGATCTGAGTTTAATTTGATAAATGGTACGTACCCCTGGATCTTATGCAGGGACATTCACAGTGCAGACTAGAAAAAAACACTCAGACTCGAGTGCCTTCTGAGTCTGCAGAACTAGATTTGAATCCAGCTGAGGTTTATCAAAATTTTTGCTCTCCGCTTTCATGATTGGAATTTGAAACTAGTAGGCTAACTCTGAACAAAACTTGATTTGTACTATTGGTTTTCTTGAATAATTGTAAGTGCAAGTAAAGCTGAATCTTGTGCAAGTTTCTAAAACATCACAGAAAGCAAATGTAAGACAGTGTAATAAATTGTGCAGAGTAGGTACGCATAGTCTCAGTGTCAAACGTAACGTATTGTAATTGATCTGAAATCAGTACATGCATGCGTGTATTCCATAATGTCCAAATCATACAATATATTTAAGATCATCCAGTCAATTGCAATTAAGAAAAGGATAAAAACATACAAAATAAATTTCAATAATTTAATTGGCATTTAATTGACTTCAGTATTTAATAATAATAGAGAAAAATACATATAAATATTTACAGTGCACGAAACAATATTTGTAACAAAACATTTTTGGAAGCAAAATTTAAAAATATTTCTCTAAAATTAAGAAAATAAATATAAATTTATGATTTCTATGTTCATCTTATGCGCTGCAACGCTACACATCAAAGGTCAAAAACTCTGTTAACTTATTAAAACACTAAAACTTATAACAACTTATTAAAAAACTATACCTAAGCATAAAGATTACATATATGTAAGCCATAAGTTAAACAAAATAATTAAATTTATCATCCCCAATAATAATATTTCTGCGGGTGCTATATTTTCGTTTTAACATGTACAATTTTGGCACATTACCTATTATACTGAAACCACAAAACATAATTACAAAAAGACCCTTACGTAATAATATTCCAAATTTGTTATTTATTTTAAGTATTGTATTTGGTCGAATTTATTCGTCACTCAGCCATCCTTTGGTCAATTATAAATATGGAATACTTTGGACAGACTTGTATTCTTAGAATCTACTAGGAACTTAAAACAATACCATATAAATATTTTAAATTAACCTTTCGAACAAGGCTTCAATATGAATCACACAAAGTGTTTCGTGTGGGGATCGAATCCACAACACTTGGCAGTCTTATATAGTGTAGCGGCTATATAAACATCACAAACATAACAAAAACGTATAAATAAGCCTCCTTTAAGGTTTTTAAAATATAATCTTCTAAAAACTAGAAAAAGGACAGTGTATTGTTTTCTGTCTTATAAAATATTTAATGTCCCTCATCAGTCCTTCCGCGACCACAACCGTTGCAAGCCGGTAGAAACGTAGGAGAATAACAGAAGTATTTATGCATTTAAATAAGCTGACATCAACCCCCCGCGACCACAACCGTTGCAAACCGGTAGAAACATGCCTTTAATGCCCTTAAATAACTAAAATAATGAGCATTTATTGGTATTGTCTCACTTTGGCACGTCTTTCAATTTTCGTCGAATTTATTTATACGATAATATAACGATATAACGAATTTATTCTGAGACAGTTCTATAGGATATCAATGGCCAGGCTAGACAGTCGAGAATAATACGACGTTTTAAACGAATTTGTATAAGTTTTATTTACTGAAAAATACATGCATTCTTTGCTCAATGTGCTAATAAAATTTCGTCTAGTATAATAACATCGCAGGCCTAAGGCAAGCATTGAAATGCTGGAGAATAAAAAAATACAAATAATGTACCTTCCCTTGTAACAATTTATCTTGAGAATGGTCGATTGGTCTCTCTGCTGAAATTCTGGCTAGCGATCTAATTTAAACAACATTTCTTATAATGAATTGTAAAATATTTAGCAACGTTATATATATTTGTGAAATTTCGTTCACACAGCACATTGCTGGACTGCAATAGTTAAAAAGAAAATCTGAGTGCTATGACAACAATAAAACAAAAAAAATACAATTCTTTTTTATTTAAAAATGGCATGAAGCTAGATTGAACACAACGTTGGAATGCCTTATTTTCATGATTATTAAAATCTGAATCGTCTTTATAATACCCACAATAGCCTTAGCGCATAACGCTACATGATGTGTTCTACTTGTAAATCAATGTACTTTGGAGCAGCGTTATGTAACTTAACCAACTACCAAAACGTTACTTATCCAAACAGTCACACAATTAACCTGTCCTTGGTAACTTAATCAAGACGTATATACTGTCCATTCGCGAAGCAAAAGTTTGGCTTCGGGTGAACATGTTGTCCATTTAATTCCACATTATTGGTCTCATCGTACACCTTCAAAGTGACTGGGCACTTCTTACTGCTGAAAGAAGAGCATCTCCATACTGTGGTACCCTTTGTGGAACTTTTTCTATTGCAACAGTAAGTATACTCGTCGTATATAACCAGATCTCTGCCGCGTCTTGATGTTGTGTATATTATACTTGAGTCTGAAATAGTAAAGTTCATTTCTTAATAAAAAAAATACGAATTATATATTTTTTTAAGTAAATTCTATTAAATTAATGTAATTTGCACGTAATATGATTGACGAGTACTTGATTCCCGGTCACAGCGCGTTCATTACCGTTGGATTTATGGTTGGGTTGCCAGTCACCAAAATGGAAACGTCACGGTATCATGAAGATTTATAAGAGTCGAACAGTAAGTACCCAAAAAACCCAACACTTTTCTATACCATAGAAGACATATATGTTTTCATCTGAGTTGCGAAGACGACGGCAGTCGCTGCGTAGACAGGCTAATTATTTCAAATCTAAAAGCGCCTTTGTCGAAACCTTGGATTACTTTATGATGACGACATTTAATAGATGTATTTATAAAATAAAGGTAAGATTAAATAAGAAAGAGACCTATATTCTACCAAGGCACCCAAAACGCGATAAAACTAAATCAAAACAAGTTTCCATATAAAATATATTTTATTTAATAACGTATCATTTTAATTGTACATTGGAAATATCTTTCCTTCTCTGCAGGTGAATATACGTGCCCAGTATGGAATCCCTCAGCTCATGCAAAACTGGTCGATACAGCACTAAACGAAACGTACCGGATCATCACCGGATGCCTTAAACCGACCCCGGTACCAACGCTGTATCCTCTGGCAGGAATAGCACCACCAGGGGTTCGCAGAGCTGTGGCAAGCGCCAGTGAAAGAACGAGAATGGAAAGAGACTCACGACACCCTCTGCACAACAACACCTTGGTGCCGCAAAGACTGAAAAGCCGCAGTAGCTTCCTAAGGTGTGTCCTTCCACTCAATGAAGAGCGAACACAGGCAAGGCGTAGACTGCGGCTGTAAAGTGCTTCCCTACCGACTCCATTCGTCCCGCTTGCTGAAAATCCTCCACCTGGACATGGGCTGCCTTGACTGACCTGGAAGTCTTTAAATAGACTTAGGACACAGGTTGGCCGAAGCAAAGAAAACTTGCTTGGGTTGGGATTTACAGATAATACCAATATGGAGTGCAAGTGTGGTGCCGTTCCACAAACAATGGGACACTTACTATCTTGTCCTGCGTGTCCTAATACCTGCACGCTACAGGAACTTATGGACGCTACTGAAAATGCCATACTCGTAGCTAAGTTCTGGCTGACACAATTTAGATTGCCATCGACACGCTAAGAAGAAGATTGGAAATATTATAATTAACTTTAAAATGACAAACCACTGTATGTACTTATAAACAATTTTGAGGCGAGATAAGCAAGTTCTTCTATTACAGCTGAGGAAAAATGGAAACATGGAGTACAGGTCTTAAAACGCCTCGCAAAGCACTCTTGCTAAGGTTTTTTTTGTTATAAAAGTGCCAAGAAATTTCTTCACATTTTTATTGGAAAATACATCTGGCTCACTAAAAAGTTTCACCACTTATGGTACTACAGTAACAGAAATTGTAATTATTGATATTATCAAGAGGGTATTATGTCTTAGTTCTAAGAAAACTAATCAATTGATTATGTAAATATGTACCTAATAATATTGGACTACCGAATTAAACATAATTTGGAAGTACATAATGACATATTATTAAAAATGTAAATGAGATTCATGAAATACTCGTGGTACTTTTACAATCAAACTCGATGACGTCGACTGATATACATATAAACTATTTATATAGTAAAGATATAAAAGCATCACTTGTTATAAATTCTTTGCAAAAAAACATATACACGAGAAGAAAAGATCCAAAATAATACTGAAAATTAAAAACCGCCCATAGAAAGTACGTACTGTCGTAAATTTACCGCACTTCTTAGAACCACCACCTATATGCACGTAGCACTTTTCACTTCTTCAAATCCATAGACTACTCAATCCACTTTATTAGGATTGCCGGCAGCAGATGGATGCGGTTGGCTCAAGATTGGTCCACGTAGAGAGTCTTGAGGGACGACTATGTACAGCAGTGGACGTCTTTCGGCTGATATAATGAAAATACTTAGTACTTGATCTGTACATGTGACCCAGTCTTCGTTACGAAGTACTGCGGCTTGTCATGCGAATGGGATCCTCTTGTTTCCACTGCATTTGTTGTGTCGTGCATCATAAGTCTGGCTCTACAACATTCACTTGTGAAAGACGCACACCTCCAAGTAGTCACGCCCTTAGTAAGGCTCTTCCTTTTCTTTCAAAGGTATAAGCGTATCCATCGTATAATATTTTCGCTTTGCCACATCTTGTCTTTATGACTGTAATTCCTATAAAGAAGATACTTCTATGTTAGTAAATAAACTGCATGTTTGTATTTGTTTATTTAACTTTTTATACTAAATAAACATTATGTACATAGGCGGATAGCCAACGGCTTTTATTTACCAATCAATCTAAGATGATAAAATTTATATCTAACCTCTGGTTGTTGGGACTATAAATTTCTCGTTCTAGAGAGATCATATTTATCTATTACAAAACTCGGCTAATCGTTGCTCGCCAACACGAAAATATCTTACATGCTTGATGTAGTTCAAAATATGTATGTTCTTGGTGTATTAAATAATAAAACTTGGTGTATTAAATCGAAAAAATGTGTAACAGCTAAATTAGGCCGATTTTAAATTTTCCATAGAAACAGATATTTCCAATTATCTTTTTTTAAATAAGATATTACGAAAATATTTTCAACTTACTTTTTAGACCTATGTATCCTGCTTATGTGTATGAAGTTTCATTAAAATCGGTTCATTCATTTCGAAAAATAAGGACTTGAAAGTTTGTATGAAAAGCCGTAAGGTGTAAACGCTCTTAAGGTGTCGCAATTTTACTTGTATAGTAAAAACATATCTAACATAATATAAAGATATATATGAGATATTTGAATTGCGTAACACATACTATTAATAAAAAAATGACACCCCAGCTAAAAAGTAGAATTTAAAAATAAGCTTCATGGTAATTATTAAGATAAGTACCTAAGATTATTTAGTCTTTATTAGGAAGAATCACGAGGAATAGTTACCAAAAACACCAATTTACTACTAAATACAAGAATCATCCGGCAGTTCGCCTGATTTGAATATTATTTTTGGAAACAGTCTAGAGAATAAAACTATTACAACATAAAAAAGTCAGACAAAAAAGGAGACTTTAATGGGTCCTTCAATTCAGTGTGAGTTTCTAAGCTAACGTCGACTTTCTTAGGGCGGAGTGCGATTAGCCGCACGGCTGGCCAACCGCAATCAACGACCTCCGGTCGTTCTGGTACATTTTTTTCACCGTCGATGGCAAGCAACTGCAAACTAGCACTAGCCGCGAAGTGTGTATAGAAACCGTCAGAAACTCATTTCTTATACAATTTTTTTATTGCGGTCAGCCACACGGCTGGCCGCTCTCTGGCTAACCGCATAATTAGGCGCCCTTATATCCCTCCCGGGGGTGCATGCGTATGTTCGCCAAAAGATCCTACGACCTCCTTGTTGATCATCTTGACTCGAACCTGGCACCTTTTGCTGACCCGCTTAGAACAATACCACGTACAATGACCGGTGAAATTGACCCTATTGGTCGAGTAAGTGTGATCGCCAATTTTTAGAAGATAACTACCAGTCGGTAATGGAATCAGTTTGACTTCTGGAAAAGATAAATAATTATCATTAATGTTTTATTAATGATAATATTTAGATTGATAATAAATACTGTTTGGTTCATAGATGCTAATATATATAATTAACTATGGCTTTCGGCTTTCTTGAAATCCTTTACTTCTTAAAGCCATCGGAGTGAATTATACTTTATTGATGACTTTAGTAGATCGGCCTTGTAACAAGAATAAATAAATAAATTTTAAACTAATCAAAAGCGGGTCATAGAGCAGAATTATATCAGATAATAAAACGCCTTATACTCATGATGAATTATTTAAAAATTTAAATATGTCTTAACTGGTTTTCTTGTTACTATGAAGTAGGCAATCTAGGTTTGTTCTGCACGTAGAATAAAATAGGTGTGATTTATAGAAATTAATCTTGGCGTTCGATTGCTTTTATTCGTGGTTCACGCCTCATATGTTTAACCTGCTTTATTGATCAGCCACTAAGCATATACAAATAACAAGTTAATTTAAACCAATTTACACAAAGCTGAAGTATTCGATACTTTGTTCTAAGTAGTTGGTAGGCAGAATATTACGCTAACTTCAATAAAAATGCAATTAGTTTCTTCAATTAGATAGTAACTGAATTTTTATTTTTATAGTAAGAAAATATCATCTTAAAAGGCTTATGAGTTACATACAGGAAAATTATCTAAATCACTACATATTACCTACTTATTACGTAGGTCTTAAAAATAAGAAGAATTCTATCAAATGTCTTTTTTTTATAACTTGCTACGTATATTTAGTATTAACATCCAATAAGCTTAATCCGAATTATCAGGAAGAACGAAACATTACAAAAATGCGAGATCGTAAAATGTTTATGTACAAATGAGTGCGAGTTGAACATATATAGGTAGCACACATATTAAATCAATAATAATTTGTCATTGTTACTAAAAACTTAAGAAATTTCCTCTTATTAAAGTAGGAACATTTATGCTTCATGTTTGATGCACACATATCGCTTCAGAAACGTCTCACGCTCATCCGATGACATCAAATCATTCCCACTAAGCGTGACTCAGGGCTCTACGTCGTATGGAAATGGCTATCCAGCTGTGTTCACCGTGACGTAAACGTGGAAAACCGAACCGCAAGGGCGTTGACACCTAGCCGTAGGTGAGGCGGTGGCAATCCATTACTATAGTGATATGAGTGTGCCAATCATTATTTTCCTTTTCCTCAGATGTTCACAACCTGAGATATTTCCCTTCTACCACACAGTATCTAAATGGTGGATGGTTATGTTCATGGTACGTGTACCCGTAGTCGATTTTATTGTCATTGTTTATCACCAGTCTAGCACGGCATCTCTTGCTATTGTGAGATGAGCAACGCCAGTGAAAAGTGCCTTTCTTCGGAAACTGTCGGGAGTAACTGTAGGTGTAGTCGTTCAGAAGTAGTAGCTGCTTGCCTGACTGTGATAGGATGAATTGTACTGGAAAAATAACATACTTACTGTAAATAATACTTTAATCCATATGATAATATAGGTAATCTAATATAGAAAAGAAAACTAAAAAAATGAAGTAACCTCCGAAACCTATATAATTATTATTGTGCCAACACCGATGTCGATTATATTACATTATTTTTGATTCCAGCAAATTTTCTTTCCTGAATCAATCCGGGGTACAGTGCAAATCCTATAAAGTATCGTAGATAAAATTGAAACAAAATACTTAATAGCAGACATATTTTATTAGAAACATATTCTCAAAATACATGTCTATACCTTTTACTACATTTAGAAAAGAAAGTTGCATAAAATACATACATACCTACATATTTGCATATGAAAATGTAAAAAACACGTACTTTTTTTATTTTGTTTTGCACTTTGTACAAATAGATAACAGTATAATCTCCTTTATTTATACAAGAATTCAATTAATGCTAACCGAACCAATTTGAAATCAAATAGCAACAAAGAATTTATTACTAGATGCTCATGATACTAATTATATTTATATATAAGGCATTCATAATCATCCTTCTAGTGTTATCCCAGTTGCAACCCGAGGTCCGCTTATTTAATTATTTCAAGTATAAACATTCGTGTGTGTCGTTTTATTTTTTCTGAATCTGCTTAAACTTAAAAGTGGAAATGGAAATTCTTATAATTATATTTCTTATTATCGGTTTAAACATTATATCTATAAAACCATAATTTCACATGATAAAAACTAAACAGTAGAGTAATCTACACTAATAATATTATAAAGAGGAAAAATTGTGTATTTTTGTTTGTTTGTTTGTTTGTAATAATAATAATAATAAATTTTATTCACAGTAATACAGAAAGCATAAAATACAAACAAAAGTGTTCTAATATAATAATAGTATAAATGCTGTGGATTTTCAATTGATTGGAAAGAACACCATACCCCTGTACTAGTAAGAAACTGTATCACAGGCGGTTGGTTCTCTCTTTACAAATTTGAGATTGGTATTTTACAATACAGCAATAATATTACGTATTTAACAAAAGACAGTGGTCAATATAAAACTTAGTTAATAATTAATAGCTACATGAATATAATTAAGATGATCATGTAATATACGATATAATTGCCTGACGAGCATTTTAGAGAATTCACGAACGTAACATATAAAGCTGTGGGTCAGCATAATCGTAAATGATGTCAATGTTAATTAAACCTTTATTATTTAGTATGACGTAAATAACTCATGGATAAACTCAAAAACTACTGGACCGATTTTAAAAATTCTTTCACCATTAAAAAGCTACATTATCTGCAATTAACATACGCTATATTTTATTTTAGAAAAAAAAGGGGTCCGTAAGATATTTGGGTTTTTCGGGTACGCGAAGTAGTTCCCTCAGGACGCGGGGGAAACCGCGGGAAACGGCTAGTTATAAAGAAAGAGAAAGAAAAATATTATTTACAATCTGTATAAATTGCATTTCACATTTACGTTTAATGCCTCTTGAATCTTATAGGTTCTGCTGTACGTTGTCTTTCAGTCAATCAGTAACGCAAGGATTTTATATATCTTCTTCTTTCTCTTAGCGTTATCCCAGTTTCAGTCTGGGGTCCGCTTTCTAGTCTAACCGGATTTAGCTGAATATTAGCTTTTCCACGAAGCGACTGCCTCTCTGGCCTCCGCAACCCGAAGGGATAGCGATATTCCATTGTTTAGACTAGTGTCAGTTTATTTAGAAGTTACTGACGCCCTGTAACGACTTTCAAAGATCTTCATGACAACCGGGACCGACGGCTTAACGTGCTCTCCGAGGCACGGGACAAGCGATAATTAACAATTCAATACGCACATAACTCCGAAAAGTCATTGATGCGCGCCGTGGATTCGAACCTGATACCCTCTGCATGGCAGTCTGTTGATATATCCACTCGGCTATCGCTGCCCCAAGGATTTTATATATACACAGATTTAAATTATTGTATATAATATACAGATTTAAATTATTTTAGTTAATGCTGAGAGAAAACCCTAACATATTCACCATCTCGAATAACATACTTAGGAGGTGAATGATTGTGATCACAGTTCGCTATAACTATTTTATTTAACTTATTGAGCACAATTCTTCCCTTACAAAAATTATTGACTTGACATCGCCAGTGTACTGTGCCTTTCTTATTAAAACTTTTATAACGACTATAAGCATGGCCGTCCAAAAGTATTCCTTGGCTGCCATATTTCGTCTTCACAAATGTGTGCTTCTCTGAAACAAGATTTTTACATAACTTAAACTTATTATTAGGGTTGTTTTGCACCTGACTTATAAAAATGAGTAACATTTCTGAAATTTGCTTTTTGCGAGTCTAATGGAGGGACTTAATAAGCACATATCAAGAATATTATGAAGAACTAAAAAATATATATATACTTCTTGTAAATATGGATGTCTAGGATCTAGTCAGTGAATGCAGAAAACAGAGAATCAAAACAGAAAACCTCGAAATTGAAATGATTTTTGTATTAATTACCATTCTCTGAAGTGTCCGTTAATTATTCAATATATGAGTCGAATGCATACGTTATTTTGAACATCAAAAACTAACAGCCTTGGGGCGAACAATGTATGGGCGAGGAACAATGTCCATTGAAAGTCATTTTAGCACGGAGTGATTTAGTATTTTTTTGTTACCTACTCGAAAGCCCATGCTAGTTATCCGGACTACCCAGTTGACAACTAGTGCTTTCTGATTTGTTTTCAAAACCGTACGAGCCCCAGGTAGCAGTTGTTTGACATGATTTATCTCGTCGTATATAGTTTGGTTAGGTATGTCATATATTTGAGATGCTTCACGAACTGTCAAGGCGCCTGTTCTGATTTCTTCTAAAGCTTATATCTTTATCTAAGTGGGCATTTCGGAAATCCCTTCTTAGTGCACCCGTACGGTCCCCAAGGAACATACATGCCTAATTTCAGCTTCCTGCGCCCAATAGTATCGGCTGTAGCGTGTCTGTCAGTCAGTCAGTAACGCAAGGATTTTATATACTAAGATGATTGTAAATATTCTTTGGATATTAAAAACATGACAGTGATTTACGGAATTGCAAGCGATGGCCTTGGCAAACATGCCTGTCTTCCGTTTATACTTTTAAAATATCAAGGTATCATGTGCAAGATATTTCACCAGTAAACATGAGAAAATAGAAAGGAAGATAATTAAAGGCGGAAACGGATCCAATAAGCAGAATTTACTGAAATATTAATTCAAAAAGATCAATAGAGAGCGCTGTAGTTGTCCTGTTACTGTGCCAGTACATTTTATCATGCCTTAAAGTCTTATTAAAACTCCATCACGTATAACGTGTTGCTTCAAAGCATGGTTGTGGTCATGGTTTGCATGTAGAATATTATAATCGCCGTCCAGGACAATTTTGGCTCGACACTGCTTTGTATTTACTGCCGAACATCGGCAATGGTCGGTGCCCTTTATAGGGAACTGGCGATAATGGGCGTAGGTGTAGTTTCTGTATAGAATAAGTTGTCTACCGCTTAGAGATTTCACGAAGGAAATATCTGGAAAATATAAATTATATTAGTCGTCACACTTCTAGGTAAAAACTTCCAGAAAAAGAAAACTTCCTCTGTTCTTTTCAAACTTCGTTACATGTCTTAGAGCAGTAGCTCCTGACCTAGGGACAGTTATTATCCCTGAGTGAGTAAATCAGCAAATATATGAGAGTATTCATAACATCAAAACTAAGACCAAGTCTTATTATATTAAAATAGACTATCGCCGCACGCTTATGTTACCTCCTTGTAGATTGCATATGGCATAGATGGCATATCGCGTATGGGTAACAATATATCAAATTTATACCACTGACGGTATAACTTTTCATGGTACTTAAAAGTACCGACACCAGGGTATAACATTACATACTTTGTAATAGTATAGTTATACAGACAAACCAGGGAAATTTACTGATGGTTAGTACTATAGTTGCAAAACTTCTGAAAAATTCGGAATAATTCCGGGAAAGTTTCTTTAAATCAGAATTATTCAAAACGAATTTAATTAATTTTTTTTTTTTGCTGAAAAATCGTATTTTGCATCGATCGTCGAGCGCCGCCGTGTGCCGCTCTGTGCGCCGGCCGGTGCCGCCGCGATTGCGCCGCGCCGCGCGCGCCTGACTGCCACGAGTCGTGCGTGGTGCAGGCGATGGCGGTGCGGGGTGCGGTAAGAGGAGAATTTTCCCCCCCCCCACGAGAAAGATTCGTACCCCGCAATCGAATGTTTCCGCCGAATATTTCGCCCGAATAATTCAATGGGAATAAACGCGTTTGTGTGTGTATGGTGGGTTTTTATTATAAATGGGATTGAATAAGTATATGTTGATGTTTTTATAGGTAAGATATGTTAGCCTGCGATTAACAGGAATTTTATACTTTTGTGTTTAGGTAGGTTACCTGCCTATTTCGAAATCGAATGCTATTTTTATAAATGTTAGTTGTGGAATATAAAACCAGGCCTAGCATATTTGATTTGTTTTTTGGAAAAGGGTTACCTACCTATGTTTTTGGTTAGTTTGTATGTAGTTCTGTACGCATCGCGAGTATTCGCGGGTCGCATAGGTAGGTATTAATCATTACCTACCTACTTAACGCGTGCAATAGCCCAGTCAAGAAAAACAAATTAAGGTAAACCTTGCAAGCAAACAAAGATAATATAATTTACAACTTCCAAGCGCGAAATAGTTAGTAAGGTCGAATTTGCTGGTTTTTTTTTTGACAGTTGAAATATTCCCAAAGTTTCGGAATATTTCGGAATACTTCCGAAGTATTCGACGGGAATGATTCGGAATTTTTCCCGCCAGCATCTATAGTTAGTACTTTCAGTTATAAACAAACCTGCTCATTCTGTATTATATAGACAAGTTGCTTCAGGGTTTTTAATAATGTGAACTGTATTCTTTCATTTTATACGTTCATATTTACCGTCTCGACTCTTTGGTGGTGGATGATTATGATCATAATTTCTCAAGAACATGTCGTTTGTTGCAAAGTCTACCACAAGTACAGCCTTGCAGATTTTATCGGTGGCTGCTAATGTGCAGACCCATTCTTCAGTACCATCTCTCTTATCAATCTGAAACAAAACTTCGTATTGAAAAATGTATTATATATAGTTATTATATAGTTAGATCAATATTAATTAAATGTACTTGCAATGCAAGGAAAAGGTACACCAAATGGTGGTATTACATTTCTTGAATGAAGGGCAATTTATTTTTTGGTGTTGATGCAAAGAATAGAATTGTCTTGTATTTTTTTTTTCTACTAGCTTGCTGCCGGTGCGGTGGATACTCCATATTTGCATATGTTACTCAAATATAATGTAGCATTCCAATTGGGAAGATTTTTAAATCAGTCTTGTAGTTTTTGAGTTTATTCGATATAAAAATACAAATCTTGCTTCATTATAATATCAGTATTGAGGTATAAAATTTACCTCTCCCTGGGATGCTAATAAACGCAAAATAATATCAATATCACACTTTTATTCACTAAGCCATCCTTCCGTTCCGTCTAAGCAAAAACACTTATAAAAATACACCCTAAGTCACAAAATCATTAATATGTACTGGTTTATAGGTATTCACAGTCTATGTATATTAAGGAATAAATTCAAGGAAATAAACATTTTAACAGTTGCAAGCCAGTACATTTATTCCAACCTAATATATTTATTCCAAAACAAGGCCTCATACTCAAAGAAAAGTGATATCCACAATTTGAATACTAGAAATAAGAGTAAGCTAGTAGTGCCGGCTACCCGGCTAGAGAAAATAAAAAAATCTTTTCAAGGCCAATGTGTGCGCTTTTACAATAAAGTGCCAAGCAATATTCAAAATTTAAGTTATAATAAATTCAAAAAGATTATAAAAGGTAAACTTTGTCAAAAAGGGTACTATTCAGTGCTAGATTATATTGAAGATAAAAATACTTGGGATTAATTTGCTCGGTCCCACAGGCTACTTATGTTTGATTAGTGTTAAGTTTCATGTGAGTGTGAGTTATTGTGTCTATATTATGCTAGTTAGTACTTTTATATTATTATTAAAAAAGCCTTATTATTTGACAACAACATTATTGACACACCAGCTCATATACCTATGAAAAATTCAATGTAGTTACTAAGTTTTTAAATTGTATAGAATCAAGACGTAGAAAAGAGTGGCCCGGAGTTTCTTGCCTGATTCTTCTCACGAGGCTCTACTTTCTGAACAGGCATTTTTTTTCAATGCTCAACTATGTTAATATGCATTTAAAGTTACTTTTTTATTTTTTTTATTTCTATGACTTCTGACGTGTGTTTTTTCAATGCTCAACTATGTTAATATGCATTTAAAGTTACTTTTTTATTTTTTTTATTTCTATGACTTCTGACGTGTCCAAAAAATTTAAACATTTTTATGGAAATAAACATATTTGAGTTTGAGTTTATGATACTTTCCATTTTTATTCTTTGGTGGTTCATGGTTATGTTTGTAGCATTGGTTTAAAACACTAGACCTTTTAAAGTCTACTAAAAGTATGACTTTGCATTTTTTCTTGCTATATGAGGCACATTTGTGTTGGTCTGTATGATTGACTTTGTTTCTCTGTCTGAGGATAAAAGTGTAACCATTGCTGACCTGCAATTGTTCACCCCGATCCGATCCGATTCCAAAGTCGCCGACATAGCTCTCCGGATAGCCAAGCTGAAGTGGCAGTGGGCAGGGCACATAGCTCGAAGAACCGATGGCCGTTGGGGCAGAAAGGTTCTGGAGTGGCGGCCACGTACCGGACGACGCAGCAGAGGTAGGCCCCCCGCAAGGTGGACCGACGATCTCGTCAAGATCGCGGGAGGCGGTTGGATGCGGGCGGCGGTTGGATGCGGGCGGCTCAAGACCGGTCTGTGTGGAGAACCTTGGGGGAGGCCTATGTCTAGCAGTGGACGTCGTTTGGCTGATATGATGATGATGATACACAAAAGTAACTAAAACAATTATATTACGCGTTAAACATTTATGTTACATAATGTCTGTAACGCACTGTAACAATAATATTTATAAGTACAACCATATTTTATTCGTTGAGATTAAATATTTTTATAATTACTAGGACTTTAATACACAGATTTAAAAAAAATGTGCTTTTACCTAATCAGTAGATTCAATGAAACACTGAAATACTGAACTCAAAAATACTAGCGACATCATGGTTGATAAAATAATAAATGTCAAAAACAACTTTAATAACAGCGCTAAATCTGCGTTAGAAAGGCTCTATTAAGAAATTACCCACACATCACCAAAATGCACCTTTTATGTTTAGGAATAGGAAAGGAATCACCTTCAGGTTTCTGTATGCTAAATCAAATACAAATTAATACAAAGTAGTTGAAAGAAATATCTTTAGTGGGTCTCAATAAAGCACAATATTTTTATTACACAAAGCGTTTGAAATGACACATATTTCTTAATTTTGAGCGAAACTAAATTTTCAGTTGCGAGCGACTTTTATTTTCCAATTCGAGAAACACCAATCACTCACTTTATTTTCAATGTTATTCTTCATAAATTCATTAGAGTTTATGCTTCTGCAGAACAAGTCATCACCACACAACGAATTTTACGTCATCCACCATCCACCGATATCTTACTAGCTCATTATTCATACAAAATAATTTAGCGGGTCTTAATCGCGTAAACTTAACTTATTTAAGGTATAAATACCTATTTGTTGCCAACGTTTGGATCGTCTTACACCGACCGTGGTCGTGGAGAGACACGTTATTTGCTAACTCAACATAACCACAACAATCTCACTCAAGAGTCACCATACTATTAGACTTTAAAATATTTCCCATGATGAACAACATATTTAGGTGCGGGATGACTATGGTGCCAGTTAGCAGACACTATACTGTTAGCTGCATCTAGAACAATCCTTGCTCTACATCCTTTCCCGTTGTGAGATGAACATCGCCAATGATCTGTAGCATTGAACTTCTTCGAATGACAGTATGTGTAGTCTTTGTACAGTATCAGCTGTTTGCCTTGACGAGATTCCACTATCTGCATAACTGAAAATATATGAGAGTGACAAATTGAAAATGAAAGTTTATCTATAAGCAGAAATATTACCATGATTAAACTACTAGGTGTAAGAAGCTAAAATGCGGCATGCATGTTTCTTGGCGCCGTAGGGGTATTACTTGAAAATTCACAAATATCTCAAAACGCACATTAAAAGTCTCTATGCCATTATAATTTAAAATATTGCCCATGATGAACAACATATTTAAGTGCGGGATGGTTATGATCCCAGTTAGCAGATACAATAGTATTAGCTGCGTCTAGAACAATTCTTGCTTTACATCCTTTCGCGTTGTGAGACGAACACCGCCAATGATCTGTAGCTGTAGTATTAAACTTCTTCGAATGATAGTACGTGTAGTCTTTGTACAGTATCAGCTGTTTGCCTCGGCGAGATCTCACTATCTGCATCTCTAAACAAAGACAAAGGAAAAATAAAATTATTTAATTGGCAAATAATTTACGATTACGCCGTTATCATATGACCCGACTCTCCTAAGGGAGACTGGGGTCATAATTATGATATATACACACATCAACAAAGTCTAGGGATATCTTAATCCTAAATTATTTACGAGTTTATAGTTTAGAACCTTGTTAGTTTCCACAAAAAGTTTATATACAGATTAAAACCTCTTTTATTCTATTTTCAAAATTTGAACATGGAAAGAAAAAAAACAAAATAATAAACAAAATATGGCGTCAAATTTGCTAGTAATTCGTTACATTAAAAAAAGTTAAAACTGTTTTATTATAATTATTAATGAAAAGGGTTTTTAATTGTTTTTCTTTTTTAATTTAACGTGACGTACGAACTTTAAAAGTCATGTCACGTCGTCATTTGAGTCGAGATGAAATGTTACGAGCCGTGGGCATGTTAGAAAATGGTGCAATTCAACGCGTCGTTGCTGAGGCCCTTCATACCAGTCAAAATGTGATATCAAGGTTGTGGTCACGTTATCGCAGTCCTGGAGATGTGGCCGAACAGCACACAGGTAGATATCGTGTTACTACGCAGAGACAGGATCGATTTCTCCAAATAACCGCCAGAAGACAACCCAATATCACAGCGCTGCAACTAGTGCAAAGGCTCCAGGAGGACCACCAGCTGCTGGTAAGCGACCAAACCGTGCGAAGAAGGTTACATGAAGTTGATCTTCATGCTCGAAGACCATTGCGTGTTCCAGCATTGCGACGTGGCAATCGCGGTCGGCGGCTTTCGTGGGCTCGGGAGCATTTACCATGGAGTGACGAACAATGGTCTTTGGTGCTGTTCACCGATGAGTCCCGGTTTGGGTTTCACCCGGATTCACGAAGAACACGCGTTTGGAGAGCTCCAGGGAGAGTTAGCCGTCTACGGCACCCTCAGGAGGTCCACCCATACCAAGGCGGGACAATCATGGTGTGGGCAGGAATTCGTCTTGGCGGACGAACCCAACTCGTTTGGATCCAAGGCAGCATGACTGCACAAAAATACCACGAGGAGGTAGTAGAGCCCGTTATTGTCCCACACAGAACTCAAATAGGCCATGAATTTCTACTCATGCACGATAATGCTCCTTGCCATACGGCGCGGCTGGTATCGACCGCTCTCCGAGAGCACGATATTCAAGTTTTGGATTGGCCTGCACAGTCGCCCGACTTAAATCCTATCGAGCATGCCTGGGACATGTTACAACGAAAAGCTTTGAGAGATTTTCCACCAAATTTGACGACTGAACAACAACTTTACGAACACTTGCAAAGGACATGGGACCTCATACCGCAGCAAGACATTGACAATTTAATTTTAAGTATTAACAATCGATGTCGATGTGTAATCAATGTAAGAGGTGGCAACACTGATTATTAATGATTAGATTTTACAAGATTTTTTCCATTTTTATTAAAATTAATAGTTTTTTAAGAAGAAATGTTTGTTGTTATCATACTAATTTTCAATGATGATTAAAAAAATTAATTTTTTTATTTAAAACAAAAAAAAACACGAAATGTTTTTTATTTTTATTAAAGACCTTAAAATAATCTATGATTCTTCTATTTACTGTATCAGAAAATTCTTCATAGATTTTTAGATATTTGATGAAATATAAAATATCCCTAGACTTTGTTGATGTGTGTACTTATGGTTCCGAATTTATTTGAACCATGATTCCCGCACCGAGAGTACTGTATAAATTCTGATGTTGATATTTTGTCAATCATCGAAGAATTTAGCCCAATTGATTACTGTCTATGACACGCTGCGCACAGCACTAGGCGCTAATAAATTAACAGATATCCAAGTTATTGAGCTAAAAAACAGACTTTTGGAGTTTAAAACAATACATAAAACTTTCCAGGACGTTCAGACACTTTTTGAATTGAACGCTGACATCTCAGCGTTCACCGATGAACCAGACCCAGAAAGTGAACAATTTGAAAATGATTACCAATTGTTGGTAGCACAGGCTTCCCGGCTTATTCAGTTAAATGACAAGCTGGTAACTAATCCAGAGTCAGACAAGGATCATTCAGGTGGGACCAAATCATTTATTAAACTACCCACTATTGACTTGCCACACTTCTCGGGTGATCATCAGGATTGGCTTGAGTACAGAGACACATTTCAATCACTTATTACGCATAGAACATTAGATAACATTCAAAAGTTTCATTACTTGCGTTCCTCACTATCGGGCAGTGCATCATTAGTTATAAAATCACTAGAAATTACAGGTGACAACTTTGAGGTAGCGTGGAAATTGTTGTGTGAAAGATATGATAACAAACGACAGCTGATAGGAAATCACATTCATGCATTATACAACTTAAATAATATTGAAAAAGAATCCTTGGTGTGTTTGAGACAATTAATTGACACAGTTCAGAAAAACCTCAGCGCATTAGCCACATTAGGTGAAAAAACAGAATACTGGGATACATTAATAATATATTTAGTGTCAAGTAAATTTGACTCAAACACATTAAGATATTGGGAAGAACACAAAAACACACTCACAGACATGCCCACACTTGAGTGCCTGAATAAATTTTTAAGAGGTCGTGCTGATGTATTAGAAGTTTTAGAACAATCAATTATTAACAACAATAGCAAATCAGATACTCAAGTGGGACAAAACACAAAGTCATTTACAAAAATGAACACACAAAAAGTACCCACATGTCCTTTGTGTAAACAGCATCATCTATTATTTTCTTGTGAAAAGTTTAGACAGATGTCCATTGAACAAAGAATCAGGGAGGTACAGAGATTAAAAATCTGCTCCAACTGTTTAAAAACTGGTCATGACAACAAATTATGCAGAAGAGGGACATGTAAGTACTGCAACAAAAAACATAATACACTTTTACACTTAGATGCACCAAAACCATCATCTGTCACATTAACTAGTTGCACGCAGAACAAAACAATATTACTGTCAACTACACAAGTCAAAATATAAATAACAAACAAGGAAACCCACATATGGTACGAGCACTACTAGACAATGGCAGCACCTCAAGCTATATAACTAGGCACTTGTGCTCAAAACTGGGCTTACCCATTCAAACTATAGACACCATTGTCACTAGTATTAATAATCAGTGCACAAACATAACAAAAAATACTAACATTCACATTCAATCAGCACACAATAAAAATTACAGGACGGACATTTTATATATGTCTTGTGATTAACCAAATTTGCAATACAGTTCCACATACATACATAAACAAAGATACCATTCAAATACCTAGTTGTATACAACTGGCAGACCCTGACTTTAACATTCCAGCCCCTATTGATTTATTATTGGGTGCAGACATATTCTGGGAAGACATGGGTACTGGAAGATTGGAATTAGGAAAACAGCAACCAGTTCTACAACAAACAGATTTAGGCTGGTTGATATCAGGCTGCATTTCAAATACTCATATTCAAAATAAAATTCAAAACTCATTCTTTGTGAATCAGATCTCAGATAACATAAACAAATTTTGGGAATTAGAAAACATATCTACTCCTTCAGACACACCTCACATTACTCAGCTATCATGTGAAAAGATATTTACATCAACTACAACGCGCAATGCTGATGGTAGATTTGTGGTCACTATACCGTTCAAACAATCGCCAGAGTGCTTAGGCCAGTCATATAGTCAGGCAAAGATTCGTTTCCTTAACATAGAAAAACGATTCAAATCAGACCCTACATACAAACAACAATATCTAACTTTTATGCAAGAATACCTTGACCTCGGTCACATGACTAAAAACACAAACAGTAACACTCTGACACCTTCATATTATATAACACATCATGGTATAATACAAAACACCAGCACCACAACAAAGTTCAGGGTGGTTTTTGATGCATCGGCACGCACATCTAACAAAATATCACTTAATGATATACAGACAATAGGACCAGTAGTACAAGATGATTTGATTTCTATACTTATTAGGTTCAGACAACACAAATACATAATATCAGCTGATATTGAAAAAATGTTCAGGCAAATATCCATCGTAGAAAACCAACGATCATTACAACAAATTGTATTTCGTTTCGATGAGTCAGAACCACTGAAAACCTACACATTAAATACAGTAACGTATGGGACAGCTTCAGCACCCTACCTCGCTACACGTTGTATCAGACAGGTTGGGTTGGACTGCCAACATGACAAGGAAGTGTCGGATATCATCATACATGATTTTTATTGTGATGACCTGATTACGGGCTCAGACCGGAAGTCTCGGTTAATAGAAATAGCAATGTCAGTAAATGCAGTTCTAAAATCAGCACAATTCCATCTCAGAAAGTGGCAGTCCAACAGTCCTGATATTTTACAAAAAGCAAACCTATCATCAGATTCACTTCACAGTACCACAAATTTAAGTAATAAAGACCCATCAAAAACATTAGGTATATACTGGAACCAAAATTAAGATACAATAACATACTTAACAGACATAGAAGACTCGGTTGATTACAATATTACAAAAAGGAAAATATTGTCAATCATTGGCAAAATATTTGACCCTTTGGGCCTTTTAAGTCCTTCAGTCTTAGAAGCCAAAATAATAATGCAAAAGTTGTGGTCACAAAACTTAAAGTGGGACAGCAGTGTCCCTAATGACATAGAAATACTATGGAAAAAATTCATACAATCACTATCAGCTTTAAAACAATTAGTCATACCGAGACGAGTTTTCTATGATTCACCCAAACATATACAGCTACACACTTTCTGTGACGCCTCTTAGCACGCCTATGGCGCCTGTGTATATGTGCGCACACACACCACAGATGGTGAAGTGTACGTACGGCTACTAACAGCCAAGTGCAGAGTGGCACCACTAAAATCATTAACAATTCCACGACTAGAACTATGTGCAGCCCTCACAGCTGTTCGCCTTTACAAAAAGGTCATTGACTCTCTCCGCAATTCACACATAATTTCAGACTGTTTCTTTTGGAGTGATTCCATGATTGTGCTGTCCTCGATAAAGTTGCCACCACACAAACTAAATGCATTTGTAAGTCACAGAATTAATGAAATACAAACAATAACACATAAACAAACATGGCGATATGTACCTACAAAACAGAACCCCGCAGATCTCATATCTAGGGGTGTCACAGCATCAACACTCATACATTCAGATTTGTGGTTCTCTGGTCCAGACTTTCTTAGGGATGATGATAGCAGCTGGCCAACATCACCTGGGCACAGCAGTTGTTCTGACCTTCCAGAAACAAAACCCCAGAGCCACAAAAACACTATTCAATGTTACTCACAGACAGACAACAATTCATTCATTTACAATTACTCTAACTTCACAAAATTAACACGCATAACTGCATACATATTGCGATTTATACATAATTGTAGAACAAAAACACAAACAAGTAATTCAGCTTCAAACACCTTCATTTCATTAACAACAAAACTATATCAGGCCAAATTAAATTTAGTAAAAATGTCACAGTTAAATTCATTTTCTATTGAATATGAGTTACTTTCAACAAATAAAACACTACCAATAAAAAACAGATTTATTTCATTACATCCATTTTTTTATCAGGCCGGCGCAGTTATTCGCGTGGGCGGCAGGCTCGCTAATTCGCGATTTCAATATGATAAAAAGTTTCCAATGCTTTTACACGCTAATCATCACATTTGCAAACTCATTTTTTTCACTCAACATATAAAACTTCTCCATGCTGGTCCACAGCTGTTGCTCGCCCACATACGTGAAACATATTGGCCTATCAGTGGTCGCAATCTAGCCAGAAAGACAGTACAATCATGCATCACATGTAGACGCTTTCAAGGAAAAACAATTACACCAATCATGGGTAATTTACCTGAGCCACGCATGCACTCTGATTTCGCATTTAATAACGTCGGTGTAGATTACGCCGGGCCAATCATGATTAGTAATCGTAAGGGGCGTGGTAGTCAGTTGATAAAGTCATACATATGCATATTCGTATGCCTTGCAGTTAAGCTATACACCTGGAATTGGTTACCGATTTGACAAAGGAATCTTACTTAGCGTCACTAAATAGATTCATCAGCCGCCGAGGAAAACCTGCTCACATATATTCAGACAATGGCACTAACTTTGTAGGGGCGTCAAATGTTATCACGGGGTTTTTGGCGAAGAATCAGAATTTGATAAGCAACCATGTGGCAGAACAAGGCATCACTTTTCATTTCATTCCTCCATACTCCCCACACTTTTGGTGGGTTATGGGAAGGCACAGTGAAGTCAACAAAACATCACCTTAGGCGAGTCTTGGGCTTGGCACATCTCACGTATGAAGAAATGTACACAGTCTTATGTCAAATTGAAGGCATTTTAAATTCAAGGCCCTTAACGCCTCTATCGTCTGACCCGTCTGATCTCACCGCTCTCACTCCATTTCACTTCTTAATCGGTCGATCATTATCTGTACTACCTCAGCCACCACTGGCTGACTGTAATCCGCTGCATATACCCAGATACAAACGCGTGGAGCTCCTGCGTCAACACTTTTGGACTCGATTCTACAAGGAGTACATTTCACAACTTCAAATCAGAACAAAATGGAAGAAGTCGTCCGGACAGCTGACAGAAGGCACCCTGGTCGTCGTGAAAGATGACGCTCTCCCACCAGCCCGCTGGGTACTCGGGCGAGTAACACAGCTCCATCCGGGGCCCGACGGAGTCACAAGAGTGGCCGACATCAAGACCAGCGGCGGCACTATCAGAAGAGCATTTAACCGGATATGCCCTCTCACTGGTGGCCCGGCAGAATGTCTAGGACACGCTGCGCACAGCACTAGGCGCCGCCCCCCCGCGCCTTCTGGACGCCGCGCCGCACGGGCGCCGGCGCACAAGCGGATGCACTGACAGTTGGTTGACAGAAACAGCAAGACACACTTTTTGAAGGGCGCGCCCAGGCTTGTCGGAATTTACAGTTTTGTAACGAACCATATCACATTTACGCGAAATACAGTCCGCTTTGCACAGTATCGCATAGTTTACTTGTATATGGATTATACAATTACAATTGGGCTAAATTCTTCTTTAGGAGAGGAATCTTATATCGCGCTGAGAACAGCGCGATATAAGACTCCTCTCCTAAACAGTCCTAGAAAAGATATCCAATAAGGTGTATTGAAGGTCCACCTCAATTTTGTAATTTTATGTATCGTGCCATGTAATGTAGGTATATGTCGCACCTAGAAGTAAGCCTCAGTATTTTTTGTGTTATAGACGGCAAAGAAGTAGACTGATCGCCTAATGGTAAGCAATAACCGCCCATCATGGACACAAACAAAACTTAAAGAGTAATAAATGCCTCCCTTTGGGATGAAAATAGGAATAGGGGCAAGAGCGGGATGAGGGAGAAGGAAAAGAGGATCAGGCCATATTGTTTTATCAAACGACACGCAATAGATGGCAAAAGGCTCGCCCCCTATTACATTGTGACCGAAACATAACAGGCGAATAGTGGGTCTGTAATACACCTCTGCCTACCACTTCGGGTATAAAAGGCGTGAAGTTATGTTACGTTACGCAATAGTATAGATGCTGTTATTTTACGTCGATATTCTGCAAAGTAAGGTAGTAATTCGTTCCCGGTCGACCCGGGCCCATTCATGCAGAAAGTGGTATACATGTAATTGTTGAAAGACAAAATCAAATCGCAATAAATTCCAAGTATTTTAATTTAAGTACTTCCTTATTTTTACATAATTTACTGAGATCTTAGTATGATTACAATCTCCTTTCTTCCTTGGTTTTTAACATTATCACCATTGCTGTTAGTTTTTAACCTTCTGAAGTCCTTTCACTACCTCCTCTTAAGATAAGGAACAATAAACGAACTTTCACACAAACCATTACTTACGGCCCAGTTACAGATACCAGCGACGGGCGGCAGCGATTTTGATGTCCATGGCGCGTTCTACTCTGACACGACTTCGGCCGCGGCGGAGTAGAACGCGGCTTGTACGATTAAACAAGTCGGCACAGGACCAGTTTGAAAAAACATCCCTTGGCTCGCTCATAGAGTCGAGGCACACTAGAAACTGTTTTTTTATACGAGTGGCAACGTGCGTGTTAAGTAGCACTAGAAGCGACGATGGCTTGCTGAGTGATTCTCGCCCTTATGGTGGTCTAGCGGGAAGTTGTTCGACTGTACATCGAAATCGCTGCCGGCACCGTCCGCGGCTACTGTTTGAGCCTGGCCCGTTAGAAATTCGTGAAATTGATTCTAACTGGGTGGTGATTATGAGGTTTTTCTTTACAGACTTTATTCTCTAACACAATTAAACGGCCCTTGCAACCTTTTTCAGTATGCGTAGAACATCTCCAATAAGACATCATACGGCTATCCACCTTATAATGTATACCGTATGTGTAATCATTGTGTAGTATTAATTTCGATCCAGTTCTCGATCGAATGAAAGTTATCTCTGAAATGAAATAGATATCATTAAACTCATCATACACTATCATGTGGTGACCGACTAAGAACACATAGTGTTTACTCTACTACTCCCTTTTTATTACTTTATAATAAAATGCTTCTCTGCTTTTATAATATTAATTTTAATTATAACATATTTAAACAACAGAATAAAATTACTTATATAACTAAACTATCCTACACTAAATCAATAAAACTAAATGAATAATAATAATATAATAGAAGAGGAAAATCAAAAACACCAACTACTATAAAATGCTTAGAAAATACCTAAATATAAAAAAATATTAGAAATAAAGTTATTATTTATATATTTATTTATGCAAAGAAATCTTCAATATGATTACAAAAAATACTCGATTCGCAATTTGTATAGATACTTAGTTTTTATTCAACTCTCTCGAAATAGGATGTCAACTTTGTGACCACTCAGTGTTCATCATCATCATCATCAGCCTTTAACAGTCCACTGCTGGACTAGGCCTCTCCTTTGAAAGGAGGAATTGGCCTACTATACCACGCTGGCCAAACGGGTTGGTATAGGGTTTGTATCAAGTTTTCCTTCTCTTACAGTGCTGTTCTCTGCATAATATGCTCCCTCTGTCGGCTCTTACGACACCCATGGGATGATATGGGGTGGTGACAATCCGTATTCTTGATCCGTCACCACTCAGTGTTATTCCTTTGTAAATGCTTGTTTATCAGACACAAAATAAGTCCAGGTTACTGGTCTGAATCATCCCAATGAAAATCTGCGATATAATTCTAAGCATCTGGATTCTCTGATTTGACGACAGGTATCTCTGAAAACGAATTAAATAATATTTTGTATGGCACTTTTTTTAAATTAATGGCGATTTCAAAATTCGCTTCGCTAGCGTGTTTTTTGCGCTCGTACGGTCGTTTTAGCATACGCGCTTCAAAAAACTGAATTCGCTATTACATATTGTAGTTGTCATGTGGTAAACGGCGCGCCTGTACGCGACATACGTTTTCAAAAACGAACCCATACGCGCGTATGAAACCGCTAAAATAACTGATATGTAAGTGATAATACAAACCTATAACGATTTTTTTTGACAAAGAAGGTTCGTGACAGTGTGGTCGCTCTTTCAATACAAATGTATCATCGAAAAGGGAAAATTTTCCTCCACACTTCTCGTGCGTCGCACATTTCCAGCAAGAGACCAGATCCTTTTTATAATGAAGACGGTATTTATACCGTTTATGCAGTAGAAACTTGACTCCTGATTTCGAGGAAATTAAACTTACTTCTGAAACAAAAACAGTTAAATTATTTTAATTTTAGTTTTATAAATGGGAAAACAGGCATTGGCAAAGACAAAATATTTTTTATTCTTAGGACTACAATTAAAAGGAATTAATAAAACGCAGTAATCAATATTTGTCTTTCGAAAATCTATTAATAGTGATGGGATTAAACAATATTATTTCAAGTTATTTTTATTGCTAGTAATATTAAAACATAACATTCTAATATTTGTGGCAGGCAATAAGCCGTTGATACATATGAAGAAAATTATATGAATGTTTAAATTGCCAATAACGATTGTTACTAAAATTTTCGAATGATTTAGAAATGTGTTTTTTAATTAGCCTTCGATTGCCGATTCATTTGTCGACGCTGTAATAAATGCGGTTTACGACAATTTTTTTGTTGCCGACGTAATAATAACAAAATATTGGTCAGCTTAGATACTAATCAAGCACCTAAATTATGCAACTACTGCAAAAAAAAACAGCTTGGATGATATCTAAATTGACATTACAATAACAACAGACTTTCGGCATTCGAGAAGCTTATTCAATTTTTTTTAGTAACAATCTAATCGATCTTCTAGCTTGTATGACATAATTATATTGCTTAAAATACACATGATATTGATATCCTAAAGGCACCCTACGGTAAACGGTTTAGGAATGAGACTAGGTAAACAAAACTATATAATCTCAGAAAATAAGCAATAATTTGTACACAAAAAATAAAACTATATAGGTAATTATGACGTTATCACGGCTACGATGATGATGCGACCATGATGAAAGACTTTAATGTCTCTGTACTCCTGAGCCGACCATGAGCGTGCTATAGACATATGAGCCAAACATTTCATTGCAACAAATAATATTTAAAAAAAACCAGCGGTAAAAATCGTAGCTTACCATGAATCTATTACTTTTCTTATATTTACCTACCCTGGTAAAATACTAAAATGTTTATAAATATAAACTGTGCATCTGTGCACATAGCGCTTGCAACAGTACTGAAAAGTGGAACCATAAAACATCTCTGCTCATTTTTCTTTGTCATGGTACTAAGACTTTGAAGAACTAATTGCTCTTTTTGCCTGGTGGACTTTATGTCAAATAAAGCATGCAAGATGTTGTAGTGTTATCACAGCAAATAAAATAAATTGTCAAACCTATATAGAAATATATATCATATAATATTATCGCGTATAATTGACTTTAGGAAGAGCTACGCAAAATCTGTAGAAATAATTTTACTGTGTATCAGATATGTGTAAATTACGGTTTGCAACGCAAGCTTGAGTCTCTTTATATTAGAAATACATAATAAATTAGGTAGGTCAGTAATATTTTGATAGAAATGCATATTTAAAGTTTAATTCTGATTGATGATCATAGAAATATTTTAAGAAGAATTAAAGTTGAAATGGCCTACGTGAGAGGCTAATAAGTGGCACAAAAATATGATATTTTGGTACCCAAGAGACAGGAAAACGTTATAAGGACGCCTGTAATTGTTTAGTCTGTAAAAAGTATGACATTATTTATCAGAATTTATAACATTAAGATATTTCTGACCAAAGGTTTTTGTACAACCCGAGCAACAATTATGCAATATTGCACATGATGCCGTTCTACGCACGTCAAGACCACGTCACAACCGATATAATGACCACAAACCTGCTACACTCTGCATACATAATACATATCAATAAGGAAGTATCAGTGTGAGCCCTACGCTATATTTTTATATACTGTCCATCATGGATACAGTATTTCGCTGGGGGATGCGTATGTTCGTTCTCAAGACCAACGATTGCAAACTTCTCATCCAACTTGAGTTTTGCATTGCAGCCCCTACAGTTGTGTGTAGAACAGTACCAGTGGAAGTATTTCGTCTTCTTGCATTGCTTCTTGCAGTAGTATGTGTAGTCATTGTACATGACCAAGTGCTTGCCGGAGTACCGGGATTTCGCCAGTAGTATCACTGAAATTATAAGACTTTGTCAGTAACTGCTTTGTTTTCTAACTCACGAAAGCACTGAATGCGTTCTGTTTGAACTCCGTCTAAATAAGTTAGGATTTTTATTTATTTGGTAATTCAGCTACTTGTACAATTATGAATTTACAAAGCGTGGTACACTTTTATCGAGACTCAAATTTAAATAGATGCCACCAAATTAACATACTTACCAAAGTGCACTTTATTCATATAAAGTTTCTTATGTTTTCAAATTACCATAATACTCACCGAACTACACTTACGTATGTATATTTTATTTACTGTACTTTTCAAAGGTTGTATTTTGTTCGATCGCTGAATTAAGAATCCTCCAGAAAATAGGACAATTAATTGAGATTATTTTCAGGCATTCCAGTTGTATGTTAGCTACAAATAACTTAATTTGAAGATATTGTACGACTTAGAAATCGCCCATATCGCTTTTCTTAGTATGTAACTTCAGGCCGAATGGCATACAGACCGCTTTGCTTGTATCTCTGTACTTATCGGATGCATTAAAAATATATCGGCTGACTTATGTCAGTTTTAGAAAAAACCCGTTCCATAACCCACGGGTAAAATTATATTTACTTTACAATCATGTTATTCTTTATGTGTTCTGTATCTTTGTTAAAATTATTATCAAAAATAGACCTGAGTATTTGGAAGCATAAAATATATTTGCTCATAAAAAACAAACACACAGCATTAATTTGTTAAAAATGACTACCTACGTTACAAAAACGTAATTTTGGATTAAACTCAATTTATATTCTAAATATCATCATCATCTTAGCGCTGTCTGTGTTGCGATCCAAGACCATCGCCTTGGAGCCTGGATTCCGTTGTTTTCGAAACATAGTACCTATTTTACTTTCATTACTGTCATGATGATCTTTGACAGTCGTAATGGGGAGTCTGTGGATCAAGCTAAATATCTTGCCACGCCTAGTTAGACCAGAAAACAGCCCTCAGGTTCAAATGCGTGAGTCTTGGATGCAACCAAGAAAACGCTGTGACGATGATTCCTATATCCTTATATAGAATCCTTCAGATATCATATACGTTGGCGGCGGATGCTTATGTTCCAGCCTCGCAGAGACCACAGTCCTGTCTTCTGGTGACGCATCACTTGTAGTAATAATCCTGGCTTTGCAAAGCCACCCACTGGTGCACGTTCAAATCTTAGTCTTCGCGTTATTCTTGTGACAATAGAATGTATATCTATTCACCATTGCGAGCTCTTTGCCGTTCCTCGTCTTCATCCATTTCACTAGAAACAAAAACGAAATTCAAAATCATAACCTAAGCCAAAAGACGTCCACTGGGCATAGGCCTTCCCTAAGACTCGCCATCTTGAGCCGCCTGCATCCATCCGCTTTCCGCGATTCCACAAGATCGTCGGTCTACCTTGCAAGAGGCCTACCTCTACTACGATGTCCAGGCGTGGCTGCCAGATCCAGAAAACTTATTTAATTATTTTAAAAAGAATGAAAAGTAGAATTGACGACCTACGTGGGTGACCTAAATGATGTAAAATCCCTGAAGAATTCCATTAATTAAGGCTGCTATTAATCACCTATTTACTGTATACTAGCATGATATTCCAGACCTACTACATCTTACAAGAATAAACGTGCAAATTTGTGAAGATTGTTGATGCATATCCATGCAAATCTGTATCCACAGATTTTGATGAAACAATACAGTAATATAGTTCATACATCTGTTTAGCATATTGGCTACTTTTTTCTCGATAACAGACTTCACGTGGGCAAAATTTTGCGCAACATCTAGTCTAGTATAAATTTAAAATGGTGGTTAGCAATAATAAGCTGTTGGTATTATTACACTAATAAAACAATAAATTAATAATATAGAATTAAGAAATCATGCATTTATTTCCTACACTTAATAGTCGTAATAATAAAATCAATCGGAAGTTTCAAGTGAGTTTCAAATCAAATGATGTGACGTCAAAAAATTTGGGCTACCGTACGCCCCTGATTGTTTTTGTTGTTTGCATCCGACAAGTAATATTAAGCCTCTTCTAGATATAAGTAGGTTTAAAGACAGATCAAGAAAGGACACGTTTAATTAATCGTACTATTCAAATTATTATGCTATATGATATTTAAATTTGCAATTATCCTTAGGCAACATTATTGCTTAAAACGTTTTACTAAAGACGAAAACATTTACTCTGCAAATGTTTATTTTTATGTTTAATTTGTTACTGACATCGATAACTTATTTTTTTTTTCTTTATTTGCTAATACCAACACAATAGCGGCCCATCCACTAACGTTCATTCCTGCCGGAATCTACAATCTTTACGGAATGAACGCCAGTGGATTTGCAAGAGCAAGAAAGAATGACGGTATTAAAACACCGCCATCCCTCCCGTCGCGAAGGACGCGACACGCGATGTGATCAAGTTAGTGCCTGTTATGTGTCCGGCGTGATTGACTGCTCGTTTGTTATCATTTTGTGTTCGTCTTCGTCCCGGAAGTATAAAATGGATTCCCAAGAAATAGACGATAAAGGTGATATTAAAAATGTGATATTAGCAAATCATCAGGTTCATCGCATGCCAGATCTTTTAAAAGTCTTATATCACTATATTTCTTATATCACATTTTGTTCGACCCGGGAATCGAACCCGAGAGCTCACGATCCACAGTCGCTAACACTACCGCAGGACCACAGAGGCAGTTGAATTTTAGGTTTAAATAGATATTCATTCGCAATAAAACTCATAGCAATAGCAATCTCTTGCTTACGGGTTACACATGTTGTTGCAAAATGAAAATAATCCACATCAATCCATAAAGATAATTCAAAATGACGAGCATTCCTTTTAAATGACAACAATCTTCATAAAATGATAGGATTATAACCATCCACAGACACGCAATACCTCGGTAGGACTGACAAGATGCAAACTGACAGGAATGTACCTAAACGTGTGTATGGTCATTGAAGGATTGTTTTTCCTGTCGGACTGGCGTGTTGTGATAAAGTCAGGGGAAAGAAAAAAATATAAATCAATGTTACTTACATAAAGGAGATGTTGAAGCATAAAGAAATACATCTTGACTATACAATTAGTTAAGTTTTACATATTAGTACATTCACGAACGAATATACAATCCGTCCCTAATGATAAAGCTCGGTGGTTCGTCATTCTGGTCCAACTGTGCCTTCAACACGACGCCCTTCGCATTGCACGTGAGCCGTGCTTTACATCCTTTACTGCACCGCCAAGTACTTCTAGTGCCAGAGCTTCTAGCGCAATAAAAGTTATATCCATTATAAATAGCCACCGTCTTATGGCCACTGAGATTCTTTACAAATTGCACTATAAACAAAAAACATACATTAATAAAATAAAAGGAAAAGGTGTTGCGGCGTGAGGATTACAAGGATAGAAGCAAGTAGCGGTCCGATGTCTCTTCCTACCCCGACCGGAAAAAGGCGTGAGTATGAGTATGTATAATAAAGTTTTGACCTTATAACAGTAAAAAAGAGCTCCTATGATTGTAAGCATGTATAGTAAGTGAAGCCCATAGAATAAAGAATAGGAATGGTGTTATCTGTGGTGAAGCCAAATGTGTCATTTTCGTATACAACTACGCTGTTATCTTCCATTTCACTCTCTCCTGTGACCATATTTAATATTTTTTAAAGAAGTCATTTAAAACTGAACTTACGCATTTTTGACTTTCCTATGTTTAATCTTACTACGCCTCAAAATTAATTGAAAACATAAACAGCAGATTAGAAATTTATACCTATGAATATATTTTAATTCATTCAAAGTATAGATGTCGAGATACACGGTATTTTAAATTAAATAGCCAAGTACACCACAAATGATTTAATGAGATTCATGCTACAAATGCGACTTATCCTATATTACATACAAGTCAGTTAAGAAAAATATAATTGTCCAAAAACAACATGCACGATGACATTTGTTATAACTTAATTATTATTACAAAATGGAATGTCTATTACAGTTAAATAAATAATTACATTTAATCTATTGTTCAGTAAATATCGCAGACAATTTATTCATAAACATATAAACATAGGCAGAATACTCTTACCAAGCTTTCTATATAATAAGGAAAATCAACAAGATGGGCTATACTGCTGTATATATTCCATAAATAGACGCTTTGATCAAAGAGTATGTCAGTTAAGTTAAGCAAAAGACCGACGTTTTCTTTTACATTGTAAACCAAATTTGTTCCTAATCTTGAAAATGTACTTTGTTCAATACTTCGTGTAGCAGAGCTCAACACTGGCCAAGTTATTTTAAATAAATTATATTTGTTAAGATAGGTATGCCCTTTAATTCAAGATACGAGGTCTTCTTAAGATAGAAATACTAAATGGCTTTATACATAATTATATTATATAACAAAATGAAAATCAAGGCAATAACTACTTTTAAACTACCACGATTTGTACACACACTAATGATTATGTAAAGGGTCTGAATCGTGTTAAACGAAAAGAAAGATGAAATACCTTTCTAATTGTTCCGACGTTTCAGCATGGGTTACACCAGCCGTGGTCACGGGATGACTGTTGTCCGTCAGCGCTGCTTCCGAGAAGTGCGGGTTTCGGAACCTACCCTCACTTGGTGTTCACAATTATTGATATTTATAAGTTCGGAACTGTCGGTACTTCGACACACAACACTAATGGTATCTTCACACTGGCGCGTAATATCACCTCGTCGGTGTCTACATTTGCTGATGACAGGATTCCAAGATGTAGATAAACGGTAACCAAAAAAAGCACACAAATTTCAACCGGGAGGATGGTTACCGTAATTGTGAACACCAAGTGAGGGTAGGTTCCGAAACCCGCACTTCTCGGAGGCAGCGCTGACGGACATCAGTCATCCCATGACCACGGCTGGTGTAACCCATGCCGAAACTTCGGGACAATTAGAAAGGTATTTCATCTTTCTTTTCGATTAACACGATTCAGACCCGTTACATACTCATTAATCAAGACACTGACACTTATAACTAACTGTAAGAAAACTACTTTGTAAAATTTTAAATCTTCATTCGTCTAACTTTATTTATAATACCCAATTTGTCTAAGCAATTACAAAATCCTTAGACGTCACGTTTTTTTTTTAATTTGTGCATCTTAAATACAAGTGATTGCTGGTAAAACATTTATATATTCCTAATATCCTAGTGTGGCGCATTGAAGTATGACTTTTGTTATATAATATATTTGTTGTGCCTCAGAAGAATGTATTGTCGAGATCAATTCAATTAAACTAATTATATACCTACCTAAGTACTATCGTAAATTTAAGTGATTTTACGGTTCTCTGTTTCGGATACAGTATAATTCTTGCACATTGCAAAACAAATGTGAATATTTTTTAAACAGATGAACACTGCCACTGGATTGTGTACAGAGAGCAGTTCCACAGCTAATTTAATAAACACTTTACTTAGAGGCTTACTTCTGAGTTCAGGTACCAGACGTATGCCTCATTGTGAAACATACACAGAATGAAAGAAACAGTTCTAAGAATAAAGTACACTAATAGAAACCCTGACTTCTCTTGTCGATATCGACAATAATAAATAGATTTTGCCTAACGATAGTTTTAAATAATAATAAAATTAATAATCACAAGATTGAACATAAAGCTTCAAAGCTAAAAGATTTAAAATTAAACAAAGCTTCTTTGTCCGTCATGGAAATTTTATAAGTAATGTTTGAAGATTTGATAAGCCAAATTAAATAACCAGTACATTCGCGTTATCCAGATGGAAATAAAAATAATACAGGCACCTATTAGTATGTATTGAGTATTTTTGTCACAATGTGAGTAAATAAAAAAAACACATGGTAAAGCCTAATTAAGTCATATCTTATTTACTAATTGAGTGATTCCTCCTTTCAAAGGAGAGGCCTAGTCCAGCAGTGGACTGTTAAAGGCTGATGATGATGAATTGAGTGATAAATACTAAACTTAAAAACTAGTTACGTTATATTTCTTAATTTATTACTCTTGTTCTGCTAAATATATTTTCTACGCAATTTTAATACAAAATCAAAATTAAAGTACGAAAAAATGGTAATTTTATTTATGTTATGAAATTAATGGTAACGTTCAAGGAAAGTATAAATATACAAACATAGTATAAAGTATGAAATGTATAACATTTATTTCTCATACTTTAAATTAGATTGATTGTACAAAAAATATAAAATGAAAAGAATCAGTACTAGCAAAAAGCCGGATTGTGGTTGGCTCAGTAGCTTAGTAGCCTGACATCTAAATATCTTCAGTCTGTTTTTGATAGATTAAAGCAAATCAAAGTACTTTAGTAGTCTTCGTAGAAACTGTCAATAATAGGAGCCGATGTTTTATATAATACCCTTTCATATACAGCGCAGTCCGTTCTTAGAACTGAGTTTCAGGTGACTCCGTGACTATCAATGGAATGTAAAATACGGCCACAACCAAAGTCATAGCATGTAAAGCAACTAAATATAAAGCATACGAAATAGGGTACCAAATTTATAAACTCTTTAATCATCACTGGAAGGCAAATGACGTGACGATGTTTTCACCCAAATATGGTAATAAAATAATACTGATTAGTCAAAATACAAAATTAAAGCTTATGATAAACGCCATCACGGATGACAAACCGTGAAGGTTCGTGTGAATGTTCCAAATGCGGTCTGACCATTCGCACTCCATACAATGTGAATCTTGCTCTGCATTGCGATCCCTTTGTGCATCTCCAAACACTTCTTTGATCACTCTCTCGGCATTTATCGCAATAGAAAGAGTAATTATTAAGTAGAGCTACAGTCCGTCCGTTTTGATTTGTCACCCAAGAAACTGAAAATAAAATAAAATGTTAATAAAAATGAAATTATTTTTGGACTTGGCAGGGATTGTGATTTTTTTAAAGTGATTCAACGATGTGCTGATTCCGGCGATACAATAATTTAATAAATTCAAATTGAAATTCAAACTCATTTATTCATTACAAAAGCAACACTTATGAACGTCAATTCTTTTTTTACAACCAGGTTCGGGATGGTATGGCTATGAGAAGAGCCTGGAAGAAACTCATGCCACTCTTTTTTAAATCAGAATCTTAATCTTACAATTTGTGGTACCATGATTGCTGATAATATCACATACGTAGGTACACACGTTTTATAGTTGTTTCAATATTTTTTCTTATTCTCTGGGACTAGAAATGTGTCGGTAAGAAATCCATAACCAGACTATCAAATAGAACTAAATTTAATTAAAATATACATAAGAAGGTTAAGGATTTGAAGATTGTAACACAGTTTTATCCTAAAAATCGACTATATGATGACTTTGTTCGAATCCACGGCGCGCACCGATAACTTTTCGGAATTATGTGCGTATTGAATTGTTAATTATCGCTTGTCTCTGGTGCCTCGGAGACTGGTGCACGTTAAGCCGTCGGTCCCGGTTGTCATGAAGAACTTTGACAATCGTTACAGGGCGTCAGTACCTTCAAAATAAACTGACACTTGTTTAAACCATGGAATATCGCTATCCCTTCGGGTTGCGGGGGTCAGACAGGCAGTCGATCCGTGGAAAAGCTAGTATTCAGCCAAATCCGGTTAGACTAGTAAGCGGACCACAGATTGAAACTGGGTTAACGCTAAGAGAATGATGAGAATGAGTCATGGGATACACCAACCGTGGTCATCTCATGACCGTGAATTACGCATTAAAGAACCGTTACATAAATATTATTACTATAGTTATAATTCTACACAAGGTTATTTAGCGGATCTTACTCGCGATAAATAAGATATTTAAGACATACCTCCTTCGGTCCTTCGGTCGTGGTTTCTGCCATCAAATAACCTTTTATACTAATTGCGAAAGTTAAAATCGTCTATAATTATTGTAATTTAACACTAATATTTTTACGACGAGTTGTGTGATCAGGGTATACTCACTAACAAGCTACATAATCTCGTGACCATGGCTAGTATAACCCATGTCCAAACGCCGGGATAAGTTGAAGTTTACACCTCTATTTTTAAACATTTACAGAAGCAAATTTTTCTGTAACATAAAATTTAGCATTTGTACAAATCGTGTTAGTTTTACATTATTTAAATATAGTAACATTAAAGCAATTAATGATGTAAATAACATGTAAATCGAACAAACAGCTGGCTGTGAATTATATTCATAGAAGATTTCAGACGACAGTCGAATTTCAGTCGTAATACAGCATGTACTACGATTAACGCTCAGAAAAGGCAGATCTCTAGACCTTAGGAATACACGCATACGTGTATGCGTCTACACATAGAATATACTCATCATGTTATAATATGGAAGTTAGTCCTCTTTCTGATGCATGGGCGAGATTGCCATCTTTTGGCTTTACTACTTTTTACTTTTGTTGATGGCGAATCTGCTTATTTATATTTATCTGCAGTACTATAAGCACGCAGTCACACCCGTGTTATTCAAGGCTGCTGTACTCGTGGCTTAAAGCGTAATGGTATATACCTAACGTATAGCCTTCCCCAACAAATGGGCTTTCCAGCATGAAGATAAGTATCCAAATCGGACCAGTAGTTCCTGAGATTTAGGCTTTCAACCAAACAAACTCTTCAGCTTTATTATAAGTATAAATTTAACCTTCATCTAGATCTAGATTTTCGTATATATCCCATTATGAATGATGTACTGCGGCGGGCTGTGTTCTTACTTACTTGATTGCACGGGCTGTTTCCGCAACTCCACGTCTTGGCGCGTATTTTGCGTGCGGGTGGGAATGGTGTCTTCATTCGAGCCACCCCAGCTCTTCGAGGAAGGCCAGCAGACTCTTGATGTGGCCCACTGCCTCCCTCAGGGTGCTGTATCTCGTCAGGTACTGCTGCCTGTACTGTGCGACCTCAGGGCAGTCGAGGAGCAGGTGGGCTGCCGTCTCGTCTGCTGCCATACAGGCCCTGCACAGCGGGCTGTCGGTGATACCTATAGTAAATAGGTGTTTATTAAAGAATCCGTGTCCTGTGTAGGCGGCCGTGACTGTCCGCAGTTGTTGTTTGGACAGCCGGAGGATTTGTTTGGCTATCTTACCGTCTACTGCGGGAAGAGCCTCCTTGGCCTGCCTACATGTTTCATTACCAATCCAGGACTGGTTGTGTTGGGTCCTGGTCCTATTTCTTACCAGGTTGCGATAAAAACCAGAAGGGAGGGGAATAATGGGCTCGGGTCCCACCACCTCTAAAGTGGCCCCTCTTCTGGCAAGTACGTCGGCTGCGTCATTCCCTCTTGACCCACTGTGGCCCTTGATCCATTGCAGTGTTAATTTGTTTTGTTTACCTACCTCTGTTAGTTTCTGGTGGCATTCAAGCGTGAGTGCCGAGGTGATAGTATGGCTTTTGAGGGCTGAGAGGACCGCCTTACTATCTGAGAGGATCCTAATGGATCGTTCCCTTACCTCAGGTGCCATGATTGCTGTGGCAGCTAGAATTATGCCAAAACATTCGGCCTGGTAGACCGTGTTGTAGGCTCCCAGTGGTGCTGCGATGTTGATGTTTAGGTCCTCGGAGAACCTCCTGAACCCGTACCTGTATCCGTCTTAGACCCATCTGTGAAGATCGTGAGCTCGTTGTGATTAACCGCTCCTTCGTGTAGATCCTCGTACAGTTGGATTTTGTATTTCTTGTCGAACACAAATTGTTTCGGTATTTGGTCGCCAATGGCTTGTGTGAGAGGAACTTCTTTAAAGAGTGTATTTAAATTGCTAGTGTGCGGTGTGTTGGTGTCTTTCCAGAGCTTCAGAGCTCTTAGCCGGACAACCGTCGTCGTTTCTTCCTGTTGTATAAACAGGTGCAATGGAGGCAGGTCCAGCAACACTTCGAGTGCCGCTGTAGGTGTAGTTTTCATGCAGCCCCAACAGCGGGCTGTGTTCATGTATCAGTCTCTTAATCTTCGTGATCACTCCTTCTGTATTCGTCGTGAATCTCGCCGAACAATGTTTCGTATTCGTATACTGGAAGTAATACTGGCACTTGGTCTGTCCGTGGCAGTAGAACGTGTAGCCGTTGACGATTGCGAGGTTCTTGCCTGATTTATTCTGCACCCAGGTAACTGTTGAACAAAGGCTTATGATTATTTTAAATAATAACTAAAATTTTTACCAGTCATGGGTACTATGTTGAAGTTATAAGGCTGATTGCCACAGACAATATCGCCACTTACCAGATACATTTCAACCTGCATTTCTTTATCCTGGGACAACTTACACACGGTCATTTGTCGGCTTAGTGAGCAGAGCATGTACTATGACAAACAGATAAATCACACATGAGGTGTGTAGCTCTGCCCTACAGACTTTCGGGCCTACCCACTAAAACCACCGCGGTGTCTGTCGACGTTCCGAAGCGGCCGGCCTACGTAAAGCACAGTTAGCATTCCTTGCCGCGAGTGCCACGATTCCACCGGGCCTGCTCCGAACCATGGCTAGTATGAAGCTAGGATGCGCATTGCGCATCCTAGCTTCATTTGTATCTTGTATCGTTTCGTAAAACCCTAGTTGAGGGTCTACCTCCACCACTAAAAGTTGTATCTGGCTCTGCACTTTAGGTCTTCCCCTTCGTTCTAAATTTCTACAACAAATAAAAATTAAAATCTGCAAGAATATTTAAAACAAATAATATTTTGTGACACAGACATTGACATTTTCAGTAAATATTCTCAAAACACATAATATAAGGCGATATCAGAAAAATTCAAATTAGCTGAATTCATGGCTTCAAAGCAGGTAGACCGATTTACTTGCTCGTAACATTCATCCATCCACAATAGCTCAGTACATCTGTGAATATGACAGGTACAATGGCCAAAATATCGGACACTTGAATAAAAACGAAACAACCGAAAAGATATTTCAAAATGAACATCTGAATTTACAACTTGTAATAAACGCCATTACAGATTCTATACATCAAGCTGGCGTGTGAATGATTGTTATCATAATATGTCATAGGTTGTTTGTCCTTCGTGGCTTGTACGTGGGCTTTGCATCCCCGGCCGTATGTGCATCGCCATAATTATGTCGGTACTTCTAGTTCCACTACTATAAGAATAGTTGAACTAGAAGTCGGCTTGTAGTAAGTATATCCGTTGAGAATTGCTACCTCATTACCCGAGTCATTCTTAAGCCATCTGACTGAAATAAAACATCGGACAGTGAGTATATTTCAAACAAATTAAAAGAGATGTTTTCTGGATTGGAATCCATTTACCATTCAACTGCTGTAGACATTTCTTCTTCAGCAATATAAAAACTAATTGAGATTTTATAACCCAAATAGTAGTAGGTATTCAAGTGTAAGAAAATGCAAGGTTTAAAATCCAGAATATTTATTAGTTCATAATAATAATATCAAAACCAACTAACATTTACAAAAAAGTACATAAAAATATAAAATGTCAACAAGAATTAATTCAGTATATCAATATAAATAACTAAATTATTTGAACATGAACACAACTTCCAACTTGGATTAATATTTTTTTATATATACGACTGAACCAAATTGGATTAGGTAATATTTATTTTATGTTCGTTATTGTGAGGCGAAAGTTTGTATGAAAAAAGATTGAAGAAAATATGTAAAAAATATATGATGGTACGAATTTTGCCGGCTCAGAAAAGTTTAACCGATTTGTTTTCAGTTGCAGTTCGACTGGCATATACAATATGTTGATATGCATTTGCAAAATGTTCTAATAATACAGCATAGACAGTAATAACCTAAAATTATTTCAAACAGCGTGCGATGATATAAGATCCTATTTTCATTAAATGTTACTTAGATAGTAAATAAGAATAAACTGTTGAATCGAGCAAAATAAGACTCTATTGCGCAGTTATTGTGGTCACGTGTGCTTGTGTGTGTTAGGCACCTGCATTGGCGATCAGCTGAGCGGCAGCGGTCAGTACACCGAGTTAATTTTCAAAGTGTATGATGACGATTATTTTTAACTTGTATTGTCTTATTTTTTCATTTATTTGTAACTAGTTATAGTAGTATATTCATCCCAATATTTTGCAAATGCAAATCAACACCCTGTATAGCCGCGAATATTAATATGTCTAGTACATATCAAATACTGAGACCAGCCGTAAAGCAGCTGATGGAAACATTATAAATTATAGAAAATAAAGTATCAAGTGGCCATAAAAATATACAACGTTTCTTTAAAATGTATAGTTCCTATTTAAAAATAATTGTTAATGATTAGTAAGTACACATTATGCATTTCAATAATGCTCTATTTTAATACCGAACGGTCATTTAGCAAACAAAAGTTGGCTTTACAAAATTCTAAGTCCAAAAAATTAATAGTGTATATAAAATGTTACATTCACCTTTACATGGAAGCAACTTTATTAGGTATGGGTATACACATACACACATAAAATTATATTAATAAAAATATAAAAAAATCAGTCAATTAGTATAACAGAACATACAAAATACATAACATTACTAAGTAGGTATATATTAATGACTTTATTCATAAAATTATGTAACATTTTGTTATTCTACAAACCAGTACAGATAATATAGTCCATAATATTTTATAATATTTTTATATTTAGGACATACTCCGTCTATGTAAAAAACGACTTAGTTGTCCAAGGAAAAAAAAATATAATAGGCAATACTAAAATATGGGTGAGTCTAAACCATAGAATATCGCTATCCAATTGGGTCTCGTTGGGTTGTGGAGGTCAGACGGCAGTCGCTCGGTGGAAAAGTTGATATTCAGTCTTATGCTACTGCTACAGTAGAGAGAGACTGAATGGCCAACTGCGCGTTAATAACGCGTTAAAAATAGGCGTTGGAAATAAGTAATTTACCGCGTTAAAACGTTGGCCACATCTACATAGTACTTAAATTAACGCGCTAATTAACGCGTTAAAACGCAGGTGTAGCAGGAGCATTATCTGTTTAATAAGCGGACCCCGAGAAAAGGCTAGGACGATGATGACTAAAATAATAGTGAGTTAAAAATATTTAACTGCTATTTTCGGCTTTAGTTTGTCTATATTTTTTTGCACTGACTCTCCATAGCTTCCTTTGATGTTCTCTTTCTTCTTCAGACATATCTTTTATTGATTTTCTTTTCTTTAAAATCTTTTTATTATGATAATATTCTCTATCTTTTGCTTTCTTCAATTCTCTTTGTTCTGGGGTTAGCTTTGCTAAGAACCTTTGTTTTCTCGCATTCGCTTTAGCTTTTAGTCTAATGTATGCCATGTTACGAGGTATGAGTAGATTTTTTACGTCCACCGTAATCGTACCGGACAGATCTCCTTGATAACCTATAAGATTGAAAAATGAAGTAATATTATTATTGACTGTGGATTATTATATTATTGATGGCTACTTTTGGAGTAACACAAAATTGATGTGTTTTATTTCTATAAAATAACGTTTTCAGTTTAAAAATGAGGTTTCATAGTCTAAACCAGATGTAAATGCAAAATTGCTTCTTTTACTTTATCCCCATCTGATAAGCTTATTTTCGAAAAAATAAACAAATAAACATTAATATTTTCATAATACTTATTCAAATGTTTTCGATCCAATCAAAAAAATAATAATAGATTACGTCCATTGTTTAATACCAAGTGTAATAATTCGAATTAATTAAATAAAAATCAAAGACCTTTTTTCTAAATTGAATATTTTGTTTATTTACTTAGTGATAGTTTTACGATGATCGTACATAATAAAATTATGAATGTGATAAAATAGATAAATCCAAAAATATAAATTGTGAATTTCAGTATTATAATAATATAAATGCTAGGTTCTGCATAAAAACATTATCTCTTCTTTATAAAATAAAATAAATAATAAACAAAACAATAATTTCATGCTTGACAAAAATATCAGGAATGCAGGAATCGAGCATGTGATATTATACATTGTTCAAAGGGTTACGCCACAACAAAAAGACCTAACCTAATTTGTATACATATACACATAAATAATAGGTACAATTATTTCATTCGAGATCTTTTTAGATTATCTTAATACCCTTTCATACTTGATTTCGAGACATTATAAGTTTTAAAAATAATTATGCTGCCGCGATTTACCTACATACCCACAGAATTTTTTTTACATACTATTTAATAGTACCACAACATTTCCCACGGCAAGAAATATTGGACTTCGACTGTATTGTGAGAGAAATAACAAAAGACGCGTGTATGCATTTATGTAACAAGCTCAAGGAGTAGGTATTGCTATTTTGTGTAACTTAAAGTGAATTTTACTAGGCTGCTTGAAAAATGCAAGTGCCATTAAATGATATATGTATTTCGCCACTAAATAGGATGTTGGAACTACCAGTTTTAGTGGGCAAGTTCACTTACAACCATTCCCGATATATTTCTGGATATATATTCGATCTATTTATGGATTTGACTTCTGGAGATGAATTTTATAGAGCTAATTTTAAGTATATATCTCTAGTAGCCAAATCCATAGACAGATAAAATATTGAAACCGACAGTAAGTTGTTAGCACTGAGCGGAGTCAGTACATACGTGCACCGGCCGGTGCACGTATGAACAGGCCCCTTAGGCGACTTGTGTTCAATAATTATTTTAAGAACATGATTATCTCCGTTTCGTATGGCTTTTGTTGGCCGTGATCATGGCCAAACTCGCTAACCACTCAGTGAGTTTTTATTATAATTTAAATATTAATTATGCAATACTATAACACAGCATAGCCACCAACAAGGAAATAAAAAAAACGGTCTATTTTTTACAATAATTCTTGAAGCGTCACGAACATATTTAAACCGGTGATTGAACTATCAGTACAATAGTGATGGATACCTACACAACATTAGTTAACAGTACATTATAATATTTTTCTACGAGATCTTCCAAATTATCTAAACACCATGCCATCTTTGACGAAGACGCTCGGACGCTCATGACTGTGTTGTAGACTGGTGACCTTGACAATTTGACCTCTAGTGTTGGCCTTGAACCTCGCCTTGCAGGGATAGCCGAAGGTACATCGGAACATGCTCTCGAACCAGCCAGGCTTGCCGGTCGCGTAGTATGTGTAGCCAGCTAGCATTGCCACTGGTTTACCATTTAGAGTGTGAAGGAATTGCACTGGAATGTCGAATAGTATGATGTTAGTAGGAGGGTAGTACAATTTTCTACAGGAGGATTGCGGCAAAGTATGCTAACGAAAATACGACAATTTATGCAATCTCGCCACTGAGGAACGTCGACGGACACAGTGGTGGTTTTAGTGGGTAAACCCCGATCGTTTGCAGGGATGAGTCTTTACACACGCTTTGCCTGGATGAACGTGTATGTTCTGTTTTTCCGATTCAAAATCAAATGGTATAACGTTCTATTTTGAACGTACAATTTCGGTGGCTGATAAAATAGGCCTGCAGGTGTGATCACACTGGTTGTTGTGTCGAGTGAGAGTGTTCTTTGCGTCCATTGGTTGAAAGAACGCTATAATTATTGTGCATCCAATATCATGTGTTTAGCTTTACAATACCTGGTTAAATAATTCAGGCTTTATAAAATAAAAATGATATAAAATACGTCAATATACATCATCGCCAAATATATATTATCATCATTGAAATATAGGTACATATTGTTAGTACAAAGTAGTCTTACTTATTAATTCAAATTGAAGTCTGTGATAAGTCCCATCAGACGCCTGACGCAAAAATGGCGCATTATGCGTATGATCACCAATAACTTCGGTAACCACCAGATCTTCTGTGGTGACAACCGCCGCTTTGCAACCAGTATGGTATTGGGTGCAATACCACCTTAGCATGTTGTCCTTTGAATGTTTTCGACGATTATACGTGTACTTTAATACCAATAACGCCTTGACACCACGAGACATGCTTATTATTTTTTCTTGTAACAAACCGTAAGTATTATTTTTACGAAAATAGGTAGGCATAAAGAATCTCATAGATGATATCGTCTTATACTATATAGGTAGTAGAAGACGATATCATCTCTGACTCATACAAAGAAAACAAAAAACAAAGCATTTAGTTTCATAGCTGCAGTCATTAAATAAAAATATAGTAAGAATCAGTCTTTTTAATAAAAAATTACAAGAATCCTTTTTCATGGAAAATTATCCTCAATTAGGAATTAACAACAGTAGTTAATTTTAAAACTTCAAGTAATCGTAACGTAAATAAAGCAGCTTCATATTTAAATACTAGAAACAAACAGAACAAAGACATTGACGATAACAATATTACAGCTACCCTAAAAACTAAAATAAATAACTCTCTTTTTAAACTTGTCTTCTTCCCCTTTGAAGTACCGTCGAATAAACCTATAGATGTTATAAAACGAAATTTCTATTGCGTCTCGATTAGTATCTTTCAGAGTATTAAAACATAAATGCAATACCAATTACGACTATTGAACAATATAAAAAACAATCCTGTATTAAAATATAACAACAAAGAACACACCAGTTTAGGACCCTGGCTCCAAGAAAATAACGTCTTGGATGCTACGATAATACAGCAAAGTTCACATGGGCAATGAGCGGGTTTAGCTAGCGAGAAATGATGCATACTAAGCGAAGCTTTAAAATCTAGTATAGAGCGCTGAAGGCACTGAAAAGCTCGTTCACATAGTTAAGTCACTAGCCAGCTTAGCTATGTAGAACGCGGTGTTAACCGATGTATGAAAAGACGTTAAACGCTTGCCCGCTGAACCAACCCGCTCGCCCGCTGCCAATGAGACCTTCACTTATGGCCCGTTCACACCAGCAGCAGAGGGCGACAGCGGCAGCTATTTCGATGACCACGGCGCGTTCTACTATGACGCGACATCGACCGCAGCGGCGTAAAACGCGACATGTACGTCGAAATCGCTGCCGCCGCTGGTCCTAAACGGGCAGTTAACTCTAGGACGATGATGATCATCTACGTGATTCTATCATAACCGTCGGTTGGATATAAATTTGGCACGATGTGCGTATGTTGACCAATCGTCTCGGTGACGTGCAGATCTGGAGTGGTGACTATAGCCGCCTTACACCCACTGTGGTAGCGAGTACAATACCATCGAAACATAGAGTTCCTCGACTTCTGTCTGCGATTGTACATGTAGCCATTTGTCAACACCGCTTTCACACCTCTTGACGACTGTACCAATACCGCTGTAATTCATTCAAATGGTCGTTGATTAGATATAATTTAATACAGAAAACTGGAATTGATAAAGCAGATAGGTACAGCTGGGACGATCTAAATAAAGTAAAGATCCGCGCTTATACCTCAGATGAAGTAAGATGAGGCAGATGACTCACTGCAAATAAAATGTTAAGGCCCTTTACCGTCCACATGCCCTGCCTTGCTAATGCGTGTATTTACTTCTTCCAAACTTTACCAATATGATATTCCGTTATTGACTTTATTTCACTCGCAATACAGGCCGTGCGGTACTTACGTACCTCTTTACTTAAAAAAGGTAAACTCTATTAAATTCACAAATACTTTGATCATTTAAATAATTTATTTAAAAATCTTACCATCTTAAGAACTTTTACAAATAAGTGTGATATAAAATGTTCTATCACAATTGATAAACTTTTACACAAGCGATAAATAACAACATAAAATAAATTAACTATAACATAGACAAAACCAAATTAAAATATTTTTTTGATTTAACTTTAGTAAAGAAAAACATTCATAATACTCGAGTGACCAAAATTACTCAAAAGAGAAGACAGAACTTTAAAAAAAAATCTCGATAATCTTACTTAGCATTAAATATATTTAGACATTTTTGTGATTGATAATAATTATCACAGACACACTACATTCTTTTAATCTTCTTTTAATAGAGACTATCTGCTTTATAGATGCTATATAATTTAAGTTTGCCAATCTTTACGATGTAAAACATGCTTTGACAAACATTATTATTTGGTCCTGAGCTGCTTGTGCTCAACGGCATTAAATAGTATTACTTCGTCTCTAGTAGAAGAGCAATTTGAAGGATTTCGTGCTTCGTAATAATTGTAATGTAAGTAATACGGAATACTGACTAACATAAATAAAAAAAACAGCTAATTTCAAATCCTATCCGATAATTAGCATTTACAGTCAGAGATACTGTTGTGTGTTTTTTTGCGACTGTTAAATTCCGTTGAACGGTTATAAAGTTTCTCATCATAGATCAAAATCAAATTTAAAACGATATCCCTGACCAGTTTCCAGTTATTTATTTTCAAAGCTCCTTTGGTAACATTATATTAAAACTACAACAACGAATACATTATATCAAAATATTTAACGAAACCTACGTAGTAAATTGGAATGTGCATTTTATTTTACACATAACATTAATTATAAAAATATACTTATTATACAATGAACATCAAATTCACTTCATGTTGCATCTATAAGCCAACTCTTAAATTACTTAAAAATATTGCATTTACAATTATAGACCTTTCGCTAGGTCTCTTTCCAAAATATAACATTTACAGTCATGAAAAAAATTGAAATATTACGTGCCAGCATATATATTTTTTTATGGTAATAGGCGGCAAACGAGCAGACGCATTGCCTGATGGTAAGCAATTACTGCCGCCCATAGACACAAGCAACACCACAGTGCGTTGCCACCCCTTGGGGTTGGGAAAAGGGATAGGATGAGGAGTGGGATCAGGGAGAAGGGATAGGGGATAGGGCCTCCAGCGCTCTCACTCACCGAACGAAACGCAACAGTTTAGGTACTGTTACTTTACGTCGATTTTCTGTGAGAGGGTAGTACTTCCCCGGTCGAGCCGGCCCATTCATGCTGAAATCAGCAAGGCTCTACTACCTTGAAGATTAATACTATGCATCAAATATGTAATTTAATTTAGAATTTTTTCAACTCTCAGTTCAAAAATTCTCAAGGCACATCAAAATTAATTTTCTTTTTATCCAATCACACATCGAAGACACAATTTTTACTTTTACGGCGAGCGTACCTTTATATTATTTCTTGCACGCGTATTTGATTTTATTCATTTAATGTGAATATAATTCAATACTGAAAGTCTATCACACTCATATGCATTGCAAAAAGCACATTCTTGTGTGAATTAAATGATCTGCAAAAATGTAGATATTTACGGCATATATATGACTGACGAAGGTGTCAAGCTTAGCAAAATTCACTAAACTTATAAGACTGCAAGTACCAGTCTTGTTAATTCTACTAGCAGTTTGTTACAATTCCAAAATTGGTTTCTGTAAATTTGATAGAAGATTCAATATACGATGGTTTACTATGTGATTGACCCAGTATAGAATATTTTCAAATTTCTTACCTAAGGAGAAATTAGAAAGCTTGATTTATCATCAGAATTGTGGAGGCTATTTGGATGTCAATTTTTATGTATACAATATGTAGGTAGTACTTGTTTCATCAGACTTACTTAAGATTCAATTCAATCTTTATCACAAGGACTGAACTACGCCAGCGTTTTATGATCGCATAAGTTCAGTTTATATTTAGGTGTGTGAATGAAGACCAGTCGTAGATACAACAACGCCATCTATTGTGACCGCTGAAGCTTTGCATTTATGTTTGTGCTTTTTCGCGCACGTCCATCTTATTCTGTTACCAACGAGAGATCGAGAATGTCTGAATAATTTATGACCTCCAATATATATATTTGTGGTCTCACTGTTGCAGAAGCGAGCTCTCAACAGCGCTGCTAAATATTCTGAAATGAAAAATAATATTAATATTAGATAAACAAATATTCATTAATTATATTTAACTAACATGTAAACTTATTTCTTAATTATTGCCGATGTGACTCTTACCGTTTAAAATATTTTGATATTTTTTTAAGGTAGGTTACAATTTACTATTTTTATGGCAAACTATTCAGTATTTTTAAGATTTTGCATGTACCAATAATAAAAGACATCAGAAGCAGACTAGTTAGGAAGTAAAATAACAAGCTCTACCTGACATCTAGTTTGCAGTGCACCTGCAATAATTAACATCCAATAAATAAAACACCTATGTGTGTTTCTGTTACGTTTATTAAAGAAAATTAATAGCAGTCACACAAAAACATCAATCGTGACTACGACTTGTTATGAATATACACTCGTTTAGGTATTTAGTATATAATTATCATGGTTTTAATTTATATCATTAGAAACCTCATTTAATTACGCGTCTATTAATATGCAACATACCGCAATCAGTTAAGTTACCCGAGTTCCACAAACAGATAAGTGCGCAGCGGAAAAGCGTGGGAAAATTACAGTTTACGCGCTCATCTATTTTTCCAAAAAGGTACAATAGACACTTGTGTGCGGTCAAGCAGTTAGCCATCAGAAGCAGCTAGTTAGGAAGTACAATAACAACCTCTACCTGACATCTATTTTGCAGTGCACCTGCAATAATTAACAGCAAATAAATAAAACACCTATGTATGTTTCTGTTACGTTTATTAAAGAAAATTAATAGCAGTCACACAAAAACATCAATAATGCCTACAAATTATTATGAATAAAATGTTATCGAATAAAATAAGTCTCAAAAAGATACACTCGTTTAGGTATATAGTATAAATCAAACCTATAAATATGATTATTTTCTTATTCTACCACGGTTATATGATACAATTTGAGATTCTTGTGGCAATAAAAATATACTTTAAGCTTAAACTAAATAAAAATATAAAATGGCTAATCGAAGTCTTTCTTTACTCGTATACTTGCGTGTTCTGGTATTTATTGTTACAAAACACACCAACAACTCGTCAATATTACGGACTTATATATTTTAAATGTAGCCATACATTTGCAATGTTAAGGCCAAAAATATATCTCAATTTTCACGTTCAAATGATCCTTAAAATAAAAATACTGATTTAATCACTTCTTTTTATAACTACTATACATAATGCACTAATTAAAATAAACCATGTTATTCTGATATCTTTCGCGTCTTTTCCCATTCCGCCAAGCAACTGTCTCTTTAATATATTCTCCATTTTCATTGACATGGTATTTAGGCGGTTCATGGTTGTGTCCTTCTGACAAATACTTCAGAACATATCCTTGTTTGTCAGTTCGGGCTTTCGCTGGGCATGCTATAGTCATCTTCCTTGTACAATACTACCACTACCTATGACCACTCTATAAAAACATTGTATTCCCTCGAGAATTTTTCGCGAATACGGCAACTGTAATTTAAAGTACGCAGGCATGTTTACGAGTAAATAATATAAAGGGTATTTGCAAGCATAGCAAATTATAAAAAACACAAGAGGTAATAAATAAAAATATTAATATTGTTTCAATTAGAATTTAAAAAAGAATCGCGTCTTCGGCTCTTAAAGTTGTAGAAGAATTATTGCACGACATACATGAATTCAATTTGTTATGATGTCTAAACTTAATTAAGTCTTTTAAAAAACATACATTTAATTGATAATTTTATTGATATGATTTCCTAGTAAAATCATGTACCTAAAGTAAGAACCAACCTGGAAAATTACTGGTAAAATAAAACATCAAAATTACGTGGTTTGTTTTTATTTTTTGTCCAGATTCAACTTAATATAACCATAATAATGTATGTTATTCATAACACATCAAGCTTTAAATGTAGAAACAAATAATAGATTTAATCTTATTTATCAGCTATCAAATTTACAAGAAAACCCTAACGAAGCGATTTCTTAGATTTTTTAAAACATACATTGAAATTCTTAAATATAATATCTCTGTACTGACGTAGAGTTACCGGTTTATGTTTATGTTCGGCTAAATCAAGCCATATTGTATACATTCTGTACATACGCACAATATTAAGACTACCGTCAAAATACATTTTGTTTGATTTCTTCTTAACATCTTCGGGCACAAATGAATTGACATGATCACAAACACTTTTGATCATGTCAGCGTTTATGACTTTGTTATGATTATAGTGTCGGCCACGTCTATCTGGCTCTATACCTGAAATTCCATTATTTATAGTATAAGCAATTTCTACGATACGTCCACTAACTGTAAGAGTATTCACAAACATAGTCTTGCAAACTTCGATAGTTTTTATTACCTTAGAATTATCCGAAGAGTATATAGGCAAAAAACATTTCAACGTTTACTTTCGAGAATCCGGCATTCCGTTCAGACATCGCTTTTTAGCTACTGTTTGCGTAAAATCAAGAACATATTTCCATCGCGATTCGCCCTTTAGCTTACTAAATTTATCAAAGCAATCTTGTCTTTGCTCCTGAGTATTTTTTTCATGACACTTATAGCGACATTTACATTTATCGCCCATTACTCTTTCCTTCACCTTTTTATATTTCTGTTTCCAATGTTGAGAACAAATAACATTGTCAGCATCAGAGTCATCAAATCCATCATCTACACCGGCGCGGGAGTTACTGGTGCTGGTAGTGGACCCTGCGATAAATAAAGATTTATTTTTAAGAGTGCTTAAATTACATAAAAGCGATAATATTTTCAAGGAGTTGTATTACAACATAGACTTTAAGTTAGTATTTAAAAAAAAAATTTTTTTTAACTATATCTATTCAGTGAAATAATTTAAATTAATGTACAACAGCAATAGAAAAACGAGGCGAAATAAAACAACAAAATCGAAATTTTGTTATATTTGGAGTTATATGAACACTTGTTAACACATCTACCTAGTTATTAATAAAAATACATTAAATATTAATGCTTAAATAATAAGGTATCAAACGTAGATGAAAGATACAATCCTATCGCGCGAACTTATTTGGTTTCTTAAAACATAAATTAAAATTCTTCGATATAATATCTCTGTACTGTCGTAGAGTTACCGGTTTATGTCCATGTTCGGGTAAATCAAGCCATATTGTATACATTTTGTAAATACGCACAATGTTAAGACTACCGTCAAAATATATTTTGTTTGATTTCTTCTTTGCATATTCGGGCACAAATGAATTGACATGATCACAGACACTTTTAATCATGTCTGCGTTTATGACTCTGTAATGATTTTGGTGTCGGCCACGTCTATCCGGCTCTATACCTGAAGTTCCATTATTTTTAATATGAGCAGTACGAATTATACGTTCACCAACAGCGAGAGTATTCAAAAACATGGTCCTGCAAACTTCAACAGTTTTCATTACCTTAGAATCATCCGACGAGTACACAGGCAAAAAATATTTGTACGTATACTTTCTTAAATTCGGCATTCCGTTCAGACATCGCTTTTTATTCACTCTTTGTGTCAAATTCAAAACATACTTCCATTGCATGTTTCTGTCCTTTATCTTACTAAATGTAGCGAAGCAGTCTAGTCTTTGCTCATGGGTGATTTTTTCATGACACTTATAGCGACATTTACATTCCTCGCCCATTTCATGGTCTTTCTCCTTTTCATATTTATTTTTTTGACGACGTGAAGAAATAACGTAATCATCTTCACTAGCGTCTGAATTGCTGATACGGGCAGTGGACCCTGTGATGAATAAAGAATTTTGTAAAAAAAATGGGTATAGAAGAAGCTATTTAAATAATATTATCTGGGGTAAAATATGCTTCAATTACATTAAAACGATCATAAGTTTTAAAAAACGGTGTGTATCGAGAATAATTATAGTTAAATATACCAAATAAGTAAAAAACAGTACTGAAAACTTTTCAGCAATATTAGCTATCCCACGTAGCGACTGAAATGAATAGCGTTATTCCATGCCTTAGACCAGAGTCATTATATCTACGGGTATTGAGTTCCCATAATGACTGTCACATATCTTCACAACAGCCGGGACCGTTGACTTTACAAATGAAGAAAGAACGCAAATAAAAAAGCAGGTTATACTTCGAGACTTGGTAACTTTGGAAAGCCTAAACTGATTTTGAAGAAACAAAAGCTAATATTATTTGATAGAGTGCACGGATTAATTACCAATGATGTGTTGGGGTAGCTCCGGGAGTCATACGGCCACATCAACGCAAGAAATCATCTAAAATTACAATACAGGAAAATCCAACTACGAAATTAATACAAGTTCAACAATTTATTTATTTAATTATGTATTTACACATGTTTGCCTCGCGCCACAACTATAATATAATGGCAATCTCTTAATTTTTGCATAGCTTAGGGTTCTAAAACTCTTCTTAGTGATGCCTTCTACCAGAAGTAATGTAGCGTTGTATGTTTTCGTATACAATTCATGTAGATGTTATACCTACTGTTTAGATTCCGATTTAAACTGTATAAAATATAAAAAAACAAAAATATTAAAAGAATCAGTATTTAGTTGAGTATATCCATCGATTTTGATGGTCTTTGTTTACAATGTTCTGAATGTAAAATATTCATAAATTATTCTGCATATACACCAAAAATTAAAATAAAATGTAAGTAATGACTGATAACAACTTTTCTCGAGATGTTGCAGATTGATCAAGATTAATGTGCGGGTCTTAGAAAACTATAATTGTAAAACAAAGAATCTCGACATTGAAAGGAACTTTTACTTCATAAACTTATCTTCATTATTTCTTTTTTGTACCAGCTGCGTGGTTTCTTGCAGAATATAATTTTGATTTGATGTTTGCAAACGGTGGTATATTTACCACCAAATTTGTTTCAGTAGCGGAGAGCTGTGATTTGAATTCTTTATAAATTTCTGTTATTGGGGTACAACCAGACTTCAATACATTATCTCGTAAATCATCCAGCTTCTTTGCTATAAAATTTTTGACTTCATCACGCTCGCAGCTATGATTCCTCTCATCGGAAATATTGCCGCCATCCTGTCAGAACAACCAAATAATTTTAAATATCAGCATTTGTATAAAATCTAATAAATACCTTTACTCGAGTAATCATCATTACCATCATTATCAGCTTGTCATAGTTCAGTGAAGTGTAGGACGCCCTCCGGCTAGTGCCGGCGGTGGAGTGACGATATACGCAAAGTGGCTAGCAGCGACTGGACTCGAAAATCCGAAAATCGTGCTCAGTGGCATGCCATTGGAGAGGCCTCTATCTAGCAGTGGATTATGGCAGGCTTGTATACATAATCTGAACATCGAGATAAGTTACAAGGATTTTTATGAAATTTAGTAAGCAAGGGTCTCGGGGGCGATAAAACGATCCAGTTAGGATTTATTTACAAAGAAATTTAAAAGAGTCCAAAAAAGGTTGTTCATCCAAGTAATTCTTATATAACTCATAAGTCCATGTAAATAATAATTAATACCTTCATCTGCAGGGATCCCTTGCATCCATTTTTGACATGCACGCAATTCCAATGGCTCCATCCATTTTTATTTTCCCTCTTTTTTGTGTATTGGTAACCATCTCTCAATAACACCACACCGCCATTTCTTTTTATAAAAGTCAAGCTTTCTGTATTTGCCGAAGATGTTGTGGACTCGTTATCAGCTTTTTTGAACACATCTAAAAAGTCAATACAATGTATTTAACTTTTCATATTTCCTTGAATTATGATAACGAACATTTCAATAATATTTTATGTAAGAGAATGTCCAATAAAGATTTATTATACAAAATTGCAAGTAATGGCACATTACATTTAATAAAAAATAATCACTGTCGCGCTCTATCTCGCAAGTAAAACAAATATAATCATTCAGTTAAAATACAAATCACGGTCAAACACCATCTCGCAATTATAAAATATCGAAAAATTATTTACTTAAACTACTCTAACTAATTGATTATTATTAATAATTATACCTTTGTTAAAATATTGGCAAACAAATTAAAAAGTTTGACTTAGCTGACTATATGAAACTCAAGCTTAGTATTCGTTTGCACATTACATTATTTAAAAGGTGTTATCCGTTCAGAATATAACTCTATAATTCTATAGTAAATACATAAAAATACAATACACAATATAAAATCTCTTGTTTATCAATATTGAAATTAAATATTGAAATACATTGACACAACACTATCTAATTAACACAGAATAGACCAAAGATCACATTTTCGTAATATTTCTTTTCTGGAAAAGAAAATGCCTTAAAATATTCATTGATCATGGTTATGGTCAGTATATCGTATAACATTGTCCATATACGTGACTACTATAGATCGGCACCCATTGTTCCTCTTCACACATCTCCAAGATACTCTACCTTTCCTTTCTTGAGCCTTGTTATATCTTTGATCCATGAATAAGAGAGTTCTATTTCCATAGCGATTGTGCACGAATACGCCTGAAAAAAATAACAGTTTAAATAAACGTATTGAGATATTTGTGTTAATAAATGCAAGATTGAAATTTTGTTAAATCCAGTGTCCAGGCATTTGTCAAATAGATATAAAGATTAAAAATCAATATAGTTTGCATGGCACGTTTATCTACGCCAGATTGTAGAAGTCAAATCATACGGACTTGTGCGTTCACATTGACCGCAAAGGCAACTCACTACATCGTAACAGCTTTACGTCTTTGAATTGCCTCGTTATATTGTGGTTGGTTTTTATGACTTTATGTCATTTGCATAGGACCGGTTAGTCTTCTGTCAGTTTTTGCTGTATACGGTTAAATGTACACACAGTCATATAAAATGTACAGTATCTAGAGTTTCGTCATATTTGCCAGTTAATAATTTGGTAGGACATTAATTAATGTAGAATATTATTAATTTCTTTTTAGTTTTCCGAAAATTTTTGACCTCGTGTCTCACTCATTCCTCGAATGGAAAACAGTGATATTGCATCGCTGTCACTTTATTTTAATTTGTTGATTCTATGATATAATAACGCATCCATGGTTGATGCCCCAAAATTTCAAATAAGCTATTTCAACAATAATCTTAATCTTAATGACACTTTTAAGTTTTTGCTAAGTAGAATACTTTCTTAAAATAGCTTTAAATAATATAAAATTAAATAACGCAACAAGATGTTTGGTTTCCAAATCATTTAAACGCGAGCCTTAATTTTTATACACATTTTCGAAGATCAACAAAAACAAGATATACAGAACACAACCATGATTTACAAAATGAATACGAAAATCATTTTATTAGTCATGGTTGTGTTCTGTGTACTGTATGATATTGTCTATATATGTGACAACTGTAGATCTGCAGCCGTTGTTCTTTCTTACACATCTCCAAGATACTTTGTTATTTCTTTCGTGAGCTTTGTTGTACCGTTGGCCCATAAAGTAGAGTGCTCTGTTTCCGCAGCGGTTGCGCATGAATACACCTGGAACATTTTAAAACAATAAGAATGACTGTGTCGTTGACAGCAAAAGCCGACAATTTGGAATCAGAGTCTACCGACGTTTCATAAAACAATATGTTTCCGTGACAGTTAGGCAAGGCAATTTAAGTTTAATTTACTTATACCTATTATTTAACACTTTATTGTGGACAGGGATGTCTTTTTTTTAATCTTTCTATAAGAGGTTGCTTGTTGGGAGTGAATGAAGCAAGAGAGGTATGTCAGTATCGTTGCAAATGGCGTTCCGTAGTCTCTGCCTACCCCTCCGGGAAACAGGCGTGAGTCTATGTATGTAAAAGGCAGCTTTACCGCTAAAAGACATTTTAAAAGGCGCTATAACAATTTACCGGTTTTATTTACTTAATTTGTGCCAAACTCATTTCCTTACCATTACATTAAAAATGGTTTAGAACCTACCTGCACATTATTACTGGTTATCTGCAATATTCTAAAGAAAAGGTTAAGTAGTTGTTGAAGTTCAAATAAAACGCTAAGATTTCGGTAATACATTTCAATATCGTTATAACGACCGTATATACATTTTAATCGATTTAATAAGATTTTCATAGGTATAATAAAATAATAATATATAAGTCAAATCATGTACATTACCTACTTTATTTAAAAACCTATATGTGCTTTTCTGATTCTTACTAAGCAATACATTTGATTGTACATAATTTAAAGATTAGCGACATAATATATGAAGAATGTAGTTGCTTTGCTAGAGAGCACCTCAGTCCGTGCATATATATCACAATATGAAGAGACTAGATAAATTAAGTTATAGATAAGTAGCAACAACCTTTTAATTTGATCTGATCATAGACGGGAATAAAACGCACGGATTGAATCCAGATCAAACAATTTTGCCACGATCTATGCATAAATAAAATCTATGCCTAAATAAAATCTATATATTCTGTTATTTTTATACAGCTACCTTACAATATATAAAAAGTCAGTGGACAGATACGTCTGAAAAGTCATTATCACCATTTGTTTGAGAACACGATTGTATTAAAATGGTCATCTATACTTATGTATGTAGCTAGCATAAACTCGAAAGAATAAACAAACTATTTTTTCTTTTCTTGGCGACCATTCCATACTTTGTGCCAGTACTAAAATGTTTTGAACCGTTAATAGCATTTCTAAGCCCTGAGATTTCACGAAACAATGGAAAGCTACAGCCAGAAAATAAACTACTAGAACAACCTCTCCCGAATAATCCAAAATTTCAGGAAGGGTTTGAAGACCTAATTAGAATTTTATGCTTCATTCATTTATGATAAGTTACCACCGATATAGTTTGCTAATTATTATGAAAATTCTTGAACTCTAAGATCTCGTTCTTAGAGGTGATCACTGAAGCTTTACACCCTTCTTTCTGTTGGTTTTTATTAACTGAATATAATAAATTAAATACAATATTAATTTATTTACGATCACAATGTTTTTCTTTTGACAATAGAAATTATGACAGAACATTTGAAAAATGTTCTTTATAAAAATATTGTTGAATTTCGTGTCCAAAGAGTTTCACATCTTCAAACTCTTTTCAACACTCCGCCTCACGAAATTAGACGATATTCAACTTTGTCCTAAGTTGGATAAATTTTGGGGCTGGCAAAGCTTTTGTTAGAATGTCTGCCTCCATGTCTTCTGTAGGACGATATTTGACATCTACATGTCCATTTTTGACTGCATCTCTTATAAAATGTTCCCTGATGCTAATATGTTTCGACTTAGTACTTATAATTGGATTATAGGCCAATTTTTGAGCGGCTTGGTTATCATTATAAATATCTATTATGTCTGTTTTTATGTTAAGTTCATTTAGCAAGTTTTTCTGGTAAATGGCTTCTTTTGATGCTTCTGTTAAGGCCATGTACTCCGCTTCTGCTGTACTAAGTGCAACTGTTCTTTGCTTTTTAGATTCCCAACTTATTGGCGTCCGGCCATACGTAAAAATGTATCCAGTCACTGACCGACGATCAATAGAGCATGATGCCCAATCAGCATCCGCTGCTCCTTCCAATTTTATTTTATTTTCTTTTATATAAGTAAGGCCTAAGTCCTTGGTTCCTTGTAAATAACGTAAAACTCTTTTTGCCGCATCAAAATGTTCATGAGTGTAGCTGTTATTGAATTGACTTAGATGGCATACAGTAAACATTATATCTGGTCGTGTGGCAACTGCTAAGTACATAAGAGAACCTATGAGATTCTGGTAAGGCAACTCTTTTTCTTTCATTGGACTTGTACTCCTTACTAGCTTTAGTCCTGTTTCCATTGGAGTGGATGCAGGTTTGCAATCTTTGCATCCAAATTTTTCCAATATGGACTCAATGTAATTTTTTTGTTTCAGTACTATTTGTGTTTCCTCTCTTTCAAAAGTTATACCAAGACAGTGTTTTATTTCACCCAAGTCTCGCATTTCAAATTTCTTCAGAATTAAATTCTTGATTTTGTTTATCTTTTCTTGAGATTTGCATGCTATTATTATGTCATCAACATATATGCTAACAATAATACCCTCTCCGCCTTTCGCATATATGTACATACATGGGTCTACTTTCGTAGGTGTAAAACCTATCGATTTTAATTCGGCATCTAGCTTCATGTACCACTGCCTTCCCGACTGTTTCAAACCATAGACTGCCTTATTCAGTTTGCATACAGCATTTTCTTTGTCTAAGGTTAAGTCGCGCAACATTTTATTAGCCTTTTGCTTAATTTCTAAGTCTTTTGTAGTTTTTATAATCTTTTCAAGGTACAGTTCTAAATTCTTAGGCTTTTTCATGAAAATTTCTTCTTGAATATCTCCATTTAGAAATGCTGTACAGATATCTATCTGATTCAAATGCATATCTTCTTGTACAGCCAAAGCCACTAACATCCTTATTGAACTTAGGCGAGTTACAGGTGCAAATACTTCCTGGTAATCAATACCTGGTATTTGTGAAAATCCTCGGGCTACTAATCTTGCTTTTTTGCGTTCGATGTTACCGTCTGGTCCTAATTTATTTTTTAAGATCATTTTACTGTCTATGACATTACGACAAGGTGGCTTCTTCACTATTGACCACGTTTCATTTTTTAAGTGTGCCGTAATTTCGGAAATGATTGCATCGTTCCATTCTGGGTTTTCCTCTTCGCTAATACATACGTAGTCTTTAGTCCAAACTGGCTGTTTTTTAGCTCTTTGAGGTCTTTCATTTATTGTTACGTCATTATTTTGTATTACCTCAGTTTCTGTTATTCGATCATCATTTACGTGATTTTCTTCCATTTCTGGTTCGCCGTGACCATCATCTATATCAAAAAATATTTCGTTTTCTTCGGTCCGATGCCTTTCATTGCCAGTTTCCACGAATATTTCGACCAATTTGTCTTCATTCCCTTTTTTTAGTTTCTCATTCTCAATTTTTGTATTGTCTTCATAATATAATCTATTCATTACTTTTACATCTCTGCTTACAATTACATGTTTTGTTTCTGGTATGAATATTCTGTAAGCTTTGCTATTTTCTGAATATCCAAGAAATATTCCTTCAGTTACTTTTGAAGTAAATTTTTTCTTTCTTTTATTATTCTTATTCAGTACGAATGCTTTCGATCCGAAAACTTGAAAATGTTTTACAGATGGTTTTCTTCCCACCCACAGTTCAAATGGAGTTTTATTTTGAATAACTCTTGATGGAATTCGATTCAGAATATAATTTGCTGTTGAAACAGCTTCTGCCCAGAATTTTTCAGGCATTTTACCATCTAGTAGTAGACATCTAGCTTTTTCTAGAATACTTCTATTTTTTCTTTCTGCAGTACCGTTTTGTTGCGGCGTATACGCGCAGCTAAGTCTTCTACTTATACCAGACTTCTTTAAATATTCATCGAAATCCTTATTTATATATTCTGTTCCGTTGTCTGTTTGTAAATTTTTTATTTTATTTTCGGTAAATCTTTCCATTTCTTCTTTATAATCTTTGAACTTTTCAAATACTTCATTTTTATTGCGAATAATGTAAACTCTTGAATATCGAGTCTGTTCGTCAATGAATGTCACAAAATATTTTGCTCCACCAACTGATTCTACATTCATTGGTCCACAGACATCTGAATGAACTATTTCAAGACGCTGTGATGTTCTTGCATGGTTTTCGTTGGTTGGAAATGGTAGTCGACTCATTTTTCCTTTTACACAGACTTCGCATTCATTTAGTTTTTCATTAATATTAAATTCAAGTCCATTCATTGTTTCATTTTTTAATGCGTGTTTTAAACTTGTTTCATTAATATGTCCAAGTTTGCGATGCCATTGGTAAATTTCAGCATTAAAAGTGGTTTCCTCTTGTAATGGGAAATCGTTTTCATTTTTTCTGTCTGTTAAGTGGTACAAACCATTAATCTTTTTTGCTGTAAGTTCAATTTTATTTGTTTTAGAATCTCTGACAGTAGCTATATCTTCTTTAAATAATACTGTTTTCCCTTTCTCTGTTATTTTTGAAACAGACAATAGATTCATGGCAAGATTTGGAACATACAACGAATCTTCTAGTTTGACATTTATGCCATCCACTTTGATTTTAACATCTCCTCTACCTTCAATTTTAGCGCTACTATCTTGTGCTGCTAATTTTAGTGTCCCATCATATTTTTTTATCGAAGAGAAATCATTTAAATTATTGCACATGTGTGATGTGCATCCACTGTCAATACACCATTGTTTTCTTTTTTTATTTAATTCCGTTGCTAAACACATGTTTATCGCTGTGTTAGATGTTTCCTGTCTTTTAGCATTCCGGAAATAACAATTTTGTGTTTTATGGCCCTTCTTCTTACAGATTTGACAAAAAACTTGTTTCTCTTTATAAGTTATTTTATTATTTTTTGTAAACATTGCATTGGTTTCCAATTTAGTATCTTCGGTATAAATACGAGCTTCTGTTTCTTCTAAAATTTTTATTTTTAGCTCCTCCGGTGAAGGCAACGTGTCTCGTGATTCTATAGCAATGCGGAAATTTTCAAATTTTGATGATAAGGAGTAAAGCATAATTATGGATAAAAGATCTTTATTTATGTCAACATCCATGTTATGAAGTTTGTCTACGGTGTCCATTAAATTATCCAAGTGCTCTCTCAAATCATCGCCTTCCTTATACTTCAGTACAATTAGTTTTTTAAGTAGTGAAGCTTTCCTGGTGGGTCGCTTACTTTCATAGGTATCCTCAAGCTTTTTCCATATATCATAAGCAGTTTTACAATTTTTAACATTTTTTATTTCTTGAGATGATATAATTAAAATAAGTTCTGACCTGGCAAGAAGTTCACCCTCATCGTACTGTGTATCACTATTAGAATCTTCTTTTGTGGTTGACTTAGGTTTACTTACATATTTCCACAAGCCAGCTTTAATCAGTACTGCTTGAGCCTGAATTTTCCACGTGTCATAATTGTTTTTATTTAGTGATTCAATGCGATACGATGTACCAGCCATTTCAGTAGTTTATTTTTTACTCAGTTACTATTATGTCCTGGGCCCATAACCTGTTGGTTTTTATTAACTGAATATAATAAATTAAATACAATATTAATTTATTTACGATCACAATGTTTTTCTTTTGACAATAGAAATTATGACAGAACATTTGAAAAATGTTCTTTATAAAAATATTGTTGAATTTCGTGTCCAAAGAGTTTCACATCTTCAAACTCTTTTCAACACTTTCTTCTTGCTACAGTGCTAGAATATTCTTCCACTAGCTTCTCTAAACTTATTGTACCTTTTTTTTTTTTGGTGTCGGGTTTGAAAATCCTCATGGAGTCCCTCCGCCCTGTGGGAAGGGTGAAGGGGACTGTCAGACTCTTACTGACTAAAAACCAACCCGTATTCCTCACGTACCCGTATGTCGGAGGGTCGGGTATCGCTGAAGCATTCCTCGCTACCCCGTGACGGGTATTCGCCCGCCAGATGGTCAGGCGGGCCCCGAACAAAACCCCCTTGGCGGCGGATGAAGGTGTTGGGCTCCGCCGCCAAAACACTCAGCGGCCGCAGAGGATAGGGAGGACGGCAACGCAACACCGCATCTCCTCTTCCTCTGCGGCCCCCCCGCGACGCAACAATGGTGCGCCTCCATTTGGTCGCGGGAGATAGGGCGCGCGGCAACGCAACACCGACACGCCTCTCCTCCCGCGACCGCACCCGACTGCGAGGGACAGAAGAACTGTCCCTCGCACCCGCCCCTTTGGACGCATCCTGCGCAGGCCTCCGTCAAGCCCACGCGGAGCGTCCCCTCCTGGATCCCTCTTAGCTTCACCGCGGGTGACCAATCTACGGTTACTAAGCCCCCCCACCACGACAAGGTGGAGATCCCACGGGGGGGGAAACTTATTGTACCTCACGTTACCCAGTACTAACACTCGTTGTCTTCCGGCATTTAAAAAGAAATGATGATTCTCTGTAAAGAAAAATGGACATTTAAGTATAGATAATATGAATTTTTTGATAGTTTATTAAAAGTACCTACCTACCTTATGTTGAGTAAAGCCTCCCTCACATCGGGTAAGCGCGTTCCTCGAGCGGGCGTCCGGCGTGCGCTCGGCGTTCACTCTGTAGTATAAAATGAAAGCCAAGCGCACGCCGAAAGCACGCTCGTAGAACGCACATGTCACATAAATATAGGATTATCTTCGACTATAGTATTATACGCCTCCGTATTGTTCACTTCTTATACTGATATTCGTACTTTTCAAACAGAGTAGATAACATTATCTACCTACGCAGTTTGAAAAGCGTGACTGTTAAAAACATAATATATCTATCTCACTATTAGCTTCTGAATTAAAATTGGAATCTATTGAACGAAGGACAGTGATACTAAACTTTCGATTAAACACTTCATGATTCAATAGTTTGATATAGTTTTAGATGTTGACCATATTCGCCAGTTAAATGGTCTTGTTCAAATATTTACGAAAAACAATAGTGCATTAAATATTTAACCGTTCATACTTGCGAAACTTACGCTGGCATCCCCCAAAAGAAAACTTTAAATAAGACTTTATATAACTTTTATTTTTTAATATTGATTTATGCAATAAAACATAATTTATCGTAACAATTTTGTAAAAACACATCTTTATTCAATTAATTACTTGAATTGAAATAAAAATAATAAATAGTATCTAATAATCCGTTAACATAAGGACAAAATTTACTAGAGTCCTAACCTATTAGAAAGTAAAATAGGAAAAATATATAAATTTGGTCACCTAAAGCAAGTTGATTTAATACGGTTTTTAAACGAAATAATGTATTTTACTCATACGAATTAAAAAGGCATTGAAATTAATGAATTCATATTGTTTTAGTATAATTCATAAATACATATTTTGTCAAATATTCTCTCAGTAATCAATCACCTTTATGTATACGTATATATGTATCATAATTTGTTATATACATTGCTAAATATATTATATTTCGTTAAGTACCAATATTATAGAAATTTATGAAATATTAGCAATTTTTACAACCTCATATTCATGCCATTTGCTGTCCTAAATGATTAGTTAGTTTGGAAGGCATGATTTTTTTTAAAGGTGGCATATTGGATATAATTGTGATTCGGCAGAATAGTTTAATATGGTAAATAACATTTCGTTGGTGGCATAAACTATATTCAGAGCGAATACACTACACAACACTTTCAGTACATATCTGATATATATATATATATATCTAAATACTGACGAATAACAAAATACATCGTATATTTGTGGCCAGCGACTGCATAGCACAAAAAGGATTTATTTAGTCATCAAGAAAATTGGAACTCAGCTGTATTAAAATAAAACTGATATCTCAAAGACACATGACATCTGAATATGATGCCAAAGCATTTCTTCTAAGACGGTTTAACAGTTTTCATGACTGACTAACGCCCATTTCCAATATTGTATATATCGATGGGTCTGCCTACTAGAGATAGATAGGTATTTATCTATAGTAAGCAGATCCATCGAAAAGAATTATGGTGCAAATTGGGAAAATTATAAATAAACTGTTAATGCAGACATTACTATTAATATTGGCAATCGCCTAATTTCCACAGTACAAGTTCAACGAATTAATATTCTTAGTAATAATGTTATAATATACCTACAAATCATGAAGTTTTAATCGCTTTCAGATAACATACTTACATGACAAACAATTTTAGGAATGTTACATATTAGGTTGGGAGAAAAGTCTTTTCGCATTATAGTATGTATGAACTTGTAATAAAATGTCTTTGGCTATACGAGTACTATTTGTATCTGGTTGGCTTTGGTATCATTGAAAGTTTAAATTTAAAAAAAAAAAATTCCAAATTCAAATTAGGAAAATGTGTGATTTTCATTTGTTTTTTGTACTGTCAAGATGAGTGGATCTAATCAAGAAATTCGATACATTTTTAAATTTTACTACAAAAAGGTAAAAATGCAACGCAAGCCGCGAAAAAAAATTGCGATGTTTATGGACCTAGTGCAGTGTCTGTGAGAGTAGCACAAATTTGGTTAAAGCGTTTTCAATCCGGAAATTATGATGTCAAAGATGCACGTCGCTCTGGTCGCCCTATTACGGATAAAATAGATGCCATTTTTGAAAAAGTGGAGCAAGATCGGCATATCAGTAGTTACGGCGTACGTGAAAAACTGTGAATTGACCACAAAACACTTTTGGTGCATTTGAAAAAAACTGGGTACAAACAACAATCTCAACAGATTAAAGCAAGAAATTGAGAGAAAGCGGCTGGAATTAATCAACAGAAGGGGTGTGGTTTTTCATCATGATAAGGCTAGACCTCACACATTTTTAGCCACTCAGCAAAAAATTAGAGAGTTTGGCTGGGAGGTGTTAATGCATCCGCCGTATAGTCCTGACCTTGCACCTTCAGATTTCCACCTGTTTCGGTCTCTTCAGAATTCTTTAGGCAGTGTCAGGTTAACATCACGAGAGGACTGCCAAAACCACTTGTCGCGGTATTTTGATCAGAAGTCCCAAAATTTCTATGGCAATGGAATCATGTCTCTACCTACAAGATGGCAAAAATTATCGAACAAAATGGTACCTACATACTTCAGTTAAATGTAAATAAACTATGTAAAAAAATGTTTTGAATTTTCTTAAAAAATGCGAAGAACCTTTTTCCCCAACCTATTATTATAAACGCTCTGCGAAATCCACTATGATTTGGTATAATTTGAATATTTATCCATATTTTAACTACATAACTTTGTAAGAAAGAACGTTAAGAAAATCTGTAATGAATGGTGGGATCAAGAAGAAAGTGGTGTGATTGCGGAAAAGCGCAAAGCATGGATGGACTTGCTGGCCATAAGAGCCAACAAAAGAGTACAAGGTGGTGTGAATGACAATAAAAGGATTGTAAAAGAAAAGTATGACAGGTTGAAATATAAAGTAAAAGAGATAGTGAGAAGAAAGAAAGAAGAATGCAAGGATAAACTTGATAGAAAATTTTCGCAACATTTTCGGGCCAATGTCAAATTATTCTGGCACTTGGTCAGAACAGCCCGAGGCAAATCAGAGGTTTCGAAAGTTGGTGTGATGAGGGATATAAATGGAAGTATTATTAGAGAGCATGGGGAAGTTCTGAATCAGTGAAAGGTATATTTTGAGAATTTGTTTGAACGAGGAGAGAGCGACAATAGGAATATAGTAACGAATGAGAAACATAATGGTGAAAGTGGGATAAGTATGGAAGAGATACGATATGCATTGAAAAGTATGAAGGCGGGTAAAGCTGCGGGATATGATAGGATATCTGCTGAAATGCTCAAGGTAGGCGAAGGCGTCACTGCAAGCCTGCTGTACCTACTGTTAAATAAATGTTGGCGGTCCGGTCGTGTACCAGGTGACTGGAACAATGCCGTAATTGTGCCACTGTACAAGGGCAAAGGGTCACAGCAGGAATGCAAAAATTATCACGTTATCAGCCTCCTGAGTGTTGTTGGCAAATTGTATGCAAAGACACTGATTGAAAGAGTGATCTCTAAAACGACCAGTAAAATTTGGGATGTGCAAGCGGGATTCAGAAAGGGAATGGGATGTACAGATCAAGTCTTTTCCTTAAGGTGCATTGCAGAGAAAGTTCTAAGTAAACACCAGAAGGTTTTCCGCGCCTTTATTGACCTGGAAAAGGCTCATACAAAATAATTTAGCGCGTCTTAATCGCGTTAACTTAACCCATTCCCAGTCCCATGAGCCACATGTGGCTCATAACAATTGAATTTCTATTGTGTCTGCGGTCGGACAGTGAAAGTATTAACTTATGTAAGGTATAAATACCTATTTGTTTCCGACGTTTACGTCTGTGTGTGTGTGTGTGTTGTTTCCGACGTTTCGCTCGTCTTGCACCGAGCGTGGTCGCGGAGAGACTGATTGTGTGTGATGGAAGTGCGGGTTTCTGGAAAAGGCTTACAATCGAGTGGTGAGGGATGAACTTTGGTCAACACTTTCTGTGTATGGAGTGAGCAGCAGTCTGATACGGGCACTTGAATCCTTATATAGGGATTCAAGTGCCTGTGTCAGAATAAACGGGGCCTACACGGACTGGTTTAACATTGATCTTAATGTTAGACAGGGATGTGTAGCGTCTCCTTGGCTGTTCAATCTGTTCATGGACAGTTGTTTAGCCGATTTGAAAGAGTCTGAATGTGGATTACCTAAGCATGGGTGAGTCAGTGTTTAAGACCCTGCTATACGCTGGCGATCAGGTGCTATTTGCATCGTCAGCGTCGGATCTGCAGCAGATGGTCACCACGATGAATGAGGCGTATAAGAAGAAAGGTATGAAAGTAAATGTTAACAAAACCAAAGTCATGATCATAGAGAGGGACGATAGTGTAACTGAATGCGACGTAATGATAGGAGATGAAAAAGTGGAGCAAGTGAACTCGTTTGTGTATTTAGGGTCTTTGTTTACGAGAGATGGAAAATGTGAGGGAGATATTGAAAGGAGAGTGAAAGCAGGAAATAGTGTGAAGGGCGCCTTGCAGTCCATCATCAACAGCAATGGTATTATCCCAAGGCGAGCTCGCCTTGCTATACTACAGGGAGTTTTGGCGCCAACACTGATCTATGATAGTGAATCATGGGTATGGCAGAAGAAGCATGAAAGTAGAATCAATGCTGTGAATATGAGAGCTTTGAGGGGTACCTGTGTGCGGCGTAAGGCTGATAGATAAAGTGAATACGAGAGAAGTGTGGTCTAAAAAAAGATGTAGTGACAAAGATTGAAAAATAAATGTTGCGTTGGTTTGGACATTTGGAACGGATTGATGAAAGAAGAAATACGAAATGAGTGTATCGTGCGAGAATGAATGGAAATGTCGGTAGAGGACGCCCTAGGCGGACGTACGCCGACCTAATAGGTGACGTACTGCAAAAGGGCCAAATTAAACGTACCCATAACCGACGCGCATGCATGATGAGGTTAATGAATGTCGAGGAAGCGAAAGAGGTATGTTTGTACCGAAGCATGTGGCGTTCTATAGTCTCTGCCTACCCCAATGGAAGACAGGCGTGATGATATAGATAAAGATAAAGATAAAATAATTTTATTCTCAACACCCACAAATACAAAGTACAATAAAAAAACAGTAAAGAAAACAATTAAAAAAAAACAAGTGTGGCGTGTCAGAACAGGGCATAGTTCAGCATTTGTCAGGCAGATGCCTGACGCTGATTTTCAACTATGCCCTAGAGTGACTCACGCAAATATCAAAATTAAAACTACAAAATAGAAACAGTAAAATAAACATAATAGTGAGGATACTTAAATACATAATATGTATAATTATGTATAAATAAATATCAAACAAATAAATAAATATAACGAATAACTACACATTATAAATATATTACTATAAACTGTACGTATATTATATATACACTAATTAAATACATCGACGGGGAATCGAACGGCAGCGCGGCGGGGGAGCAGGCAACACCGGCCGCGGCTGCGCCTCCATCGCCTCTTTCGCACAGTGACTGCGTCGGCATCGACGCGACTACACGCTGCCGAGTGCACAGTGCACCACCCAGCGGGCGCACGTAATAAGTCCCACGCGGCGTGTTCCGAGTACACAAACAGTTCACAAGCGAAAATAATAAATAGTTACATCGAATGAAAACAGGCAAGTAGATAAAATGTGCATACCCTACAGTAATTATCATCACTTGCATTACTTCCAACCTTTAGCCTGGGTATTATAATGATATTTTGTTGTTGTGATTTTTAGGATGGTAAATCAACACGCAAGCAAAAGTAAACGGCCGTTTACTATGCACTGTGACCATTGGTTGATATTTGTAGCTGCATATACCTACTCTATCCGCCCGAAAACCACAAAACAGAGGTAGGTATAACAATCCTATGTAAATGCATAATACCTACATACGTAGATGTTTTGAGCAATTTTTTATCCGCGAGAATAACAGTATGTCTAATAAAACCGTTATGTCCTTTAAGGTTTCCTACGTGGAGTGCCTGTGGGATATCAAAACAAACCAAGCAGAGAATTGGACATTCAACCGCCGCGAGAGATACATTGTGAAGGAATATATCTACACAGGCATGCATAGCCGTGAAGCGGCGCGGGCACGACAACTTCAACTAGAACTAGAAATGCTTCAATAGATAGATAGATAACTTTGTAAAATGATAGTATTAAAATATTTGTAAACCGATAATATCGGTATATCACAGAAAGCTGCCAATATTGTTTCAATATTTCGTTGTTCTATTTTATAATCAAGAAAAAAAAAATAATATACCTGTGACTACAAATAAACCGTTTAAATTCGATTTGAAGGTTTCGGCATGATATCTGCAGTTTGCAACTTTTCTAGGTACGAATTTGTTGCCGACCGCAGACCGCAACTACAAATGACGCGTCGTCGAAAGGTATTTCATAGAAAAACATAGACACCAGTACCAGCGACAAGTCACTTGCAGTAATTGCAGTCTGCGGTCGGCTACGAACTTGTACCTTAAGTGGAAGATTCGAGTGCTTATTTATTGACACGAGGACAGGAGGACGTCCGCCTATTATATAAATTGACTTTACTGTTAGCCAAAATATCTACATATATTCAGCACGTAAGTATTTACTAATCAGCAGGTATCTTAATTTCATCTTTAAGTCGATTTTAATATAATAATATAAAGCGAATATTTTCACTCACAAATCTTTACTTGGTTGGTGTGATTAATTTCAAAACCCTGAGACGAGTAAAGAACCAAACATATGTTTACGAGTAAAATGGACACCTTACTTCATCAAATTTGTCAAAATGAACTTCTTCGTTTAGCACTTAAGATGTTATATTCAAACATAAAAGCGGTTTTGCATGCAATGCCATTTTTGACGCAAGCGCTACGCGCACGCAATTCGAGCTACGCATGCGCGTAGCATCAATTCTGGTCACGCGTATGTAACACTCATACGCTTTATAAACGCTTTTGTAATTTAAGGCTTGTATACGGTTTTGTCCGTAACAATATATGGTTTTCTCCGTAACAAACTACAGATCAATTGCTATGAAAACTAATAATCGTCTGAATGTTATATACGGCTCAAAGAATGATAGTGCCGTAGTACAAAAAATGATCTGTCTCACAAAGTTCGTCGACAAACAACCGAGTGTGTACAAGAGACTTAACAATATTAATAACTTTCTAAATAGCCATTGCGGGTCCAATTCTCACCTACTCTGTGTCTATTATATGTATTTATTTAAGACCATATAATTATGTTTATCAAAAATTTGATTACCATAGTAGTGCAGAATCATATGACTGCGTGAAAGTTGTCCCATGATAATATAATGTTAATATTTCACATAAACTACCTACAATATGCCTCACAGCTCAACTCACTGTGTTAAGTGTACTAATGATAATGCACCCCGGCTCTCTTGATGATCTCTTGATCATACGTGATGACGGAAGCCTTACATCCAATAGATCTTCTCTTCGAACATCTCCACTCAATTCTAATGCCGTTCGCTCTCTTCTTGTGATATTTATGGTTAAAACCACCAGTCCACCATTAAAAAACAACCGCGGGGAGTCTGCACCATGAATACTAGAAAAATATAATGTTACTTTAAGAATAAAAAAGTAAATAACACGCGATACGTTTCATGCCGTTTTTTATTAAATAATATACTAGCACAACTTATACACGGTCATCTGACGAAAATCATCACAACCTGATAACTGAAATACTTGTATATAAATAAATAAAAAAAGGGGAATGATTTTTAAATAAGAAACTAGCAAATATGGAATTATTTTTAATAGTAAATGTAAGTAGCAGAGTCCTTTTATTTTTTATTACTAAGCTATATCACGAGTTACGCATTATTAAGTTTATAATATGTATAGTAAGATTTCTTTTTAATATTAGTTCATTTGCGCAATATTCTATACGATGTTTATGTAGTACGATGAATTAATTTTAGCACATTTTAGTAAAAGTAAGAACGGAAATAAAATAACAAAAAAGTAGTAAGAGCCTTAAACTTCTTCTTCTTCTTTTCGTGTCAATGGTTCCTAAAAATAATTTCCTTCAAACTGATCCGCTGTAATATTGGGCCAATGCTACGGTGTTCGGAGTAGTGTTCGGAGTACTGACTTAAACTTATAAAACACTTTTATGTATCATAATGAGACAACTAAGAATTTGCGAAGAAAAATATACAACCACATATAATAAGTGCTTAATCAGAGCGACTCTACATGCATTAAGATAACGGCCAGAATAAACTCCTAGGCTTGGATTTTATGGACCGCACAAAATTTTGTTCCGATCGAAACCACAACGTGCGGCGTAGAGCTAAGAAAAATATATTATATTTCTGAGCATAGACTATGCTATATATACTTGTAATAATAAGTACTGACTTGTCTGTGTGGTGACGGATTAAGAATACGGATTGTCAACACCCCATATCATGCCATGGGAGTCGTAAGGGCCGACAGAGGTAGCATATTATGCAGAGAACAGCACTGTAAGAGAAGGAAAACTTGATACAAACCCTATACCAACCCGTTTGGCCAGCGTGGTATAGTAGGCCAGTTCCTCCTTTCAATGGAGAGACCTAGTCCAGCAGTGGACTGTTAAAGGCTGATGACGATGAACTATTTAGGAATTTCTGGAATCAATGTTATTTTACTTAGACGCCAATTACTTTTATTTTTCAAATCTTAAACTGAATCCTGTTGAGACAAGGCACAAAAAATTATTGATCTATATTTCAACGATGATCAACATTTAGACCGACCTCACATTGGGCGACAGCGTTCCTCGAGCTTACGCCCAGCGTGCGCTCGGCGTTCTCTCTATAGTATGAAGTGAGCGCCGGGTGCACGCTGAACGGACGCCGAACGTACGCCGAACGTACGCTCGAGGAACGCTCATGAACAATGTGAGGGAGGCCTTATGCTCACACTGGCGTTCTCGGAGCGTTTTCTCTGCAGTAAATTGAACATTGGATAAGCCTGAATGGGCCCTAATAATTTTTTGAATGATTATGTACATCATTCCGCTTTATAATAGTGTTGTCAAAAGTCATGATATTGGCCCGGCAACCCAATAATTTCCTCTTGCAGCATCTCCATTCTCCTCTCATGCCCCGTAATCGTTCCCTTACGAACCTGTATCCGTTCGCGACGATCATTCGACACCCTCGTTGAGAAATTGCGTAGTATACTGGAATGAAAATATAAAGATGTTACAATTGTTTAAGTGTAAAGTACCTTTATAGTTTGACTTTCAAGTTCGTAAGCTGTCATTATATTTCAGACAAGACAACCTACCTATCCCACCCTAGATCTATGCCAGTAGACAACAAACTAGCAATTCGCGCTAATGTAAAACTAAATGTTGTTGCGTCATATCGCATCGTGTCTTTGATTATGCAGCAAACTAGTTTAATATACTTAGGTCCTTTCTTTTTCTTTTTTTTGGTGTCGTCGTGAAGTCATGAAGTCCCTTCGCCCTGGGGGCGAAGGACGAAGGAGACTGTCAGACTCTTCCTTGCTAAAAACCAACCCGCGCTCCTCATGTACCTATGTAACGGAGGGTTGGGTTTCACCGAAGCATTCCTCGCTACCCCCTGACGGGTATTGGCCCGCCAGATGGTCAGGTGAGCCTCGAATGAAACCCCCTTGACGGCGGATGAAGGTGTTGGGCTCCGCCGCCAAAACACCTAGCGGCTGCAGAGGATAGGGAGGACGGCAACGCAACACCGCATCTCCTCTTCCTCTGCGGCCCCACCGCGACGCAACGATGATGCGCCCCCATTTGGTCGCGGGAGATAGGGCGCGCGCCATCGCAACACCGATACGCCTCTCCTCCCGCGACCGCACCCGACTGCGAGGGACAGACAAAACTGTCCACCGCACCCGCACCTTGTGACGCATCCTACGCAGGCCTCACGCAAGCCCACGTGGAGCGTCCCCTCCCGGGATCCCGCTTAGCTTCACCGTGGGTGTACCTCAAACCCACGGTTACCGAGGCCCCCGCACCACGACAAGGTAGAGATCCCACGGGGGGGAATATACTTAGGTCCTAGGTTTTCATGTATTTTAGTAAAATAAAATATAGTACACTTATTTGTTTAACAAACTTTGGGATTATTACACGTTAATATTTACTTACTAACAGCGCTTACGAATAAAAATTTTCTTTGTTTATCAAACTACGTCAAATGGATGCCCTGTCGGTGTCTTATAAATGTACATATCCTAATAAAGAGGCCCGCTAAAGTGTCCGTTACAAGGAGATAGGGTCCATGTGAAATTAAATTCGATATCAACATGATTGTACGCTCAAATGATGAAAGATTAATTAGTCGGTATTGGCGCTATCATCATTAGGCCTGTATTATCACTGTCCTACTGCTGGGCACGGGTCTCTTCTTACTACTTAAATCCACCACGCTGGCCAAGCAAGGGTCGGAAGACTAAAAACTATTACATATCAAAATTGTACCATCAAACAAGTCGGCGCTGGACCAGTTTAAAAAAAAAACCCTTGGCTCACTCATAGAGTTGAGGCACACTAGCAACTGGTTTTGTATACGAGAGTCAATGTGCGTGTAAAGTAGCACAGGAAGAGACGATGCCTTGCTAAGCGATTCTCGCCCTTATGGTGGTCTAGCAGGCAGTTTTTCGACTGTATTCACTTCAATGATCTATAATAACCTATACCTTCATTGTATTTATTCATACTTATAATAACGAGTGTAAACTTATATTGGCATATTATAAACATCGGGAGTGACTAATGGGAAAGAATATAGAAAAATAACAAATGTTTTCTCAAATAATAAAGCTTCTTTCATATCTTCAGCTCAATAAGCTATAATACTTCACAATCACAAACGCATAAAATCATACGCTATGGTACATTAAATTTATACAGATCTATCTATATATTATATTAAAATATAATCACGAAATTAAATCTCTAATCCTCTTACATTAAAAGCTTTAGTTATTCCTCAAAGCAGCATATCAGGTATCTGATAGTAAAATTCCGCCAAAATCGTTGCAGTCGAAACAAACATACAGACAGATGGTCCGACAAACAAAAATACCCTAAGAGACTTCGATATTACAAACATAAACTTGTTTATGTAGATGTGTCAGATAAGGAACTTATGATACTCAGATCTGAGTCAGCCATTTTTTTTTCACCACTATTTTTATAATTTATATCCACATTACACAATATACAAATAAAATTAAACCCGGTACAACTTGTAAAATTTACAGTTTCTTCATAATGAAAATTGAATGTTAAACAATAAAATAAATAACTTATTCCTAAATATAATATCTAGTACCCGTTACGTGACATTTTATATTATTTTATTAATTCTGATTAGACCTGTAAGCGAAACCCAGTTATTAAGGAGTCATGGATGCTACTAGGATAAGCACTTGAATGGTGATGATGATGACATAAAGAATTACATACTTATTTTTATTAACTTTATAAAGCTAATACAATAATAATCTGAATCGTTCAGCATTTGCAACTGCTGCAAAGCAGTTGTATTTGCAGCAAATGCAAATAAACAACCATTAGCGCAGAAAATCATACGACTGACCACGAAACAAGAACTAAACACACGTTAATACTAGTTTAAGATGTAGGTTTTTTATTTGCTTTAACTAATCTATTAAATGACAAAGCTAGGACTTAATCATGTGTTTAGTCCATGTTTCATAATACGGCTGCACAGTTTTAAACTGCTCAAAGAAGATATTTATTTAAGGCCATGAATACAGCAGATTTCAAACATTTCCTGTAAGTAAAAGACTTATAGTACAAATAAAAAATAAATAAAACCTTGCACTTACACAGGTTTACAACACTCGTTGACAAAATATTCATATTTTAATTATCAGTGGTTGTGGTCTGCTCTCACTCTAAGTATGATATTATCTATGGTCATGACGAAAGCTTGGCAGCCTTTAGTCTTGTTTAGACACCGCCATTTAGTCTTTGGACCTTCATTCTGGTGAACAGTGTACCGGTAGCCGCCAATATCTAGACAACGCTTTCCATTGCCCGTGAAGCCAAAATATGCTGCAACGTAAAAGTTTATGTTAAAGAAAAAATGTGGATTGAATAGGAAGTATTTTCTGCAGAAGATATGCACACTCGTTGATACAGGTACGCATACTATCTTCCCAAAGGATTGCCTAAAACATACGGTCATAAGGACAATTTTGTCTGAAGGAAACTGAATAAAATAGTAGGTACTAGAGACTTATATGACTTTTCAATTGTCTTTTGGTATATGTACCAGGGTTCCTCTGTTATGCATTCGACACTGTTGCAAAAGCTGGTATTGCAGTTATACTATATATATATCGCAGTACAATAGAGCGTATCCCGAAACAGCATTTAAAAATATTGTTAAGACTAAAAATATGTTAGTTATTTAGTTTGTTAGTTTACGGGTAACTTAGGCATAGGACTATCTGAATGTTCATGGTAATATTAATAACGGGCAAAATGTTTAGTTACTTTATAAATACTGTGCGTACAATAAAAATACAATGGTAGAGGAATGACATCGAGCTTTCACGTTTTTTGTTATTGGTTTTAGAATCTATAGGCACATACAATTTATGTACATTTTTTACAAATTAAGCTTTTAGATTTATTGTGTGTCCCACATAATGGTTTTCTACAATAATCACACTCTTAGTTACTTTTATTTTTACAACCTGATATGTAGCAATTGGCGTCTTTTTGCGAGGTTAATATCAGAAGAGTGTAACGAGGTTAGACGCTGTGAGGAAAGGGGTAACTCAGGCATAGGACTGTCTGAAATTTTTTTCTCTTCCTGAGTCAACTGTCCAATGAAATCCCTTCGAAATTTGGCATTGTAACTTTATATAAAATGCCCACGCCCTTCATAATCTTTCAAAATATAGTTTCAATGTCATACAAAATACGAGAATTGGCCTTCTAAGCAATGTTAATTTGGTCCAGATGCGGGTTCTGAGAAAAATATTATTAAAGATCTTGGGGTTTTCGGTGGTGGACTCGCAACACGTGACATTAAACTAATTCGGTCCAGACTCGTTTGCTTGTAACCTGGGGCCCAATTCTCCTTAATAAGTATAGTTTCGATATCATGTCAGTGTCATACTTACGTCAGAAAAAGCGTATTCTTATAAATTATCTGATAATTGAACGAAGTTGTAACGAGATCGTAAATTGAAACAAGTGTCAAAATATGTGTTAACGACGAACTGTTTAATTCAAATTATGTGATATTGACATTAGTACAGACAGAATACCGCTTCTGAGTCTATTCAAAATATAATATCAATGTCATAGAAAAATAGGAGAATTGGGCCCCTTGTCATTGTATCGAAACGATGAAATGGAAACATTTTTTATGTCTTTTTGTACGAGTAGGTACGTTTTTACTAAATTAATCAATTATGCACACTATAACTTAAAGATCCATTTTCGTCCCGTCTGTCTGTGTGAATGCAATAATGAAAATCCCACCTCACTCATACATGGTAACATAATATGAAGTTATATTTATCCAGCATTACCTGATATCTCCCTTGTATAATCCAAAATACAGAGTCAGGTCAACTTATGATGGTATTACATTAATAGAGGTCTGAACCACTGAAGCTTATTATGACTTATTATTTAACCGTACAAAGTACCAGTTTATTTTACCAGATATTTTTATTAATACGTAACAGTATAATAGCACCAACCCCTAACATGTAAGTGCCCATAATTGGTCACACACACACGAACATTATTATTAAGTATATTTAATAATAGGGCTGCAACGCAGGTATAAAAACTATAAAAAGGCTGACATAGGCGCAGATGTTCAGTTTATGGTAAGTTTATTTGGTTGAACGCGCTAATCTCCGGAACTACTGCGTGTCAGTAGTATTTGAATATTTTTTGTGCTGGATATTCCATTTATCGAGGAAAGCTATAGGCTTTATTATAACAACACACTATGAGCTACGGATGCGGAGCAGTAGAACGAAAAACGCGTATCGGGTGTAACTGCGGGCTCAATTAGTTTTTTCTAACAACACATTCTGATGCTCATCCTATACCAATTAAAGTGCTCAATAATTATAGTAAATATGTAAACAACATTGTTAAGTTATATTTTTTCCTGCCTCGACTGCCTCGTTGGTCTCGCGGCATAAATGTGTGCGTGGGATTGGGAGGTCTCGGGTTCGATTCCCGGGTCGGAAAAAGTGTTGTTGGGTTTTTCCATTAGGAAATTCTCAGTAGCAGCTCGGAGTCTGGTAATGTGCCCGGTATGGCAATAGGCTCGCCCCCTACTACGTGGGACCTAAAAATTCATGGCGAAATGTGGGTGTTATATCACATCTCTGCCTACCCCTTCGGGGATACAGGCGTGAGTCTATCAATAAATACAATATTTTTTTGGTAATAGTGATTAGAACATAGTCTTGCAAGCTTTTTTTGTAATTCCCTTATGTTTGCTAGCTCAAGATTTTAGGCACTATTGTCTACAAAAATCCCATTCTGGTTTTTTACAAGATGTATTCGATCATTTAAATAATACTTTAACGAATTTCATAACCAATTAACAATATTTTTATAAGATAACACAAATCTTATACTAATAAGAATAAACATAGATACCTATTTTTACTAACCAGAAACTATCAGATTCTTGCTTTCAACTTTACCGTATCATACGTTAAATGCTATTTAGCTATTTTTTTATTTCAGTATTTCCATTAAAAAAATCTGGCACTTGCATAAAAACAATCACAAACAAAAACAAAAAATCACACAATAGTTGTTCGGTGCAATATGACCGAACACCTTACCAAGCAATAAGTAAATTACACATTGACCTAATTAGTTAAAGTATTATAATAAGTAAAATTCATATTGCGTCGTCAGTGCACATTGTGTGACCGCGACATTCGGGTGCATTCATAAGAACATTTATATTTAACATTCTTTTCTAACATTTTCATTTAACATTATTTTCTCGCATTTAAACATAAGAAGTTATTGTGGAACAGAAAAATAAACTGTGATTTCGGTTAAACATTTATATTCTTTAACAAACCACCGCAAACCTCACTCTACACCGTACATAAAATCTTGGTCCTTCGTAAGGTCCTCGCGCGGCTCGGATTCCTTATCGTCGTGATATTCGTGCAGCTGAGGTGTTGAACTGGTTAACATTAAGTGCTTGTGTAGTGTGACTGAGGATTGCAGTGCTAACATTGGAGGAGCAACAGCCGCAGCAAGCGTCGTGGAGCTAAGTACTAAAATACGAACACGCAAGTAATATATTTCCTTGTTATTTTTTTAAATAATACATTTTGAACACTCAGTAGACATGGCAGAGCTTATTGACACCCAATCTATGATCTACGATAGCATCGTAAAACTGGGTATTAACATTAAGAAGGATACTGCTGACCGGAAAACACTAGATTATTTTAAGAGGCGATTGGATACTCTGGAGAAATACTGGAGGGAGTATGAAGGAAATCATGACCGGATTGGCGGCGAAGTGAGTCAATCTCACCCTTACTTCGGGCTCCGTGAATATGAGAGAACTTTGAAGGCGTACGAAGAGGTGAAAGAGTTGATAAATCAACAGTACCAGAAGTTTGTAACCAAGGCGGGCAAACCGAGTGAACATCCGAAATCACCCTACAAAACAACGCTGAGTGCTGTCCAGCTGGGAGAGGAGGAAACCACTGCAGAGGCAGGACCCAGCTCACAGAACCAAATCTTGAAAACAAGCACAGGTACAAACAGTAAAGGCGACGATCTGTTACGGCGGCAACAAGCAAATTTTAAAGCCTTTTTGCGAACAACTTCGAACATTGACGTAGATTCTATTTCGGAAAAATGGGAGTTTGAAGATGTTTTAAAAAACCTTGAAGCGAGATGGTCTGCGATTGACAGTCTCCATTGGGAAATTGAGTGCGAAATAGACGAAGAGAATGAGTCCTATAACTACATGTTCGACAAGTATGAGAAACAATTTAACAATCTTAAGAAATCCATCAACAAGAAGATGTGGTCAGTCGTGCATAGGAACAAGTCAACTCCTCAAATCGAAATTCCAGTGTTTACAGGGAATTACAATCAATGGGTGTCCTTTCGTGATCTGTTTACTGAGGCTATCCATAACAACCCTTCAATATCTAACGGCCAGAAGATGCAATATCTTAAGAGTAAAGTACGCGGTGAAGCTGAAAAGCTTATCCAACACTTACAGATTAGTACAGACAATTATTTGGTTTCTTGGGAAATTCTATCGCATCGCTATAACAACAAAAAATTGATCTTCTCTTCGCATATGAACATTCTCTTGAACCTTCCTAGCATGCAGCAACAGTCTGTACATCAAATAAAGAGAATCCATGACACAACATTGGAATGTCTGAACGGCATTAAAAACTTGGGCGTAGATATAACATCATGGGATCCCATCGTTGTCCATATTTTGGGCCAGAAATTAGACAACGAAACATATACTGACTACCTAGAGTCACTGAAAAACTCGAGAGAATTGCCAGTACTTCAGGATTTCCTTGGATTTTTAGAAACTAAGTTCACTACGCTGGAAACAGCCCATAGAAAACAAGACACTGTAACATCAAAACATTTTTCAACAAAATATAATAATTCTTCATCAAATGTTAAGAAACATATTTATAACGCATATACTAAGCCGATCAGCTCATACAATAACCCAAATAAATCGATTGCGAAAGCAATGCACGTGTCGACCATTAAGTGCCCGATGTGCAGTAATCAACATGGTATTTACAATTGCAAAAATTATTTGGGTCTAAGCGACGAACAAAGATTAAAAACAGCTAACAAATTAAAACTCTGCACAAATTGTCTCTTCAGTCACAATGGTAATAAGTGTAATTCTACATTAACATGCCGTAAATGCCAAGAACCACACAACACTATTCTACATGACGCAATTATGAAACAAAAACATTGTCAATCTTCTTCGTCCGTAAACCGTAGTCAAATGACACAACAACAGCAACATGAAAGACCCCATGAAAACTTCGCTGCTACGTCGCACACTTCTCAAATCGACAGCTCAGAAATATTACTAGCGACAGCGTTGTTAAAGGTTAAAGCGTCTGATGGTTCATGCCATACCATGCGAGCCTTGGTCGATCAAGGCTCCCAAATATCATTAATTACCGAAAGGGCGGCGCAGCTGCTTAACATTAAAAGGCAAAGATGTAAGGGAGTCATTTTCGGCGTAGGACAGAGAGAAAACAACTGCAAGGGAGTGATGTCGATAGAATGCGCCTCATTATACAACGATTTCGTATTCGAAGCGGAAGTTTTTATTATGACAAACCTAATTAAATGCCTGCCAAACAAAAGTTTTCCGAAACCAGCTTGGTCACATATAGACAACATACAGTTGGCCGATCCCGAGTTCTATAAAAGCCGTCCAGTGGATTTGCTACTCGGAGCCGACATATACGCAAATATCATTCTCAGTGGTATTATAAAAAGCGGTAATGCTTATCAGCCCTTAGTACAACAAACTCAGCTTGGATGGCTGTTATGCGGTAACGTAAAGACATACTACTGTAATGTTGTACTCAATAACATCGAAGAGATAAAAAGGTTTTGGCAAGTGGAAGAAATCGAGGAAAGGGAAACGACAAATTTATCCGTTGAAGATCAAGAGTGTCTACATTTTTATGAGTCGACGACTAGAAGGACAGAAGAAGGCCGCTACGAAGTTAGAATACCACTGAAAGATGACCTGAAACACCAACTGGGATTGTCTAAGCCAATGGCAATCGCTCAATTAAAAAACTTAGAAACTAGATTTAAGAAACAACATCAGCTGGCTGAAAAGTATAAATCATTTATGAATGAATATATCGAGTTACAACATATGAAACCTGAAGAAACAAACACAAACGTAAGCTTGCAATGTTATCTACCTCACCACGGTGTGCAGCGTGATGAGTCACTAACTACAAAGTTACGGGTCGTATTCAACGCGTCCGCAAAAACAACAACAAAGGTTAGTCTAAATGATATTATGTACAAAGGCCCTAATATGCAAAAGGATTTACAGACAATGTTATTGCAGTGGAGACAATATCCTTACGCTTTTACTGCTGACATAGAAAAAATGTTCAGACAGATTTTAATTAACAGAATTGACCAACACCTGCAAAAAATCGTTTGGAGGGAATCACCTGAACACCCCATAAAGAGTTTTCAACTCACTACAGTCACTTATGGTACAAAATCGGCACCCTTTTTAGCCATCAGGACTTTGAAACAGCTAGCGGCGGACGAGCGCATCAAACATCCTGAAGCAGCAGCAGTGCTGGAAAACTCCTTTTTCATGGATGACCTGCTTCACGGCGTGTATCAAATTACAAAAGGAAAGGAGTTGATTAGCGAATTGATACAGTTGTTGAAATCAGGTGGATTTACATTAAGAAAATGGGCTGCTAACAATCAGGAATTATTAGAAAGCGTAACACAGAGTGCAGAAGAGACAATTTATAACTTCAAAGGTGAAGATGCATCGAAAACATTAGGCCTATGTTGGCAAACAAAACAAGATAATTTTACGTTTAATTATAATTTCACAAACATCGTAGAAACACTTACCAAAAGGCAGTTACTTTCGGAAATTTCGAAATTATTTGATCCTTTGGGTTTGTTAACACCTCTATCCACAAAACTAAAATTACTTTTCCAAAAACTATGGCAAATGGATCTCCAATGGGATGATGTAGTATCTGGTGACGTATACAAAGAGTGGTCGAAATTAACGGCTGATATCGACAACATTAAACATTGTGTGGTACCACGATGGATCGGAACGCAAGAGGATAGCGTTATTGAATTCCACGGTTTCTGTGACGCTTCCACGGAAGCCTACGCATGTGCAGTGTACGCACGAACAAAAGATTGTAAGAAAACGAGGTTAGTAGCTGGCAAGTCTAAGCTTGTACCACACAAAAAAGCTATAACGTTACCCAGAGCCGAGTTATGTGGTGCCTACCTATTAGCGAAACTCATGCGAAAAATTACGGCGAGTGTTAGCTGTTCATATGAAACTTATGGTTGGTGTGATTCCATGGTCGTATTGAGTTGGCTATATGGTGATTCAGCGCGCTGGAAGCCCTTTGTGTCCAACAGAATAAACGCTATAAAGCAGATTATGCCGAGTGACAACTGGCGTTACGTGAAGTCAGCAGAGAACGCTGCGGACTGCGCTAGCAGAGGACTTACAGCATCTCAACTATTAGAACATCCTTTATGGTGGCAAGGGCCATCATGGTTACCATTGTTCGACGCCAAGGAGACACAGGATCACCAAGGCATCTATACTACCGAAGAAGAAACAAGAAAGATAAAACAAGTTAACTTTGTGCAGCAAGAAAATAACATTATCGAAGATTTATTAAACAATAACAGTTCGTTTAGAAAGGTAATTCGCATATTCGCGTGGATACTGAGGGCGTTGACACCGATAGTGCAACGTAAACATTTACCGCCGTACCTAACGTTACATGAAATGCGAAAAGCAAAATTAACAATTATAAAATATACGCAAAGAAAGGAATTTGCTGACGATATTGGAAAAATTATTCAGAACGGAAATGTTGGATCAAAAAGTAAATTATTAAATTTTAATTGTTTTTTGGATAAGGATGGCATTTTGAGAGTGGGAGGACGCTTAAGGCACGCAAACATAAGTATTGAGATGAAACATCCAAAGGTTATACCTACCAAAACACGTTTAGCAGAGCTTCTGATAGACGAATCTCACTTGTTAACGTTTCATGGGGGACCCAAGTTGACTTTAGCAACACTCAGACAACAATATTGGATACCGGGCGGAATCAGAACAACTAAGGCAAGGCTGCGAAATTGTGTTACTTGTCGGAAGCACGACGCAAGAAAACAGTATCAATTAATGGGAGATCTGCCCGCAGCCCGAACTAACCCCGCCCCTCCGTTTTACCACACTGGGGTGGACTACACCGGTTTCGTGGAAATTAAAGCCAATAAAGGCAGAGGCGTCCGAACAACAAAGGGCTACGTGGCGGTGTTTGTATGTATGGTTACAAAGGCCGTACATTTGGAACTGGTGTCCGACCTCACGAGTTCAGCGTTTTTGGCTGCATTAAGCAGGATGGCGTCTAGGAGAGGCACTCCGCGTCATATGTACAGTGACCAAGGAACCAACTTTATCGGTGCCGACCGGTTGCTAAGGGAAGAATACGAAGAAATACTGCAAGTTTTCGGCGACAAGTTACTTGCTGAGGTTGCAGACATGAACATAGAATGGCACTTTAACGCGCCATCCTGGCCTAGTGCCGGTGGGTTGTGGGAAAGGGCTGTTCGCAGTTTAAAACACCATTTGAAGAGAGTAGTTGGAGCACAACGGCTAACATTTGAGGAGTACACAACGATACTAACAAGATTAGAAGCTTGCCTTAACTCGCGACCGTTATGCTCACTGAACGAAAACGTTGAAGATTTGGAGTATTTATCTCCAGCTCACTTCTTAACAGGTAAAGCGGGGTCAACAGTAATAGAAACTAAATATGATGCACGAACAAGATGGCATTTGACTAGCAACATTTTTCGGCAAATCTGGTTTAAATGGAAAACGGAGTATTTAACACAACTAACAGCACGAGATAAGTGGGTGAAACCTCAAACCAACATGAAAATCGGAGATATGGTTGTGGTGCACGAGGATAATGTTCCGGCTGGGAAATGGATTATGGGAAGAGTGATAGACGTACATCCGGGTAGTGACGGGTATGTAAGAGTGGTTACTTTGAAGACAAAGAGTGGTATAATCAAGAGGCCTATCGTCAAACTCTCGCTCTTGCCAGTTGAAACAAGTAAACAACAATGTAGTTCCCCGGAAACTAGCACACCACCTGTAGAGAAACATCCGAAAAGGCAACATGTGAAGAGTGTCAGAAGAAAGGCAAACACCATTAGTTTTTCGCATATCGTAATGGCGTTAACATTTTTTATGACTCTTTGCGGCAGTGTGTGCGGCTCGTATAACATCACGCAGTTTGGAAAAGAGCAATCCCTGTTCTTTGAATCGATCGGCAAGTTAAGCTTGGCAAAGGACAAATGGACTCTCGTAATATATTATGATATGGCTCCATACTGGGAAGGAATAAACGCATTCAACAAAATTATACAATATTTAGATACCACATGTAAAACAATAGGCAGTGAACATTGTAACACGATAACTGCACAGCTGACACACGAGGCCAACGAACTAAAGTATTACAATCAACTTTTGCTAACTCAACAGTCTGGCGGTTACTCCAGACAGCGGCGCGGCCTTATTAACGGCGTAGGCTATTTAGCAAACTCATTGTTCGGCGTACTGGACGAACATTTCGCGGAAAGGTATACCCGAGACATCAACCTGATACGAAACAATGAGAAACATATTGTCGAATTATGGAAGAATCAAACTTCAATTATTGAGTCGGAATACAATCTTCTACAACGAACTGCCTCTATTATGAAGAAACAACATAAAATTATCAATCAACATATAATGAAACTCGAAACCAGGTCTAATAAGTTACAAGAAGAAATCAACAATATTTCTTTAGTCCAGGATTTTACTCTGATGTCACTAACAGCTAGTAACTTGTTACACAATTTAAGGGGAAGTCAGGAGACTCTCGTTGATATACTTAGCAACATTCACCATGGGCAATTCAACATACACTTGCTGACTCCTGAACAATTACAGACGGAACTCAACACTATCTCGGCGCATTTATCGGATGACACGATGCTACCAATAGAACCGCATAACATCAGAGAATTGTATCCGTTACTACATTTGAAGGCGAGACTCACAGACAACTATTTTTTATTTGAAATAACATTCCCATTAATTGGCAGAGATAAATATAAGTTGTTTAGATTGATATCCATACCACACCAATACAACTATTCTATGGTAGAACTTATCCCATTATCCGAATACATTGCGACTGATTTGAAGAGGAATACATATATTACAATCAATTCTGACGAGTTATCCCTTTGCATCAAGCAGAAAACATGGATATGCGATTGGAAGAAACCAGTTTACCACCAGAAGAGTGATTTCAACTTTTGCGTGCTGGGTCCTAACACTGAAAAATGTAAGATTAAGAGGTCAAGATGTAAAAACAAATGGGTATCTCTCGCCAATCCATCACATTATCTTTTTCATTGCTGCAATATCTGCCCTGTAAATATACTCTGTGGAGAGCAAATTAGTCTCGAACATTTATCCCAAGCTGGAATTATTTATATAAAGCCTGGTTGCTTGCTCAAAGGCTCTGACTTCACTCTTCATAGCCCAAAGAACACCGAGAACAACATCAACTTAACTAATCCGGTTTATAGTCCAGAGATAGATCAGCTGAACTTTTTTGTTAACACCTCTATGATGTGGATGAATCTACCAAACATAACAGACTCCAACGACCTAGAAATTGAGCTCAATAAATTACATCAAAGAATAGAAGAAATGAAAAATAATACTGTCGAATTTGGAGATTCACTGTCCTACCATGATGTTCACCTTTACGCCGTGAGCTACATGTTAGTCGGAGCAGCAGTGGTGGCGGCGGGCGCCGTGTGGTGCCGCCGCTGGCAGCGACTGCGGGCACGAGGTGCCCGCATATCTCCGGACATCGAGCTTCAGCCTACAGTGGGCACTCGCAGTGTAGTGAATAGTGCGCAGGAGACTGACCGACAACCTAGTGCTCAAATATCTTGTGAAAGTGCGGGTCCTAAAATGGCTGACCGGCAGCCTAGTGTCTCGAGCAACAGTGAGAGTGCGCGACGTTATATGGGTGAACGACGCCCAAGTCCCCATATTTACGGTGTAATAAACAAATGTGCTGTAAAACATCAGTCATGTTCTCCCATACCTCGGAAACATTTAGAATTAAGACATTGAATGTTTAAGAATACCTATCATTATCACTCACTATTTTGTAACAAATGAACAAATTACCATAATCATTTATCGCCATCTCATTTTAGATGTATCTCATCCTTTCATCCTTTTGGTGCCCCGGAATATGTTCGGTGCAATATGACCGAACACCTTACCAAGCAATAAGTAAATTACACATTGACCTAATTAGTTAAAGTATTATAATAAGTAAAATTCATATTGCGTCGTCAGTGCACATTGTGTGACCGCGACATTCGGGTGCATTCATAAGAACATTTATATTTAACATTCTTTTCTAACATTTTCATTTAACATTATTTTCTCGCATTTAAACATAAGAAGTTATTGTGGAACAGAAAAATAAACTGTGATTTCGGTTAAACATTTATATTCTTTAACAAACCACCGCAAACCTCACTCTACACCGTACATAACACAACACCCCATATCATGCCATGGGAGTCGTAAGGGCCGACAGAGGTAGCATATTATGCAGAGAACAGCACTGTAAGAGAAGGAAAACTTGATACAAACCCTATACCAACCCGTTTGGCCAGCGTGGTATAGTAGGCCAGTTCCTCCTTTCAATGGAGAGACCTAGTCCAGCAGTGGACTGTTAAAGGCTGATGACGATGAACTATTTAGGAATTTCTGGAATCAATGTTATTTTACTTAGACGCCAATTACTTTTATTTTTCAAATCTTAAACTGAATCCTGTTGAGACAAGGCACAAAAAATTATTGATCTATATTTCAACGATGATCAACATTTAGACCGACCTCACATTGGGCGACAGCGTTCCTCGAGCTTACGCCCAGCGTGCGCTCGGCGTTCTCTCTATAGTATGAAGTGAGCGCCGGGTGCACGCTGAACGGACGCCGAACGTACGCCGAACGTACGCTCGAGGAACGCTCATGAACAATGTGAGGGAGGCCTTATGCTCACACTGGCGTTCTCGGAGCGTTTTCTCTGCAGTAAATTGAACATTGGATAAGCCTGAATGGGCCCTAATAATTTTTTGAATGATTATGTACATCATTCCGCTTTATAATAGTGTTGTCAAAAGTCATGATATTGGCCCGGCAACCCAATAATTTCCTCTTGCAGCATCTCCATTCTCCTCTCATGCCCCGTAATCGTTCCCTTACGAACCTGTATCCGTTCGCGACGATCATTCGACACCCTCGTTGAGAAATTGCGTAGTATACTGGAATGAAAATATAAAGATGTTACAATTGTTTAAGTGTAAAGTACCTTTATAGTTTGACTTTCAAGTTCGTAAGCTGTCATTATATTTCAGACAAGACAACCTACCTATCCCACCCTAGATCTATGCCAGTAGACAACAAACTAGCAATTCGCGCTAATGTAAAACTAAATGTTGTTGCGTCATATCGCATCGTGTCTTTGATTATGCAGCAAACTAGTTTAATATACTTAGGTCCTTTCTTTTTCTTTTTTTTGGTGTCGTCGTGAAGTCATGAAGTCCCTTCGCCCTGGGGGCGAAGGACGAAGGAGACTGTCAGACTCTTCCTTGCTAAAAACCAACCCGCGCTCCTCATGTACCTATGTAACGGAGGGTTGGGTTTCACCGAAGCATTCCTCGCTACCCCCTGACGGGTATTGGCCCGCCAGATGGTCAGGTGAGCCTCGAATGAAACCCCCTTGACGGCGGATGAAGGTGTTGGGCTCCGCCGCCAAAACACCTAGCGGCTGCAGAGGATAGGGAGGACGGCAACGCAACACCGCATCTCCTCTTCCTCTGCGGCCCCACCGCGACGCAACGATGATGCGCCCCCATTTGGTCGCGGGAGATAGGGCGCGCGCCATCGCAACACCGATACGCCTCTCCTCCCGCGACCGCACCCGACTGCGAGGGACAGACAAAACTGTCCACCGCACCCGCACCTTGTGACGCATCCTACGCAGGCCTCACGCAAGCCCACGTGGAGCGTCCCCTCCCGGGATCCCGCTTAGCTTCACCGTGGGTGTACCTCAAACCCACGGTTACCGAGGCCCCCGCACCACGACAAGGTAGAGATCCCACGGGGGGGAATATACTTAGGTCCTAGGTTTTCATGTATTTTAGTAAAATAAAATATAGTACACTTATTTGTTTAACAAACTTTGGGATTATTACACGTTAATATTTACTTACTAACAGCGCTTACGAATAAAAATTTTCTTTGTTTATCAAACTACGTCAAATGGATGCCCTGTCGGTGTCTTATAAATGTACATATCCTAATAAAGAGGCCCGCTAAAGTGTCCGTTACAAGGAGATAGGGTCCATGTGAAATTAAATTCGATATCAACATGATTGTACGCTCAAATGATGAAAGATTAATTAGTCGGTATTGGCGCTATCATCATTAGGCCTGTATTATCACTGTCCTACTGCTGGGCACGGGTCTCTTCTTACTACTTAAATCCACCACGCTGGCCAAGCAAGGGTCGGAAGACTAAAAACTATTACATATCAAAATTGTACCATCAAACAAGTCGGCGCTGGACCAGTTTAAAAAAAAAACCCTTGGCTCACTCATAGAGTTGAGGCACACTAGCAACTGGTTTTGTATACGAGAGTCAATGTGCGTGTAAAGTAGCACAGGAAGAGACGATGCCTTGCTAAGCGATTCTCGCCCTTATGGTGGTCTAGCAGGCAGTTTTTCGACTGTATTCACTTCAATGATCTATAATAACCTATACCTTCATTGTATTTATTCATACTTATAATAACGAGTGTAAACTTATATTGGCATATTATAAACATCGGGAGTGACTAATGGGAAAGAATATAGAAAAATAACAAATGTTTTCTCAAATAATAAAGCTTCTTTCATATCTTCAGCTCAATAAGCTATAATACTTCACAATCACAAACGCATAAAATCATACGCTATGGTACATTAAATTTATACAGATCTATCTATATATTATATTAAAATATAATCACGAAATTAAATCTCTAATCCTCTTACATTAAAAGCTTTAGTTATTCCTCAAAGCAGCATATCAGGTATCTGATAGTAAAATTCCGCCAAAATCGTTGCAGTCGAAACAAACATACAGACAGATGGTCCGACAAACAAAAATACCCTAAGAGACTTCGATATTACAAACATAAACTTGTTTATGTAGATGTGTCAGATAAGGAACTTATGATACTCAGATCTGAGTCAGCCATTTTTTTTTCACCACTATTTTTATAATTTATATCCACATTACACAATATACAAATAAAATTAAACCCGGTACAACTTGTAAAATTTACAGTTTCTTCATAATGAAAATTGAATGTTAAACAATAAAATAAATAACTTATTCCTAAATATAATATCTAGTACCCGTTACGTGACATTTTATATTATTTTATTAATTCTGATTAGACCTGTAAGCGAAACCCAGTTATTAAGGAGTCATGGATGCTACTAGGATAAGCACTTGAATGGTGATGATGATGACATAAAGAATTACATACTTATTTTTATTAACTTTATAAAGCTAATACAATAATAATCTGAATCGTTCAGCATTTGCAACTGCTGCAAAGCAGTTGTATTTGCAGCAAATGCAAATAAACAACCATTAGCGCAGAAAATCATACGACTGACCACGAAACAAGAACTAAACACACGTTAATACTAGTTTAAGATGTAGGTTTTTTATTTGCTTTAACTAATCTATTAAATGACAAAGCTAGGACTTAATCATGTGTTTAGTCCATGTTTCATAATACGGCTGCACAGTTTTAAACTGCTCAAAGAAGATATTTATTTAAGGCCATGAATACAGCAGATTTCAAACATTTCCTGTAAGTAAAAGACTTATAGTACAAATAAAAAATAAATAAAACCTTGCACTTACACAGGTTTACAACACTCGTTGACAAAATATTCATATTTTAATTATCAGTGGTTGTGGTCTGCTCTCACTCTAAGTATGATATTATCTATGGTCATGACGAAAGCTTGGCAGCCTTTAGTCTTGTTTAGACACCGCCATTTAGTCTTTGGACCTTCATTCTGGTGAACAGTGTACCGGTAGCCGCCAATATCTAGACAACGCTTTCCATTGCCCGTGAAGCCAAAATATGCTGCAACGTAAAAGTTTATGTTAAAGAAAAAATGTGGATTGAATAGGAAGTATTTTCTGCAGAAGATATGCACACTCGTTGATACAGGTACGCATACTATCTTCCCAAAGGATTGCCTAAAACATACGGTCATAAGGACAATTTTGTCTGAAGGAAACTGAATAAAATAGTAGGTACTAGAGACTTATATGACTTTTCAATTGTCTTTTGGTATATGTACCAGGGTTCCTCTGTTATGCATTCGACACTGTTGCAAAAGCTGGTATTGCAGTTATACTATATATATATCGCAGTACAATAGAGCGTATCCCGAAACAGCATTTAAAAATATTGTTAAGACTAAAAATATGTTAGTTATTTAGTTTGTTAGTTTACGGGTAACTTAGGCATAGGACTATCTGAATGTTCATGGTAATATTAATAACGGGCAAAATGTTTAGTTACTTTATAAATACTGTGCGTACAATAAAAATACAATGGTAGAGGAATGACATCGAGCTTTCACGTTTTTTGTTATTGGTTTTAGAATCTATAGGCACATACAATTTATGTACATTTTTTACAAATTAAGCTTTTAGATTTATTGTGTGTCCCACATAATGGTTTTCTACAATAATCACACTCTTAGTTACTTTTATTTTTACAACCTGATATGTAGCAATTGGCGTCTTTTTGCGAGGTTAATATCAGAAGAGTGTAACGAGGTTAGACGCTGTGAGGAAAGGGGTAACTCAGGCATAGGACTGTCTGAAATTTTTTTCTCTTCCTGAGTCAACTGTCCAATGAAATCCCTTCGAAATTTGGCATTGTAACTTTATATAAAATGCCCACGCCCTTCATAATCTTTCAAAATATAGTTTCAATGTCATACAAAATACGAGAATTGGCCTTCTAAGCAATGTTAATTTGGTCCAGATGCGGGTTCTGAGAAAAATATTATTAAAGATCTTGGGGTTTTCGGTGGTGGACTCGCAACACGTGACATTAAACTAATTCGGTCCAGACTCGTTTGCTTGTAACCTGGGGCCCAATTCTCCTTAATAAGTATAGTTTCGATATCATGTCAGTGTCATACTTACGTCAGAAAAAGCGTATTCTTATAAATTATCTGATAATTGAACGAAGTTGTAACGAGATCGTAAATTGAAACAAGTGTCAAAATATGTGTTAACGACGAACTGTTTAATTCAAATTATGTGATATTGACATTAGTACAGACAGAATACCGCTTCTGAGTCTATTCAAAATATAATATCAATGTCATAGAAAAATAGGAGAATTGGGCCCCTTGTCATTGTATCGAAACGATGAAATGGAAACATTTTTTATGTCTTTTTGTACGAGTAGGTACGTTTTTACTAAATTAATCAATTATGCACACTATAACTTAAAGATCCATTTTCGTCCCGTCTGTCTGTGTGAATGCAATAATGAAAATCCCACCTCACTCATACATGGTAACATAATATGAAGTTATATTTATCCAGCATTACCTGATATCTCCCTTGTATAATCCAAAATACAGAGTCAGGTCAACTTATGATGGTATTACATTAATAGAGGTCTGAACCACTGAAGCTTATTATGACTTATTATTTAACCGTACAAAGTACCAGTTTATTTTACCAGATATTTTTATTAATACGTAACAGTATAATAGCACCAACCCCTAACATGTAAGTGCCCATAATTGGTCACACACACACGAACATTATTATTAAGTATATTTAATAATAGGGCTGCAACGCAGGTATAAAAACTATAAAAAGGCTGACATAGGCGCAGATGTTCAGTTTATGGTAAGTTTATTTGGTTGAACGCGCTAATCTCCGGAACTACTGCGTGTCAGTAGTATTTGAATATTTTTTGTGCTGGATATTCCATTTATCGAGGAAAGCTATAGGCTTTATTATAACAACACACTATGAGCTACGGATGCGGAGCAGTAGAACGAAAAACGCGTATCGGGTGTAACTGCGGGCTCAATTAGTTTTTTCTAACAACACATTCTGATGCTCATCCTATACCAATTAAAGTGCTCAATAATTATAGTAAATATGTAAACAACATTGTTAAGTTATATTTTTTCCTGCCTCGACTGCCTCGTTGGTCTCGCGGCATAAATGTGTGCGTGGGATTGGGAGGTCTCGGGTTCGATTCCCGGGTCGGAAAAAGTGTTGTTGGGTTTTTCCATTAGGAAATTCTCAGTAGCAGCTCGGAGTCTGGTAATGTGCCCGGTATGGCAATAGGCTCGCCCCCTACTACGTGGGACCTAAAAATTCATGGCGAAATGTGGGTGTTATATCACATCTCTGCCTACCCCTTCGGGGATACAGGCGTGAGTCTATCAATAAATACAATATTTTTTTGGTAATAGTGATTAGAACATAGTCTTGCAAGCTTTTTTTGTAATTCCCTTATGTTTGCTAGCTCAAGATTTTAGGCACTATTGTCTACAAAAATCCCATTCTGGTTTTTTACAAGATGTATTCGATCATTTAAATAATACTTTAACGAATTTCATAACCAATTAACAATATTTTTATAAGATAACACAAATCTTATACTAATAAGAATAAACATAGATACCTATTTTTACTAACCAGAAACTATCAGATTCTTGCTTTCAACTTTACCGTATCATACGTTAAATGCTATTTAGCTATTTTTTTATTTCAGTATTTCCATTAAAAAAATCTGGCACTTGCATAAAAACAATCACAAACAAAAACAAAAAATCACACAATAGTAGTATATTATTTTTATACAACATGCATTTTTAAATTTACAATCCTTTTTTTGTCTTATATATTCACTGAACACATCTACGCAGGGCAGATGTATTCGGCAGATGAGCTATGCGTCATAGCTCATCTGCCGAATACATCTGCCCTTCGGCGTTCCGAAATGCGAACTGACATTATTACCCTCTGTTTGACCCAACCCTCACGTGTAGTATACCTGCGTGGTATTATACCCCTGCATCCTTCGTCATCATCCGTATGCACGCAAAAATGAATTTTATGACCAAGATTATAGCAATCTATGGAGATTTTATTAGAAGCGGTTAGCGAAAAAGTCATTCGTCATCACAAATAAATCTGCCAATCTTAAGGTCCCAAAACGCAAATACCTTACAGATATGTAGCAACAGGGATATGAATAGCTAGGACACCCATAGACTGCCACGCAGAGTAAGTATTCGACCTTAAGGAGCCTTGGCGCGCACCACTGACTTTTAAAATATGTGTATTCAATTACTGATTGTGGACACAGACCGCGACTCTGCACTGACTTTGAGAATCACTAGAAAAAGAATCGCCGCTAGTATGTTTCAGAATCAATCGCACCCAGCCTATTTTTGGGATATCAAAATAAAAAAACTATGCGACAAATTAACATAATTTATTATTGTAACAATTTTATATATTATTTATTTTATCTTATTCTACGTGAAATTATATTAAACCAAAGTTATAATTAGTTACTATTGATTGTTACGATGCAATACAATATACATACGACAATATTATATTAATTTCAGCTAATCAGACTTTGTTCCTTAATAACAAGCAAGGCAAACATGGTATTTTAGCTTTTATATTATAAGTATTGAATACGTCATCGTAACTCAGATGTGAAGCCAAAAATAGGAAGACCGGTGCACATGCGTTCACCCACACACACATAAAAAAAGATCCTACTTACCACGGTAACAGATATAATTATGTGGTTGTGTGTACTCCATTGAAAAGTTACATTTGGTGGGGTCACACCGTTCCCCGTTCACCGTTCCGTTTGTATCGGAAAAATGGGTGCAAATGGTTTTAAGCTCTATCTGACAAACTATAAACCACATAAAATAATTGCAAGAACATGTTTTGCTGCAAATAAAATTCACTATAACTTTGCAAAAATGTTAGAAGGTCACACAAAATAATAAAGCGGGTCTTAATCGCGTAAAACATACTAAACTAACTTATACGGACGCGGACGCTTTGATCGCCTTGCACCGATCGTGTATCCGAAAGAGATTAAAACAAACCGCTACGATTATGTTAGAAGATGTTCGTTTATAGACTTAGCAGACTAACCAGTATCCACTGCATTCCGATGATTAATACGACCCCATTAGACACATGTGTACCAATGCGCGAGCGGCGAGCGCATGATTTTTGGCAGTGCTGTATTTATTTATTTTCTTGATTCGCATTATAACAATAAATATAATTTAACTTTGGTCAAACTATCTAACTATAAACATCACTGTACATGATGGGTGTGCTCTCCCTCAATATTTATAATACAGTATTGGTGTGTGAGTATAGTCATTTTACAGCCAGGAGCTTTTTTATGACACACCCAATACACTCGGGTGCCTCGACATTTGTCTTCTTCTTTTCTTATAAACATAACATTGTCATACACAATGTTAAGCCCTCCTCTTTTGCTCTCGACGATAACAGCTTGAAACAAGAGAAATTTAAAATAAATATATATTAAAATTTAAAACACATTAATAAATGGGTTTATAAAAAAAAAATATTTGAATTATATTTTATTTATAAACATAAAGTGCGCGTTGGCAGACTTCTCATGCCTTTCGAGAACATTACAACAACATTACCCTTGTTTATAAAATAAATATGCATGCATGTACATAAAAAGTATACATGTAATCACAGATACCTTTGATCAATAATTAATCGTAATCGTCGTTTTAGACAATATTATCCATTTGATATTTGAGGTAATTTTCACAAAAATCTAAATTAGATCTATACGTATGTTTAAGGACCGCACCAAAAATCTATATAAGACAACAACGATTTAACCTCTAGGCAATATAATTTTACAACGTAAGAAAATATTATTTATTAGATACTACTAATTTACAATTTTGCGTTAAATACATATATTCTTAATTTAAAAATTGTTCAGTGCTTATTTCAAAGCTTTCTTAATTAAAAACCAACTTGTTCAATGAATCATCTTCGTAAAATCCAAATATCTCAGTGATTAGTGTGATCTCCCTTAACACAAAGTAACTTGGTGCCATTTGTATGCACTTTCACTCTGCAGCCGTACGCTTTTCTCCGACACACCCAGTAGGCATTGGTACCAAACACCTTGTTTCTCGTAAACACTTGGTTGTTTAGCAATAGATTCCTACCACCTCGACGAGTAGTAACTATCACAGGGGCTGAAAGTAATAACTTATTAAAACTCATAAAAAATCAAATATTCGTAAATTTTTCTAGATACCACATAGATTAAGAAAGTGCTAAATCGAAAATTACAATATTACTGCGATTAGTGTATATACGGGTATGGATAAAAATCGTAAATCTCGTCCAACATAACATTGCTAGGTTAAAATAAGATGAGGTTCGCTGAAATTTGATCCAATACCGCAACAGACAACTAAACAAAAAAATTGGTTACAAAAGAACATGAAATAAAAGTAAAGTAAAAGGTGAAAACATGTAGTTTTATTAACAAAATTTCGTCACGCTACGGACAATTTTTGGTGTGGGTTCCTTTCAGTCTTACAATCTCGTTGCCAATAGTAAGGACGGTCGCTGTACACCCATGGGTTCTTCTTCTGCACACCCAGTACACGTTCTGAGCCCAAGCCTTGTTCCTGACGAAATGGTATCCATCCAGCACCAGCTGCAAGGAGCCACGTGGTGTCGGTACTAATACTGCTTCTAAAATAAAAACTTTAGCATATTACACTACACATGGAGCTTACTATCGCTATTCATCTATTGCATAGATCATCTTTTTAATAACTTAAGTTACACCAGTATAGCTACGATAGATGCCCTAGAGATAAATGTAGCTGGGATATACCAGATGCGTTGTACCTATCACAAATAGGAAAATGTTTTTATAAAGCTTGGTGATGAATAGATGCAATAATTAATTAATATCAATACAGATAGTACATTATTTTCTAGAAAACTACTTGGAAAATATTAAAACATTTCTTTTACAGCAGCATCGAAATGAATGAGGTAAACCTCATTTATTTCGATGCTTGCCACATGAACACATTGCCAGTTACTCATTCACGAAACAAATTAAAGTTTTCAATCAGATTAAGTACGTTCCTAGCATATGTTCACCTCTTGAAAATGTGTATTCAGCATCCTGTCGAGCTTATCACTCATCTAAACGTAAAACACTTAAATAATAAATTAATTAATTCCCATTTCGTTCTGAATACTCTTCAGGGGTAGTCCTGCCGAAAGATGGACGTACGATCTTGTTACGATCGCGGGCAACGGTTGAATGCGGGTGGCTCAAGATTGGTATGTGTCGAGAGCCTTGGACCTTTGCCTTGGACGGCTATAGACTGATATGAAACTTTTCAGTGGTTATGACAGTTCTTTATTTCGGTCACATTATCACCCAAAGTGGCTATCATGGCGGGACAGTTAAGCTACACCTTTTGCTACATCGCTACACTGCTCTTCTACCTTTCCTGTCTGTCCTCTTATTTTACCTAAATCCTCCTAACTCGATCACAGGTTTCCCACATTTGGACTTCAAAAACACAGGCAACAGTTCTGAAATGTAAAAACCAAGTAGACTTAGTTTAACGTAATAAATATCGATTAATCTATAAAACAAGATAATACGTTTATTCTTTATATTACTTACTATAACACTATGTGCTACACTAATTTAAAATAGTTACCAGAAATCCCTTCAGGTTCCGAATAGTCCGATGCTGCGACGTGATTTAGAAAGAGAATAGAAACTCTTCGCTGTGTCGATATTGTCAAAGAAGACTACTTTAGATGCTGTCAAGTGACTATTTTATACTAAGACAAGACTTATGTCTAGTTTTAGTCTAAAATAGTCAAAACTTGACTACTGGTTAGGTTAGACTAACTAGACCATCTAAAGATCTCGGAGCTGAACCTTTTGACCGCCATTAGTTGACAAACCAAAATGCACCAAACACTAAGTGTCATCTACATTCTCTTTTATCTCATGTGTTTATTCATTAGCTAGCGCTAGGACTATAATGGTGTAAAATATTTTTCGAGAGACTGTAAGAGTTGAAAAAAAACGAAAAATGTTCTCATGTGACGATCTCACTTGCTTAGCCACATATGTATACTATAATGACACCAAAAGACACAACAACAACTGTATAGCCGATTTACAATTGCACAGAAAGGGTAACTGAGGGGTAATTTATTTCGATTAGTTGAATTATTATTCTAGGGAGAAACCAACACCAAGAATAGATCGTCGATCAGAATAGAAAGATTAAGCCAACCATTAACGCTTTATATTTTAGGAAGAATTACAATGTGCACTAACCCGACAGTCAAGGCGTGGTTTGGTAATATAAGGCTTGGACGTGGCTTCTGTTTAGGACAAAAGAATTATCTTGCTTGTAGTCGCCGACCGAAAGAGGACGAGCTGACGCCGCGCTCCTGTTTATATAGTCGCATGTGAGCCGATAGGTTACCCGTGAGGGTGCCCGACTCACACCACCATCCACCTTTACCTCTCAGGGGAAAACTCGGTCCTTGGAGGCTCCTCTCCAGCGACAGCCAACGGACACCTAAAGGTCACCCGTTGGGCATCAGTGTGACCTTTAGGCCATTTATTTCGTTTAGTTAAGCTCAACAGTTGAGGCCGCACTCCTGTTTATATTGTGCCCGACGTCTTACAAGTACTTACAAGTCGGTGTATTCATATCATACTCTTCAATGGTTATGGCAGTGCTTTATGGCAATGACGTCATTGTCCAAGGTGACGAGTGTTGCTGGGCAGGCGAGTGTCCGTCTCTTCACACATCTCCACACCCCACGTGGACCTTTCCTATCAGTTCTCTTATTGTACCTGTGTCCACCTATCTCGATCAAAGGCTTACCACACTTAGATGTCAAAAATAACGGCATCATATCTGAAATAATTATAAAAATTGTTGGAGGAATAAGTATTTATTGCATCGAGTATGAATTTGCACGTACATACATACATATGTAGTCAAATTACCTCTGTAATGCAGCGCTTGAATACAAGATTTACAAAATACGAACTCATGCTACATTTTAAAATTCATGATGAATATTTGCAGCAACACTCATTTCGAGAAGTTAACGCACTTTCGTAACAGCATTTTCATCACCAAATTCTTACATATACCGAAGATTTTCTTCTTGTTTTTTGTTAATTCGTTGGTTTAGTTGAGTTTCATCAGGGTCACCAACTACTAAAATTCGCTAGAAGTCATCATCATTCTAGTAACATCTCCGTTGTAGTCAAGAGTTTGACCTTTTACTCCCAGACCCGCTGAATGAAGAATTAGATGCCTGCCGCTTTAGACGATTTAAAGTTCATCGAATATAAACAATACAACTCATGTCACGAAATAAAAGAAACTAAAAAGAGACAGGTACTAGTGTTTATTTCACGCTGAATCAATGATTATGAAGGTTTCTTTGTGATATAAGCGCGTTGTCAAAAGTGACGGCGGTGGCTGGACACTCCCCTTTCCTCACGCAGACCCAGCTGATCCTCCGAGGATGCTTGCTGTCACTCCTCTTGTTGTACCGGTAACTATCTATAATCAACACAGGGTTGCCGTGACAAGTCGAAGAGAAAATCACTTCGGGCGAACCTGTAAAATAAGTGCATTATTTTTAACTATTGCGCGCACATGGAATGAAAGCTGTGCTTTTAGGAAGAAAAAAGTGAATAAGAAAGAAGAAGTGATAGTGAAAGAATAGAACAAATAAGCACCTGAACTCGAAATTGGTTGTGACACTTGTGACTCGTAAAATCAGTAATAAAGTAACTGGCTACGCCTTCGTACCATCTATGTATATAGTAATAGTATCTAGTTTTAATAGTTACTCTTCCTTTCCATTACTTTGGTTATTTTAAAATGACACCAAGTATACCTCTGTATCCTTCGAGACATTCCAAACAAGCAAGCAACAGAGAAGAACCATACTCGAAACAACAATTAGCGGATCGCATTAAGTAAGTATTGCCTCATGTGAAGATTAAAGCCAAAGCACTCGACACAATGGAGGCCGCTATACTACTGCATTCGTGGAAATTAAGTATACACTAAATTGTGTTTCGGTTTGCCTTCATTGTGAGGTGTACTTACTTAAATAATGATACCTAGTGAAATTTTCTCATAGTATATTACAGTGTTGACTCATAATGTCAATAGGTAAAACTGCGGTCTTAAAATTAGATGAGCTGGCCACACACTCACACAAAAATATCTAAACATTTAAGGAAATAATTAAAACATTGCAATTAATAATATAATATTTATTTACAATATAAGTAATAATCAATAAAATTTATAATAAACTGCGCAAGAACTTATAAAGATATCATGGTTTACTATTTACCACAATAATTGTACTAACTATAATAAATTATACTAAGAGAAAGTGCATTTCATTTTATTTCTAAATTATAACTAGAATAACACTTTGAATTTAGGTCTTCGTTATAGAAAAATTTAAAATGTGACTTATTCAAAGTGCCAATATGCTTTGTTCTTTAATTGAAGACACATCCTCCCTTTTTGATTCTTCAAAATATGTACTTGGTTTCTCATCATCATCGGTAGACTGATGGTGATGAGGAACCAAGTACCACGTACTCCACTGTTGGATATAGGCCTCTCTGATTGTTTTTGGTTCGAGCTAATATTTTCTTTTTTATCACCAAAAAGGTTATTGATGGTTGTGTGTGCTAGTCTTTTTAATAACAACTCCTTCATACGTCGTGATGGAGGCAGTACATCTTAAGGTTCGTTTCTTCACGCAAGCCCAGCGGGTTTTCTGACCACTGGCCCGTTCTTTGTTGAAGCGAAACTTTCCTACGAGAATCACGGGGTTGCCTTGAAGAGATTTACCGAAGTGTGGCTCTGTCGACAGAACAAAATCATAGTATGTATAGTTAATAGACTAGACACAACATCCCATAATATGATACGTATATAAACAAACCTGAGTAGGTTTTCATAAGTTGAATATTATAGACAATTTAAAAGGAACGTGAGATGGCATAAGGAAACGCATTTAAAACCATTAATTTATTCCTCAAAACAAACATCATATAACAAGATACGTAAAATAACAGTTAGTGTGTTAACAAATAACAACAAAAATATCATCAATTCACTTAAATCTACTTGACTAGTAATCTAAATATATAAAATCCTTGCGTTACTGACTGACTGACAGACACGCTACAGCCGAAACTATTGGGAGCAGGAAGCTGAAATTTGGCATGTATGTTCCTTGGGGACCGTAGGAGTGCACTAAGAAGATATTTCCCGAAATTCCCACGGGATCGGCCAAAACGGGTATATTTAAAAAAATGCAGGCGTAGTTGCTGGCGTTCTCTAGTTAAGTATTAAATCTTAGAATAAAATAAAGTGAGTAAATTTTATAGGATTATAAAAGTTTTGCAAGGTTTAATTATGCGGACCGCTGGTCTCCACTGTGGTAGATAGGGGATGGCCAAGACATCGCGATAGTTTTTAGGATCTATTGAATTCCCCCCGTGGGATCTCCACTTTGTCGTGGTGGGGGGGCTTAGTAACCGAGGATTTGATTTTCACCCTCGGTGAAGTTAAGCGGGATCCCGGGAGGGGACGCTCCACGTGGGCTTGCGTGAGGCCTGCATAGGATGCGTCCATAGGTGCGGTCGCGGGAGGAGAGGCGTGTCGGTGTCGCGATGCCACGCGCCCTATCTCCCGCGACCAAATGGGGGCGCACCATTGTTGCGTCGCGGTAGGGCCGCAGAGGAAGAGGAGATGCGGTGCTGCGTTACCGTCCTCCCTATCCTCTGCGGCCACTGGGTGTTTTGGCGGCGGAGCCCAACACCTTCATCCGCCGCCAAGGGGGTTTCGTTCGGGGCCCGCCTGACCATCTGGCGGGCTAATACCCGTCGGGGTGTAGCGAGGAATGCTTCGGTGAAACCCTACCCTCCAACACATGGGTACATGAGGAGCACGGGTTGGTAAAAATAAGGATCTATTGAATTACCTAATTCACTAGATCGAATGCGGTGGTTTTCATGGCCGAAATGAATATTTCACCCTGATTGGTTGCTTTAGCAGAACATTCCTTTCAACATATTTAAATTTAAGGCTTGTTAAGTAATGGTGAGTCTATCTATTCTTAAGAATATTTAATAGAAATTCGAAGAACAAGCCTGTCAAAATATTAATTTAAATTTAAGAATTGTTAAGGTACGGTGCATCAATTTTATCTCTTATTAGTACAATTATGTATGCTTGGATTTGGATGTAAACACGCCGAGCGGGCACGATTTGCCTAGGGCAAAACGTGGCGTAGCGGTATTTGAGGTAAATATTAGAGATCGAGCATAGCTGCTAGTAATAGTTAGGACCTTATACTAAGTTAAATCTGGTTAGTATAGTAAGCGGACCCCGGGCTGCAACTAGGATAACGCTAAGTGGATGATGATTACAGATCCAGCGTGATGACGTGATGATTGACATTTCTACGAAGTATACAAATCTCCGTTGGTTCAGTCAGATGGGAGAGTTTTCATCTTTATCAGAAACAGGGTCGAAAAACACGATGGAAATGTTTCCATAAATTGCTTTTATATATCTGTAAATTCAAATCATGATTTCTTTAAAATTATTTCAAGGTTTTCAGAAATGTTTTTACTTAAATGTACTTCAGGTCCAAAATAGAATTCACATCATACATTGACTTAGAAATCTTATTAAGCTACTACGACGTAGTGGCGTAGAATGATTTATAGAGAATTGCATTTCAATTTCTTGGAAAAAACTAGCTAAGTATACTATTATATTTTATTTGCACATTGCAACGACTGCTTCGAAAAAATTATAAGATTTAATTGTATTACAGTCACGGCTAAATGTTGCGACACGAATCGACAATTTTAAGCGCACGATTAGGGTGAGCTTGTAGTACTTTTTAAGATTTTTGAACGTCTGAAAGTCCCATGAACTATGATATTTTTAATGAATAAAAATTAAAGTATAAAAGTTGAACATAAATTCGATCTTATTGACAATTCATGACAAACTTTTTTTGTATTTTCTCGCTTTCTGGCATTATTACATTAATTAGTAAAATTATAAATTCTGACTAATGTCAATTAGGTTGAAAATCGCATGCACCTGTTTTTTGCAATCACTATCGATAGCTGATCACTTTCTGTAAGTAATTTGTTTTGTAGACGTTCATTTGTTTCACACCTTAAACAAATGAACGTCTACAAAACATATTCATTCGGATATATAAGCGCGATGTCGTGACACTACGGATCATTCCCAGTAGTTCTATTGAATACCCTTGTAAAAACATACATAGAACTAGACTGGGACATTTCCTATTACTTATCCCATTAGTTTTATTCTCCTCATCAAGTTGTGCTAATAGAATTAGGACAATTCTATCATAGAACTGTTCAATAGAGCTACTGGGAATGATCCCACAAATAGTAGAACTTGAAATTAACGAACTGAAATTAATAAACTTATTACACCAAAATATTATCTGGGAGTACGGTTAAGCTTTAAAAGACCCACCATACCACAGGGGTACTGCCAGGGGTACGGTGGTTCGGCAGCGAAAACTTTGCAGTACAATCTACTTAGTTGTTTAATACCAACTATGGTTACTGTTTGAAAAAGGAGAAAAACAAGAACAAGTGAATGGACTTTGATCATCCGTCAATGTTTGTAACTTACGTATGATTTTGTATTTCTATAATAATAATATATTGTGTTGATTCAGCCTCAAATCACTTTTATTACTTGACAAAAACACACATCAGTATTTTATTATTACGAATGTCCCATCTGGATACTTTGTTTTTTAGTCTTGGAACGCGCACAATACTGCTTCTCTTTTTCACTCGCTAAATGCCAATTTTTTTATTCACTCTATTATTTGTGATACTGAATTTATTATAAATTGTAAATAAAACGTTGTAATATTGTAATACTCACGAATGAGAAGTGATTCCATAACTTTTAGTCATTTTCCTACTATAGTTTGTGCAAAATCTCATTACACACGACGGCATTTTCAAATGTAACGTACACACACGCGAGTAAAAGAGCGAGCGTTGAGACCGCAGCGCGTACGCGACTAAAGCCAAATGAGACATGTTTTAATGTGCCACTTTTGAAGTTCGCATAACTCATCTACTGTTTTTTTACTACTTTATCTATGGTTCAAGTTATTTTTGTAATTAGTTATCTATGGTACACTCGAACACAAAGAGATTGGACGTTTAGACTAGAGAGAACATGCCCTATAAATTTCCTTATACCGAACGTGCAACATGTAATGTCAGTTGGTCTTAGTTGGTTAATCATAACGTCAAATTACGCGTCTCATTTAAAGAGGCATAGATTCTTTACATACTCATATCTTTGACTACATTTTCTAAATAGCCGTGATGTGATCTGTCATCAGTGTAAAATTTGTAGGACGTTTGTGTTTACATTTTTAATAACTTTTTTGCATTTAAATAGTAAGTAAGCTTATAATAATTAAATAGTGTACTCATTAATTAATACACATCGAGTATGTGATATCGGGATGTGGATGCCGCTATTCTCGGAACGGAAATAACAGGAGAAACTTTATCTTCTGGCAGTGAGTCGGAATTTTCCAACAAATTTATTTACTTTTCTCGTATTAATGCTATAGTGAGTGTTAAGTTTACACAATATCATTGTATTGCAAATCAAAGGAACAATTTGCATACGTATGTGTTACGAATTTAACTCACAAATTGTTATTTTGTACATTTATTGATTTAATAGCCTTAGTGATGGGATTTGACAGTGAAAGGAGATATCGATGTTTTTTGAATGAGGGATCAATACGGCAACTAACTATCGGACATGAATGTAAAACTGTAGCTGGAAGCGACAGTGGGTAGCCGCGGTTGCTAAGTTGGCAATAAACAAAGACATCCAGCGGTCTAATTATCTATCGCGCGTTTGATAGTAAGCGCAGTTTAATGTACATAATTTACTTAGATACCTACCATAAAAGTAGCGTCTATTAACCTAAAGCCAAGTGTTCCAGTGTACGCGCGTGTGTGTAGGCTTACATTTTTGCATCTATAAAATAGTAGATGGATTAGGGATGTGAGTAGCATTTTTTATTATTAAGAAGGTGTTTTTTATTACAGGTTGCCTATTAATGACGTCACAAGAAAACTTTGGATAAATGCCGTTGGACGGCCTAGTTTGATTTAGCAGAAGTACCACCGTATTTGTTCACGTCATTTTGAGAAAGACTGTTTTTAAAGACAGAAAGCACCTGGCGTCGTTTAAAACCGAAAGCTGTGCCTACATTACATTTATGCCCGGACATTGCACACCCGGTAGAATTATTTATCCAAAGCTAAACAAAAAGTATGTAATTTTAGTTTGAACATATTAATAAAATATAATAATTACAACGATTTTAATTAATCTACCTACTTCTATATTATTTATCATATTAGTGCTATCCTGACTGATCAAAGACGTCTTGCCTTGTAGTCCGCTACATAATATTCTACCATAAAATATAATATTCTTTCACATTCACACAACATTATCTGGTCCCAAACTAAGCATATCTTGTACTGCGAGTACTAGACAATCGATAAACATGCATATATACTTTTCTGTAAATATATTACATATTTTGCATAGTACCATCCAGACCAAGACAAACATCCATATTCATAGACACAAATGTTTGACTTGAGCGGGCATCAAACCCGCAAGCTTCGGCGTGGCAGTCTGATTACCTACAACTCTAAAAAAATCAAGCAGTGTCCAACTTTAGCGATAGCAAGCAACGTGGTATGATGCGAGGCAAACAAATTGCCTAAGCCTGCCGTGCCGCATTAGCCAATCTGGTATAATTCGTACAATACATAATCTTAGTGACAGTTTCTTAGCATCGCTCATTAGTTTATGAATACTTTTTGTCAGTAGATTTTATGGCTAAAACGAACAATTAAACACGTGATTTTTTTAGTACTGTCTGGCTGGTCGTACTGTGTGGCAAATCTTTGCAAAGCACTGTCCGGCATCAACAGCAAAAACTACAATTTCAATATTTTAGTTGTTTACTTCTACGGCTTAAATATATCGATACATACTAAAGTTAGTCATTTGACCAAAAATATTTATCGATAAAGCATCACTGTTACGAACAACACTCGGTTTCCTAACTCTATGTTTTGTCTACTGTTTGCCTACCACGAGTCTGCTATAAGACCGTGCTGCTAAACCTATCGACAGCTCTTTCTATCATACTGCATGTGCCATTAGAAAGAAGATGTTAATCATAGCAACCGCTGTTGTTATTTAGTGTTACTTCTATGCCTTAGGTTATATTTCTTTGCTCGAACACAATTGACTTACTGCATTACGCTGCGCTGTGGCACACGCACACACGAAACCCCCCCTCCCCTCACCCCACTCACTCGCTGACGCCACCCCCGTGTTTTTGTTTTTTGCGGGGGGTGAGGTCGAGCTACGTACTGTACTGCAACCTCGCCAATCCTTATATACGAAGCGATAACATAAATATAAACATACTTCTATATGTGAGATTCAGGTTCTATATTCATGAGTTCTTGATATATTAGTCGTGCTTTAATCAATGTTAGTACAATCACAACCAACCAAAGCTCAGCCTATAATTTAAAGTAATACAGTAGTTAAGAATTTTAGACCTAAAGTTAGGTCTTCTTGTAACGCGGGTTCATACCCTCATACAGGACTCGCGTAAGTTGCTAATATGGAGATAGAAAGGTATTCAGAGAGACACAACACGCAAATGCAAGAAGTACCAAGCAGGTTATTATCAGCGATACATAGGCGAGTGGAATAAGCTTGCTGGTACAAACACGCGTTACAAGAAATACATCCTTATTTCACGGAAATGCACATTTTAATTCTTAATAGTTTTTATGAGTATGTTTGTTCACACTGATCTGAATAGGTTGTCCTTCGTAAGTTACGATGGTGGCTGGGCATCTCATAGTCTTCCGTCTGCTGCAAACCCACAAAATCCGGTTGCCAGAAACCGTGATCTTTGTATACCGGTACCCATGATACCAGAGGTAAGAACGGGCACCACGATCCTCGATTATAGCTTTCTCTGCTAAAAGTAAAATTAGAATGCTATTTATGACTTGGCTTAAATGTGATTTCGTTCCTGTGTGTGTTACGAGTTCCTTGTGCCATAAACCACTGCAGCATATTTTGTACTCCTCGCGTGTTTGTTGACAAAGTCAACTTAATTAATAGCCCATTAAACCTTACAAACATATCAGAATATATTTTTAATGTTATTTCTAGGGCATTCAAGGAAATAAAATTGTGGTTTGATGGGTATGACCGCGTTCTGAGATGTCTTATATAAAAATATTACAAGTGTATTTTAATTATGCGTTTGTGATTTATTTGAGTAATACCTTGAACATAAAGTTTGGGTAAACGAGAAGTACCTGTAACATTTATGATGAGCGTATAATCATCCAAAATGCCTTTTAGATTGTTCATAAATAAAAACGCAAAATCGCATTCTGATATTTTATTCAACTATTAAATTAAGATATGAACAAAGATGCAACAAATAACGGGAAAGACTGCTTTAAACGTCACGTGGAGGATGTGTATGCAGGTGTAATATCTTGACCAGTTCGACCCCGTTGGTCACCAGCGAGCCTGAACAACTCTCAGAGCATCTATCCACACACACCCACCACGTCTTGTTACCCGATGAGTTATTTTTCCTCTACCGGTAACCCTGACAAAACAGATGGATTTTTCCTCTATGCTCCATGTAAGTGTAAGTCACTGAAAAAGAAAAATACAACATAGAACCTCAATCATAAGCAAGTCTGAGAAAGAAGATGTAAGACTTCTTTCAAAACCAGTTTGCTAACATTATTAATGCTGGTCATAGCTAACTGATCTAGTGCCTAGAAGGCTTTAAAATTTGACAAAAAATTACAAGCTATTTCTAATTCTTCAAGCTCAAATACGCGGCAAACCTGCAACTTTAACCTGTGATATTAATATTATGCACTTATATAGTCTAAAATCATGTTGTTTATGGTTGGTACATATATTAATATTCTGAATAACATTATTTAACAAATCAATTCAATCAATCAATGCAGTCTGCTGTACAAGTAAAAATATTAGGAAACAGGATAGTACTGTTAACTAACATAATCATTACGCATGTTCTTTAACATAATATTATGCTAGAAAAGGTAGGCAACACACTTGTGATCCTTCGGGCATTGCAGGTGTCTATGGACGGCGGTTAGTACTTACCATCAGGTGACCCGCTTGTTCGTTTGTCTTCCTATACTATAAAAAAAGACGCCCACAATAAAAATGTTGTAAATTCAATATTTCCAAGTTGTGCTTAACGCATGGTCCAAGGTTTCTTCTGGCTGATGCGAATGCTGTGATTTCTTCATCAGTTCTCCTCCGTAGGTCACTAGTGACCCTGGGCACATCAGAGAATCTCTCTTCGAGCAAACCCACCATACTTTGTCCCCTGACTGATTATTCTTCCTGTATCGGTAACCGTCGCAGTACACGTACGCTCTACCCTTATACTCCACAAAAGACACTGGAGAAAAAAATTACGGAATTAATATGGTATACCAAAACAATAATTTTGTAATTTGTATCTAATGAGGCGTAAGCAAAAAATTTAGAGACCTTACTGGCGACATTTTCCTTAAATTTAATTTAGAAAGAAATATTATAACGACGCTTTGCAACATTTGGGTATGACCTACCCACTTGAATATAGAATATAAAATTATAACAATAATTACAAAGTGTTTTAAACTGACTGAAATAAAACAGAATATAATTATGATAACATTTATTAGTAAACCACCTATTTAAACAAGTATATACATAGGTATATCCGATTTGATCGCAAATCAAACAGGAACATAAGATAGAAATCACATAATAATTTGGATTCCCAGTAGAAAATCATTGGGAAAATGCACTGCGTATAATGTTGCGTCTCGGGTTCGATTCCCGGGTCGCGCAAAGTGTTATTGGGTTTTTCCTTTAGGAAATTCTCAGTAGCAGCACGGAGTCTGGTAATGTGCCTGGTACGGCAATAGGCTCGCCCCCTATTACGTGGGACCTAAAAATTCCTGGCGAAATGTGGGTGTATTACACCTCTGCCTACACCTTCGGGGATACAGGCGTGTGTCTATAAAAAACTGACCACAGAAAGCATTTCCATGTTTTCAGCAATCACATAATGACACACAAACACTGTACTTAGTTCACAATATTATTTAGCTACCTACAATTTAGCTTAGGAGTCCGTCAAAAGCTTTTTGCCAGATGTTTTTCTCATGTGTGTGTTGAGCACGTGTTGATCTTCACAAGTTCGCCCGCATGAGTGATCACCGCGGCGGTACATCTTATTGAAGATCTCTTGTAACACACCCACCAGATATTCTTCCCGAAAGCCTTGTGTTTCTTATACCAGTAACCTTTATGGCAAAGGTATGTTCTCCCACAGCAATTCTCGTAGAACACTACAACAATGAAAACTTATAGATATAGAATTTAGAAAAAGATTTAGCTAAAACGATTACTATCGAAATTATTTGACTAAAAGACGGTTAGGTACCATAATAAAAGGCAGTTTGGTAGATTAGAATCCAATGTACTTCACAAATTTTAGCAATAATCAAAACAATATCAAAACGTTTTGGGACGAAGATACATTATGACTAGAGTACTAAGCTATTTCGTGTCATTGCTATGCCAATGATTACAGTATAATACCCCTTGGACTATTCCCAAGTTTCATGTGTGTGTTGGTCATACATTTTGACAACTACATTGTCAACGGTGACAGCTGAAGCTTTACATTTCCTTGACTTCCTTCTCCTACACACCCACCAAATGCGATGTTCAGATTCACAATTTTTCGTGAAAACGTAACCATCGTGCACAAAATGCTTAGTCTTGTTTCTACCTTGTGAGAAAATACCTGAGAAATAAAATTTTAAATATAATACAACATCTAAGACCATCTTTATTTATACAAAATAAAGCAAACATTCTACATACAAATCTAGAATATAAAAGAAGAAGAAGATATGAATCAACAGCTCAAAACACGCAGATACGAGTATGATATGAAAAAAATAGGCAAGTGCGAGTCGGGCTCGCGCATGAAGGGTTCCGTACCATCATCTATAAAAGAAAATCACGCTTGTTGTCTGTATACTTAAATTTATTTTTTTAAGTTTCTACCTGTTTATTAAGATCGAGTAACAAATTGCTTTAAAATACGTTTGTTATACGGGAGGGAAAAAAAATAAAATAAAATTACGTTTGTTGTATGGGACTCCCCCTTAATATGTTAGGTTTTAAATTTTTAGTATTTGTTGTTATAGCGGCAACCGTCTAGCTATCACGGCTTATGAGATACAGCCTGGTGACAGACATACAGACAGACAGATAGACAGACAGACGGACAGCGGAGGCTTAGTAATAGGGTCCCGTTTTTTACCTTTTAGGTACGGAACCCTAAAAATCATTACCTGGAGAATTGGCTACAAATTGGCTAGGGTTTGGAAAAAGATTTTGAGTTGATGTGAATAAGTTTTATTTTATGGATGATTATGCAAGTTTTTAATGTTGAGAACGGTTTTGCCGTGGGTGGTGATGGAGAAACGACACCCTTTCCATGCCTTGTTGCATTGCCAGTAGGTGCGGTTGCCCATCACGTGCTTGAAGTTGAACCTGTACTGGTTTATATTCAAAGATGGCTTCCCGTTCACCGTCTGTGAGAATACTATCGCTGCTCCTGTTGAAAACAGGTGAATCAACATCTTTTGTGGTATGTTAAGCTGCTGCCTGAATTCTGACTATTTATGGGGCTTACCCCATGTACCAGTATGCTCCTTAGAGCATACTGAATACGGGCACACTTTGAAAGAAGATTCACGGGTTAAATAAAAAGAGAAACAATTTTAGTATAAAACTAGTAAACAAGATCATCTGATTTTACGTATTACCTCCGTTTTTAATATGTAAGTGCTGATTTTGCTACTTTGGGTTTAAGAATCCTTCTATACCAATTCGGCACTCAGTGTATACAATGCCGTCAAGGCGAAAGCATATGCTTATCTAGGGTGGTAGTTAGGTATACGTGTCACCCAGAGATGTCTTTGTTGAATGATGCGCAAGGCAATCGGCCACAAAACGTATAACTTATTTTTTTCTAGAATCACTTGTCGCAAGTGGACATTTGTCATAACATATTGTTAATCCCTGAATCAAATCAAAACCTAAAAAACATCCACAAAAAAACAAATTACTGAAACGCTACCTTAAAGAATAAAACTCTTTATGTACGTCGATGATACAATACATTCAATAGAACATGAAACTTTCTTTATCTTCTATCAGCTAGCAATGTACAACATCAGAATTGAAGATGTATGTGAAACACTTATTGTTGAATATGTATATTATTTGTTTTGATTATTATCCGACCCATGGTGACCACGGAGGCTTTACAACCGCGCCAGGCCTTGTTGCAGATCCAATACCTTCTTTCACCAGTAACCCGTTTGAGGTTATACCTATTGTTGTTCATGTTTAGTAGGGATGTTACGGATATGGAATTTCGGATATGGATACGGATACGGATATTGGAAAAAATTATATCGGTTTCGGTTTTGGATACGGATATGAAATTATTTCGGATTATCCGGTAGTTTCGGATAGTTTCGGTTACGGATATTAGATTTTTAAGGTATATCAAAGTAATAAATAAACCTTCCACAACACTTATTTTTCAGACTTCGACGGCATAAATGATATGGAAGAATTATGGCAGGCCTTTAAAGAAGAGGTAGTATGTGTAGCGTCCGAAGTATGTGGTATGATCACACAAGGGAAGGAAAATACGAAAGGTTAAGAATACATGGTGGGACAAGGATGTACAATCAGCAGTGTCAGAGAAGAAGAAAGCTTGGTCAGATTGGTTGGCTGCCAGAGCAAATGAAAGAATGGGAAAAGCAACGAGTGTAGACATAGATGAAGCAAGAAAGGAGTTTGTTAGGTCAAAAAGAATAGTGAAAGAAATGGTTAAAAGGAAAAAAGAGGAAAAGAAAGATGAGTTTGGTAGCAGATTATCTGACGATTTCCAGAGGAACATAAAGTTTTTCTGGAAATCCGTTCGTGCAGTTCGAGGAAGAACTCAATCCTCAGAACACACATCCATCAGAGATGAGAATGGAAGTATAGTAAATGGTGAATTGTGCGTGCTGAAGAGATGGAAAGAGTATTTTGAAAGTTTATTCGAAAGAACGGCGATAGAGACACCGATAGCTGAAGTGAATTGTAATGATAGCAATGATGAAAGCGTTATTGGCGTGGATGAGATCGTGAAGGCACTGGGAAGTATGAAAGTAGGTAAGGCTGCAGGATATGATAGGATTACAGTCGAAATGCTGAAGGCTGGACAGGGCATCATAGTTGGTCAGTTGCAGCGGTTATATAACTTGTGTTGGAACACCGGCCGAGTGCCTAATGACTGGACCACAGCTGTAGTTGTGCCTCTTTATAAAGGAAAAGGCTCGCAACAAGACTGCAAAAACTATAGAGGCATTAGCCTTCTCAGCATTGTTGGCAAATTGTATGCAAAGGTACTTATTGAAAGAGTTATGGAAGTAACCGACAAGAAAATATGGGATGTACAAGCGGGATTCCGAAAGGGTATGGGATGCACGGATCAGGTTTTTTCCTTGCGAAGCATAGCCGGAAAATTTTTGGCCAAAGGTCAAAAGGTCTATTGCGCATTCGTGGATTTGGAAAAGGCTTACGATAAAGTGGTGAGGAATGAAATGTGGTCGGTGCTGTCAATGAATGGGGTGGACAGCAGCCTCTTTCGAGCTCTGAAATCCCTTTATGAGGATTCTAGAGCTTGTGTGAGGATAAACGGGGCATACACTGACTGGTTTACCATCGATAAAGGTGTTAGACAGGGATGTGTAGCGTCGCCGTGGCTGTTTAACCTCTTCATGGACAGTTGTTTGCAAGATTTAAAACAGTGACTGCGGATTAAGGATGAATGGGTTACTCGTCAAATGCCTCCTTTATGCTGATGATCAGGTTATACTTGCATCTTCAACGGAGGAGTTGCAGGAGATGGTAGCAATCATGCATCGTGCGTTAGAAAGGAAAGGAATGAAAGTGAATGTAAGTAAAACGAAAGTTATGGTTTTTGAAAAGGAGGAAAGCGTTACGGCTTGTAATGTTTTGATCGATGGATAGCGAGTGGAACAAGTGAAAGAGTTTGTTTACTTAGGTACGTTGTTTACAAGAGATGGTAAGAATGAAGCAGATATTGAAAGGAGAGTTAATGCAGGTAATTGTGTGAATGGAGCTCTGATGGCGTTTATGAACAGTCAAAACGTGTCCAAAAAGGCACGTTTGGCTGTACATAGAGGTGTGTTAGTGCCTACCCTTATGTATGGTAGTGAAAGTTGGGTATGGCAGAAGAGATTTGAAAGTAGAATAAATGCTGTAGAAATGAGAGCACTGAGAAGTATGTGTGGTGTGTCTTTGACCGACAGAGTAAAGAATTGTGTGATACGAGAGTGGTGTAGGGTAAAAGAAGATGTAGTGACAAGCATTGAGAAAGGCATGTTAAGATGGTTTGGGCACATGGAGAGGATGGATGACGATAGACTGACAAAGAAGATATATCAGGCTAGTGTGAATGGGACAGGACAAAGGGGAAGACCTAGGAGAACGTTCTCTGACCAGATTGGAGGCATCCTGAAAAAAGGACAAGTGAGAAGTACCCTTAACAGAAGAGCATGCATGAGAAACTTGATGGGAGTGAGTGAAGCAAGTGAGGTATGTCAGGATCGTTGCAAATGGCGTTCCGTAGTCTCTGCCTACCCCTCCGGGAAACAGGCGTGAGTCTATGTATGTATGTATGTTATTTTTCAGTTTATCGAACTAAGGCCCTTCTCTCACAAAGCGACTTTCAAGCTATTTGTGTTTCGTACGCGTCGCTTGTGAGTAGCCACCTACTCAGCTACCCACATATTCAGCTAGTTTCGCACACGACAAGACGCGTCGACGACGCGTTTGATATCAGTCGCACGCTACCGTCTTGCTGGTCGCACGCTACGCGAGACGTATACGCGTTGCATTACAAAATGGCGGCAGAGCAAACATATAATATTAATTTTGGAATTGTCCAAAAAATGGAAAATTATTCATGTTTGTATAATTATAAGCTGCCTGAGTACCTACGTAAGAAAAATTGTGACAGAAAAGGCGTGGATTACGATTGATTGGAAAAAAATCAATATGACAGGAATATTTTTTTTTTATTTATAGGTATACATTAAATGTATACACAATAATTAGATTGCCAAGGAAGCAAAGCAGGTGTGGTTATTAGATAGTTGGCAAGAAAATTTCTCAGACTTTGTGGTAATGAAAGCGAGGAAATCTGTAGATGCTCAGGTGGTAAAACTTCTCTTTTACGAACTTTATTGTGCAAAACACAAACAGCCTTAACAATGTTGGCTACTTTGCATACTGCATCAAATAATAATGATTCCTTTGACATTCTATAAAAATGTCGAAATTACTCGTCATCCTTCTTATGCAGTTCTCTAGCAGCAAAGAATGCTCTACAATTGATATTTTTTTCGAATGTAAGGATGCACCTACAATCTTCTTTTATATTTGCGTTTATTCTTGTAATATAAATACATAAAAACATAGTCTGCATCGCTAGAGTCACTAGACATCGTTGTATGAATGTTGTTCTTCAAATGTAAAAAAAAATCTTATTTGCGTAACACCGTGTGCGGAAACGAGTACCTAGCATACCAGTAGGCGATCATGTTTTGCATCTCAGTCTCGTAGCATTTGAATAGCTTCGTGAGAGAAGGGCCTAAGTATTCGTAATTTGGTAATGTAATTAAATTGCTGACTAATTATGACTTGAACAACAAAAGAAAACAATCAATCCAAAGGACGCGCGCTGTGTGTCACTGGGCCGATCAAAAACAAGTTATGGTAACATGTCTCACTTACACTCCGCCCCTATCCGAAAATATCCGAATCATTTATTTCAGATTCGGTTACGGATACGGATATTTTTTTATTTCGGATATCCGATAGTTTCGGTTACGGATATCATATCCTTAACATCCCTGATATTTAGTAACAATGATCCGTGTCTTGTATTCGAAAAGGTAGGTTCTGTTGAACAAATATCTGTTTAGTAATTTGACCGTTTTGATGCTGTGGTTTGAGGTTTACGAAAATCGAAATTAAATATTACAAATTAATATTACTAGGATTTTTTTTAATTTAAGGCTTATATCTAACCAATCAGTGTGAGAAATTAAGTGTGCGGCTGCTGTATGCTTCTTCTGTCAACCATCAAATATCAACAGCTCGTGTTACTCGGCTGAAACGCCAACGACAAAATAGAACGGAATTTCAGCGATTACAACCCGTTTTAAAGACAAATTATTATGTACAACTCGCAAACAATTTAAAAGTAGGAAATAAAAGACATATTTATTGTGACATCTTCTTCTTTCTCTTAGCGTTATCCCAGTATCAATCCGGGGTCCGCTTACTAGTCTAACCGGATTTGGCTGAATATTAGCTTTTCCACAGAGCGACTGCCTGTCTGATCTCCGCAACCCGAAGGGCTAGCGATATTCCATGGTTTAGACTAGTGTCAGTTTATTTAGAAGGTACTGACGCCCTATAACGACTGTCAAAGATCTTCATGACAGCCGGGACCGACGGCTTAACGTGCTCTCCGAGGCACGGGACAAGCGATAATTAACAATTCAATACACACATAACTCCGAAAAGTCATTGGTGCGCGCCGTGGATTCGAACCAAATACCCTCTGCATGGCAGTCTGTTGGTATATCCACTCGGCTATCGCTGCCTATATTTATTGTGACATATAAATATAATTATTGTGTTCGTTATTAATTCTAATGATTTGATTTTCCTTTATGATGACTGATACCTTACAACCTTTAAAAGACTGGTTGCAGTGCCAGTAGGTCTTGAATTTTGCGCTATTCACAAGATTGAACTTGTTCGTGCCTATTCGAATGCCACGCTTTCCATTCCTTGTCAGAATAAAACATGCTTCTGTAAAAGGATACAAATCCACGTAATATTGAAACAGGTATAAGAAAAAACAATAATGAACAAAAATAAAATATCTACATAATAAGCTTTCAATTTCTAGAACCAGAAACTGTTGTTAATTGACCAAAACTAAGCTAAACCAATAGGATTGATTTCAAAATAAAATTAAACTCACAGTTATCCATGATCAGACAACTATCACGTTTATTAGGTTAATATTTAAATGCCCACATATATACGATATTTAAATATTGAGATCATCTATTTCTGAGTACTGTAGACGGTATAAAATAGACTATAACTATATTAAAAATACTCGAAATAATTAAACATTCATACTACAATACTGATTAAGATAATATTAAAACGCACACAGATGCACATGATAATAATACGAACGGATGATAAGTTTACTTATATCAAATATTGTAGACAGATATAATTATCTTAGAACTCATATTATTATTTATATCAAGAAGAAAAGAAGACTACATTTTCTCTTAATTCGAATATACTACTTAATGTATAAACTAAGTTAACATCGACACTCTCATAAATATACGATGATCCATTTCTGATCATATATTTCAGCATTCATCCATTTCTGATCATGAAACCACCAAGCATGGCGCATATACGGCGTATTGGTCTGGGGTAGATAGTACCACCAGAGCCTGTAAGGGAGTTGGTGTAATACTGTCTGCGCGAATGAATGAGTGTGTAAAAGAGTTTGAATGTGTAAATGCTAGGCTACTGTGGATGAGAATGAAAGTAGGACTTACTCGTCTCTTTATTGTGGGGGTGTACGCCCCGGTCAATATAGTTACGGATATGTCACAACGTGAGCAAGACGAAAGGCAGGAGTTTTGGGAGAGTTTAAGAGAGATTTTGAGGAACTGCAAGGATAATGAAAGATTGATCTTGTTAGGGGATTTCAATGGATGGGTGGGAGTAAAGCGAGATGGATTTGAAAGGGTGTTAGGTGCATTTGGGGATGAGAGTGTGAACGAAAATGGAAAAGTACTGCTTGAGATTTGTTTGGAGTGGAGCCTTTGTGTGACAAACACCATGTTTGATCATAAAAGGATACATATGTATACGCGAGAGACGAAAAATGTTAGAAGAAGTATGATTGATTTTGTAATAGTAGATGAACGATTGAGAAAGAATGTGTTGGATACAAGAGCATATCGAGGGATCGGCATCCACACAGACCACTTCTTGGTGTTGAGCCGGATAAGTGGGCTCTTTAAAGGATGGCGACACCGAGAGCGTAATGAAAATAGGGTCTTGGAAAGAATTAAGGTAGAAAATCTACAAGAGAAAGATGTGAAAGATGAGTATAAACGAAGATTGATAGCAAAATTTGAGAGGTTCGATTGCATAAATGATATGGAAGAATTATGGCAGGCCTTTAAAGAAGAGGTAGTATGTGTAGCGTCTGAAGTATGTGGTGTGATCAAGAGAAGAAAAATACGAAAGGTTAAGAATACATGGTGGGACAAGGATGTACAATCAGCAGTGTCAGAGAAGAAGAAAGCTTGGTCAGATTGGTTGGCTGCCAGAGCAAATGAAAGAATGGGAAAAGCAACGAGTGTAGACATAGATGAAGCAAGAAAGGAGTTTGTTAGGTCAAAAAGAATAGTGAAAGAAATGGTTAAAAGGAAAAAAGAGGAAAAGAAAGATGAGTTTGATAGCAGATTATCTGAAGATTTCCAGAGGAACATTAAGTTTTTCTGGAAATCCGTTCGTGCAGTTCGAGGAAGAACTCAATCCTCAGAACACACATCCATCAGAGACGAGAATGGAAAGATAGTAAATGATGAATCTTGCGTGCTGAAGAGATGGAAAGAGTATTTTGAAAGTTTATTTGAAAGGTCGGCGATAGGGACACCGCTAGCTGAAATGAATGGTAACGATAGCAATGATGAAAGCGTTATTGGCGTGGATGAGATCGTGAAGGCACTGGGAAGTACGAAAGTAGGTAAGGCTGCAGGATATGATAGGATTACAGTCGAAATGCTGAAGGCTGGACAGGGCATCATAGTTGGTCAGTTGCAGCGGTTATATAACTTGTGCTGGACCACCGGCCGAGTACCTAATGACTGGACCACAGCTGTAGTTGTGCCTCTATATAAAGGAAAAGGCTCGCAACAAGATTGCAAAAACTATAGAGGCATTAGCCTTCTCAGCATTGTTGGCAAATTGTATGCAAAGGTACTTATTGAAAGAGTTATGGAAGTAACCGACAAGAAAATATGGGATGTACAAGCGGGATTCCGAAAGGGTATGGGATGCACGGATCAGGTCTTTTCCTTGCGAAGCATAGCCGAAAAGTTTTTGGCCAAAGGTCAAAAGGTCTATTGCGCATTCGTGGATTTGGAAAAGGCTTACGATAAAGTGGTGAGGAATGAAATGTGGTCGGTGCTGTCAATGAATGGGGTGGACATCAGCCTCATTCGAGCTCTGAAATCCCTTTATGAGGATTCTAGAGCTTGTGTGAGGATAAACGGGGCCTACACTGACTGGTTTACCATCGAGAAAGGTGTTAGACAGGGATGTGTAGCGTCGCCGTGGCTGTTTAACCTCTTCATGGACAGTTGTTTGCAAGATTTAAAACATAGTGACTGCGGATTAAGGATGAATGGGTTACTCGTCAAATGCCTCCTTTATGCTGACGATTAGGTAATACTTGCATCTGCAGCGGAGGAGTTGCAGGAGATGGTAGCAATCATGCATGGTGCGTTAGAGAGGAAAGGAATGAAAGTGAATGTAAGTAAAACGAAAGTTATGGTTTTTGAAAAGGAGGAATGCGTTACGTATTGTAATGTTTTGATCGATGGACAGCGAGTGGAACAAGTGAATGAGTTTGTTTACTTAGGTACGTTGTTTACAAGAGATGGTAAGAATGAAGACGATATTGAAAGGAGAGTTAATGCAGGTAATAGTGAGAATGGAGCTCTGAAAGCGTTTATGAACAGTCAAAACGTGTCCAAAAAGGCACGTTTGGCTGTACATAGAGGCGTGTTAGTGCCTTCCCTTATGTATGGTAGTGAAAGTTGGATATGGCAGAAGAGATTTGAAAGTAAAATAAATGCTGTAGAAATGAGAGCACTGAGAAGTATGTGTGGTGTGTCTTTGACCGACAGAGTAAAGAATTGTGTGATACGAGAGTGGTGTGGGGTAAAAGAAGATGTAGTGACAAGCATTGAGAAAGGCATGTTAAGATGGTTTGGGCACATGGAGAGGATGGATGACGATAGACTGACAAAGAAGATATATCAGGCTAGTGTGAATGGAACAGGACAAAGGGGAAGACCTAGGCGGATGTTCTCAGACCAGATTAGAGACATCCTGAAAAAAGGACAAGTCAGAAGTACCCTTAACAGAAGAGCATGCATGAGAAACTTGATGGGAGTGAGTGAAGCAAGTGAGGTATGTCAGGATCGTTGCAAATGGCGTTACGTAGTCTCTGCCTACCCCTCCGGGAAACAGGCGTGAGTCTATGTATGTATGTATCTATGTATGTATATTTCAGACATTGTTATATCTAATCCATACCTACTATGTAAACTCACATTTATCAGTAATGATTACTGCACTTATACTACGATATTGATTAAGTTAATGTGAAAATGCAAAGTATACGATACTACAATCAATTATATTGTATCACAAAAACACTTACAATTTTAGAAACTGTGCGACTCAGAAATCCTGGATTAAAATAACATGTGCAGACAAACACATTCATTACGTCAAGTGAATATTACCTATGACTTGATGTAAATATCATGAAGAATAAAATTATGGTTTTCCTAATACATTATGTAAGAAACTAAGGGTGAAGTAAACCTGTTTGTTAGGAACCAATCCAATAAATTCATTACTTGTTTTGCGGTACATCAGTATCATAACCTTGGTATCTACAGCGGGATTTGGGTCTCGAAAAGTGACAAAACCAATATTTCTTTGCAGTAAAGCTTTAGTCAATTCATCTAGACCAGCGCTTGGACTCATTTCAATTTGGAGTGCTTTACTATTTCTCAATAAACGCTGGGCATTACGAAAACTAAGTGTATTATTTGTCATTAGACACATCAAAGGCTTTTTATAATAGTTGGTTACTTGCAAGTCCTTGTTTTCGGATACCATTCTACAATTCAAAGTTACGGTAGTGTTTTGATTCTTCCAATGAAGCGCACCAGTCCAGACAAATTTACTGTCACAGCCATCGGTTCTTGCGGTACCAATGATGCTATTGTCAAGTGCCGCATGTAATGGGTCAGGTTCAGATAACTGGTTAGGTTCAGATGATGGATCAGGTTCATGTAATGTGGCACTTTCAGCTGATGGGCCTGGTTTATCGGTCTGAGTGGCCGTTGGTTCTGCAGTGAAAGCAGGAGCAGAAGATTTATCAAGCACATTATCTGTAAGAAAAATAATTAAAAGTTAACATCATAAAGAAATGAAGGTATTATATTATTATTAAGCGAAGATAGTTCTACGAAGTTGCCAACATCATCAACATTCCCATTCCATAAATATTTGGACACATCAGATAGATATTTTAGTGGACACTAAAGTAAGCGTATCTCCGGCAATGAAATAATTCCTTCTGCGCAGACAATAATTATTATTTATTATATTGTCACACATAAAATCACATTTAACACCAAGAAGTACACATATCAATAAATAATTTATCAATTTACTTAAACTATTTTTTTGGGGAGCAGTGTTATGTGTTATTTTCTTAAAACATTATATTGTAATTAGCGTATATAGACGACTAATAATAAACTAATTATACTGATTTATTGTTTAGATAATCATGCTTTTCTAAGCACATTTTATGTGTCCTTGTGGCGGCATGATGTGAGCACAATAATGTCTTCGTAAGGGGTGGGTTTCGGTCCTATCCATATCTTATTTGAATTTAAATGTTCAAATAGACTGCGCTCACACCTTTTCCTCGTGACCGACTGATCATTGTCTAATAAAGAGTTGGAGTGCCATGTGAGATTTACACAAGTCGATTTACGTGGCCAGTCTGGGCGATAAAAGCTGTTTCGAGGCAGCCCTACTGACAGCACAAGAGACTAAAATCGTTAGCGCTTTTGACTAGAATAGAAATGCTGTGTAGAGTATACGACGCCATCCTTTCGTAAAAACTGTGAATGTATGCCAGGGCGTGTAATTGTAGGAAATAATAAGTACTTTAACTTGAACTTGCTTTATCGCACTGATTACCGCAATTTGTAGAACCCACGCTGCAGTAATAAACTGCGAGGTGACTGCATAAACTATCTTTGGCATACATGGCGAAATCGAATACATTTTCAGCCAACTGTGTAAATTAAGTAAGTATTATGTGCCAATTTGCTTAGGACTCGCTTGACATTGCTAACTTGTAAGTCTCGCATAATGCAGCCGCATCTACAGAAAAAAGTTATAAACAGTAGAGAACCTATAGTTAAAGTACACAGCTGAACTTCTTATGACTTTATTAATTAGTCTAGGCTATGACTTTTAGATCCTTAACTATCACGACTATCGGTACTATTTTAATAATCAAAAGATGATTACTGGATTCACTTATTATGTAACGACATCAATGAATTTAAAAACTGACCTATTTTTTCATAATGCCTAACATTCGGATACACACCAATCAAAACATGTACTTGAAACATTTGTCTACTTCTTCTTTAAACATACATGGTTGAACTAGATTAAAAGATTACTCTTAAAGAAATGTAACTATAATGGCACGCCATGTACGCGTTCGATGGTTAAAAGGCCTATGGCTATGACAGTCACAACTACCTACGAGCATTATAACCGGCGTTATTAAGTTGATATTATATTGGATAGTAAATAGAAGGTTATTCTAAGTATGCTACAAACTTCTTAAGTACATATATGATAATGATGATATATATCGAAAAATCTCTCATTCCATATCGCGATTCGATAGTGCCTCAAAACAAAAGTTGTTCACAATCTTCGTCTCCTGTCTGAAACCGCAGTTCCTTAAGAGTGAACTCGGTCAGGAGGTCTTACTCACGCTCACTTGACATGAAAGATCAAAGTCCAACTATGAACATTCTTTAAGTCCTGTTTTGACGACGTTCTGACCTAGGAAGTCAGTAGTATACCAAAAACAACCTAGTGCCCACAGTAATCATTCGTGTATTAACTTAACAATCAGAGATTACCTTTCATAGACTATTACACATTATTATTTAACAAGAAACTATTCTTACGTATAACATTGGGTAAACATACAGATAATTATGTGTTTGAACTACTTGACATTGATACTAATTATTAAAAAGATTTATAATGAAAAGAAACTACGAATATACGATGATTTAATTTGATAATTTAAATTTTTTGAATTGAATAATGTAATTAATGGTGATTATCTTGATAATATATATCATTATGTATATAAAATATTTAAAATTTAAAAAATAGTCCACTTACTACTAAATTCTGTAATGTAATTTGACTATTGATTAGTATTTCATAAATATAAAATTTATATAGGACAGTGAAAACACAATAGCATTTTCTTTCATAAACCAGGGGCAAGTAAGTATTTTATTTATCTTACTTATTAGACAGAGCAGGCTAGATTAGCATTTTTGATCAGTGGCTAGTATCATACAATACGACGGTTTCTAAGTTATATAACATTTTGCAAGAAAACCTTGTTTCATTTTAACCGCGTATACTTCTACATTTCAAAGACTTTTTAAATTTCTATCTAACATGTAGTAGTCAGACACTCCACTGCTGTGATGTAAACGTCAATATAAAACGTGTAAAATATTTCATATTGGACCAAATTAAAATAATATGTACACAACAAAATATACTATACTATGTGTAATTAGATATTTATCATACACTTTTTTTTAAATCCTATATCACCGTAAAATCAATAAAAATTTGGATGTATCTTAAATATTATCTTAAAAATTATTTGATAATTTACACACATAATATTCATAACAATTTCTTAAAGACTAAATATTCAGGACATGCTTAACCTAGGTTTCTTAACAGATTCAAGTAAATGAAAGATTATTTACTAAACATAGATAAGTCTATGAAGAATTTTACACATTGAAGAGATTTAATTAATTAATTGTGAAATAAGGTTTAGTTTTGTATATTTTTTGTTTAATTTTGTTTTATCTTGATAATAATTGTTATTAGTTTTTCTTAACCGCTATTCAAAGAAATAATAGTAGCGATTCCGATTTTAAACATACTTTGCCTTTTGTATATGAACTATTACATTATCAATGAATATTGCCTAGCGTACACGTTCTTGCTACATACACAACTTTCTGTTAATCTGTGTGAATCCTTATTTTCTGCACGGAGTGTAGTTAAAACGCTTGTTCACAACACGTTTAACTAACGGCTGACCGCCGGTATTGTCGTAGTTATATGCTGCTTATCGGTTTTGTTTTGTAACAACTGCAGTGTGTCATAAGTTTTTTTTGGTCAATGAAATACAACATGACACCGCATTTTGGTTATAGGCTGTGTACCGTATATGAGGACAAGCTCTTATAACGACCTATCTTCAGTCAACCTGGACGTTCACGGCAAATTGGCCGCGCATTTTTTTTGGCGTGTGCATAAGAGCTCTTTAAGTCTATGTATTCAAATCTTCTGCACACTTTAGGACCACAGTCGATTACAATTTCATAATGGCGCCCATAAAACAAGGGAAATGTCGTCTAGGTCTAAGTCTATTCAGTTGCCTTCTTACTTTATCCATGGTTATGTTCATTTTTTACCTTAATGATGACGTCATCATAAGTGACGATAGAGACCCTGCAGCCTTGCGATGCCTTATTGCACACCCAATACGTCCTCGAGCCCAAAGTCCTCTTGCAATTGTACCTGAAGCCATTGGCTTCGAGAACCGGCGTTCCTCTTTTCGTACGGGTTATTATTGGTCCTGCAACACAAAACATAATCGTGTTAGATGCATATCTAGAAAATATATACTCGGAAGTACGTATTTTGAAAGGATTATTAGCAATTTTGTTGTAACTGTTTACAATTATACCTATTACTAATTCTTTCAAAATACTATAAAAAAGGTTAACATTAATGATATGTACTTTTCCCATTTCCATTGTCCCATTTCCCATGTTCCCATTTATGCTAGCCTTTTTGAAAAATTATGACTTCAGGTAGGAGGATTTTACGTACGAACTGTCCCTAACAAAAGCTCAACAACATATTATTATATCCGATGACAACCAATTCTCTTCCTCTATTTATTGTATATTAATAATATCATTTGTTTAGGTATCTTACCGAGTACCAATAAATAACAGAAACAAAGTTTTTCAGTGTATATTGATTTAATTTAGTCATAAAGTATCAAATTTATTACATAAACGTAACTTCGGGGAGATGGGCCTCGTTAGCCTTGGTTGGCAACCTGTCTAGGAGAAGGAAAATTCCGAAATTAAACCAAACGTTCGGGGAGATGGGCCTCGTTAGCCTTGTTTGGCAACCTGTCTAGGAGAAGGAAAACTCCGAAATTAAACCATCTTGCAGGGAGCATACCCGACACAAAACCCCGATCTAAGGTGTAAACCGACCCGTGCCGAGGGATTCGTGGCCAGAGGGCAAGCTGGTCTCAAACGGAGGGTACCTGTGTTGGTGGTCACAGGGCACAGCTAGGATTCCATCTTACCCCCGTACAGGGCTCTGCGGGGATGGACATTTTAAATCCCTATTACTCGTGGGAACGCTATGAGGACAGACATTAATTATTCTTCAAATGGCGGCGACGCGGTTCGCAACCCGTCACGTCTCGTTTCCCGCGAGGACGAAAAGCGGCCTACGGAAAGCCGATTTGCAACATTGAATGTTGGCGGTGGAATGGACGGAAAATTGGATGAAGTATGCCAGATGATGGATGATAGAAAGATTGATGATCTGTGTGTGAATGAAACGAAAAAGAAAGGATGTGACACTACCAAGCATGGTAGCTACACGGCGTATTGGTCCGGAGTAGATAGTACCACCAGAGCCTGCAAGGGAGTTGGTTTTATACTGTCTGCGCGAATGAATGAGTGCGTAAAAGAGTTTGAATGTGTAAATGCAAGGCTACTATGGATGAGAATGAAAGTAGGACTTACTCGTCTTCTTATTGTAGGGGTTTACGCTCCGGTCAATATAGTAACGGGTATGTCATAACAAGAAAAAGACGAAAGGCAGTTTTGGGAGAGTTTAAGAGAGATTCTGAGGACCTGTAAGGATAACGAAAGATTTATTTTGTTAGGTGATTTCAATGGATGGGTGGGAGTAAAGCGAGATGGACTTGAAAGGGTTTTAGGTGGATTCGGTGATAAGAGTGTGAACGAAAATGGAAAAGAACTGCTTGAGGTTTGTTTGGAGTGGAGCCTTTGTGTGACAAACACCATGTTCGATAAAAAAAGGATACATTTGTATAGACGTGAGGCGAAGAAGAAGAATAATTGATTTTATAATAGTTGATGAACGACTGAGAAAGAATGTGTTAGATACGAGAGTTTTTCGAGGGATCGGCATCCATACAGACCACTTTTTGGTATTAAGCCGGACAAGTGGGCTCTTTAGAGGATGGCGACACCGAGAAAATAATCTAGAGAGGGTCTTGGAAAGAATAAAAGTAGAAAATCTGCAAGAGAAAGATGTGAAAGATGAGTATAAACGAAGATTGATAGCAAGATTTGAGAGGTTCGATGGCATAAACGATATGGATGAATTATGGCAGTCCTTTAAAGAAGAGGTAGTATGTGTGGCGTCTGAAGTGTGTGATCAAGAGAAGAAAAATACGAAAGGTTAAGAAAACATGGTGGGACAAGGATGTACAATCAGCAGTATCAGAGAAGAAGAAAGCGTGGTTAGATTGGTTGGCTGCCAGAGCAAATGAAAGAATGGGAAAGGCAACGAGTGATGACATAGATGAAGCAAGAAAGGAGTTTGTTAGGTCTAAAAGAATAGTAAAAGAAATGGTTAAAAAAAAAGAAAAGAAAGATGAGTTTGATAGTAGATTACCTGACGACTTTCAGAGAAACATTAAGTTTTTCTGGAAGTCCGTTCATGCAGTTCGAGGAAAAACTCAATCCTCAAAATACACAGCAATCACAGACAAGAATGGAAAGATACTGAATGGTGAATCGTGTGTGCTGAAGAGATGGAAAGAGTATTTTGAAGGATTATTTGAAAGAACGACGACAGAGACATCAACAGGTGAAATGAATGGTAATGATAGCAATGATGAAAGCGATATTGGCGTGGATGAGGTTTTGAAGGCACTGGCCAGTATGAAATTAGATAAGGCTGCAGGGTATGACAGGATTACAGTCGAAATGCTGAAGGCTGGACAGGGCATCTTAGTTAGTCAGCTGCAATGTTTATTCAACTTGTGCTGGAGCACCGGCCAAGTACCTGATGACTGGGTCACAGCAGTAGTTGTGCCTCTTTATAAAGGAAAAGGCTCGCAACAAGACTGCAAAAACTATAGAGGCATTAGCCTTCTCAGCATTGTTGGCAAACTGTATGCGAAGGTACTGATTGAAATAGTTATGAAAGTAGCCGACAAGAAAATATGGAATGTACAAGCGGAATTCCGAAAGGGTATGGGGTGTACGGATTAAGTCTTTTCCTTGCGATGCATAGCCGAGAAATTTTTGGCCAAAGGTCGAAAAGTCTACTGCGCATTCGTGGATTTGGAAAAGGCTTACGATAAAGTGATGAGGAATGAAATGTGGTCGGTACTGTCGATGAATGGGGTGAACAGCAGCCTCATTCGAGCTCTGAAATCCCTTTATGAGGATTCTAGAGCTTTTGTGAGGATAAACAGGGCATACACTGACTGGTTTACCATCAACACAGGTGTTAGACAGGGATGTGTAGCGTCGCCGTGGCTGTTCAACCTCATCATGGACAGTTGTTTGCAAGACTTGAAACATAGTGATTGTGGATTAAGGATAAATGAGTTATTGGTCAAATGCCTCCTTTATGCTGATAATCAGGTTATACTTGCGTCTTCAGCGGAGGAGTGGCAGGAGATGGTAACAATCATGCATGGTGCGTTAGAGAGGAAAGGAATGAAAGTGAATGTAAGTAAAACGAAAGTTATGGTTTTCGAAAAGGAGGAATGCGTTACGTCTTGTAATGTTTTGATCGATGGACAGCGAGTGGAGCAAGTGAATGAGTTTGTATATTTAGGTACGCTGTATACAAGAGATGGTAAGAATGAAGAAGATATTGAAAGAAAAGTTAATGCAGGTAATAGAGTAATAGAGTGAATGGAGCGCTGAAGGCGTTTATGAATAGCCAAAACGTGTCCAAAAAGGCACGTTTGGCTGTGCATAGACGGGTGTTAGTACCTACTCTTATGTATGGTAGTGACAGTTGGGTATGGCAGAAGAGTCATGAAAGTAGAATAAATGCTGTAGAAATGAGAGCACTGAGAAGTATGTGTGGTGTCTCTCTGACTGACAGAGTAAAGAATTGTGTGATAAGAGCGTGTTGTGGGGTAAAAGAAGATGTAGTGACAAGCATCGAGAAAGGTATGCTAAAATGGTTTGAGCACGTGGAGAGAATGGATGACGAAAGACTGACCAAGCAGATATATAAGGCAAGTGTAGAAGGGACAGGACGAAGGGGAAGACCTAGGCGGACGTTCTCTGACCAGATTGGAGACATTCTAAAAACAGGACAGGTGAGAAGTACCCTGAACAGAAGAGCATGCATGAGGAATCTGATGGTAGTGAATGAAGCAAGAGAGATATGTCAGGATCGTTGCAAATGGCGTTCCGTAGTCTCTGCCTACCCCTCCGGGAAACAGGCGAGAGTCTATGTATGTATGTATGTATGTAACTACGTAGATCTTCTTCTTCTTCTCCGTGTCAATGGTTTCAGCTATATGAGACCCGCACAATATTCGGCCACTCTTATTGCTTTAGGAGTGGCCTCCCAGAGCTCAGACACAGTGCAGGTGCTCGGGCAAGAAGTTCAAGACTACGTAGATTGACAAACGTAAGGCGATTCAAGGCATGCTATCCCGGTTTCATCAAAATCTAGCCTTGATAAAACTACGCCTGCTGTTTGTTCTTCACAACCCAAAGTGATACTAATATTCTAAAGCTTTAATTAGTATCAGAGTATTAAAGACCTGTTTATTAACCGTCACTGCTAAAATCTAGGATGCGCAGAAGCACTACTGGTAAAACCTCGAAATATTTAGGTTACTCTTTTAATAAAATTCGTACATTTACCAACACGTGTTGGTAAATCCTAAGAGTAATTGGTAAACCCTAAGAGTTACCCATCATACGGACTTTTACAGTTACAATAAAGTATAAAAAAATAAACTTTGTATCATAAACAACGTAAATAATCTCACAACCAGCATCACAATCCGTTTGATAATAAGTTCACGTGTATGATAAACTGCTTCAGCGCTGCCTAATCAACGACTATTTTATGATTCATCACGCTGTTCTAAACTCTGGATAGTAAATAAATAATTTTGTTTGCGTGGCGACATCTGACAGATCGGCAAGCGCTAACGACGCTCCTGTTACTTAGCCCCTATTACCAGATCAACAATTTAATCGTTTCATAAGTGGTGAAAGTAAATAAATTCATTAGTGTACCAACATGACACGTGCGAAAAAATAAACTATTAAAATTATTGAAATGTGACTTTACAATCTTAATAGGTAAACGCAGTGTATGAACACGAGTGATCATCATCTTCATGATCGTCCTAAAGTTATCTTGGTTTCAACCAAGGCTTGTGACTTGGAGGCCACGGTCCGCTTTTTGTCTAACCAGTTTTGAACGAAAATTTACTTTTTCAGAGAGCCGCTGCTGTAAACACCGCAAGTCAAAGTGATAGTGATATTTCATGGCCTAAACCAGTATCAACATATGCCCATAATGACTATCAAAGATCTTCACGACAGCCGAGAGAGCCTCGGAGAGTACCTTTAGCCGTTGCTAAACGTACTCTCCGAGGCAACCGATATATTATAATTAACACATAAGCCGCGGCGCATGGAATTGAGCCCGATATGCTCTGCACCTGATGGGGAATGGACACGTTTCTGGGGGAAACAACTGCCAACAAGAATAATCGTGTATAAAACAGTGTTCGGCATTATTGCTCAATATTTAAGGCCTATAACGTAGACATCCGTTATTATTCATATCAGTTTATAATTAATGCACTATGACGAATTCATTTTATGTTTGAGGGTCACAAATTATTCAAAAAGTGGAGGTATCATTTTTGTAATGATGTCAACTTGTCAGTGTCCAAAACATTGTTAAAGACTAATAAATAACTAACACAAAATCTTTTTGAGTTTTAATACGCCATTATTTTTCAGTAAACTAACAATTTATCAAAGAAAACGGGTCAGGTAACACAATGTTCACATGACGTTCTTGTACTTGATCAAATAATTGTAAACACTGTATTTATTAAATGTATACCTAATAAAACTCGTGATAAAAATCACAACCGATTATTATTATACTATTCTGTCCACTTCCACTGCAAATAGCTTACATAAAAATAGAGAATTATTTACGTATTTACAATCTAATATAATGTTTAATTCCAGAGCCTGTTTGGATTGGTTCTACAAAAAACCGCACTGTCCTCCGAGTAAGCAAACCAGCAGAAATCAACTCCTCAGCGAGTATACCACCACTAGAATCCCCTGATGTAACAATCACATCAGTGACCTTGCAGAAAAATCCTGCAAGCTCAAGACCATCGTATCCTGCCAGTAAAGGTACGGAATATTCCAATCAGATTTTTACTCCAGTGACACCTTTAGATCCAAATTAAACAAAGTCTAAGAATGTGGAACAGTTTTGGAATAAAAAAATAATATTTTTATTCCAAATCATAAACTTACATTAGTGCCGACAAATATAGTAGAAAACATTTTCATAACAATGTAAACAAGCATCTAACAAAATTAAACAAGCATCACATGTTCCGATATAACATTTTTGTTTATGTTTTCTTCCAGTGGTGTCATCTGATAGCAGTAATAACACAAGTCGTCACTCAGAAAATAAACTTGCCATGCAAAAAAAAGCAACCGAAACCAATAAATCTGAATCTACTACTTCAGAAGTTATAACTATTTTTGATTCAGACAATGTAAAACATTCTGACACGCATAACAGAAAATCTCAAATCCCGCCATTGTTTTCTGGAAGTGATTTTAACGATAGCAATCAAAATTTGACATCAACGACGATACAAGTGAATCCAAAACCAAAATCTACAAGTTCCTACTCAGTTACCAGGGTAGCAAAATCTTCCAAATCAGTAATAAAAATAGTTCATTGCCTTTGCCAAAAAGTTCAAATACGCCGAGCTCTTCCCATGCTGTCGCACAAAATGCTACCTCACCGGAAACTTTATCTAAACAAGTCAGCGGCTCTGTTAATCAGTCAGTCCCACCTAACATCGCATTGTCTAGTTTAAACAATAGTCTGCCCTCTTCTAATGTTATCAACATCTATCAATTTAGTGCATCAAATAACCCGTATCAGACAGTGGTAGCTCAGCTCTTTCAAATATTGGTCAGCTACCTAGCTACTAACCTTCTTTGTTGAACATATCACCCATTCAGAGTTCCTCGGATATTAATATTGTTAAGGAAATCAAGTCTAGTGTACGAGTAATTTTACCGGACAATAAGGAACTTAAATTAATCTGTACTTTAGACTCTTATGAAGCCATAGATTGGCCCAAAACATTACACATGACGCTACAGCCGCTTTCCTTTTTCGATCAAATTAAAGCAGCGGCTTTATTTAGACAGGCTATTAATACACGAATTGCAGTATTTCCGTACAATAGGCTTTACCAACTTATCAAGAACTCCGTTTGGGAAGAAAGAAAGTGCTTTTTTGCTACATCGGATACCTTTGAATACATATTAATAAGCGGACGTTATAATACAACGACCAAAGCTTTTGATGGATTTCTAATTCTTAAGTCTATTTTTAACACATTTTTTAATATAAAATAAAATCCGATTTCAATAAAATAAGTTGTGTAATAGTAATTCTTAATATTTTATCGTTTTTTAATCTGTATATATAAAATTGTTACGTTACTGACTGATAGATAACGAACAGCCAAAACTTATGGACACAAGGAGTTGAAATTTGGCATGTATGTTCCTTGGAGTCCGCACTTAGAAGGGATTGCTTGAAATTCCCACGGGATCGAGTAAAATGTTAAATTAAATCTGCCAGTCTGTGCCTCCGAGGCTCTTTTAGTGAAATATATACACGCGATGACTTGTAATTGCTGGCATTCCCAGAAGATTTTTTTTATAACGGGATAAAAATGCGCTATTTTGCAATAAAACACCTTACATGTCCCAACATGTAGTTTCTAAAAAACGAAATCAATTTCAGTAACAAAGTCTTGCGCCGCGTCGTTTGTTCACGAGAAACTCAAAAACTAAGGAACCTATTTTCATGGGGTTTTGTTTATCCGTTTTCGAACATAATATTCACGGTAGCTGAGTGGCCATTAGTTTAATATTAACTACACATAACTAGATTTAATTAAGCTAAATAAGTATTCCTTATATCCTGGTATTATTTTATTTGTTATAATATAATCCATTAGATATTTATATTTATTTATAAAATGCCGTGTGGTTGACGGCATAGAATACAAGTGTCACCACCCCCTATCTTCCCGTGGGTGTCGTAAGAGGCGACTAAGGGATAACACGATGCAAATACCATCTTTGCGTAGAGACGGAAAACTCGACATCAAACCCTATGCGACTGCCTCGTTGGTCTCGCGGCATAAATGTGCGCGTGGGATCGGGAGATCCCGGGTTCGATTCCTGGGTCGACCAGTGTTATTGGGTTTTTCTGTCACGAAATTCTCAGTAGCAGCACGGAGTCTGGAAATGTGCCCGGTACAGCAATAGGCTCGCCCCTTATTACGTGGGACTAAAGTATATCTGGCGAAAAGTGGGTGTAGAAATACACCTCTGCCTACCCCGTCGGGGATAAAAGGCGTGACGATATGTATGTATGTATGTATGTATGTATATTTATAATTATTAAAACATGTAATATTTTATTGTCCTTATTATACCTACACGTTATCACTACATTAGTTGGAGTTATATAAAATATAATATATCCTTATACCTACTAGTATTCTAGTTTTGTTTGTCACAAATTCGCTATTTGAATAAATAAATTTTATAACAGCGAAGTATTTTATTTTAACATTCATGTTTCCTCCTACGTAAACACACATAACGTTTAGAATACACTTTAAACAACACAAGTTTAAGTTTCATGTAATATCCTTGTTTGGCATTTAATACGTTGGGGGACAGTAAACGAGACACACTAGAAGATTTATTCTTATGACGCCTATAGGTGTTACTGTCCTTCAAAGTGAGATACAGACATGTGCAATAGAATACACACATGTCACCCAGGATTATTATATTGACCCATGGCATACGAATTGTCCAAATGGTTAAAATATTTAAGCTGTCGCCACACCGAGTATTTTAGTTTTGATTCTCACACAAACTAAAAATAAAATTATTTGTGAATTTTTGCGATTCCGATAATTGCAAAATTCTCAAATCGTGTTTTTTAGGGTTCCGTATCTAAAAGGTAAAAAACGGGACCCTATTACTAAGCCTCCGCTGTCTGTCTGTATGTCTGTCCGTCTGTCTGTCTGTCACCAGGCTGTATCTCATAAACCGTGATAGCTAGAAAGCTGAAATATTCACAAATTATGTATTTCGGTTGCCGCTAAAACAAAAAATACTAAAAGTAAAAAAAATTAAAATATTGATAATAAATATCCCATAAAAAACGTGTATTTTTCGTATATTTTGCTCAAAATTACTAACTGTAACAGGTAGACGCTTTAAATTTTCACAGAGTATGTAGTTGTATATGACCTTTCAAAATAAATAATTAAATAAAAAAAGTAAATAATCAAGGCTCCCATACAACAAACGTAATTTTTAAGCACTTTGTTACTCGATCTTATTAAACAGGTAGAAACATAAAAAGTATTTAAGTTTTCAACGAACGTGATTTTCTTTTATAGATGATCGTACGGAACCCTTCGTGCGCGAGTCCGACTCGCACTTGCCCAATTTTTTTTAGTTTAGAATCTAATGTTATTGTGACCGTTTATTGAACATTTTTAGATGGCATGGATGGTTATTCATTGGATAGGGTGGGTCTAAGCGAATTTAATAGATTTTAAACTTCCGTGAGTTGTGTGTACGATAATCCTACAAATTTATTCAACGGATAAAGTTTATTTATTTTGATATTTGTTTATTTCACCTGAAAATTAATAGAATTGAGGGTTTGGATACTAAAAATACAAGATAATCTAATATATAAAATTCTCGTGTCACAGTTTTCGTTCCCATACTCCTCCGAAACGGCTTGACCGATTTTGATGAAATTTTTTGTGCTTATCCGGTATCTATGAGAATCGGCCAACATCTATTTTTCAAAAAAAAAAAAAATTTTGCAAAACAACGTTTGCCGAGTCAGCTAGTCTAATATATAAAATTCTCGTGTCACAGTTTTCGTTCCCATACTCCTCCGAAACGGCTTGACCGATTTTGATGAAATTTTTTGTGCTTATCCGGTATCTATGAGAATCGGCCAACATCAATTTTTCAAAAAAAAAAAAAATAAGAAAAAAAAATTGCAAAACAACGTTTGCCGGGTCAGCTAGTGTAATAACATAGATATACTAAAGTAAAGAAATACATTGCAAATGTTGTAACTAAAAACAGTAGAATTACTTATAAAAGCATACAATTTTAAAGCTACTTTTATAAACAGAAACATAAATTCAATAAACCTTAAACGATATTTGAAACAGTTGCCCAATTATAATGCAAAGGTACCTAAGGTAAACACAAATTAACACTTACTCTCTGTGGTTCAAGCGAGCGACATTGATTAAAAAACCACTGTAATATATGTATTTTTCACAAAAAATTAAAAAGGGGCTAACGCTTGTCAGTTACTAAGATATACAAAGAAACAGCTCCGAAATCGTCTGTGTTAACTTCCATAAAATATATAATGTAAATATTATATTTATATTAGACAGATTTATGCAGCCCTAGGCACTCATGACATATAATGAATAATGTACCTAATTATGAAATTATACCGTTTGGTATCCGCAGTGTATAGGGATTTTAGCTTTCGTAAATATGAATTTCACATTGTGTTTCAGATATACATCCTTTATCATAACACTTGCAGTGCCTAAACATCCCACATTTGAAACAGAGGCACAGAATATGTTATATTTATTATACTATCTGCGCTTATGGCGCAGTAGTTTCATTGGTCATCTTACGCTTAGAAATACACCAGGTGTCGTAGGTTCAATCTCCAAGCGAGACTTTCGAGATCCTCTAATTGCTTTTTAGTCATGGTGTGAAGTCCACCGCGACACTAATTCCCTATGCGGGCCTAATCTCTAAACAATCAAAAGAAAATATCCCAAAAGACATTGCAAAATTTAAGTCAAACATTAACTTTTCAATGATTATGAACAACTTTCTCTCTAAATAATGACGTCATTGAATGTCGTTATGGTAGCCCGACAGCCGGTGCTCACTCGGCTACACACCCAGAATGACCTGGGACCGTTACTTCTATTGTTGCGGTTGAATCGGTATTTTCCCATTTGAATCGCCGGCTTGCCGAATCGAGTCATAGTGAATATCGGCCCTAGAAAAAGAAAATGTTTAATACAAATTGAAAACTATTCGAATTTAACGAGTAATGGGCCTAGAAGCGTACCATGTGGTACCTGCAGCTAAAACAGTTGAAAGTTAAAATTATTATGTATTCAAAATAAATGATATTTTCTTTAGACTTTGTATACCTACCAATTCAGAAAGAATTATTCAGAGTTTGGTCACCAATTGTTTTCACCAATTTTTAATTATAAATATATATTAATCAAATCACATGATAGTAAAAGAAAGATCTGAAGTCTTTGTCCATTGATTTATGAAGTACTAGCCATTTCCCACGGTTTCACCCGCGTCCTGAGAGAACTATATCGTGTACCCGACAAACCCAAATATCTTACGGACCCCTACTTTTTCTAAAATAAAATATAGCCTATGTTACTCGCAGATAATGTAGCTTTCTAATGGTGAAAGAATTTTTAAAATCGGTTTTAAAGTTTTTGAGTTTATCCATTACAAACAAACAAACAAACAAAAATACAAATTTTTCCTCTTTATAATATTAGTGTAGATGACAATATGTGTAACGTACACAGCATGATAAAATTAATTATTTAGCATTACAAACAAATTGGCAGTATGAAAAAAAATACACAATATGATAGAAACAAACATTTATTACATACAAAAATCAAAGACAAAAAATTTATGGTTATGTTCATTTTTGATGCCAATGATAGTCTCATCAACGGTCGTGACGGAAGCCTTGCATCCGGGTGTGTCACCGATACATCTGCCATTCCTGATACAGAACCACGTGGCCTTGGCACCACGACTGCGGTTGTTTTTGTAATATTTGTAGTTGTTTATGAAGAGGACATGCCCACCCATGGCAGTGGTGCTAAAGATGACTAAAAAAGGAATATACAGTTAAACGATTAAATATTCTAACACTCTGATAGGATAGGTGCTAAGAGGATTTAGGTTCAAAGACAAATTTAATTTGAAATGTGAAATCAAAAATGGTTGTGTTCATTTTTGTGGTAGACAATGATGTCGTTAAGGGTGGTGACAGATGCCCTGCATCCTGGATGCTGGATGAGTGTGACAAAACCATGTGGCTTTTATGCCACGACTTCTGTTGCTTTTCTTGCGGCTTCTGTTTGTGTCAACGATGAGAAGAGGCTTGCTTGCCCGTGTGGTACTGAAGATGACTAGAAGTAAATATATAGTCTTATTGAAACATCCGTGTCGAACTATTCTAGCACTGACTATTCTGGGTTTCATATAAACAGGTATGATTGGGTTGGCACTAACATTTATTTGAATATTATATATAAGGATGCGTATATTTTAAACGTGAATATACCTAAAGAATATGAATAACTACAGATTACATACGAATACATGACTAGAATACACACACATAGATACTGCGATAAGTAGACATCATAAAGAGAAAAAAACATTTAAAAGTATATAATTAGGAATGGTTATGCTCATGGTTGACGCTGACAATTTTCTCGTCGATTGTGGTAACGGATGCCTTGCATCCCTCGAGTTTGTGACAGAACCATGTAGCTTTCGGTCCTCGGCTCTTATTATTCTTGTAGTATCTGTAGTTTTTAATGATGAGAACGGGCCTGCCATTGCGAGTGGTACTGAATATGGCATCTGTAACTAAAGATAGGTTTTATTGATGCCTATAGGAATTAATACTGAACTATGTCACTAGTTTCTACTCTACTAGAATGCAAACAATATGTGACTACATAGTAACTACGGAAATACTAAGATAAATAACATAAGAAGGTACCTATTTGAACTCATATCGTACTTAACTAAATCAACATCAACATGAGTAAACCAAATGGCACTAACGCAGTTATGTCCTTTATTTATGTACTAATAGTCTAAAAATAATACTCTGCAATACAAATTATTAAGTAAAAGATGTTGTGAAACATACCTATAACCATTTTATTGATAAACCCAACTGAAAAACAAGCAGTTGGACATTTATACGTAAAATAAAATCAAAGATTAGAAAGTCTTCAACTTATAATAATATAATTATTGTAGTTAATGAAAAATTTGCCATATCTTCAGTCTATCTAAGTTAACTTATTAAACAAGAACATAAAGGCGTGAGGATACTATTAATTTTGGTTCGGTTTCCTTTTCCTGTTTTACCGCTGAATTCAAGATTCCTTTCCTGAGAAGCTCCTCAGCGAATTTTATAAAAAGAAACCTTTCTCCAAAACCAGTTACGGATACCTCGGTAATCGAGTTCTCGATAAACGTGGGTTCAACTTCTTCATAAACTTTTATTTTTTAGTATTTAACGTGAAAGATGGAAGACTACGGAAACTATGTCGAGTGATATCTTACCACTGCCATTTTATGTTCTCATGCAGTGAGGGCGAGGGGTGCTATTTTTACGAAAAAAACAAATGATCGCGGATTTTGAATTGTCCCCATTTGTCGCGTAAATTAAATATACAAAATACAACAATACTGATAAATAACAATTACAAACAAACTGTTAATCGCGAGGACAACGTACGACACGTGTTAGAATTATCAATCCTTCAATCACAATATGACATTTTCATAAACTGTCAAAACGCATTGCGAATCGTCTTTGCAACTTAGATTTACTTTGTACTTAAACACAAGCCAGTCAATTTCTAATACTGCTGCTATACTTGTATTGAATAACAGAACAACCTGCTGTAATATAAATCAAATATCGTGAGAATGAGAATGTCGTACGGCAATTATAGTACTGCCGGCTACAATAAGTGATGCTCTACAGCCGAGGCGTCTCTTGCTGCAGAACCAGGTAGCCTTGTATCCGCTGCTTCTGTTATTCTTATAGTAGCGGCAACTGCCTATATCTAGAACTTGACCACCGTGTTTTGTTTGTGTGAACCTGGGTTCAACGTCCGAATTAAACTGATCCCTTGCTGGAAAACATATAATATGTTTAATATCTTATTCTAATGCATTTCATATATCGACACAAACGCAATTTGTTCTTTGTTTACGTACTAAATTTATTGACACAAAAAGTAGTCTTTAAGTTATGTAGTAGTGTTAGTAATGGAAGGAAAGAGGAACCCACCACGCACCCTCGGATTGCCCACCCCAACTATTGCAATAGAAAAAGGTTGATAATACCGAACTCCTCTAAAGACAAAGGATAAGGGATACATGGAATAATGCGGAAAAGGGTTCCAGGAAAATACCTGACGTGCAGTATCCCGCTCTATGCGCAACCGATGGGCAACGACTGGCTCAGTCGTTGCCCATCGGGCCTGAGGATGCCTCGTGGAGAGGCGAAACACGTGTCGGCGCATAGTTAGATTATGTACTAAAAGCTAAAAAGTAATACGGTAAGTTCTAGCTACCAGATCGCACCAATCTTCTCATCAATCTGGGGTATTGATCAGACAAATTTAAAATCGTTGGGCAAGTGAAATTTCTATCATAATGTTTACTCTGGATACCCTACGCCCAAAATTAATTTATTTTTACTTAATTTTATTTTCAAGTTTTTAGTGTTGTTGTTAGTTGATACTTCTCATTCTATTTTCATAGTAAGCCCTTTTCTACCAATCAAACCCTGTCATTCGATACCCATATTGAGGTATTTGTGGAAAATAAGTAATCCGCCATTTTGTGGCGGCGGCCATCTTGGATTTTTCAAAGTGAGCTCTATTGTACCAATCAAGACCTTTCAATTGATAGCCATATTGAGGTATTTGTGGAAAATATGTAATCCGCCATTTTATGGCGGCAGCCATCTTGGATTTTTCATAGTGAGCTCTATTCTACGAATCAAGTCCTTTTATTTGATACCCATGTTGTGGTTTTTGTGGAAAATAAGTAATCCGCCATTTTGCGGCGACAGCCATCTTGGATTTTTCATAGTGAGCTCTATTCTATGAATCAAGCCCTTTCATTTGATACCCATATTGAGGTATTTGTAGAAAATAGGTAATCGCCATTTTGTGGCGACAGCCATCTTGGATTTGTCATAGTGAGCTCTATTATACGAAGCAGGCCTTTTTATTTGATACCCATATTGAGGTATTTATATGGAAAATAAGTAATCCGCCATTTTTTGGCGGCAGCCATCTTGGATTTTTCATAGTGAGCTCTATTCTACGAATCAAGTCCTTTTATTTGATACCCATATTGAGGTATTTATGGAAAATAAGTAATCCGCCATTTTGTGGTGGTGGCCATCTTGGATTTTTCATAGTGATCTCTATTCTACCAATCAAGCCTTTTCATTTGATACCCATATTGAGGTATTTGTGGAAAATATGTAATCCGCACATTTTGTGGCGGCAGCCATCTTGGATTTTTCATAGTGAATCGAATAAAAACTTTGAATGGCAGAATACTGCCATTCAAAGTTTTTATTCGATACCCATATTGAGGTATTTGTGAAAAATATGTAATACGCCATTTTGCGGCGACAGCCATCTTGGATTTTTCATAGAATGATATTGTACTTTTCTACGAATCAAGCACTTTCGTTTGATACCCATATTAAGGTATTTGTGGGAAATTAGTAATCCACCATTTTGTGGCGGCGGCCATCTTGGATTTTTTATAGTGAGCTCTATTCTACCAATCAAGCCTTTCATTTGATACCCATATTGAGGTTGTTGTGCAGTAATATAATATGATTCGCCATTTTGTATTGGCGGCCATCTTGAAATTACAATAATTTAAATATTATCTTTTAATCTTGATGACAATTGAGTGTATACCAAATATCAGATCAATCTGTCATCAGAAAGGGGGTAAAATTCCAATTAATAACTTTCAGAGCTTTTTGCCGACTTAGTCGATACTTTTCCTTATATTATGGCAACATTATACAAAATCTTTATAAATTGTAGCCTATGTGTTATTCTGACGTATAAACTATATTATTGTAAAGTTTCATCCAAATCCGTTCAGTAGTTTTTGCGTGAAAGAGTAACAAATGGATGGATGGATGGATGGATGGACCATCCATCCATCCATCTATCCATCTATACATATATCTTCACAAACTTTCACATTTATAATATTAGTAGGATGCAGTATATGAAAATGGCTGTCGTAGTTCCTTCTGACTATACAGTACCTATGTTTATGAGAACGCGAATAGTGATGATTTCCATTTTTTATATCACTGTACCTAGTGAGAATTTTTCATAAAGATTCCTTGGACTTGTACAGTCAAAACGAATTATTTTAAATTAATAGGTCATAGTGGATGAACCCCTATATTTTTTCGTGCTATGAACTCACTTCAATCCATGTTCAAAGAAAAATCCTTTAAGAAATCCCGCTAAACAACTCAGTTGGCAACGTTAGCTTGGTAAAGTATTACAATTTATTGAAAACTAAGCCATGGGAACGACAAATCGTCCACCGGATTTTCATACCCACTTACTGCCCACCAAAAATTCCTCATTTTATCCTTTTAATTCTTTCTCCTCATATCACTTGCAATATGACAAAGAACTTATCTCTTTCTTATTTTAGAATCTTATGACTCCCAAAAACAAGACTTCACTTTCATCTGACTAGTTTTTTGCTTATTCATTCTCCGCTAATCGCCCCCAATAAGACGAAGAATTCATCTCTTTCTTATCCTAATATCTTTTAAAAGCTCCCTTTGCTTTCATCTAGTAATTACCACATACGGGCTGGGATGGTTATGGTTATTGGTGATCTTAACCACGACTTCGCCAATGGTGACAAGACAGGCCCGGCAGTTAAGCACGCTGCCCCATTTGGCACATCGCCATTGCTTCTTCGTCGTGTTCTTAGTTTTTTTATAATATGGCGCCAAATTGTACCTGTAGTTGTTGAACACTAGCGCTGGTCTTCCTAAACGAGTCTTCGTGTAAAATGCTGCTGAGAGAATATTGTTTGATTAGAAAACAAACTATAACGCTTCGAATAAAAAATTTCTTCTACTTCATAGCATCTAATGTCCACATTCAATGTTAATGAAATAGAATTAGAGATTGTTCTTAATGAAGCTGATACGGGTGTTTCTAATTAGTATTAAGAAGCATTTTATTCCAATTACTTTCAAAATATTTTAATCATAATAAATTTTGGGAAATCTTATAAATGAGTTTAATTCATATTCAATATAATTGAAAGTATTATAAACGCAATAAAACTGTTGAATATAACAATCTCAAGTTAAATTTTAACAGCTAAATATAAAAAAAGGTACGGTCGGCATTTATATAAAATTTCGAAATGTGTTAATTAATGATTATGCCTGTCGATAATTCTGACAATAGTCTCGTCGAGAGTAGTGATGGTCGCGCGAAACATGCCTCTCTGCCACTTGGCGCACCGCCATTGTCTTTTAGAAGTGTCCATGCAGGCGCTGGGCCTGTGCAGTATGTAGCGGTTGAACCGATAGTTGCTGTACACTATAGCCGGCCGGCCTAGCTTCGTACTCGTGTAATAAAAGGTTCCTGGGAAAAAGACCAATATTTTTTTTAAATATGTTGGTATGATTAACGGAGATACAACTACTGAGATAAGTACTTACCAGGTTGTGTTTCAATGTATGATTAAAAAGAACGAAAAACTCATAATGAAGACATCTTCTTGTGGTGACGGATTAAAAATACAACCCCTATTTTATGCCGTGGGTGTAGTAAGAGGTGACTAAGAAAAATATACAAAGCATTGTTGCGGCAACACGATCAAACCCGTTACTTACCCAGACGGGTTGGTAAGGGGTTTGATGGTATATTATGCCTTGCTGACCAGGCGGTATAATGCATTTTTCCTATTTTCTCATAATACTATTGTGATACAAATCAGGAGAGTCATATGTCTAGCAGTGGACTGGAAGGCTGTATGGTGAATAAAGATATGAAATAAAACAACTTGATAGGAGAATAGACTATACTCATAATTTTACTACACACTACAATATCATTACCTAGTACTTTTTCTTTTGGCACAATTAACACAATCACAACAACTTGATCCACATGGAGCATAGGTACGCCAAATTAAACTTCTGTAGTAGGTGGGTAGAGAGTATCACGCACAAAACTTCGGACTCTAAGGACCGGTTATAATATACGATCCATCCATGGATTTGGCTAGTAGATATAGGTACATATAACATCCATACAAAAGTACTCATATATAAAGCTGAAGAGTTTATTTGTTTGTTTGTTTGGTTGAAAGCGCTAAATCAGGAACTACTGGACCGATTTGAACAATTCTTTGAGTATTAGATAGCCCATTTATCGAGGAAGGCCATAAGCTATCAAACTATGAGCCACAGGAGCGGAGCAGTAGCCTTAAATAACGCGGGTGTAACTGCGGGCTCATCTACACAAAATATGTCAAATGTGTATCTCGAGTAGCCAAATTCATGGATACATCGAATATTGAAACCGGTCTTAACACGAGTTTTAAATCGCATGTAGGTACATAGATCGCATTACATTTGGATTGTCGAATGATCAAATTATTTTAATGTTATATCATGATTATGATCGTTGGACATTTTGACGATATTATTTTCGATGGTTATGATCGATGCTCTACAATTCCCGGTCCATTTCACACATCGCCACATTTTCCGAACATGTTCTTCTTTATATCTCGTGTGGTACGGTATGTAAAGGTTGTACCGATGATTCTGAAATAACATCACCGGCCGTCCCAGTCTTGAACTTGAATAGATGGGTCCTGTAATAATTTGATATTTAAGTGACAATTATTTGGTAAAAAAATTACTTAAATACGGCACAAGTTGCATGCTATAATGGACTTTAAAAAGCTGGTTGAAATGTCGGACAATAACAGTTTTATAAGTGTCAGTGGAGTAATACCTTTAAATAAGTATCAATCAATACATTTTTACATCCAAATAAAAAATATGTATTTCGCCTCTAAAAAATAATTACGTAAAAAATAATATTTTATAATTATTAGCGCATATAAATAAATCATTAATTCCTAAGTATAACTCATATAATACTGTATCAATCAATACATTTTTACATCCAAATGAAAAATATGTATTTCGCCTCTAAAAATAATTACGTAAAAAATAATATTTTATAATTATTAACGCATATAAATAAATCATGAATTCCTAAGTATAACTCATATATACATACTTAGGTATATATAGTTGAGATCTTCTTTGCTCAGTTCTGAAGTCTATCATGCGTATGAGTGCTATTCATTTTGATAACTTCATTATTGAAGGTGGTTATCGAGGCCCTGCAGCCGGTACTCCATCGTTTGCAGATCCACAGCACCCTAGGGCCTCCGTTTCTATAGCGAGCATGCTGGTTGAAGCGGTATTCACCCATTTGTAACATGGGCTTGCCTCTGGTTGACTGGATCATTCGAATTTCTGTAAAAAGGTAAGGGTATAAATTTATGTCTGCTTTTCTCTTTTTTGAAAAATGGCTCCGCACTAGGTTTATATCCTGTGACTCGGGGAGCTTTGCAAACATACAACAACTGAAACAAAGTACACCCTAATTAATAATACCAACATGTGTCTATAAAATAAAATAATCATATGTATCATCCTGATAACAGCTACTATCAATATTTATTTAAGAGCCAACCTCTTCTAAAGCATGTCACTGAATTCAAACAGCTCTGTAGTGCTGTTCGGCACGGCGTTCTACAACGATTTTACATTGAAGCATTCGAAGTAATGGAAGGTTATCCTGACGATGAGAAAGTCACTGCTTACAGCAATAAACTATATGTCTTCTTTCTCTTAGCGTTATCCCAGTTTCAGTCTGGGGTCCGCTTTCTAGTCTAACCGGATTTGGCTGAATATTAGCTTTTCCACGGAGCGACTGCCTGTCTGACCTCCGCAACCCGAAGGGATAGCGATATTCCATGGTTTAGACTAGTGTCAGTTTATTTAGAAGGTACTAACGCCCTGTAACGACTGTCAAAGATCTTCATGACAACCGGGACCGACGGCTTAACGTGCTCTCCGAGGCACGGGACAAGCGATAATTAACAATTGAATACGCACATAACTCCGAAAAGTCATTGGTGCGCGCCGTGGATTCGAACCTGATACCCTCTGCATGGCAGTCTGTTGGTATATCCACTCGGCTATCGCTGCCTCTAAGCTAAGCAATAAACTATATGTATTAAGCGTAATAGCATAATTTCTACAGTTTTACTAAGCAGAGGTATATGTTAGCACAGGACTAATACGGGCTAATTACTGATAATGATAGGCATATACATACAAACCACCTACTCATACGAGACACCACAGACCTATTAGTGACTTTGAGTCTCCAATTAGTATCAGGTAGATCAACATACTTAGGTATGCAAGACTGCTTCAAAAGAAATGAAAAATCTTTGTGGCAAGGATAATCAATTTCATTGAATAAATAAATAATATTCTACCACATACACACAATACCATCTATTCCCAAACTAAGCAGAGCTTGTAGGTACTAGGGGTAATAGATAATGAATAAACATACCTACCTATATATCATACATAGTAAGTGTACATTATCATACATTGGTAATAATTAATGATTATGGGTGTTAATTACTTTAACAATTGTATTATCAATGGTAGTGATAGAGGCGCGGCATCCCTTTCGACATTGACAGACCCAGAGAACCTTCGGCCGTCCATTGCGGTACAGACTGTGCTGCGAGAAACGATAGGCACCCATCTTTATCATCGGCTTGCCCCTTCTCGACACAATCATCTGCGCTTCTGTTGAAAATAAAGTACAAAAGAAGTCAGTAGTTTCACCAGACAATAAGAGAAAACAGATTCACGCCTGTATCCCCGAAGGGGTAGGCAGAGGTGTAAAATCAACCCACACTTCGCCATGTTATGAAGTTTAGGTCCTACGTCATAGAGGGCGAGCCTATTACTGTTACCGGGCACATTACCAGACTCCGTGCTGCTACTGAAAATGCGGAGAAAATGGTCAAGGCATGAAGAACACTTGTATACGCTCTGAGTGTAAATGTATTGAATAAATTACTAAAATATCCATAGCAACAATAAACAATTTAATTAAATAAATAAATAAACAAAAGTAATAATATTCTATCACATACACACAATACCCAAACTAAGCAGAGCTTGTAGGTACTAGGGGTAATAGATAATGGACAAACATACATACCTATATATATAATACAATATTTATTGGTAATTATTAATGATTATGGGTGTTGTTCACTTTAACAATGGTATTATCAATAGTAGTGATAGAGGCGCGGCAACCTTTGCGACATTGCACACAGACCCAGAGAACCTTGGGCCCTCCATTGCGGTACAGGCTGTGCTGCGAGAAACGATAGTCACCCATCTTTATCATCGGCTTGCCCCTTCTCGACTCAATCATCACAGGTTCTGTTGAAAATCAAGTACAAAGGAAATGAGTAGTTTTACCAAAAAATTAGAGAAATAGACTCACGCCTGTATCCCCGAAGGGGTGGGCAGAGGTGTAATATTACACCTACATTTCGCCATGTTATGATTTTTAGGTCACACGTAGGGGGCGAGCTAATTGCCGTTACCGGGCACATTGCAAGACTCCGTGCTACTGAGAATTCGGAGAAAATAAGGCATGACCTTGACCATCGCTTTATGTGTATAAAGTTAATGAATAAATAAGTAACAGGCACAAAGTCCTTTCTCTCTTACTAAAGTTTACGGCCGGTCCTAATATGTGATCTATCTATAGAGTAGGCACTACAGACACATATTTGATATATTTTGTATGGACTTTATGTCAAACATGTATATCCTAGTTGCTAAATTAATGGATAGATCAAACATTGGGAACATTGGGGTAGTCGACATGCGGCCACGACTGGAAAATAATAATAATAAATAATAATAATAATTTATTTATTTATCTTTCTACAATAATAGTATATATAATTCTAATGTAAGTAAGTACTAGATTATAATGGGTGCCTGTACTAGGTTGGACCTGTGCCACAGGCGGAAAGAGCACTATCATATGTTTATTATGTTTACTGCTAATTAAAATGTTTATACTAATATTTATTACTGCCTACACTATTTATAGAGTTAAATAATTACATGAATACCTACAAGACCAATGCATAGTTCGGAGTTATTTTTATAATATAATATGCAATAGCAATGTCATGAGTATGACAAAGGTACAATTTATTTTAGCACTGTTAGCAAATCTTCGGTCTGCTTATAATCCAAAGATTGTAAATACTTATACACTAATTGCTTACAGTTGAAATAATTTACGTCATATATAAACAGTATTTTGTTTAGTTTGTTATATATAAAAGGCCCTAAGAAAGCATAAAACCTGTTTGTGAAGACGAATTTAGATTCGGCAAGTGCAGTACATACAATATCTTTACGCCTCTTATTGTTAGTGAGATTAGTAATAATAACAGGCTGTAGCATAAAGGAATAAGCATTAAAAATATCAAATGCTTTTCTCGGTGTGCTTATTACCTATTATTACTATATAATATACTAAAAAAGAAATAATTTATATAAGGTTGGCTATGTCACATGTCTTGTGACTCTAGAGGCAAAACAATCGATAGTGCATCGACGATCATTCTATACAAAAATAAATAAGAGGAATCGCGATACAGGAAATATAACCGCACTCTGTGGATCTCATGATAGATATGTGATCAGTAATCATTTTAATTATATTTTAGTCCCAAACAAAGCAGCGCCTGTATAATGGATAAACATACATAAATAGTTTTTTTATATAGCAATTAAACAACAATATATGTATATATTTTTATTTATCAGCGTTGGTTCTAGGGATTGCAATCCCGCAAAACGGGATCCCACATTCCCGCGGGATCACTTATCAATATGTGGGATCCCGACAGTTCAACATTGACACATAGTTTGACACATAGTTTGACACTTTGTTTATAATCTAGTCACACATCAATCAAGTTGATATCTTTACTTCCTTACTTTATGTAGATTTCAGTTAATTTAAAAATACTATTTATGACTTAAGTGTGACACTGACAATAGATCGAAACTTTTTAAATCGCATTTTGACAAATATAATGAGAATTGGGCCGTTCTGTTATCAATGGTGAAATTAAACAAACCTTGATGCCAAACAATTAAAAAAGTCGTCTCTAATGACTGAACTGATTAATAATGACTCATAGTCATAGTAACTTAATTCTAATTTAATAAGTTTTTATTTACAAAACAAATAATTTTCTTTGTTTTATGACATGTGACACATGTTTAATTACTGAAACTTGATTTTTCAATAAAATCCTGTAGTTTCAATACGACTTTATAACGTTATTTGAAGGATGCGGGACTGTGGGATCCCGCGCGGGATTGATCAATCCCTCATTTCAATCCCGCGGGATTGTTTAGTCTGTGGGATTGCAATCCCTTGTTGATTTTGGTTCGCGTTATTATGGATGTAGGGACACATATGTATGCATGTAGTCTTTTATGATGCGTATGCATTTTAGTGGCGGCTGCGCCCGCCTAGTAAGTTTTAGCGCCAGTCGCAAATATACGGAGTTAACATATTGACGTGTATCATTCCTCTCCAACTGAAACACATAACCTACATCACACACACACACACCTATATTGGTGACCCCGACGTGATAGGTTTTTGTGTTTCGTAGTAAAAATTCAGAAATGAATCCACCGCAATATCCCGTAGCCGGGACAGCGGCCACGCAGCCCAAGGTTGAAGGTGAAACAGCTTTAGCCAGCATCAAAGTGTCGTCAAGGATACCTGAGTTTTGGGCAGACCAACCGCGACTCTGGTTTGTCCAATTCGAGGCTGCGGTAGAGAGTCAGCGTCTAGGTGACGCCGCCAAGCAAAATTTGGTAGTCACCAAATTGAACAAAGCCGCCATCCAGCAAGTTAGCGATCTGTTGCTAACTCCTCCTGAAACGGAAAAGTACCTGACCTTGAAGGAGAGGTTATTACAGGTTTTTGAAGAGTCGGAAACGCGGCAATTCCAGAAGTTGTTAGGAGAGATGGAACTTGGCTCGCAGAAACCATCCCAACTTTTACGCCGGATGAGAGACCTGGCACGAGGAAAAATTCCCGATCAGACTCTCAAAATCATGTGGAACAGTCATCTCCCATCTGCTGTGCAGGCTGTGTTAGCAGTAACCGAGGTGAAGGACTTAGAGAACTTGGCCATCGTGGCTGACAAAGTGATGGAGGCAACGCGGCCAGCTGAGGTAGCGACGGTAGCGACGGCAACGACGGCAGCGACGGCAGCTAATCCAGGGACGGCAGGAAATGCAGCGGCACCCAGGGACGCGGGTGCCACCAGCGATTTGGCAGCGATTGTGGCCAGGCTGAGCATTGAAGTCGCTGAGCTACGGCGTTCACGTCAACCGCAGCGAGGAAAAGGGACATACAATGCAGGTAGAAGGTTCCGGTCGAATTCTCGCAGCAGGGATGTAAGCAGAGGATGTCGTGATCCGAAGTGGCTATGCTTCTACCATTACCGTTACGGAACGAAGGCAACGAAATGCGTCGATCCTTGTAACTGGAAGAGTGCCTACACCTACGGAAAACTAGCGCGGATGCAAGCAGTGACGGAGGTTTGTGTCGACTTTATTAATAACCGTCTATGTGTTACGGACAAAAATAGTAATTTAAAATTTTTGATAGACACCGGTGCGAATGTGTCTGTGATTCCCGTGTCTTATAAGTGTGTGTCGAAGAATATCGCGAGTGATGAGTATAGGCTCTATGCGGCAAATGGCACCGAAATCAAGACGTATGGTATGTGTAATTTAGTTTTAGACCTTAATTTAAGACGAGCATTCAGATGGTCATTTATTATAGCAGCGGTTAAGCAACCTATAATAGGCGCAGACTTCCTGAGCCATTATAAGTTGCTAGTAGATTTAAACGCGCGGAAATTAAGAGATCAAATTACCAATCTGAATGTAATAGCATCTATTGTGAACCAAGCAGATTCTGAGTTATCAATTAAGTCTATAAATAGTAACAATAAGTGGCACGATTTATTGTTGAATTATCCTGATGTTACTAAACCAATATCGTATAAGGAGATACCCAAACATTCGGTGTGTCATTACATCGAGACGTCGGGACCCCCGGTATATACGAAAGCAAGACCTCTTTCACCTAAATGGTACTCAAAAGTCAAGGAAGAATTTCGAACTATGACCGAGTTAGGTATTTGTCGCCCATCCAAGTCCCCTTGGGCAAGCCCATTGCATGTGGTACCCAAGAAGGATGGAGGGATTCGACCATGTGGCGATTTTAGGCGGCTCAACCAGGTTACTAAGCCAGATCGCTATCCTATTCCGCGACTGCAAGATTTTAAGTATGTATTAGCTGGAAAGAAAAAGATATTTACCCGATTAGATTTGAATCGCGCTTATCATTTTATACCGGTGGCCCCGGACGATATAGAGAAAACTGCAATTATAACGCCCTTTGGTTTATACGAATTCCCAAGAATGACTTTTGGTTTAAGAAACGCTGCCCAGACATTCCAGCGATTTATGGATACGGTAGTATTACAAGGCTTTGATTTTTTGTTCAATTTTATTGATGACGTCATAATCGCGAGCGAAAATGAAGTTTCTCATAAAGAGCATTTAATTGCAGTTTTCAAAAGGTTTAACGAATTTGGTGTTACTGTTAATTTGTCTAAGTGTGTTTTTGGCATGTCTAAACTAGAATTTCTAGGTTTTGAGGTCTCCACGGATGGTGTTCGCCCGTTGGAGGACAAGGTGCAAGCTGTTGTAAATTTTCCGAAGCCCGAAACAGTGGAACAATTACGCCGTTTCCTAGGTATGGTCAATTTCTATCGCTCACACATTCCGAAAGCAGTAGATTACCAAGTTGAATTGAACAAGTATTTACATAATTCTAAGAAACGCGATAAGACACGTATAGAATGGACAGATAAGGCGAATGAGGCATTCGAGAAGTGTAAGGAAAGCTTGCAAAGCGCCGCTACACTATCTTATCCTTTGCCAGACAGTAATTTAGCCTTGATGACAGACGCTTCAAACATTAGTGTCGGTGCAGTCCTATAGCAGAAAGTTGAGGGGCTTTGGCAGCCAATTGGATATTTTTCGAAAAAGCTAACAGATACGGAATGTAAATATTCTACCTACGATAGGGAGTTGTTAGCAGTATTTATGGCCGTCAAACATTTTAAGCATTTAGTGGAAGGTAGAGTATTAACTATTTTTACAGACCATAAACCGCTCGAATATGCATTCACAAAAATTAATAACGATAAAGAAAGTCCGAGGCGTATACGCCAACTTTCTTATATTAGTGAATTTTGTACGGACATACGTCATATTAAAGGTAGTGATAACTTAGTAGCGGATGCACTTTCAAGAATTGAAACGATAAGCTGTCCCACAGTACTCAATTTCGCAGAATTAGCCGACAGGCAGCTTAGCGATGAGTACCTAATGCAAGCGTTGCGGGTATCAAATAACAAATTACAGTTCAAGCAAATGTTGTTACCCGACTGTGACAAACATGTGTATTGCGAAATTTCTACAAACAATGTTCGACCATATTTACCTAAACAGTTTAGAGAGCTTGCTTTTAGATCAGTACATAGTCTGAGCCATCCCGGGATAAAAACTACTAAACGTTTAACTAAACAAAAATTTTTTTGGCCCGACATGGACCGGGATATTGCGAGATGGGCAAAAGCGTGTCCGCAATGTCAACGTGTTAAGATAACTAGGCATACGGTATCGGGTGTAGGAGAATTCGAAAGAGCTGACCGTTTTCAGCATCTACACATAGATATAGTAGGACCGTTACCAATCTCAATAGACGGGTATAGATACTGCGTAACAATGATAGACCGTTTCACAGGCTGGCCGGAGGCGTACCCCGTCCAAAACATTACTGCTGAGACTGTAGCGAGAGTAGTGTTTGAAGGTTGGATATCTCGTTTTGGATGCCCTTCGAAGCTTACAAGCGACCAGGGCAGACAATTCGAGAGTGATTTATTCACTAAATTAATGAAATATTTGGGCATACATAAAATTCGCACAACCCCTTATCATCCGCAGAGTAATGGCATGATAGAACGTTGGCATAGAGCATTAAAAGTGGCTCTGATGGCACGTTTGGAATGCAACAATGGTAATTGGGTAGATGAATTACCGATAGTGTTATTAGGTTTACGAACTGCTACTAGAAGCGACAGTGGTGTGAGTGCGGCGGAATTAACATACGGTAAGACGATTCGTTTACCAGGAGATTTCTATGACGATTCGAAAATTATTGATTCGGATTCGGAATATTTACAGAAGCTGAGAGATACCATTAGCAAATTAAAACCTCGACCGAAATATCATAGTAAATCACATTCGTTATTCCTTCCAGATAGCTTAAGTACTTGTAAAAGTGTATTTTTAAGAAATGACGTAGTGCGCAGGTCATTGCAACCGCCGTATGAAGGCCCATTTGTTGTAATAGATAGAAATAAGAAATATTTTACTATAAAAATAGGCGGTAAGGAATGTTCTGTGTCTATAGATCGGCTCAAACCGGCCTATACCATTGACACAGATATATCTACAGATAGCACCCAGTTACATTGTAATAATAGCTCTAGTTTTAATTCTTGTAATGATAACACTTCCAGTGAAACTTTATTTCATAAAACAACACGTAGTGGTCGCGTTATCAGACCACCGCTACGTTTTGCTTAGTCGGCAGACAGTTACTCGGTAACGTCGTGGTAATAATATAATAATATGGTACGATATGTGATATATGATAACATCGTACGATATTATAATTAAATACGGCGTTGCTATTAATTTATTGCGTTCTAGGTATGTAAATCGGTGATGTATTAATTTATAATTATGCACTATCTGCACTTATTTTTGGGTTGCACACAACCATGTAATACTTACCTGTATGTATTTTGTTTACACACTTATACACATACTTTAAGTATATAACCGTCGAACCATTTTTATACATTTTATTCTATATACATTACGTTGTCGTTGTACTTTATATACTTGCAAATATTATTGTTTTACAATGGGTTACAACCAAAGTAAACCGCAACAGAACAATGTGGCCATTGCCCAGTCGGTGACAAATGAAGTCATCGGGCAAAGAGTAAATTATCTCGAAGCTGTTCTGATTGTTATCGCTATAGCGCTAGCTGTTGTGTTGCTGTGTTTGACGAAAAACCAGTGCAAGAAGCGCGTCCGGGTTTGGTTGCGTAAGGAAGCAGCGGTCGTGGGTTTGGCTCCACCTGTGGTTAAGGTCCACGCGGTCCAACCTTCGACCACAACAAACCCTCAGAATATTATAACCAGTGAATATTAGTGAATACAGTGAACATTATTTAGTGTACCTATTGTATGCGTGTGTAAACAAAGTTATTTTTAGTTATGTATGGGGTAATATATATGAGAATATATTTTTTTTTTTTGTGAAGGGGGCTACTGTAGGGACACATATGTATGCATGTAGTCTTTTATGATGCGTATGCATTTTAGTGGCGGCTGCGCCCGCCTAGTAAGTTTTAGCGCCAGTCGCAAATATACGGAGTTAACATATTGACGTGTATCATTCCTCTCCAACTGAAACACATAACCTACATCACACACACACACACCTATAATGGATATTATTCATTTTTACAATTTCATTATTGAACGTGGTTATTGAAGCTCGACATCCAGAACAACATCTGATACAGACCCACAGCACCTTGGGCCTGCCCTTACGATACCGGCTGTGCTGGCAAAAGCGATATTCTCCAGTTTGTAACATCGGCCTCCCCATTCTTGACTGTATCAATCTTATTTCTGAAATAGAAACGATTTAGATAAAAAAATAGAATTCATTTTTAAATTTGAATGATAATACTAACACATATTTTGTACCACCACGAAATAGGTAGTCATGCATCTAGTTCTGTATTCATTTTCGAAAACAGCCAGCATATTCGGTGAACGACGAATCAGTCAGTAAAAACCGTCATCACAAAACTATACTACAAAGTTTCAGCTCAAACTCATCCAGAATTATAACTTAAGAAAAAAAAACAGGCATAATATTTAGGCTCTGTCTTGCTATAAAAAAAACTACTTTGCCTTTACCAAATATTTAGTGGTTGTGTAGTATGGTCATTTTAACAATTTCATTGTTGGTTGTGATAATAGTAGCCCGACAGCCGACATAATTCCTGATGCAGATCCATTGGACCTTGGGGCCGCCTCCACGGTAGCTGCTGTGCTGGTAGAAACGGTACCGACCCATCTGTAACATCGGCCTACCCCTGGACGATATAATTAAGCGTATACCTGTAGCAAAGTTTTCATTCAATTTAGACAATCTGACTTCAAAAGATTATTAGATTAAAAAAAAACATGCAGTTGATAACTACTTCTATTAAAAATGACTATTAAAACCATAAATGTTCATCAACTTCAACAAATATTGCGACTACTTCAAATATTGCTAGCAACTTTAGTGAAGAATGACTATAAAATCTCGTTCAATCTTTCAGCTAAGCTGACTATGACTGCCACAGCTATAGTCCAAGAATAAATATCCATAGTTTGTTCCTGTTCTCTAACCGCTTATGAGAGTTACTTATAATATTAGTCGTAGATATTAAATTGGTGCAGTAGGCAAAATTCTGCTATTGACTCACAGAGCTACTACATAGCAAATTAGAAGCAGTGGACTATGACAGGCTTGTTCTTCAAATAGGGAGACAAAACTCTTTTTAAGAACTATCGACCTATCTCGCTCTTGAGCCACGACTATATGCTGTTTTCCAGGAACATCACGATCCATCTCGTGCGTAGACTCGACGAGTTTCAGCCGCCCAAACAAGCCGGTTTTCGAGGAGGATGCAGCACCATAGAACACATCCACACAGTGCGGCAGATTATACAGAAGACCGAGGAGTATAATCAGCCCCTGTGCTTAGCGTTTGTGGACTTAGAAGATCTTTGACTCCATTGAAACCTGGTCTGTTCTGGAGTCTTTGCGGCGGTGATAAATCGTTTGGTGATATGTCCCAGTGCTGAGAATTAGCACGTCGCAGAACCGATAACCGTTGGAGTAGTCGTGTTCTAGAGTGGAGACCGCGCCTTGGCAAACGTAGTGTAGGACGCCCTCCGGCTAGGTGGAGTGCCAATATGGGTACGCAAAGTGGCTGGCAGCGGCTGGACACGAAGAGCCGAAAATCGGACTCAGTGGCGTGCCATTGGAGAGGCTTATATCCAGCAGTAGACTACGGCAGGCTGATGATGATGATGAAAGGCTTTATAGGACGCCGAAGTTACACCTTACAATAAGGGTAGCTATGATGATAATATTAAACAACATAATTCTGAAATATCCTACAGCTCTGTTTATTTTTATATTTATTTATTACACATTTATATTTAATTATTACACATTTTTATAAAAGTTCAACAAAGTTTTTGCGCAACATGCTTCAACATAAAAGATAGCATAACAATTATTCATCTTCATACGAAATGAAATCATAACAGACGTTCATGAATGCCGTTGAAACAATGGCAGGCAACAGTCTTTTTATCAGTTTCTAATGAGTATGTGCATTATTGCACTTCACAATGATATTGTTAATAGTAGTGACGGAGGCGCGGCAACCAGTACTCCACTTGGCACAGACCCAGAGAACCTTGGGCCTTTTCTCACGGTAGTCACTGTGTACACTGTACCGATACACGCCCATCTGTAACATAGGTTTGCCCATTCTTGATTTGATCAGCCTTATATCTGAAGCAATTTCAAAGGAATAAAGTTTTACAAGTCATTTAGAATAGCTGCATTTTTAATTTTTTTTCATACATTACATGTCTCCCTATCTTGAATATCTATACATAACATTGCAGTGTCTGTTTGTAATATTAAAATAACCGCTTTTTACTAAATACATATGGATGTATACACGGTAAATATACCGTTTTTTTTTTTAATATTATTATTTGTCAGTCTGCCCGCTTGTTTGTTTGCGCTAATCTCTGGAACAGCTGGATTTTGAATGGATGTTCACTGGCGGTTAGCTGATGTACCAAGGAGTAACTTAGGCTATAAATTGACCGAGTACGCGAGGTAGTTCCCTCAAGACGCGAGTGAAACCGCGGGAAACAGCTAGTTTAACATATATTATACCATAATACTACGGTTTACTTGGTAGTGGGTGAACATATTAATATTGATGATTATGCAAAAAAATTGGCAAACTGTTCCCGGTATAGGAATTTTAGCACTCTAGTAGGTACCTATACTAGTAATCACTGAATAAACGGCGTATGGATATCTAGACACGACAGCCATTGCAAAAGTCTAATATATACTACTACTACATAATAATATATGTATACTATAAAACAAAAAAACACCTTATAATCTTCCTGTTATAAAACACCGGACTTTATTTTCCATAAACTTATTAACTACCATTTACATGGCTATGCGTTTGGTTTATTTTCACGACATTATTGTCAATCGTTGTGATAGTTGCTCGGCAGCCTGAAGACGTTTTCACACAGACCCAGAGCACCTTAGGACGTCCTTTACGGTAAAGACTGTGTTGACCAAACCGGTATCCACCCATCTGTAACATTGGCTTGCCTTTTCTCGATGTTATCATCCGTATTTCTGCAGGAAATAAATAAAAATAAATCAGCACTATTATAAAGTCAATGAGTGGCTCTTTATTTTACTGCTAGCCTGCTAGACAAAAGATTTAGGGATATAAAGTCAAAGATGTACGAAAGTGTATTTTTTTTGAGAATCTGCTTTTTGTATAATTTTGACTCTTTCATAAAATGAGATAAAGTGCCTTTGAGATTATGATTTTTGTGTTGGCTCTTTGATGAAATGAGGTGATAAATATATTTTCACTTGATTTCACTAGAGATCCATCAGTATCCACCAGGGCTGATTGTCAGTAGTCTCAGCGATACCAGGTAGCGATGCAACCATTTACGAAACTGACGTGGCTTGGTCGAACCATAAGCTTCCTTGTCATGCATTAAACTTAATGATCGCTGTGAATGTAGATGCATGCATAGAATGTAGAGAAAATTAAAACAATTTCCAAACAAATAATACAAACAAAAGTTAGTGATTATGAATATTATTTATTTTGACGATTTCGTTTTCTACTGTGAATATTGTTGCTCGGCAACCAGTACGGAATTTGACGCAAACCCATAACACTTTGGGACCTTTGTTTCTATAGCTACTGTGTTGGGAAAACCGATGTTCACCCATTTGTAAGATTGGCATGCCTCTTCTTGACACAACCATCTCGATATCTGTAAAAAAAAAATTTATTTGATTAAAGACCACTTGGTAAGTACATAATGTGCTGCATAACTAATTCGACCAATAATAATATTTTTTATAGTGATAAGTATTTAGTTATTCAGAGAGTTAAAAAGAAATACTTACGTTCAAAAATCTTCTAACCTTACATTTTATTGTTTAGGTAACAAAAATATCACACAGAAATTGGGGCATGCACAATTAATTAAAACCCAAGATTTTACAGAGCAGCCATCGTCAGACAATCTTCATAGATTTGGAAAAGCTGGAGCTCTTTCAGACTAGCGGATTGTGATGTAAGTTAGCGCAGCGCATACGTCGCGGTGTTGTCAACTCAACGCTTGCGCCGCGCGCTGTTGCGTCACGCCATTTCCTTAGTAGTTTATTGAACAAACGTCCTTTACATATTTTCGTGACGCAGCACGCTAACAGAATTGCGTTGATGTCTGTGCTCATTTGTCACTTTTGCAATTCTATCATTTACTGTAACAATGGACGCCCGGCACCCAGTCCCCCATTTGGTGCCGACCCACAGGATCTTAGGTCCACCGTTGCGATACTTAGTGTGCTGTTTATGATACTTCCCCATTTCTAACAGCGGTCTGCCCCTGCTTGACATAACTTTTCTTATTACTGTAACGATTTTCAAACATTATAGTTATTTAGTGCACGGTTCATTTATGCTAATAATATAATGCTTTTGATCGCCGTAAAAGGGCAAGGAAAATAATACAATATATTGTTTTGATCAATTACTAGTTTATTAATCCGTTCCACGATCCTCAGACATGAGAGACCGGCTCCAGGGAGAGAGAGAGAGAGTTTATTAATGATTATGATATTGGTTTTGCCGTACGATCACATTTTCGAAAGTAAAGATGGACGCGCGGCATCCCGCACGATACTTGACACACATCCACAAGGTCTTGGGTCCATCATTGCGGTAGCTTGTATGTTGGTAGAACCGATAGTCTCCCAGCAGTAACATTGGCTTGCCCATTCTCGACACTACTATCCGTGACTCTGTTAGAATTGAAAGAGAAGCGTAAGAGCGTGGCGTCCTTATATGTAAAACAGCTACGGATTCCAAACCAATACTCATAACATCATCTGTATACATATATACAATTCTTGGCTTACGAACTGACTAACAGACAACACACAGCCAAAACTGTTAGGCGCATGAAGCTGAAATTTGACATGTAAGTATCTTCTTTAGGAACCGTAGGAGTGCACAAAGAAGGGCATTCCGAAATTAGCCTAGTGTTTTATAGTTTTTAACCCGGTTCTTTTTTCGGATCTTTCACTGGACGAAAAACAATATATTTAAGTACAATTAAATATAAAATTACTAAAGACTGCCTCGTTGGTCTCGCAGGACTGCCTCGTTGGTCTGGCGGCACTGCCGAGTTGGTCCCGCGGCATAAATGTACGCGTGGGATTGGGAAGTCTTGGGTTCGATTCCCGGGTCGTGCAAATTGTTATTGGGTTTTTCCGTTAAGAAACTCTCAGTAACAGCACGGAGTCTGGTAATGTGCCCGGTACGGCAATAGGCTCGCCCTTTATTACGTGGGAAACCCTAAAAAACATGGCTAAATGTGGGTGTAATATTACACCTCTGCCTACCCTTTCGGGGATATAGGCGTGAGTCTTTAAAAAAAATAGAAAATACTCACATGCGATGTCGATACATTTTGGGGTTAAGTATATAATTATCAATAAAAAGCCATTTCAGCATAAATGTCTCACTCTATGTATATTTCGCTTTATTTATTTATTTATTTATAATAGGTACACAAACAGATTACAGTCTAAACATGATTATTAATAAGGTACACTTAATTTATAAGCTTGACGGTAATCCAGAGGCAGTGTACACAACATGGATATATTTAAATAGGTTTGTGTGTGACAAAATATGACTATAAAATAAAGCCACGCATGCACATGCAGTTAAACTATTTAATATTTGACTATTTATAACCTAATACCAGCAAAAATTGTAACATCCCACTATTACTTACAAATAACTTAAACCAAACTATAATTAAACTATAATCGAAATTGGAACTCTTCAAAAGCAAGTAAATCCGATACAGTTTTTTTATACCTATTGAATCTTATATAAAAAATTTCGATCTCTTTATTCACACATGCCATTCTATTGTATGCTTTACACATTGTTACCACTGGATTATAAAAAGATGTATTGTTTTTAAAAGCCTGAATTGCGAATATGTTAGGTTTACGCGATCTATGTGAAGTGTTAAATTTGAGACAAGAAAGCAAAGCCGGTGTATCAATAGTTGAATGAACCAACTTATGCTATATTATCATTTATCTACGTCGACGAGTCTTCAACGATAGAACCCTAAACTCACTTAGCCTCTCATTATGCTTCAAGCGTCTATAGGTAAATTTACGAGAAATGTACTTTAAGCATTTAAGCGTAAAGCAGTGCAGGGCAAGATAAACGCTCAAATTCAAATTCAAATTCAAATATTTTTTTTATTTCAAGTTGGTAATTTACATACTCTTTTGAAACGTCACTGACTCTAGTTGCCGGTTCCAAAAGGTAGGCCCAGGGAGAAGACTCCGGCAAGAAACTCCTCTGGACACTCTTTTAAAATCTTTGGTTTTTTACAATTTTGTTTTAAGAGTTACAATATATTGTCAAGAAAAAGAAAAAAGCGAGCACAATGTAGATTAGCAAATATATAAATTAACTGTGAGCAGTAGTTTGCCAGATTATATATACGCTCAACAAGATCGTTAATAAGAACTATAAAGAAGAGTGGGCCAAGGTGAGACCCCTGCGGCCCTCCAGAAGAAACAGGTACAGGTGAAGAAGAGTAACCCTTAACAGTCACAAGTTGGCTCCTGTTCCTCAGGTAAGATGTGATCCACCTTATCAAGCAACCGTGTATTCCATAGTAGGCGAGCTTAAGACATAACAGTGAATGGTCCACTTTGTCGAACGACCTTTAAATGACAATACACAATTATTATGTTTATTTCATAATTTATAATTGCTTCGGTACTGACTATGTCTAATAATAGTAATAATACATACCTAATTATGCGCTTATCACGTACAACTTAAAGTTTAAAAACATTCTGCTTCGACCAGATAACATGGTAAGTGGTTACTGGTAAACCAATCTACGACGAAAAATGCCTATGCGATTTCACACACCTGCCTATGTTGTAGGCAGGTGTGTGAAATCGCATTTTTATAGCTACAGTACATCATTATGTACAGTATATATTTTATTTACCAATGGTTGTAGCTTGTGATGTTGCTTCTATTAATGAAATTTAATTAATGAAAATTCTGAACTTTGATAATTAACTACCTATGTTTGTGCTAACGTACGATACTTCTTTGATATTCAAAGTAGATAGAAATAAGGAACATTTTAACGAAATAAACAGTGCGCTCATTCAAGTAACTAAATGGTTTAATGTAAACAATCTAGTACTGAACGCCAAAAAAACAAAATGTATTAAGTTTGCTCTGCCTAATGTCAGAAACCTTGGTCCTAGTATAGCTCTAAATGACGATGTTCTCGAAACAACTGAATCTACATTATCTCTAGGAATAACACTTGATTCGAAATTACAGTGGGGTGCGCACGTTACATATCTGTCAGGGAAGCTTAGCTCAGTTGCTTATGCCATTAAGAGGGTTCGTAGGTTGACTGATGTCGATACGGCTAGATTGGTTTATTTCAGCGATTTTCATAGTGTTATGTCATATGGCATATTATTATGGGGTAGGGCCGCTGACATCGAAAATATTTTTATATTACAAAAACGAGCAGTTAGGGCCATTTACCAGTTAAAGACAAGAGTCTCACTCAAAGAAAAATTAAAAAATATTGGTATTCTTACTGTAGCATCACAATATATTTATGCCAGTGTTATGCATGTACGACTACATATAAATTCTTACAAAATGAATAGTAACATACACAATATTAATACTAGGAACAGGCACAAATTATGTGTACCATATTTCCGTTTACACAAAACGCATAGCTCTTTTATTGGGCTTAGTATAAGAATCTATAATAAAATACCGAGTAATATTTTAGACTTGCCTTTAAGGTCGTTTCAGACAATTGTTAAAAATAATCTTTTACTAAAGGCATATTATAGTTTAAATGAGTATCTTGACGACAAGTACGCTTGGAAATAAATATTCTTTTATTAGGTCGATTTCTTTTTATTATTAGGTCAATAGGCAGTTTTATAGTGTAGTTAATTACCGTATTCTCTTTTATACTACATTTGCATTCTTGTTCTACTCTTTTTATTATAATTTATAGGATTTGTAAGGTGAGGGTAACTCGTGGTCATGAACTGCTAACTAATAGATTGTGAATTGCTGCATATATCATTACTTTTCGGAACATACTGTTCCACCATAGATCAGAACAGTCATGTTCACGAGTTGCTTACATCAAAAGACGTAAGTGGATGCTCCTGTTTCACCATATTCACTTTGGGAGGCTTACTAAATGAACATAATTTATTGCTTAAGTATGATATATATAATAACTATTAACTTTTGCAATAGTAGATAACTCACAATGTGAAACAGTTGCAGCTCCTTACAAATATAACATGTAAAACCATTATACTGGCAGTTAAAAAGAGTGGCCACGAGTTTTATTGCCCGTTCTTTCTCGTGGTTCTACCTATTGCATTGCGAACGTGGCAGTAAATGTAGAATCATCTAGTAATTAACTTTAATTTTTGACGTTCATAAGCGTCACTTTGTGGCCTAAATAAATAAATGATTTTGAGTTTGAACGTATACTTCAATTCAAGTAAAAATCACCACATTAAACCCAGTCAACTCCTGTCCTAAAGGTAAATCTGTGTCTATAGCTTGACGAATTTTATAAAATACTAGAGGACGCCAGCAGCTACGCTTGCATTTTTTTTTATTTACCCGTTTTGGCCGATCCCGTGGGAATTTCGGGAAATCCCTTCTTAGTGCAATGCGCAAGGAACATAGATGCCAAATTTCAGCTTCCTGCGCCCAATAGTTTCGGCTGTAGCGTGTCTGTCAGTCAGTGAGTAACGCAAGGATTTTATATATTAAGATTCAGTCGCACACAAAGGAAACTCAGACTCGATTCAACATTTTGTGAAACATGCAAAGTGTTGTCTCGTGAGACGATTGAACCCGTATAAAAAAAAAAAACTATTCACGTGTAGTAAAAAAATTGCGTCTAATATGCATATAACTACATTTGTTTGGTTGCCAATCTACGCCAAAAATGCAAAGCAAATCGTCCTACATTTGGCATGATCCTAAAATAGAACCTGCGATATCTTTTACGACCGACAGGCACTACAACTATATACATAGTATATTAAATTGATTACCACATATAATCCTATACATAATTATACGATCTCAGTTGACTAGAATATAATTATTAACTAAAACTAATAATACTTACTTTGAAATCTACAGAAGCATTTTATTGCGTTGTCCTAAGTCTTCTACCTCTTTGTGGTTGTAAATAAGACCTAGTTTAGGTATGTGATACTGGTTATAGATCGGTTCACGAAAGTTGACTTGTTGAATTGATATGTACATTCGTCCACCAATGGCGTGGCTCCGTTCTTGACGCATTCCAAAGAGTATAAATATACCACGGAAAAAGAGAGCCCTCTTTAGGCATATTGTAGCAAACATTTTCGACTTTGACAGGCGACAATGCGCCATCTGGTTTTTGGAGTAAACAGGTCGGTACCCACTGGTCCCCTGAAATTCGGACCCTGTGCCCACTAGTGCCCTCAAATTTTTGTGGGGCCTACTCGTATCCTGCTCTGTTTTTTAATTAAAATAATGTATATTTCCCATTTACTCTACTAATTAGATATTAATTTTCAGTACCTGTGGTTGTGGTACAGTCACGTACAAAAGGTAAAAATGAAACAAAAAAGTAAATAAGTAGATATCACATTTATTAATAAGTGTTTATGACAATCAGTCTTTTAGATATCAGACAATTCGTATTTATTTGTACTTTTTATACATACTCACAGATCCTCATCCTGTTAGCGTTATCCCAGTTTCAATTGGGGTCCGCTTTCTAGTCTAACCGGATTTGGCTGAATATTAGCTTTTCCACAGAGCGACTGCCTGTCTGACCTCCGCAATCCAAAAGGATAGCGATATTCCATGGTTTAGACTAGTGTCAGTTTATTTAGAAGGTACTGACACCCTATACCTAAAGACTGTCAAAGATCTTCATGACCACCGGGACCGACGGCTTAACGTGCTCTCCGAGGCACGGGACAAGCGATAATTAACCATTCAATACGCACATAACTCCGAAAAGTCATTGGTGCCCGCCATGGATTCGAGCCCGATACCCTCTGCATGGCAGTCTGTTGCCTCTGTTGGCTATCCACTCGGCTATCGCCGCCTTACATACTCACAGATATTTTTAACAAATTAAACATCGTGTCCATCTGTACATTTACAGTCACGCTTAAACAGTAAAACAAATATTAAAAATAGATAAATAATTAGGTAAGTCTTAGTTTTTTTTGTAAATAAAATTCAACAAAAATACGTGCAATCTGTATATATAAAATCCTTGCGTTGGCTGACAGACAAGCTACAGCCAAAACTATTAGGTGTAGAAAGCTGACATTTGGCATGTATGTTCCTTGTGGACCGTAGGGGTGCACTAAGACGGGATTTCCCGAAATTCCCATGGGAACGGGCAGAAACGGTTAAATTTAAAAAATCTGCGGGCGTAGCTGCGGGCGCCATCTAGTATTACAATATGAGGGACAATCAGTCTTCTTGATAACAAGCGATTCGTTTTTATTTGTTATTTTCAAACTTACTTAAAGAGATTATTAACAAACTAAAGTTCATGCTCATCTAAAGATTCACAGATAAGAATAAATGCATAATTTACCCAAACAGTGGCCCAGGGAAATCTGTCCTTCAAGAAATTGAGAAATGAATGTACGATTGATTTTTATGTAGGTAACTGTTTTATAAATGATATCTTTTTTTAAACGCACTTCTTGACAATTTCGTATACACCATTCAATTTTATTCGTCATTACTTTTTTACAAATGTAAAAAAAGTAAATGAGGTAATAATTATTATACGACATGATAAACTCAAAAACAAAAGTAAATTAATAATAATTATAATATTTCTTCGCTTTTTTTAAGAAAATTCAAAACATTTTTTAACACGGCGTAGCGGCCCCACACATTGTGATGACAATGCATGTTTGTACTTTGTAGTGCCACGGCACTTACGCTAAGCTCGCCAGTCGTTTCCTGGTGCGAATACAATGTAAACGTGTAATTGTTCTTGAATAGATCACGCATTAGTACTGATGAACACATCTTTTATTTCCTGACCTGAGAGAACCCCGTACACACAGTGATACCTACCTAGAACATTGAATATACACCAAACGATCCTTTACATAGTTTATTCACATTTAACTAAAGTATGCAGGTACCTTTTTGTTCGATAACTTTTTGCCATCTTGTAGGTAGGACCATGATCCCATTGCTATAGAAATTTTGGAACTTCTGATCAAAATACCGCGACAAGTGGTTTTGGCAGTCCTTTCGTGGTGTTAACCTGACACTGCCTAAAGAATTCTGAAGAGACCGAAACCGGTGGAAATCTGAAGGTGCAAGGTCAGGGCTATACGGTGGATGTATTAACACCTCCCAGCCAAACTCTCTTAATTTTTGCTGAGTGGCTAAAATATATGTGTGAGGTCTAGCGATATCATGATGAAAAGCCACACCCCTCCTGTTGATTAATTCCGGCCGCTTTCTCTCAACTTCTTGCTTTAATCTCATCAATTGTTTGCAGTAGAGTTCAGAATCGATGGTCCTACCTAGTGGTAACAGCTCTTAATGAATAATGCCCTTCCAATCCCACCACACACACAGCATCACCTTGTTGCGAGTTAACCCGGGTTTCGCCACAGTCTGTGAAGCCTGACCGGCCTTTGACCACGACCTTTTTTGCACGTGCTTGTCGTACGTAATCCACATAATTTATTGAGTTGCATATTTACATTAGGCTTCAAACGCATAGAAAAATCAAAATAGCGTCAATTTTTGCAATCACATAATTTCTTCCTTTCTTTATTGAAGTTAGTAAGTCCTTAATTATTTATTTTTGCCAAATCAAGTTTACAAAACGCATTAAAACCCACAGTAAAAATTTTAACATATCCGAAAATACATAAGACAATAAATATAACAGTTAACGATCGGGTAAAAGGACTTTATTTATAGACTATAAAAATATTTTGACATTCATGAGTGTTAGACCGTAGGTCGCCCAACACTGAATAACGTACTTTGGATTTGAATGTTAATAGCTAGTACCTAGTGATTATGACAATTTCTGATTTGTATTATTTCGTTATTCAAGGTTCGTATAGAAGCTCGGCAGCTCATAGGTCCTTTTTTAGTGCACACGAAGTAACCCCTGTCTCCCTTGGTGTTGCTGTGTTGATTGAAGCGGTACCCTTGGTACAGGACCACGGGCTTACCAAACTTGGATGTCGTCATGACAATATCTGAAAATTGATCATTTAGGCTATATAATGACAAAGACTATAATCCGTGCAGTGGTCAGAATGCGGAGTGATTTTCTCCGTGATAACGATGTCCGCATTCTACTCAAAGTAAAATTTTCGAGACTACCTTGAGTACATACATATATCGTACTTTTCCGACTTGAAAAGCGTTTACATTGACCTTTTAAAAGAATCTATGCAATTTCGCCTTTGAAACTATTTGAACATTACCGTAAACTATTTGAACATTATACAACATTATACGTTCTAATATAAATCACACGTCGGATATGACGTGGGTATGGTGGAGTGACATGGTCAGACTACAACAAAGCCGTATTTTAATTACCTTTATTTGTAACGACCTTGTGCCCAATTTCATACTAGCTTTAAAATCAGCGGCTTCTCAAACAATTTGTTCAAATGTCATGACTTCAGTAGTTTGCGCTTAACAATGATATGCCATTCAGAACTAGAGATTTTACATTGATAGGGACTTTATATAAATGTACTTGAAAATCCCATTGCATCTTATGACCTAAAGTAGTCTTCTTCAAAGTTTTCAGTGCGTGTGTGGCTCTCGATAACTGATAATCTTTCCGTCGAATGTTTTTACCAAAGCTCGGCATTTTAATGGACCAGACCACTTGACACATCTCCACATCTTCTTTGCAGCGTTAGGATTCTTTAGGTTGTACATGTGTCCGTCTAAATACATCTTTGGTTTGCCGCGTCTCGATTTAATTATGAGCGGTGCTGAAGGAAATAAAAGATTTGATTAAATATGTCTAACTAGCATAGGATATTTATAGCAAGCTAACATTCGCTCGCAGCGTCATCTGCCCTAAACTTTCAAGCTCTATTCAACACCATAGAGTTTGGATATGAAAAATCTCTTCATAATGCGTGCCTACGTCAGAAAAGGAACCCACTAGCTAATTTTAGTTTTTTAAAGACTTTCGGGCAAACTTAGTTCTGCAGCCTATGCGGTTAAGACAATTAGACGCCTCACAGATATAGAAACAGCTAGAATGGTCTACTTCAGTTACTTTCATAGTATTATGTCATATGGGATTCTTCTCTGGGGGAATGCTGCAGACCTTAACACAATATTCGTTCTGCAGAAAAGAGCAATAAAGGGTATTTATAACCGCGGTCCTCGTGTTTCTCTAAGAGAAAAGTTCAGTGAGATAGACATTCTAACTGTTGCTTCGCAATATATTTATATATATATATATATATACTGTCCGTGTGGTGACGGATTAAGAATACGGAATGTCACCACCCCATATCATCCCATGGGTGTCGTAAGAGCCGACAGAGGGAGCATATTATGCAGAGAACAGCACTGTAAGAGAAGGAAAACTTGATACAAACCCTATACCAACCCGTTTGGCCAGCGTGGTATAGTAGGCCAATTCCTCCTTTCAAAGGAGAGGCCTAGTCCAGCAGTGGACTGATAAAGGCTGATGATGATATATATATATATAGAACAAATTTACTAAAAACAGTGATCTACACACTGTTAATACTAGACATAAGAATAATCTTATAGTTATAGCACCCGCCTGCACAAAGTAAGTTGCTGTTTTATGGGGCAGTGTATACGCTTTTATGACAAGGTCCCTCTTAATATAAGAAATTTATCTATAAATAAATTAAAAACTATTGTTAAAACTACACTGTGTTTAAAAGTATATTACAAAATTACTGATTATATAGGCGATAAAAATGCTTGGGATTGAGCTGCTGTATTTTAACACAAAAATAAAAATGATGTATAAACTGAACAATTTTAATTTGACTTTTCGTAAGCACTTTAAAAGTTTACACGAAATAAATAAATAATCATTTCATTCATCATTTAATAATCATAATCATCAATCAATCATTATCATAATCAATAATCATAATCAATTCATTTCGATTTTCTGAATTTCTGGTCTATCAGCGACATGAAGAGGAGCAAAGTCAATATCAGTAAAAATATTACGATTATAAGGCCATCAACCACTTACTGAAAACCCAGATTTAATGTTTTGAGGAGTTGTAGCTGGTGGTAAACTAGTTTTGACGATAGCGGGAATATCATGAATAGTCATTGTTTGCCATGCAGGATGTTGACTTAGTCATCACAAGCAACACTGCCATGCCTCTTCAAATTTCCGTAAACACGGTTGAAGTTTACAGGAGAAATTAGGCGGAAACGACAATATAATAACGCCGTTTTCTTTGCAATAATCTAAAGTGTCAATAGACAGATGGGGATAGGGGTTATCCAAGAGTAATAATAATGGTCGTTCAGAGCTGCAGCCAGTGTATCGTACAAACTGTTGAATATAGACGTAAAAGCAGTCTTCGTTCATCCAGCCGGATGGATGGCGCAAACTGTCGACCCATCTGGTCCCTTGGCGACAAAGTGGTCTGCGAAATGTTTTCGAGGAAAAACAAAAAGTGGTGGTATGCGGTTTCTGCTACCAGTACTTGAGACAACGATGACACCCTTCCCGAAAATAAAATAATAACAGTTATTTTTTATATTGGTATTAATTACACGCTGTAGAGCTTTAACATAAATATATTCATTTAGTATTATAAAAACATGATGTGTTATGCATTTCGAGTAGATTGCCAAGAATATAAAAAATAACATCGAACACATAAACCTTAAATTATAATATATGATACATAATCTTTAAAATTCAAGTTATAGTTAGTTACAAAATGAAATAGTATCTTAAAATAATCAAATTGCGTGTATCATCTCAAATTACCACAAATATACTTATTTTTAACATAAAACTATACTAAATCAAGATATACAACATGAATATAAATAAATGCTGTCTTAAATATCAACGTCATCTTTTTCTAAAATAAATATTATTAAAATTGAATATAAACAATTTTTAGATAATCTTTAAATAATATTACCTTAGATATTAAATTATTATTAATTCACACCGCAGTAGCTTTCTGTTAGAAAACATTTGAGAATGTGTGCACAAGATGTTATAACAAAGCAGTCGAGGTATTGGAATATATTGTTGCTAAATGTAATTAAATGTAACCGTGTTTCTAGATGTTGTTCAACAAAAACTGAACGCTATGTGGATGCACCATTAATAGGAAATTGCTTATAAAACATTCGACTTGAAAATTTACTAATGATAATCTATACATACTGTATTTGTACATATTTTAAAATGAAGTCTCCTTTTCGTTCTATCTGTCTGTGTGATCGCGATACACTCAAAAACTACCTAAAGGATTATTGTACAGTTTTCACCTATAGATAGTGTGATTCCTGAGGAAGGTTTCGGTTTATAAATAACGCGATCGGAGCAGCAGGCAAATAATTTATAAGGAATTCTTTTGACTAAGTTACAGCATTTTAAACATCGATTTGAAGGGCTATATGGCACTTTTGTCAGTCAGTGATTATGGCAGATATTGGATTTGATTATATTGTTATCTATCGTTGTCATGGAAGCCCTGCAGCTTTGCACCCAGCGGCTACACCTGAACAGTTTCTTAATAGAGTTCCTAGAGTCATGCTTCAGCAAGAATCTGAAACCGCCGTAGTGTATCGCAGGAAAACCCTGACGGGTGAACTGGAAAACTGCTACTGAAAAATAAGCAAAATATTCATTACAATATTAACCATTAATATAATTCTGAATTATGTGTTCAATAAAAACGATATTTCTTTAATGATTATGGAATCAGTTCGAAGAATTACAAATAGATTAAGTGACGAATAAAATTTACACAAAACATTTTACACAAATTATGTTACTCCCTGACAACGCAGTCTTACAAATAGTACCTATATCTATGTATATTCTGATACCCAGTTGCTATACTGTAATTAAAGTATGATTACCGAAAACGAATTAAAAAGAAATCTAAGAATGTCGATACAGTTTATTTGTGTAAATAACATATTACAATAAGAATAAAGAATACTACAAGAATATACGAATATAAACAATATATAAAAACAATTCATGATTTACAATATTGAACTACACAATAATCATTATTTTCCTTCAACGTTTTAACAGTACATCACATTAAAAGCACGTTCTTACTTTCGATAGGTTTCAATATTCGATCTATCGAAGGATTTCGCTATTAGAGATAGGTACATAATTGACATATTTTGTATGAAGCCTATGACAATAGTAGATTAGTAGCCAAGGGCTGTAAGGCGCCAATTGCAGCCTGAGATATTAAGGCACACGAGCACAGCGCGGGCGCCTATAGCTCGAGGGTGCAATTGGTGCTTACACCAGAGCTAACTATTCTGCTTTACATCTCGATTGTGAGGTAAGTAGAAAAAAAAACCGGCATTACAAGAATAAAACATTTTATTTGTTGAAATTTATAGTGAAATGTTTTGAAAGCTAAAATATTTAAAGTAAAAGGTTTCTATTCCCGCCTTTTTTCATTAAAAAGAATCAAGTAAAGAACTTTTTCTTCAAGAACGAAATTGAGCTTCGCCGTTATTTAAAATTGAAGACTATTATTATACTCGCACGAAGACAAGGCTGAATAGCAAAGCGACCTCTTTGGTCATTGGGCTGAATGCATGATGTCTATTGCCAGTATGATGGTTAGATGTACGCGAACTTTTCGAAAGAAAGAAGTGTCTTTTTTAATCACTTACCACCCTAGGGCTTTTCTAGCTTCATTATTACCCTAGAGCGCTAATTAGTCACCTACAAGCCCCATTTGGAGGTAATAAGAACCTACTTACCGAACACGAGAGATGTAAATATATATTGCTAGTAGCCAAATCCATGGATACATCGAATATTGAAACCGGCCATTAGACGATACATATTTGACATTTAATCTGTATATATAATCTGTATATATAAAATCCTTGCGTTACTGACTGACTGATAGACAAGCTACAGCCTGAACTATTAGACGCAGGAAGCTGAAATTTGGCATGTATGTTCCTTGGGGACCGTAGGGGTGCACTAAGAAGGGATTTACCGAAATTCTTACGGAATCGGGCAAAACGGATAAAATAAAAAAATACGTGCGGGTGTAGCTGCGGGCGTCCTCTAGTATTGTATAAACCTCATGTCAAATATATTAATACGATATATATCTAGTAGCAAAGATTTCAAATGTCGATCATGATCGTCGGTTGTTTTTAAATCTATGTACAAAGGTACATTTTTATATCAATATCTCCTAATCGTGATTTTTTTATTTCTGGACACCGATAGTCATCAATATGTGAATAGTTTGGTGAACTGTCAAAATATGAACACACTGATGACTATCTTCTACATTCTATGACCTAATTTTGGTGTTCTCTGCAAGCAGCACTGGACACCATAATTAGTCACTTTCAGATCTGCGCAACACGCTTCTTAAAACAGATGTTGGAACATATGATTTATGTGTAAGGCTTAACGATGATTATGTATCAATCTAGACCTAATAATATCGTTTTCTACAGTAGTAATAGTAGCTCGGCATCCTCGATCCCAGTAACTACATCTAAATGTTCTTTTAGCGGAGTTATTCTTTTCTTTCTTAAAGAAAAACTTGAATCCACCACACGCAATCACTGGGTTACCATGACAAGTCACAGTGAAAACTGCACCTAAAATGCATAATCAAAATTAATTCTGTATATTTCAAAGAATAGAAAGTTGTAACTATATATTTCTCAATGTAACCACAAGGTAAAGTTGGTGAATAAAAGTGAAAATTTGTTATTCAATTATTTTTTTAGTTATTTATTTTATAAAATCTCGTATCACCACCACACAACCAAATACAATTTGGTTTATACACGGAGTTCGCTTATAAACACGACATTTTAATGTTATAGCATAGGTAAGTAAACAGTCTGCCTAGCGTAAGTTTAGGTAGACTTACGAAATGATCAGTGAAACTGCAATTCTATGAAAAGGGTCGACCCACTTATAACGAGATCACACAAATCATTTGCGACGGATCGTGTAGATAAAACAATATATTCACCACTGAATGATAATTAACTTGGCTGCCTTTTAACAATCATCTATTTCAATAATTGTAACTACCATGAAATCACAAAATTCTGTTTCTATGAATGCTAGACGTTATTTTTCTAGAAGGCTATAATTATGTATCATTTTTCGTGTGTACATGTTCATAATTACATTTCACAACGCAGTCCTCGTATGTGATGATATATGCTCGACAGCCATTCGCCCATTTTGTACAAAGCCATCTCTTCCTATTCTTGTTCGTCGTCGTTGTCTTATTGTAACTAAACTTATTATTTCTACAAAGTATCATCTGATTCCCTCGGTTTGACGTTATGAATACGGGCTTGTCTGAAAATAGAAAAAATATGTTTATTACTACATATAAGCAGCGATAGCTGAGTGGAGAGACCGACAGACTGCTTCGTAGAGGGTCTCGGGTTCGAATCCACGACACGCACCAATGATTTTTCGAACTTAAATGCGTATTAAATTGTTTACACATTGTTTACAGCCCAATATACCGTCCCATTGCTGGGCACGGGCTTCTTCTCACTATGAGAATGGTAAGGCCACATAATATATATATTGTTTTATTCTGCTGAATTACTAAAACAAGCAGGTTAATTTCGCCCTAATTCTCTCAATATTTCTTACATTATTTATTTATTTATTTAAACTTTATGTACGATACACAATGTAAGTACAATGGCGGACTTAATGCCATCGAGGCATTTTCGCCCAGTCAACCATAGGGTGATACAGAGATAATTGTGGTAGGTGTACAAATTAGTTTAAAGAGCTTAGTAAATGTATATGACAAATAACATGAATATGATAATATACAATACATATATATTTTATACAATATGACTACATATACCTATACATTCAAGATAAATATATATTTAAATCATATAAATAATCACATATATATATTATATATATACAGTTTTATTGATGTGAAAAATTATGTTGTTTGTGCCAATAACTCTTTGCGAATATGCTCGTGTGCCTTAACCTTGAACGTCCAACGATTAGCAGCAGCAATTCCAAAAATGAACTGATTGGACAGTGAAGGAAGAGTGCACAAGGCCAGAAGTGTGAGCGGGGCATGAAAGTAAGAGATTGTTAGAAGAGCGAAGATCTTTTGAATGAATCGAGCTTAAGTATTGAATATTAGACATTAGGTATACGGGAGGACTTGGGGAATGAAGAAGAGAAAAAAGAGTCGTGAGAGCGCGCAACCTTCGGCGCTGACGAATGGGCAACCAGCGAAGTTCGGAACGGAAAGCAGACACATGGTCATACTTGCGAAGATTAAAAATAAATCGAATGCAGTTATTGAGAAGACGGTCAAGTTTATCGAGAAGGTCTGCATTCAGGTCGAAATAACAAACATCACCATAATCGATGACCGGGAAGAGTAAAGTTTGCACCAGCGTTACCTTTGTCCTGACGGAAAGAAAATGTCTTAAGCGATAGAGAGTTCGCAGGGACCCAGTAATTCGCTTACTCACGTTCGTGACTTGAGCCTGCCAACTAAGAGATTTATTGAGAAGACGGTCAAGTTTATCGAGAAGGTCTGCATTCAGGTCGAAATAACAAACATCACCATAATCGATGACCGGGAAGAGTAAAGTTTGCACCAGCGTTACCTTTGTCCTGACGGAAAGAAAATGTCTTAAGCGATAGAGAGTTCGCAGGGACCCAGTAATTCGCTTACTCACGTTCGTGACTTGAGCCTGCCAACTAAGAGATTCTTCGATATGCAATCCTAGGTTCTTGACACTCGAAGTTACCTTTATTACAGTTCCATCAAATAAAATCGATGGAAGAGATAGTGCCTTAACTATGCTCATCATACGATTACTTCCTATAATAATAGCCTGGCATTTTGAAGGGTTGACATGAAGTCCAAACCTATCGGACCAATGTTTAATAGCAGTCAAATCATTATTCACAGCGTCAATGGCAGCAGTTAGATTATCTACCGTGGCCTGAGAGTATAACTGCAAGTCATCAGCATACAAATGATACGTACACCGAAGGTCAAGGGTCAGGAGATTAATGAAAAGAGCAAAAAGAAGAGGAGATAAAATACCGCCCTGTGGAACGCCAGAGTCGAGAACTCGCCAAGATGATAATGATTCATCAATGCAAACCGCCTGCTGACGCTCCCGAAGATAAGAGGAAAACCAATCCAGTGCATCAGATGAGACCATAAGATGGGAGAGGATGGATAGGAGAATATCGTAACTGACGGTATTAAAGGTACGGTACGGTAAGGTACGGTATTAAATCATTATCTAAGTTATCCCTTCGTGAAACTGCTACACAAACTAGACAGAGCCTGTACTTTGGTAACCAGATAACAGATAAACATACATAGGTACATATTTAAAAACACACATAATCTATATAATTTACACCCAGACCCACAACAAATAATTGTGTTCATCGCACAACGACGACTAATAAAGACCAAAACAGGTCAAAATCTAAAAGTTAGGTATGTTTACGTGTCTGTTGTAGATTTCATATGACTGTGTGGGTGCCTAAACCCAATGATTTTTCCGTTGTCAGTGATGACGGTAGTGTCGCAGTACTTTCTTTTGACGCACACCCACCTCACTCTTAAGTCTTTGCACCTGTGATATTTGTTGAAACGATAGTTGCCAATGGCGAAATAAATGCGAAAGTGTGTAGTAAGCTGAAAATAAACACAAATGTTATTTGAAGTACACAAAAAGCTTTTATGAATTGAATTTAACTCAAGAACGGTAGATATAGCATACTACGGCGTTGTTATACTATCGTGGAAAACTTTTGGATACAACTTCAATTAGGTACAAAAATATTCTTTGACCTCTGTGTGGCCACTTTGGCGCACTTGCGTTTGAGGAGATGCCGTACACTGCGTTATTCAATCTGCACCTCCAGCTACACCGCTAACATCCATGGAGAAGCTGAGTCAGCCGCTAAAGCGTTGTAGCGCAAAGATGCACTCTTTTCCACCGAAATCTGCATGATTGCCGTATGCCTATATTTCACTATTCTTCCCACATACATACATAGACTCACGCTTGTTTCCCGGAGGAGTAGGCAGAGACTACGGGACACCATTTGTAACGATCTTGACATATCTCTCTTCCTTCATTCACTTCCATCAGATACCTCATGCTCTTCTACTCAGGGTACTTCTAACCTGTCCTGTTTTAGGATGTCTCTTATCTGGTCAGAGAACGTCCGCCTAGGTCTTCCTCTTCGTCCTGTCCCATTCACACTTGCCTTATATATTGGCTTGGTCAATCTTTCGTCATCCATCCTCTCCACGTGCTCAAACCACCTTAGCATATCTTACTCGATGCTTGTCACTACATCTTCTTTTATCCCACAACACTCTCTTATCACTCAATTCTTTACTCTGTCAGTCAAAGACACACCATACATAATTCTCAGTGCTCTCATTTCTACAGCATTTGTTCTACTTTCATGACTCTTCTTCCATACCCAACTTTCACTACCATACATAAGCGCAGGTACTAACACCCGTCTATGCACAGCCAAATGTACCTTTTTGGACACGTTTTGGCTATTCATAAACGCCTTCAGAGCTCCATTCACTCTATTACCTGCATTAACTCTTCTTTCAATATATCCTACATTCTTACCATCTCTTACCAACTCTCTAACGCCCCATGCATGATTGTTACCATCTCCTACAACTCCTCCGCTGAACACGTTCACCGTGGGAGAGCCATGCTTCGGCACGAATGGGTCAGGCTCGACCGGAGTGATACCACGGCCTCACAGAATACCGGCGTGAAACAACGGTTGCGTTGTGTTTCGCCGAGTGAGTGAGGATACCGGAGGCCCAATCCCCCAACCCCCCCCCCCCCCCTATGATGGTGCAGTTGAAAAACTATTTGCTACCCCAGGAGGGTACCAACTGCGCTAGCGTTGGAGAATCCCTCTCTGGACGTCCGCGTTCAGGACACAACGCATCTAAGCGTGGACGCCCAGGCCGCCCCTCGTACTCTGGGGGGGGCAAAACTGCGCTCGAAAAGTCCCTAAAAAGGAGCAAAAATATCCTGGCACCCCCTGCCACACTGGCCGTGGACTTCTGCAATATCAGGGGATTACACACCAACCTTAATGCTGTCCACCACCACCTCGAGACAACAAAGCCGGCCTTGCTCTTCTTGACTGAGACGCAGATATCGCCTCCAGCAGACACTTCCTACCTTACTTACCCTGGGTATGGACTTGAACACTCCTTTCTGTCCAAGGCCGGAGTGTGCGTGTATGTTAGAGACGATATCAGTTCTCGTCGACTTAGGAATCTTGAAGGTAGGGACCTTTCCACCTTATGGCTACGTATAGATAGCGACGACCACCCCCGCGTCTATGCTTGCCTTTACAGGTCCCACAGCGGTGATACCGAAACTGACCGACTCATTGAGCACATCCAAATGGCTTCAGACTTTGTGCAGCAGCAGATCCCGTCAGCAGAGATCATCTTGCTTGGCGATTTTAACGCCCATCACGCCGACTGGCTCAGTTCCAGTAAAACTGATCATGCGGGGAGATCTGTTCACGACTTCGCACTGGCTTATGGCCTGACACAACTGGTTACCACGCCCACGCGAATCCCAGACGTTGAAAGCCAGAATCCTTCACTGCTGGACCTTCTGCTGACTTCTCATCCGGACGGCTACAAGGTATCTGTAGGCGCCCCACTTGGCTCCTCAGACCACTGCCTTGTCCGGAGTGTGGTGCCTCTCACGTGCTTGCTGCGATCGCGGGATACACGCAGTCGCCGTGTGTGGCACTACAAGTCAGCAGATTGGGATGGGATGCGGAACTTCTTTGCGTCCTATCCTTGGGGACAAATATGCTTCTTGCCGGATGATCCCAACGCCGCTGCTGATTCTGTTGCTGATGTGGTGCTACAGGGCATGGAACTTTTCATTCCATCCTCTGTGGTCCCCATTGGTGGCAAATTTCGGCCTTGGTTTGGTTCATCTTCCAAAAAGGCTTCTCGCAGGAAGCAGGAAGCTTACCAAGCCTGGGCTGATGCGGTGGCGGCAGGGGATGAAAATACCAGCGCATTAAAAAAGGAGTATAACTTTGCCTCCAGGTCCTTCAAAAGAGACATTGCTAGTGCGAAGACGAAGCACATCGGTAGAATTGGCGAGAGGCTTGAGCGCCTTCCTTCGGGAACTCGTGCATTCTGGTCTCTTGCCAAAGCTATCGAAGGGAACTTCTGTAAGCCATCCTTTCCACCGCTACACATGGGAAATGACTCCTTGGCCCACGACGCAAAGCAGAAAGCCGATCTTCTGGGCAAACTCTTTGCGTCCAACTCGGCCTTGGATGACGGGGGACAGGAACCGCCTACTATACCGCTGTTGAAGGGCTGTATGCCGGATATTCGGTTCCACCAGCGCGCAGTCCGTATGGCACTTCTGTCCCTCGATATCCATAAGTCGAGTGGGCCTGATGGAATTCCCCCTATTGTGTTGAAGATCTGCGCTCCAGAGTTGGCACCAGTTTTGACACGCCTTTTTCGTCTCTCCTACTCATTTGGCGTAGTCCCAACATCGTGGAAGACAGCATTGGTCCACCCGATCCCTAAAAAAGGCGATCGCTCTAACCCGTCCAACTACAGACCCATAGCCATAACCTCCCTCTTCTCGAAGATAATGGAGTTCATTATTAACTGCCAGCTCCTTCGGTTTCTAGAGGATAATCAGCTGCTTAGTGACCAGCAATACGGCTTTCGTAAGGGTCGGTCGGCTGGTGATCTTCTAGTATACCTGACACATCGTTGGGCACAGGCGATCGAGACAAAGGGGGAGGCTTTGGCGGTCAGTTTGGACATAGCGAAGGCCTTCGATCGGGTCTGGCACAAAGCGCTTCTTTCGAAGCTCCCTTCCTATGGGCTGCCCGAGAAATTATGCGAATGGGTCACCAGCTTTCTTACAGACAGAAGCATAAAGGTCGTAGTTGACGGTGAATGCTCTGACGCCTTGTCTGTAAATGCTGGTGTTCCTCAAGGCTGCGTGCTATCGCCTACCCTGTTCCTCCTGCATATCAATGATGTGTTGCTAGATAGCGGCATTCATTGTTATGCAGATGACAGCACAGGTGATGCTTTATATACCGGCCACGCCAACATTTCTCGGGAAAAAGTCATCGAGAGCCGACATAAACTTGTGTCTGAAATTGAGACCTCCTTGGAGATGGTCTCAGATTGGGGAAGACTTAATTTGGTCCAATTTAACCCCACAAAGACACAAGTCTGCGTTTTCACCGCTAAAAAACTGCCGATGGTCGTATGTCCTCGTTTTGAGAGCACCCCCTTGACTGCCTCCTCCAGTATTGGAATACTTGGTGTCGACATATCGAGCGAAGTCCAGTTCCGCGGTCACTTAGAGGGTAAGGCTAAGATAGCCTCGAAGAAGCTTGGCGTGCTAAATAGATCGAGACGGTATTTCACTCCGGCCCACCGCTTGCTCCTTTATAAGGCGCAGGTCCGGCCGCATATGGAATACTGTTCTCATCTTTGGGCAGGGGCACCCCAGTACCAGCTTCTCCCTCTAGACCGCATCCAACGGAGAGCCGCTCGAATTGTCGACTGCCAAGATATTTGCAATCGGTTAGACCCCTTGGCGCTGCGTAGAGATGTAGCCTCGCTATGCATCTTTTATCGATTCTACTATGGGGAGTGCTCCGAGGAATTGTTCGGATTAATCCCTGCCGCCTCTTTCCGCCATCGTTCTACGCGACAGCATTTCCATCCCCATCATTTAGATGGTTGGCAATCCACAACGGTGCGTTTCTCTAGAAACTTTCTGCCTCGCACCTCTAAACTGTGGAATGATCTGTCACCTGCGGTTTTTCCGAACCAATAAGACCTTCAAACCTTCAAAAAAAGAGCGTATTCCTTTTTAAAAGGCCGGCAACGCACTTGTGACTCCTCTGGTGTTGCGGGTGTCCATGGGCGGCGGTAATCGCTTAACATCAGGCGATCCGTCTGCTCGTTTGCCCCCTATTCCATAAAAAAAAAAAAAAAAAAAAAAACACGCAAGTATAACTTGATCATCAGCATAAAGGAGGCATTTGACAAGTATCTCATTAATCCTTAATCCACAATCACTATGTTTCAAATCTTGCATACAACTGTCCATGAAGAGGTTAAACAGCCACGGTGACGCTACATATACTTGTGTAACACCTGTGTCGATGGTAAACCAGTCAGTGTATGCCCCGTTTATCCTCACATAAGCTCTAGAATCCTCATAAAGCGATTTCAGAGCTCGAATAAGGCTGCTGCTCACCCCATACGTCGACAGCACCGACCACATTTCATTCCTCACCACTTTATCGTAAGCCTTTTCCAAATCCACTTCTCGCAATAAATTGATAATTGGTTGTTTGAGCATGTCTGACTACCATTTTTGCACAATAAAACAAATACCTACTTTTTCATATTTATTAATATTCTATCTTCATAGAAATCTATGTGTATGATCACAATTGGTTTTTATAATAACATCTTCAACAGTGATAAGAGACGCTGGACATCCAGATCTTGCCTTAACGCACAACCACCTTGCTTTCGGACCCTTACTGCGACAGTACTTATTGAACCTGTATTCTCCTATTTGGATCACTTGTTTACCGTATCTTGAAGTCGTGAATATTGGTTCTGAAAAGCATAAACTAAATAATTGTGGTGTTATGTGGCTCGCTATCTTCGTAAAGGATGTGATGGCTCAGCTAGTTACCTTACTTCTTAAACAGCATTTACTTAATAGTGTGTTAAAACAAATGAGTATATCATTTTTAACTGCAAACGTATGAACCACCTACCAAGCTGGTCTCCAATGATTGATAGACCAATGATTTTCAAAGTTATGCGCGGATTATATTCTTGAGGAACACATTTTTAGGAAACCTGCATGTCTAATAAATTTGTATAATACAGATTATATCATCATACCCTTACATGGCCTACGTGGTGGCTTATATCCATTCCTTAGTTATAAAAAGAAGAGACTTGGATCTGTGCTGTGAGTGGGACAGATTATGACAAAGCTGACGGTGATGACGGAAAGTAAACACAACCAAAATAACTAACAAATATCTTTTATTTTATCTATACATGTAAACACTACAAATGTCACTATGTATAACGCAAATTAGGCAAACTAATTACTTAAACATCGTACATAATAGTTTGTCAGTGCAAAATTCTCAACCTTGCGTTTCGCTATATGTGCAAACTCTTGTCTCGCAGAAGCAACTGAGTATCAGCGACATGTTTAGTGTTCTAGAGTGTGATACAGCGTAGTAGGCGGACTCACCATACTGTACCACAGTTTGTATTATGTTAAACGATGGGTTGAGTCTACGCTCTCCGTACACAATACTTAAATCTTCACTTAACACAACAATTTTAAAACAAGATGGCCGAGTATTGGCCGAAGTCAGTGTGTATGCACGCCACGGACTTGCACAATTTGATCCTCAATAAGGACCTAGATCACTGGACATCCTGCTGACCTAGCTTTGACGCAGCACCATCTAGCTTTAGGACCTAAGTTATTGCTACGCTTGTTATATCGATGACGCCCCACTTCAATCACCGGTTTGCCGTATCGAGAGTATGTAAATACTGGCACCAGGTCTGAAATAAAAAATAAAATAACAATAAGTAGTAGATTATTATATTATTATTATATTATATATTAATGTACTGTATGTTTTATATTAGTAATTTTAAGTACATATTCATAAACTTATATTGAAGCATACACTTGAAAAAAAGACAGTTAAATTGATTTTGAAAATACTGTATTAGTTCTAGTTACAGATACCTTATAATAAAATTGAGATTCATATTACGTAACAGTATAAGAAAAATTGTAAAATTTGTAACCACAATGCAACAGCGAGGCACTTCATCACAAACTAGTTTTTACGTGACACGGCGCGAGAAAATAGTATAAATTATATGATATGATATTATTTAATTATAAGGCAGCGATAGCCGAGTGGAGATACCAACAGACTGCCATGCAGAGGGTATCGGGTTCGAATCCACGGCGCGCACCAATAACTTTTCGGAGTTATGTGCGTATTGAATTATTAATTAATTATCGCTTGTCCCGTGCCTCGGAGAGCACGTTAAGCCGTCGGTCCCGGTTTTCATGAAGATCTTTGACAGTTGTCTGTCAAAGATCTTCATGAAAACAGGGCTTCACTACCTTTTAAATAGTTTATTTACCACATCACTACACTAGTCTAAACCATAGAATATCGTTATCCCTTCGGGTTGCGGTGGTCAGACAGGCAGTCGCTCTGTGGAAAAGCTAATATTCAGCCAAATCCGGTTAGACTAGTAAGCGGACCCAGATTGAAACTGGGATAACGCTAAGAGGATGATGATATTATTTAAAATATTATAAACTATATTCTCACTAATCTAATAATTTTATATATTCATTTATGTTTTCACCAGCCTTAGCGTAACGACACACCTGTTGAAAGTTCCGTACCGAACGTTCGGGGTCTGAACTATCATCTGTCGTAGTATTCAAATGGCATGACACATAAAGCGTGAAGAACTGTCAGCATTATGTGACAGCGGCTAACATTCAGTCGCGTAACGATTTGACGCTCAACGGAAGGTTCAGTGCTGTGCTAAACGCGACGTAATTTCCACTTATGTGTTATAGAAGATTTGAAAAATACTCCCGAGCATATTTTAAGAGCTGAGATATTTCGTTTCTTATATATTTATTTAAGTTTACCAACAGTTGTTACATATTCATTTTAGAGAGCATACAAGTGTTTGGATTTTATAACTAACTGTACAACCAGTTATAGGTAAACACCACATGCAAAGGGTCGTGCATCTTATGTCTTTATTTTTCTTTACACTACTATATCTAAACCATCGTCTACTAGACTTCTGATGTCTGTTAGTGGGTTTCTTTTGCTAAAAGCATAATGATTATGTTCCCTATTCACACGGACGATGACATCTTCTACGGTAGTGAGGGTAGCTCGACAGCCGGCGGAGGATCTCACGCATTTCCACGTTGCCCTAACGCCCTTACTTCGAACGTACTTATTGTATCTAAATCCTCCTAATTGTATCACTGGTTTGCCGAATCTTGACGTCAGGAACACAGGTTCTGAAAATTAAAGAAAATATTAATAAATTTTTATGGTTTTTATTTATTTGTGGTTACTACCCTTACTTGTAGCAGTTGTAGCTACATTGGATCTACTAGTAATGGGTCCTGGAAGCATAATGACTAGCTACTGTCACGAGTCGTAAGGCCTGGACAAGTGGAATTAACTCCTCATTTCTAATTTCGCTATCGTTATCGTATCATTTGGTTGCCATAATAACATTTACTATACGTTTTTCGTCAACCATGTGACATATCAAAAGCGTATGCCAGTTCCATAACTTTTTTTAGATTCGGGATATTTGTAATCGAATGCCACGTGTATGAAGACATTATGTAGGTAATAATGAAATAAAACATTAATGTTATAGATCTAACATTTTTATTTTAAACTTTATTTTAAAATATTTATTAACAAACATTATCATCATCCTCCTCTTAGCGTTATCCCAGTTTTCAATCTGGGGTCCGCTTACTAATCTAACCGGATTTGGCTGAATATTAGCTTTTCCACGGAGCGACTGCCTGTCTGACCTCCGCAACCCAAAGGGATAGCGATATTCTATGGTTTAGACTAGTGTCAGTTGATTAGAAGGTACTGACGCCCTGTAACGATTGTCAAAGATCTTCATGACAACCGGGACCGACGGCTTAACGTGCTCTCCGAGGCACGGGACAAGCGATAATTAACAATTCAATACGCACATAACTCCGAAAAGTCATTGGTGCGCGCCGTGGATTCGAACCCGATACCCTCTGCATGGCAGTCTGTTGGTATCTCCACTAGGCTATCGCTGCCTAATTATATTAACAAACATTATGGACTCAATATTTAAGAGATTTTGTGTCACAGTCGACCTTTGGTCGACAGATATCATCAACAAGTACAACATAAGTAAATAAATCTGAGTTAATTAATCATTGTATTTGTTTAAACTGGTGATTGTCCAAATATTTTATAATCCTTATTGATCTAATAGGTAAGTATATAGGCACATCCTAAAATAAATCTATGTATGTATATGCCATTATTTAGTTTATACCCTACAAACGATTGCACCTTGAAACTACTTATAATTTTATTATTTATCCATTACAAAAGCACTGTAACAGGATTATTGCGATTCAATAATCTCAATATACTCAGCAATACATAAGTAGGTATGGTACATTACTCATGCTTCTATTGTGTAAATGATTTATCGATGATTTAAATCTATGCGTATCACTGATTTGAAAGTAAATTTTTAGGAGCCGAGAATATGTACTTCAGCACTAGTTTTAAGCTGACTTCCTATGTTGTATGCATTGCGGTGTAAGAGCGGTTAGAAGGAAGCGCTAAAATGTGTTTCAATAACAGGCAAAGATACCCTACCACTACTTAAGTATCATAGTACAGCTGCTACTACTAATTCCTTATACACACTCAATCAAATCAATCAGCCTATATTGTAGTCCACTGCTGGACATAGGCCTCTCCCGACGCGTGCGCACAATGACCGGTCCTCTGCCTTTCAGTTTTTGCTATGGTATAACATTGTTCTTGACCAGGCACTTCTGTAGTTCCTTCCGCCTCTGTTTAACGTTATGGTCATGTTCATACCTCATCCCTATCACTTGGTCTTCAATAGTGACGAGTTTTGCTCGACAGCCGTCGGTCGACTTGACACATTTCCACATTTTTCTCGGGCCAGTGTAGTTTGAAATCTTATTATACCTGTATTGTCCAATTTGAATGACTGGCTTGCCAAACTTTGAAGAAGTGAATATTGGCACTGCAAAATAGAAACGGATATTTATTGATCTTTGTTTTACGAAATTTCAATGTTTGATTGAACTGTTTTTACCGGTCTAGACCGTATAAGCGGAGTATCAGTCCAAGTTATTCGGTTCAGATGCAACTTACATCACTACAGCAGACTAGCGTCTGATAAATAAATACTGAAGGTGCAAGCAAAAACTAAATAATCCACTATAATAGGTGTATATTCGAGATTATTGACAATCCATAAACTTAAGACAAAAGCATCAAAATTAGTGATATCACTTAACTATTTTTTAAATATAATAAAGCATAAAGATAACAATAAACATTGCGTCAACAAAAACCAAACATAAATAAAAAACTGCAGCAAATCAAAACAGCACAGTACAAACTTAACACCAATAGGGACGAGACATCGATTGTCTTCGATATTATTATAAATTTCATGGCGTGGTGATAAAAAAACATACCATAACAAAACTTAAACTTGAAGCAAAACATAGTACTAAGTATAAGTAACATTAACTAAATAAGCAATACTATTGGAAAGTATTTTTGGAAGAGAAGGTAGTTTTTAAAGAATTAACACTAGTCCTACTCAAATACATAAACATTAGCTACCTGATTTCGCAGCTAGTGGTTATGTATGCTGATGTATTTAACAATAACGTTATCGTACGTCACAAGTCTTGCCCGACAACCAACACTTGCTTTAACACAGGCCCAGTGAGATTTGGGACCCTTGCTTCTGTAGTATTAGTTGAAACGGTAGCGGCCCATTTGTAACACAGGATTGCCACACCGAGACACAGTGAAATATGGAACTGAAAATAAATAAAATAGAAAATGGCTTTAACGAATCAAATTATTGCCTGCAATCTATTTACTGCTTTTTTAGACATTTTACCTTTCGAGATCATAAACACAATAATTATTTCATTATTTTTAGATATTATTTTAAAAGTGCAGATTTATCAAAGCACAAGTATTTTTTGCTCTATCCTACCTTTTAATTGACTGCATAGATAACTTGTACTTGTAACTTACCCACGTACCTAATTTCAAAAGGCGTTTACTGATGGACATAGCTCTACACCAGACCTTTTTCGTTTATCTATCTTCTAAAAATAATCATAATGTTGAAATAAAAGTTTCTTAGATAACAATTTAACAACGTTTACGAAGAACACACAATTTTTCCTCCAACAAAAGATCCGGTACTTTAAGTAATTAAAAATACATGCATTTTCTTTACTTTATATTTCTTCTTTCTTTACTTTATATATCTTAGATTTTTCAAAACATGCTCCTATTATTACTATGTTGCCGTGTCTTATTTGCCTAGCAGTATAAGCTATAGACAAGCAACAATCTTCTAAACTATCCCCACTAGACTTCACTCATTACAGTCGAAACATCTTAAGAATGTCAATAAATATAATGATATTTGAAAAACAATATTTAATTTAATTCAATGATTATGCGGTGTTTGCTTGACTATCACATCGTCAATGGTAATGAGGGTAGCAGGACATTTGTTCTTTACTTTGACGCAGGTCCATCGAGCCCGCGGTCCGCGACTGCCTACCCACTTATTGTAGCGATACTGGCCGACGACTATCACTGGTTTGCCTCTTTGTGATACTCCGAAGACTGGCACTGGAACTAAGTTAAAAATAAATTATAGAACACAAACATTTTCGCTTTTAAAAAGCATAAACTCATGCGTTTTCAAATGCTATTTGTGCACATAGTAATATTTATTTGACTGGCCTCAATCGGAAGTAAACATTTCGGCATAAAGCGTCGGTGTAAATAGAACGACCAGTTAAATAATGATTAGTATATATGAGATATGAATATACGATACTCATGAGATATGACTAAATAGGTAAATTTTACTCACTATGATGATATTGTTTTTAATCAGAAGCTCGATTTTTTCAAAGGCAAGACAATCTCAGCTAAAATTTGGATTGCAAAATTGACAATTATAAAATATAACATAACAAAAACATCAGAAATATTTAAAAGTAGTTATTACAATTATATTTACTTTTGTATGTCACAAACACATAGACTAAAATCAATAAACCCGTAAAGTTTATTTATTTATTTTATTTATTTATTTAGCTTTTACAGAAGGCTTACGGACTAATAAATATTATATAATATTACAAAAATGAATTAAACAATTTGCCAATTAAAAGCCTCCACATATAGGTATAAAAAGGCCATTATTTTACATATTTAAACACAAAATACAAAGAATGTTTAAAAAAAAGAAAAAAGAAAAAAATCAAAACAAATATACAAAGTGATGTTTAAAAAACTCAAAACAAAAACAATCAATCAAAAAGAACAAAAAGATATCAACAAAAGTAGTCTGGTCCAATTCAAATATGTGCTGATTGGTCAATACTAGTATTATCAAAATATGAGTTGGCTAATAACCGTCTCATGGTCGCTACGCTGGTGCAAAAGAGGTCGATATTAAGGTCTCGAGGAAGTCCATTAAAACTAGCTGCACTTCTTACAGAAAAAGCGTTACTTCTATAATTTGTAGATGCAAATGGAATGCTCAATATGGGCCGCTGGCGAAAACCTAGCAAGTTTGTACGCGCTGATATATTAGCCAAGAGCTCAGGACAGTCAATGTGACCATTTGCAATGTTCATAATAAAACTTATGTCTGCAATAAAACGTCTCATTTCTAAGGATAGGAAGTGGTATTTCCCGCATCTATGGTCGTAATCAACCGAACACTGCTGCGCTTTGTAATCAAGATAGCAAAGAAATTTTCTTTGGACGCCTTCAATACGGGATTTGTAAACCTCATACTGCGGGTTCCAAACTTGGGAGGCGTATTCAAGATGGCTGCGTACGTAAGAACAGTATAAAATCTTTACTGGTTCTAGAGAACGGAAACAGGCCGTGGTTCGTAAAATAAAACCCAGAGCTTTGAGGCCTTTTTAACGATGCTGTCAATGTGTTGATCAAACAGTAACCTACTATCCTGTATGATGCCTAAGTCTTTAATGCTGTTCACTTTACTGATGGGTTTATTATTTAAGGTGTATGTGTAATCCATTGAATACGTTCTACGTGTAAATGTTATGTGGAAGCATTTAGAGACATTAAGTTCGAGCTTGTTTCGGCTACAATATGCTTCAAATCTATTTAAGTCATCCTGTAATTTATGTACGTCAGATGTGCCTTGTATGACCTTGTGAATTTTCATGTCATCAGCATAAAGTAGGATGTACGAATGACGAAAGCACTGTCTGATATCCGCAATAAACAGCGTATACAAAAGAGGTCCAAGAATTGAGCCCTGAGGGACGCCAGATGGGACAGAATTCCAACCTGAGACGTAACCCTGAAGAACGACAGCCTGTGTTCTATTCTCTATGTAAGATTTGAACCATCGGTACAAGTCTCCATGAATTCCAGCAAGCAAAAGCTTCTTCAGTAGCACTCGATGGTCAATACGGTCAAAACACTTGCTGTAATCAGTAAAAATTACATCAATCTGTCGTCGAACCATTCCATCTGTAATAAACTCGTGTGATAGAAGTAGATTTGAAGTTGTTGAATGGTTCGTAACAAATTCGTGCTGCTCGTCGCCAAGACTAGATCTAAAAGCCGCGTAAACATCAGTATGAACCACACGTTCTAGAATCTTAGAAAAGATGCATATCTTGGATATAGGACGGTAGTTCGCGATATCAGTTCTATCACCCTTTTTTAAGACCGGGATTATGAAAGCAGATTTCCAAATCTTCGGAACCACACCTTCTGATAAAGAACGCTTGAATAGAACACAAAGAGGTTCCACAAGACTGTCAGCACAATTGACTATAAATATTGGAGGTATTAGGTCCGGTCCACCTGATTTGGTAAGATCCAATGATTTGAGCAGCTTTAATATGCGTGAATGGTTTATGTCAACCGTGCTAACAGACATTGCTGTATTACTATAGATCTCGCCGGTTGTGGATTGATCACCATCTGTGGGTTCGGGTTCTAAAAATGTAGATTTAAAATACGTGGCGAATAAGTCACTAATATCTTGTCCAGTATCGGCAGAGATCCCACGATAGTGCATTACGTTAGGAAACGCCCCGACAAAGCGCTTACTTTTCACGTAGGTCCAAAATGACTTAGGGTCTTGCACAATCGAAGCTTACTCACTTTTTCTAAGTCAATAGCTCTGTTGCGGAGTAAGGCAAATGAGTTATAATCTGACACATTTTTATATTTTTTATATTTCTTATGGTATTTATATTTTTCCCTAATAATTTTTATTAACGCCGGAGTATACCAAGAAGGGTCAGATGATTTTTTTAAAGTTTTTACTGGAATGTACTCATCCCGAAGCTTATACAATATGCTATAAAATGTTGCGATTGCATCCTCTAAACTCACTGTCTGCAATAATTGAGACCAATTAATGAAGTCTAGTTCAGATTTAATAGCAGTATAATCGCCTTTAGAAAAAATGTATCGATGCATAGGTTTGTCCATGAGTTGAAGAATATCAACAAACCGGCTATGAATTAACCATGGTTTGTGGTGCAAATCAATGGGCTGTGCTAGTGGGTCCCTACTTTCCATAACAATTACTAAGTCGTTACAAAATACTAAATCGAGTAATCTGCCGTTTACATTTCGCTCGCCGTTATACTGCGACATATTAAAGGTATTAAGGGTATCAAAAAACTCTGTGGTGTGCTGAGAAGAAATATTTATATTATATAACTAGCTGACCCGACAGTCGCTATCCTGCCTGTTCTGCAAATCCAATATGTAAGTGTCTAAACACACTATGCCGAACTTATGCGACCGAAGTTCCGCGACCGAAATTAAGTTCCGACGTATTCGGCTGATATGACACGCGACCGAAATTCCATTGCGAAACTTTATATAGTATCTTCGTCGACAATCGAACCGAAGTTCGGTCGCGTATATTCGATAATGTGTGCTCTACTACTAGAAAAGATGCCACCGAACTTACGCGGTTACACCCGACCGAAGTGACGTTGTAGGTACGCTATAACGCATCGTAAGTTCGACATAGTTTGTCGTCAGTAATTCAAATAGCATTGCAGGCGTAATCGTGCCGAAATTCGGTCGCGTAAGTTCGGGATAGTGTGTTTAGACACTAATACACACCGACTGCCGCGCCAGTTACCGGCAACAATTATATTTTCAAACCATTCAGGAACTCTTTCAGACAAGATTTCATCTGACAGACGTCCAAATTGGTCAAGCCGTTTAGGAGGACTGTATTATCTAAATTAAGATGTTCCATGGTGTTTCAATGATTATGTAACGTGATCTCCTTAACGATGACATTATCGATGGTGATCAAGGCAGCTGAACACTTGAGACTCCTGGCCTTGTCACAAACCCAACGTGTCTTCACGCCTCTACTGCCCGACCATTTGTTAAAGCGGTACTTGCCTATCACTATGACCGGGTTACCACGCTGGGATACTAAAAACACAGGGCCTGAAACCAAACCGAACGTTATTTTGAAGTTTTATTAAGTATCATACTAATACAATAGAAATATATGAACAATAGAAATATTGTGACCCATATTGTTATAGTTTTCATTACCTTATAGAACCAAACTCAAGAGTTTTACTGTACAGTTGACTACACGAAGATATGTAGTAAAAATATATCCTAAACGGAATAAGAGACAATAGAATTTTAAACAAAGTTCTAAATAAAACAATGTTTTATGAATATAATATATTAAACACACAATAATAATATATAGGATGAGTACTTCTCAATTACTACTTCAATACTATTACTGCATAAAGGAGTCACAGTGAAATACTGACCGATGAAACTAAAATGCTAAGGGCCTCTTTCACAATCTCCGAGTAAAGTGTCGTTCAACTAATTCGCAATTAACGTGAACTGGCGAGTAAAAGTTACGAGTATATTTTGTCAATTTCACAAACGAAAATCAAGCTCCGAGTAACAATTCGCTGGTTAAGTGAACTATGCGACAAGTCGTACGTTACATTCGTTCAATAAAACGTCAAGTCAATCGTCAAACGTCATTGACAGTTGTTTTTTGATTGTCATTTGTGGTGTTTTTGCGTCTCGTCTGGTTTGGAGAGCTTGTGATTTTTTTTAGTTACTGTAATTGATTCTTAAATAAATATTTTTATTAGTTAGATGCCCAGTAAGTACCTATACTTACTGGGTATCTATTTTATGGTGTAAAATCTAATATACAGCGTTTAGAAGCTCAGTAGGTACATTTTATTTTATGTACTTATATTCTTATAGGTAGGCACTTAGGGTAAAAATTACTTGAATAAACAAAATACCACTCACCTTTGTGATTTAGAGATTATTTTATGTTTTATCAAGTTAAACCCTTGGTTTACTCCATATTGGACAGACAAAATCTGGCTAGAAAATCAGTTTCATCTAGGGCTGTAAAATAATCCACACAAATTTTAAATAAACGTATTCGAGGTACCTACTCGATGACGCGTATAATGTTCTAATCCATCCAACTGATGATCAATCAAGTCAAATAAATCCATTGTTGATGATAAATTTAAAAAAAAAAATGATTTAAAAATGCACCGATTTACACAAAATGCCGACAGTCAACTTTTAATCGTAAGTATGCACGCTAATCAGTAGCCGTAGTGGCAAGTAAGTTTAATCGTACGATTAGTGCTACTCGGACGTCGTGAAATTGACACATGATGTTACTTGTTAGTATTGTAGTGTAATGACACCTTCCTATGTATATATTATGTGTGCTTCTTATTAAATAAAGAGTGCATCTACAGACGTCTTACGTTTCGCTTGTGTGTCTTGATTGGTCATATCCCTACATGGCGACCCTGCCAGCGCATATCATGTAACATACGTTGCTTTGTAAAGTCGATACATCGAACTAAGTTTATACCAAAAGGTTTTAAGAAATTAACTAAACAACTAATTTTGTCGGCAAAATGAGGCGGCGAAAGAAAAAGAAGAAAAAAGGCGCTTAGTTCGCAATTCCATTGACAAAGGACTATCACACAGGTATAGTTGGAGAGTACCTGTACCGCAAATCAGGATATAGACAAAGAAGAATGTAAAGAACAGAGTTATTGGAGAGAAAAATGTGGAAAGCAGATGTTTTTGGAGAAAAAAATGTGGAGAACAGAGTTTTTGGATAGCAAAGAATGTAGAGTTTGGAGAGCAAAGAATGTGGAGAACATCAAGGATTGGAATTTGGATATACGGAACAACATATCCAAAGGAGAATTAGGTGCCTATACCTATAGATAGGCAAGAGGCAACCGACGAAACCACTAGGAGATCGCGTCACCGGCTCAGAGTTCGTGAAAATGACGAATCGGCTACGTGAAGGAAGTGGAATTGTGAAAAAATTGTGAAAAAGGCGAAAAGTTAGTGTACATTTGTGTTGTGAGTACTAAAGCCAATTGAGTGCGCGTTGTTCCAAATCAATGCACACTACAGAGTGTAAAGTGCTTATTAAAATAACTTAATACTTTTTTAAAGGTTTATACAATAGTAATTAATTCGTCTTCTAAAATTTATTTCTAAAACTAGTTATTATCATACATCGTTTGGTCGACATTCCATGCCAAAGCGCTATGAATTTGACACCCTGTATCTTATTGCTAACCGTTTACCGAGAACGATATTATGTTTTGCATTCCATACTAAATATGGTGCACTTTTATTATACGTAATAATGTTATGCGCAGATAAGATGATATATTGTGTATTATTATTAGCAAATAATTATGACGAATCTTAGTGACATTGTATTATTATTTGGTGGTTATTATTTTTACTGGTAAGTGGAGTGATTAACCATGAGCTGTAGAATTTCTAAAAACCAAATTATAATATGAGCCGCTATATACCATTAAATATTTAAGGATTTGAGGAATACTATTATGTTTAAAATGTATTGAAGGTTATTAAAAACCAAGTATAATAAAATTTTATCCAGTATCTTGGTCATTATATACGCGAGTCGTTTTAGTGAAAGAACTGAGATGTTATAGAGATTTATAAAAATGCGACTAAATGTAGGTATGACATAATTATAATAATGAAAAGAAATGAAAGTAATAAAATATGAAATAATTATAAAGAAAACATGTAGTAAGAGATTATGTACGTAAACGTGACACGATTATGACTTATTTTGAATGTATTATTTTTACTCACGAATGGCCAACGTGGTAATGTAATTACAAACATCGGATTAGACTTATACACGGATATGACAATTATGAAATTACTTGTTTGTACTTTTACCTAGGAACGACCGGACATGAGCTAAATATATATTGCTTATTTTAGATTGAAAGCGGAATCATTTCTTATACAAATGTATAACTATTGTTTATATTGTCTAATTATATTATATACTTTTTCAATTCATTAAAAATGCAGCATATTTTACTTTATTTTACAATGGAGGTGTAGTGTAGTAACACCTCCTACATAATCTTTTATATTTTACTAATTACATTAGTTTCTTAGTACATAAAAATTGTTACCTATTTTTTATTTTCTTTTGCAATGGAGATGTAGTGTAATGACACCTTCCTATATATTATGTGTGCTTCTTATTAAATAAAGAGTGCATCTACAGACGTCTTACGTTTCACTTGTGTGTCTTGATTGGTCATATCCCTACAGTATAATCAGTGAATAGACTGTTCGACACTTTAATCGAGGGTGGTGAGAGAGGCCCTAAGAGGCCTTTCTCACTTATAGGAACCGGCTGTTTGCCGGGACCAGTATATCTGTATAATCTATGGCCGGGACTATTTAAAGCACCGAACGTGCCAGTGGCGGAGAGAAAACAAACGGATCACTTCAGTGGCTGAACAATTTATATGACATTGTTCACATATATGTAAATGGACCTAGAAAACATTCGATACGTTGTAGTGCAACGGGCTATGCCAGGATATTTTTGGCTCTATTGAGTATAGTTTCTCTCACAAAGTATCATAAAATATAACACTTACACTGTAAAGTATTGTTTCTATATATCACAAAAAGCTTTCAATGTTGGGTTCCTACAATCTAATTTAAATAACTATTTACGACTTTTCATGTTTCTTTTCATGTTTCTTTTCATTATCTACATATGTTCAATAAATATAAAGATCTAAGTATATTGCCCCTATGCTTCTATCTAAAGACGCGAAATGTAAGCATATAAAATATCTATGAAGCACCGGCGAACTCTCTGACTATCTATTAAGGCGCTTTCAGATTAGACGGTTGGTGACAGCCGACCAGTTGGTGTCGTGCGATGTAAGATGATTTAAGATGAAGCGAGCGCTGCGCGCTCGCTGCACACACGTCACACGCCGGCAAAACGCGACGATCACTCAGCGCGCCTGCGACACGCGCACGGTGCGCACGCCCGAGGATCGCGCGCGCCTAATGTGGGTCAGCCTAAGACTGTTATTTTTTTCATGCAAAAGCAATTGCTTGAGTTCAATGCGATGTACGTGTTCATCCGTATGCATGACGTGCTTCGCAGTCTTGTAGAATTGTCGGACTATCTTGTGAAACCATTTTATTTGAAAGCGCAAAATAACAATATTTTAAAACTCTACTTCTCTATAATATTTAAAATCTGATTATTGCAATAAAATAAATTAACAAGCTGCATTACGATGAATAAATAATTCAAGTCTTTATATCATACGTATTTACATTAAACACAAATATGTAATTTACAGTCAAAATATGAAGTATAAATGACACACACTGTAAGAATATACATAAACATACATACTAACTTAAATCTATAAGTGTATTATTTTAATAAGCGCAACCTGGTATGAAAGTACATTTTTACAAATTGCAATCAAATTTAGCCACCTATGTATATATAGGTAAACCAATGGCAATTATGGTTTTTAATGTTTATAATTTTTATTTCATAACATTAATCAAAGATTCATGTAATAAATTACGCAATAAATAAGTATTTACCTTATAATGTCACTGTGGCAGTCAAAAGTATACAAAACGAGAATTAAAAATTACAACACAGTATGATGTCTGATTAAAAAAATACTGCTTCATTTTACTGCAAATCATTATAAAACTTGCCAAGTATTTCAACGATTGACAACACGTAAAATCACAATTTATCTGACATAACCCAGATGCAGACTGTCCATTATACTAACATGCGGTACCAGCTGTAAGCAACAACCAATAAGAGTGCATTTCGATATATCAAGGGGGAATACTAACAAAACGTTTTGTCCATTCTGAATTGCTGACGAGGGCACATAGTTTGGCATTCATTACAAGTATTACAACCGGTTTTATTAATTTATTTTGAAACGGTAGTAACCTAATGCTCAGGACTTTCAAGGCGCTTTTTGTTTTTGTTTTTTACAACAAACAGTTGACGATTTGCGCACTGCATATTGCGTCTAGTACCAATACCCGGCTACCCCTCAAGTTATACACATTGCCCTTTGTACTGTTCTTATGGTGTAGGAAATAAGTATTATAATCGTATTGTAAGCTATAATATAGCTTCAGTTGTAGCTGTGTGTACTTTGTACGGTAAATATAAAACAGCCGACCGCGCAGCGTACGACACCGCCGTCGCCGGTTGTCATACGGCAACGGTCCAGCACTAGTAGTGTAAAAGACCCATTAATTTATGATCAAGCGAGATTGCGTTAAATCATAGTATTACTTCAGACATAAGCTGGAATTTTGCTTAAGTTATACACATTGCCCTTTGTACTGTTCTTATGGTGTAGGAAATAAGTATTATAATCGTACTGTTAGCTATAATATAGCTTCAGTTGTAGCTGTGTGTACTTTGTACGGTAAATATAAAACAACCGACCGCGCATCGTACGACACCGCCGTCGCCGGTTGTCATACGGCAACGGTCCAGCACTAGTAGTGTAAAAGACCCATTAATTTATGATCAAGCGACATTGCGTTAAATAATAGTATTACTTCAGACATAAGCTGGAATTTTGCTTAAATTACGTGGAATCGTTACAAAGAACTACATATTCTTTTTACATTCACTTTAAAGTTTTGGTAGCGCCATCTATCTTTCTATTGATAATTAATTATGTCAACACCTAGCTAATAAATTCCTTTGCATACCGCAGTGTCGAAATTCAACGGTCCCGCTGACCGGCTGTGTCCTGGTGCAGCTCTGCGCCGCGACGAATACATGCAGCACCGCAATATTTTACCGCTATTTTATACTATAAACGAGAACTAAACCGCCCGCGGGTGTAGTGGAGTGATCCGTGCAGCTTCGGGCTGGATCCAGGTGGAGTGATCAGCTTGTGGCCCGACTCTCGGAAGACGCCGACAAGCCGCCATTTTATCAAGGTAAGGCGTGCTCTGCTCCCATACCTCCGCCTCCTATTCCTCCCTATAACCCACTCCTATAGGCGATTTACCAGCCATCCTTTATATGTACAGTCCACAATAATACCTAATATTTTTCCATATCACCAAATCGCCTTGTACTTACAGTTCGGTGCAACGCCGAACCAAGTGTGTTAAAAATACATTAATATAGGCGGTTTTAGCTGTCTTAGTAATTAATTTCTCATTTTAGCACGAGTCGTTATTTTTACAGTGTATATTTAGTTTTGGCATGTACACTCAGTTACAGAAGTACAACACGAACAATAAATAAAAATAACATCCAGCACTGCGTAGCTTCCTTAGAGAATATTATAGAACGTAGATCTTCGACGACCGGTTGGTGCAGCGGGAGTGTAAGCGACTGCTATGCCGAAGGTCGCGGGTTCGATTCCCGCTCAAGTTAAACATTTGGGTGCATGAACATGGATGTTTGTCTTGGTCTGGGTGTTTCTATGTATAATATGTATGTATTTACAAAAAAAATTACTATGTAGGTAGGTATGATATCCACTATCTAGTACCCGTAGTACAAGCTCTGCTTAGTTTGGGACTATATGGTGATGTGTGTATGTGGTAGAATATTATTATATATTAGGTAATTAAGATGTTTGCATACCATTGTTTCGAACGCGCTTGTAACAGCGGAAGTAATTTTTTAAGGATGATAAATATTTTATAAATCAGATCTTATTAAATTACATCTATTTTTGGCAAACTTTTCTAACTGCGACTTTAACGTTCACTCGTTGACAAGATCCATTAAATTATTAATCACGTACAAACGCAACGCAATGAAGCATTATGCTATCATTATTATTATCTAAGGACGAGAAACTATCTATTGACTAACTATACTTTTAATAGAAGAATAAATATAATAAAATAGAAGAAAGACATCATAATTATATAAATATCTTGACAGAAATAAAAACTGGATCAATACTAAAAATCCGATAAAATATACGACTAGACAATGGCAGAAAAACAAATTATATGTTTCCCAATAAACGAAATAAGCCGTGAATAATATGATTCAAAATAAAAAAAATTAATCACATCACCATGACAACTCTTAACTAAAAATCTCTTCTAGAAACTATTCTTCATACTGCATACAACTCAATAAAAATTGTATTTGAGACAACAGATATAATTTAATGATAAATGTTTCGGGTGTAGGTTGTCGACGGGTATTCTAATAAGGCGTATGAGAACCGACTATAAGTGGAGCCGTAGTTAATTACTACGTCAGTCATGCAAACTTTTACGTTTTTTTATCTTTGCCAGCCTGTGCCAGTGACATAAGCACACTAGTAAACATATACCTACGTATCCATTGTATCTCTGCACATCCGAATTGCCTGCTACTCATCCAATTAAAAGCAAAGCCGTACTAATCTTAATACATAAAATCCTTGCGTTACTTACTGACTGACACGATACAGCCTTTGGGCGCAGGAAGCTGAAATTTGGCATGTATATTCCTTGGGGACTGTAGGGGTGCACTAAGAAGGGATTTCCCGAAATTCCCACGGGATTGGCCAAAACGGGAAAATTTAAAAAATTGCAGGCGTAGCTGCTGGCGTCCTCTAGTGTAATATAAAATTAATATTTCTCACATATGTGTATGATAGTTCTTAGTCCTAACAATGACGTTATCGATGGTTGTGATAGTGGCTCTACATCCCTGCTGGTTCTTCACGCAAATCCATCGAACTTGAGCACCTTTGCTGCCGCTCCACTTATTGTACCGGTACTTTCCTACAATTATGACGGGATTGCCAAAACGCGTCTTTTCAAACTTGCATGTCATGTAACCTGGAAAATGATAAAGTATTTGTTTTAGTTTAAACTATATATACAAATTTGTTGTGGATAGGCTTAGATAAAATAATAAAATAATGTGTAAGTGAAAGTAAAAAAACAACAGTACAAATCTTAAGCATGTAGATATTGAATACCTAACTTTCCAGTACTATAATTCACTTATTAAATATTACAAAATGAAATTACTTTTATACTAAAACAATATTGTACCAATATAGAGTAATACCTAACTTAAAATCAATTATTTTCTTACCTGTTTTACGGCATGTTGAATACCTACCTGCCGTAGGACAGGTAAGAACAAAATAATTGCTGTTGCGAACAGTTTACCATGAAAAATACTCACAACCCCTCACCACTTATTTATATATTAGTACCAAATAAATAAATTATTAACAATTAACAATTAAAATTGTTAATTATCGCTTGCATATCGGTGAAGGAAAACATCGTGAGGAAACCTGCATGTCTGAAAGTTCTCCATATAATGTTCTCCAAAGACATGACTGTGAAGTCTGCCAATCCGCACTTGGCCAGCGTGGTTGACTATGGCCTTACCCTTCTCATAGTGAGAAGAGGCCCGTGCCCAGCAGTGGGACAGTACATAGGGCTGTTGATGATGAAATAAATTATTCCAATAGATCTTGAATTTATAAAGGCCTAACAACTTCCATAAAATAAAAATTACTGCAAATTGAAATAAGTTTATTAAATCATACAGAACGCTACGAAACACAGCGAAAAAATAACAACATTCTACTAAATATTTACACTCTGTAGTACCTATATAAGTCATCCTCATCGACATCGGGTTCCAAGGCGTGCGTCTTGGATCGCAAACGAGACAGAGCTAGGATGATGATGAGCATTTGACGTCACCATTATGAATGATTGTGACTATTAGACACCTTATAGATGACATCATCAATGGTATAGATCCTGGCCTTACATCCCGTTGACACCCGTACGCATGTCCATCTAGCCTTGTGCTTGGTGCCGCCACTTGACTGGTTGTAACGGAACCCGCCAGATTCTATCACCGGTTTTCCGTATCTTGAAAGCAAAAACCTCGGCGCTGCAAACGATTTGAAAATATCAACATCGAAATTAGGCCAGTAATTTCACCACTATTACTTGTTCGAAAATCTACATGACGTAACATACAATACACATAATAATTATACTTACCTACATTATATTTGAATATTATGACCACTTTGTCTCCTACGTCCATGGATTTGGTTTCTAGAGATAGATATTTGACATAAGCTCCATACAAAATATGTCAAATATCTTACTCCGGTAGGCAAATCCATCAAATAAATAGAATATTGGAAACGGGCGTTAGAGGTCAGATGACGGCTGATAGTGATAACCAACATTGCGAAAAAAGTTGGCAGCTGTATCTCTACAGTTGTATTGTACAGGTAAGACGGCATGATTGTGGCATGCAAATTGGCATGTTCTGGAATGTAGCATGGAAATGGTGAAATACACATGTGGAAAACATGATGAAACCTCCCTGACCACGACCATTGGAAGCCGGTCGAAAGACAGGTATTTAATATAAAAAGTAAAACAAAAAAAATTCAAAATAAAATTAAACAGAACCAAACAATATATTATAAACAATGAATCAATGAGTGTGGTTGTGCAATATTCTGTGTATCCTATCTTCGAGTAAAATAATAGTATTTCTGCACTTATACTTGCTGCGGGCTTTGTTGCAAACCCACCGGGTCATGGGCGGCCTACTCATAGCATCTCTTGCGTAACGGTGACCCTGATAACACAGCACTGGGTTCCCCTAACGAGACGTGGCGTAGGAAATATCTGTAACATAACGTAACGTTTAAAAGGGAAGTACCAGACCTCAATCGAAAAACGTAACCTTAAAATAAAGACAAAGTTCTGCCAAATGTGAAGAAAGACCGACATGAGTGTCGTCCAGGTTCATTTCGCAACCCCACAGTGTGACTGCTATTTAAAAAAAGTCTCTGAGAACCGGTGTATATTATAGAAACCATAGTAAATACAAACGATAACTTATTATATACATTTAATTTTGATTATCTGTACACTGTATGTATAATTTTTTTGCGTTATTGACTGACAAAGAACGCACATCCAAAACTAATGCACACCAAAAGCTTAACTTAACTTAATAAAAGATTATTGTTGACTAATTAGTATACAGTTAATGTAAGCAACAGGTGACTAATTAAACACCCGCATATAACACATAATTTATTTTTAAAAATAGCTATAAACTTTAAACTTACAGGTATAGTAGGTACATACATATAGTAAGACACATTTAATCACAGCTCTGAGACAAATGTAAATAGACATATTTTATTACAGTTCCATATTCAAATCCATACAATCGATTGAAAATTAACCAAACGATCAGGTAACCATCATAAGTGTAAATATCTTTATAGACAATATATTTCTCTATATTTATATATATTTAACGTGGAATGTAAACAATTTTTATATACAAGTACAGATAAAGTACCGAAATTAATGAATAAAAAATTAATGCATCTGAATTGATCTTTCGCACTGTTGTTGAGAACGGACGTGTTGAATCGCATGAGTTATTATTAATTAAATATTTTTAAATCGTGACCTCAATCAACGCGTACAACTATCTGCGAACGTAACAAAACTGTGTGTTATAAAATGTATCGTGATTGACATTGTAAGCAATATATAATGGATCACAGTCCTTTCACTCCGAGTAGGAAGACTGCTCGGAGTCCTCCTCCGACGCCGGCACCTGCACCTGCACCTGAGCGTCCAGCACTTGAAGTCATCCCTACGCCTGAAATCCAGAACTGGATGTCATCTATTGAGCAGTACCTCAACGAAGTGTGCTCTATAGCACAAGAAGGAAAACTAAACTCTGAGCAGAAGATGAGAGTCAGCAATCTCTGTCGCCATGTGGGCACTAAAGTTTCGCAGTTGGCAGTTCAGTACCAATCCCTTAAGTCACATGCTATCCAGGCCCATTCTACCATCAAATCCCAGCAAGAACAACTTGATTTGTCTCAGAGCCTTCAAGATCTAAAGCAATCCATACAGGAGTCCTCGAAACCTACCACCTCTGCACCGTCTTTCGCTGAGATGGTTAAAAAATCTGCACATAATTTTATTCAGCCCATTAGCGTAAGTTCGGTGGCAATCTATCCAAATGACAAGCTAAAATCGAGTGACGACACAAAATCATTAGTGCAAAAAATCATCAGGCCTGAACAAATGAATCTCCACGTGAGAGCACTACGCAAGATTAAGAACGGCGGCGTGATCATCAGCACCGAGACCAAAGATGACATTGAGAAAGTAAAACAATCGGTACAACATGCAAACTCAGGCCTTATAGTCAATGAACCCCACAAACGGAAGCCTAAAATCGTGATCGTTGGAGTGCCTTCAAATATGAAAGAGACGGAAGTTTTCACGTGCCTGTACCACCAGAATTTAGCGGAGAAACTTCAAAGCTGCAACCTAGAGACCTTTCTCAATGAAATCAAGCTGAGTCATAAATCGGGCCGTAAAGATGCTGAGACCTGTAACTACGTAATAGAAGTATCTGCAGCCATTCGTAAAGCACTGATAATCCAAGACAGGATCTTTATAAATTGGTCATCTTGCCCGGTGAAGGATTTCACCCTAGTTACTCGCTGTTATAAGTGTCAGCAGTATGGTCATGCGGCTAAGTCTTGCAGAGAGTCTCAATACACATGCGGTCATTGCGGCAACCAAGGACACACGATAAAGGACTGCACTAGGAAATCCGAAGACCCAAAATGCGCGACCTGCTTACACTTCAAGAAGCCCAGCAACCACAACACCGGTTCTAATGACTGCCCAGCAAGAACAATGGCGGAAAAGAGGTACATAAACTCCGTGGATTATGAATGCGCCTAGGAGCGACGTTATATCGTATTTTCGACCTTTTATCTACTATTTTTTCATATTTATTATTTAATTTTAAGACTTGATATTTCATTTTGTGATTCACCTAACACACCTCATTAGAATATTGACCTACTAACATCAAACATCTAGTTTAATAAAATGCACACATGAGTTATTTACGTCATACTAAATAATAAAGGTTTAATTAACATTGACATCATTTACGATTATGCTGACCCACAGCTTTATAAGTTACGTTCGTGAATTCTCTAAAATGCTCGGCAGGCAATTATATCGTATATTACATGATCATCTTAATTATATTCATTTAGCTATTAATTATTAACTAAGTTTTATATTGACCACTGTCTTTTGTTAAATACGTAATATTATTGTTGTATTGTAAAATACAAATCTCAAATTTGTAAAGAGAGACCCAACCGCCTGTGATACAGTTTCTTACTAGTACAGGGGTATGGTGTTCTTTCCAATCAATTGAAAATCCACAGCATTAATACTATTATTATGAACATTTTTGTTTGTATTTTATGCTCTCTGTATTACTGTGAATAAAAATTTATTATTATTATTATTCTCTTTATTAATCAGTATTCACATAATCTAATTTTACATACTTAAACCTTAGTGTAACTCAATAAATTTAACTATATAAAATGGGACCACGGAAACCCACCAGTGTCGGGTACAGGGACCAAGCCACCGGTGGTTAGGGCCTCAGAGAAAGGAACTTTCTCACAATGCGTGCCGTACCGAGAAGAACCGCCTTCTGAATCAAGGCCTTGATCCAGCTGCCCAGTGCGAGCCTCTTTAGATGTTGGTCGAGGCTCTTGGCGATCAATCCATTCACTGAAACGACAATCGGAACAATGATTGCTGAATCTACATCCCACATGTCGACAATCTCGTGAGCTAGATCTAAATATTTAATCTTTTTATCATTTTCCGCCTTCACGAGATTACCGTCATGTGGTATGGTGATATCAACAATCATTGCGAGACGCTCTGCTCGGTCTATCACTACAATATCAGGCTTATTGGCTACAATAGTCCTGTCTGTAATGATAGACCGATCCCAGTACAACAATGCACGACCATTTTCGAGAACTGGGTCGGGCACGTATCTGTAGTACGGTACCTCAGAACCAATGAGTTTATATTTAAGGGCTAGTTGCTGATGGACAATCCTAGCCACTTGGTTATGCCTGTGCAAATACTGACCATTGGCAAGACTCGAACAACCGGACACAATATGCCTGAGAGATTCCCCGGGCTGGTGACACGCCCGACATATGTCAACCGTACCGTCCCTCAGGATATACTTGCGGTAGTTATTTGTCATGACAACTTCATCCATAATTGCACAGACAAAACCTTCGGTTTCTCCGAAAAGATCACCGAAGCGTAGCCAGGAAACGGATGCCTTGAAATCTATATCAGACCCGTGTAAGGCCTTATAGAAGCGTCCATGTAGCTCCTTGCCCTTCCATACTTCTCTCCGGTCCTCGATACTAAGCACTGCAGGTTTGTGCCAGTTCTCTTTAGCCAGAGCGAGCGGGGTAAGTCCAGTATCCACTGCAACCACATCTCGATGCATATCCACACTCATTTGCAGAAAATATTCTCTGAGGTTATACAGCTCACGGTTATGGAGGGTCTTAAGACATAAAAATCCTCGACCACCACATTTCCGCGGGATGTATAGCCTCATTACCGACGAGCGTGGATGATGCATCCGAGATGCAGTCAGCATTGAACGAACTTTTCTGTCCAGGGCGTCAAGTTCAGTCTGAGTCCACCTGAGTATGCCGAAGGAATACATAAGGACTGGCATGGCCCATCCGTTGCAGGCCCGCACCTTGTTACCACCTGATAAAAGACTATTCAGTACTTTTTTCAGGCGGCCAAAGAAACGAGCCCGCAGCGACTGCTTCATGTAAGCCTCAGAGATATTCAAAGACTGCGACATACCCAGGTATTTGTAAGTTTCCGTTAGAGAGAGGGACCGAAGTTGTATGGAATCTGAGAGTTGTATCCCTGCAGATTCCATAATCTCGCCTTTCTTTACATGCATGACCGCACATTTGTCCACACCAAATTCCATCCTGATAGAATTACTAAAGGTTTCAGTTACCTTAAGTAATGCACTCAGTTGGAGATTGTTGAGGGCAAATAATTTCAGGTCATCCATGAAAAGGAGGTGAGATATAACGTGACCACCTCTCCTTAACCGATAGCCTAGCCCTGAAGCCTCCAATAAAGTACTTAGAGGGTTCAGTGCTAGGCAAAACCACAAAGGGCTCAGACTGTCGCCCTGGAATATACCTCGCTCGATCTTTATTGGAACACCGCAATCCGAACTCGATCGACATCCTGGATAGTGCAATACGGTCCTCCATTGCCCCATACATGACCTTAAGAAGGTGCATAGAGTTGTATCTACTTTATACAACTCCAGCACCCTCAAAAGCCAGGTATGTGGCACGGAGTCGTAAGCCTTTTTGTAATCTATCCAGCATGCCGATAGATTTTTTCGATTACGGCGTACCTGTTGGCTAATGGCCATGTCAATCAGAAGGAGTTCTTTAGTACCACGGGCCCCACTCCTACATCCATTTTGAGAAACTGATAAAATTGAATTATCAAATATATGTTTTGATAATTTTATTCTCAAAATGGATGTAAGAAGTTTAAAAATTGTTGGTAAACAAGTAATCGGCCTATAATTCTTGGGGTCCGTGGTACTACCAGATTTATAGAGCAGGTGAGTGTTGCCGGATGTTAAAAAGTCTGGTAGCAAACCCGATTCCAATGATGATTGGAACTGAGACGCTAAACAAGCATGTGAACTACGGAACCATTTAAGCCAAAAATTGTGCAGTCCGTCCGGTCCTGCTGCTTTCCAGTTTTGTAACGGACGGACTGCACTGGCTATATCGTTTCGTGTTATATATATTGGTTCCATAGTTGGGATTCGTTCACATGCTCGCTCAACATCCCGGATCCAATCACCCTCCGCGTGGCAGACAGGCGTCGACCAAATGCTGCGCCAAAATGAGTTAGTGGCATCATCATCCGGCCGACACCCACCACCTTCACCGGCCATGGAATCAGGTTGCTCCCATCCTCTGTACACCCACCTCTCGTCTCTCTGGAATGTGCGATTCAGGCAATATCGATCCACTCTTTTTTTATATCGCCTGATACGGTTTGCCCATGCCTAAACTTTTTGCTTCAGAGAGTCGATGCGCTCTGTAACTCGTGCCTGATAATCCTGGGGACTGGTACCAGTTCCTGCGAAGGCTCGAGTCACAAAGCGCATCACTCTCGGTCGCGTATTGCCCATCCTGAAACAAGATAGCTTTCCAATGAGTGCCCTAGTCTCAGCGATACGACGCTCAATCCTGCACTGCCAAGCTGGCACAGTAGCGGTTCGTCGAGGAGCGGCATTATTTTCAGATAGTTTAACTCCCGCTACCCGACATACAGCTACAGCCGCACAATACAGGATTGAATGTGTATCGCCAAGATTTTCGCTATTATCAAAATAGTTTGATAATAACGAGTCCAGGGCACTCATTAGCGCTATGTTTCTCTTATGCATGGGCAAACGAGGCAAACGAGGCCGACAATTTGGGTCCATGGATCGGTATTCCCCAATAGCACATTCCAAAGCACTCCTTAACTGATCATTGCACTGGGTACTTACGTGAGAAGTCTCATCATCTACCTCTTCATCAGCGAGATTCAACTGTTGATATTGTGTATCTACCGTGCCAGTTTGCGATGAAGAAGTGATGGGGAGACTTCCCTGCACGTCAGAACGTAGCCTCTCAAGCACGGTATCATCCAACAGCCGACACCGCTGGATGGCCCGCACTTGATCCGATAGCCGTTGCGTTGACACGTTGACAGCTGGTTCAAGCGCCTGAAACAAAGGCAGCATTCGATCACGGTACGCACTGAGATTGGTTCCACCCTCTGTGGCCACAAAATATGCCCGCATGACGTTTTCATTCATAGAAGTGGTCCATCGCATGCGGTGCACATTACCACCGGTAGCGGGGGCCCTGTTCGAGACCGGTGGGTCTCGGGGTCCCAAGCGTGTCGGTGGCCGGCCTCTCCCTTGCCGGCGGACAGGTGGTGGCGACGTCGGCGGAGAGAAAAACTCGTCGCTCGATGAGCTCGACGCCTCAACACTCGCCGGCGATGCTGGTGCTGGTGCCGGCGGCTGTGAGGCGGAGCTGAACGACGAGTCCGGAGGTCTCAGGCGTGCAGCAGCTGCCTTAGCTCTCGTCAACATGATCTTATTTCCTTGTATTTAGGTATTTCTATTTGTTTATTATTGTTTACGTTCAGTTTGTTGTTATTTGATTTTTCTTTGACATTTAATGTCATCTTCAATAATATTTCGTGATTTCTTTTCTTAATTTATTTAATGGTTGCTGTTTACTAATTATATATTTATCCAATAAAAAAGTCTTGCTAGTAGTCGAAAAAATCAATATAAACACAAAAATATGCGATAAATTGCAAATATAAAAATTCAAGGGAAACTGTATGTTGCTTTGTTGACGTGTTGCTAGGTTCGCTATTATTATTATTATTATCTCCTTGCGCTAAATTAACTACATATATTTAAAAGTTCTAAGCACTTAGCTCTAATACTAATCTATTAATTTAAACTTTGGTGGTCACTATTGCATATTGCCTTTTGGGATATATACTAGCAGAGGACATTCGTTATCATGGCGCTTCGAGCAGCTTCGGTGCTTGGTGCTAAAATATTGGATACTCGAAACAAACGTTAGCGGTAAATATCTCAAAAGACAATATAAAATCCTAATGTTGATGATTATTCTTAATCGTCCGTGTGGTGACGGATTAAGAATACGGAATGTCACCACCCCATATCATCCCATGGGTGTCGTAAGAGCCGACAGAGGGAGCATATTATGCAGAGAACAGCACTGTAAGAGAAGGAAAACTTGATACAAACCCTATACCAACCCGTTTGGCCAGCGTGGTATAGTAGGCCAATTCCTCCTTTCAAAGAAGAGGCCTTGTCCAGCAGTGGACTGTTAAAGGCTGATGATGATGATGAATGTTAATGATTATTGAACATTCTAATGATCTGGTCGTCCACAGTGATGACGGTGGCCCGACAGCCAGCGGTATTCCTGGTGCAAATCCAGCGGATTTTCGGCTCCCGAGACGAACTATGGACTCCGTACCTTTACTTGCCCATTAGCAGTATCCTCCTGTTACTTCATGTTTTTCTGATGCGAAATTCTGTAAATGAATTCGACAGCAGAGTAAAAACTTAAAAAGAGTAACGTTTTATTTGTGGAAATATTTGCTAAATTACAAAGTAGTAGCTAATCTTTACTGTACGGGTATTTTATACTATTTTTGTTAAGGTATGCTTCAATAATATTTATACACTGATACACCGATTTCAACAAAATCTTTTAAACTTATATAAATCTATAAAATACCTACGTAAGAAAGACAGTGTTTAAAAGTTCTTTAAGCTAGTTTTATATTTTACTTGGGGTTTATTTAACCTCAATATCTTCACCTAAGCACAGAACTACCTAAGGCGTTAGGATACGTAGATCAGATGTCTGTTAAATCTGTTAATAAATCAATTACAGTAGAAATAAGTCCAGTTCCAAAGCAAAAGTTAGTGATTAAAACTGTAGTAAACCTAAAATGATGATAATCGTATAAAGATCTATAACATTTAGAGACACAGGAGGATTGTTCCTCATCATTGTAACATAAAAGCCAACATCCCTACGTCCCAGGCTTAAATATCGACCACCCAACTTAAAGAACCTTCAGTGGCAACTAGCTAGCTATCAAGTGGTAAAACAGAAACTATTCTGTATTAACAGTATGGTGATTACTTATTTCGGAAAAGTGCAAGGTAAATAAAACAACATTAAGCATATAAAAATAAACTATATTTCAAATGGACCCCAAGCAAAATGTGATACATTTGAGAATAAAACTAAAACATTCAAACTTAACCAAACAAAAAATTATGAAGGAACTTCTCTCAGTTTCTTTGCACCCACTGTATATTTATTTGTTTTATATATTTATACACTGACCTGTGTACAGGTTAAATGAATATCTAAAGAAAGATTCTATTTCTCATACAAATTTATTAAACGGGTCTTACTCGCGATATTTATTTATTTACGGTAAAAATATCTCCGGACCAACACTTAACATTCGTTAAATATCGCAATTAAGACCCGTTTAATAAAATTGTATGATGTATACAAATCGCGTAAGTTTAAAATCGATTATTCTATTTCTAAATAGCCTTATCTTCAAAGTAGTAGTAACTTATGTATAAGGTACATATTTTGTTCTCTATGAGCGACAAGAATGATTTGACTAATTTACCAAATAACTTCAGGTATATATCATTGGCGGAAATATGCATGAAATATCTCTTTATTTATAACCTATATCCAGCAGTGGACTATGGCAGGCTGATGATGAGGATGATCCGTTTACTTAAATACATTGATATACTAATATGTACAAGCACCAAAAATAAAAACATTAAGACAAATACATCATCGCATTGGATCATAAACTTTGTATTTCACCCACATTGCGCCCATGCCACTAAGCAACCTCTTATTGGTAAGAAGTCAACCAAAGTAAAAAAAAAATCATAAAGGTTTCTAAGTAGACAAATTTCTTCTAAATAAATTCTATAATACCCAAGTAACAACAAGCACATAGATAAAATTGATCCAATTTTATCTTGGTCTATACTACTGCTTAAACTAGTGCTTAGTCAAAATAATATAACTATTAAACGATTAAAATGAGGTAACCAAAATACAAAAGAAAATTACGGAATATGTAGAGTTCGTATTTCTTGTCATCATAATGGTATAAAGCTATCAGATTTTGATATTTCGTATTTCAGAATCAATTATTTAAATTGATTCTGAAATAAGAAATATCAAAATCTGATCGCTTCGTTGATTATATCCAAAAGGCGGATAATTTATTATATTATCTGACATGCATCATATTCTGATTTATAATTATCTAAGTTTGGTAAGTCCGTGTGGTTACGCATTAAGAATACGGAATGTTACCACCCCATATCATCCCGTGGGTGTCGAAAGAGCCAACAAAGGGAGTATATTATGCAGAGAACAGCACTGTAAGAGAAGGAAAACTTGATACAAACCATATACAAACTGTTTGGCCAGCGTGGTACAATAGGCCAATTCCTTCTTTCAAAGGAGAGGCCTAGTCCAGCAGTGGACTGTTCAAAGCTGTTGATATGTAAGTTTGGTAACGAAACATTTACAAGAAATATCACACGTTTATAATCGTCTTAAAATAAGGTGATAAAATAATCTAGTGCAACACATTGTACCTGGTAAAAATGGAACATGTCAATGTGCGTTATATTAATAGAACGCACATTGAATCAAGAAATAGTACAACAATGAACAATAATTTGTTAAGGCTTGTAAATAAAATAAAACATATAATCTAATTTTGGTTAACAAAGCAATAAAAAAAATATAAATATTGCTATGAAATATAAAGATAAAATATATAGGTATGCTTTTTGATAACATTTTAATGGAATGTCCAAACCAATTCAAGTGCAGGAATGTAAAAACAATACTATCATTAGAGAAAAGGCTATATTAGGTATACTTCCTCACCCTGTCGATGGCAACACTTTTTTTTGTAACTAAATTACTTGCATTGTGCATATATGAAATTACTTATTTCATTACAAAAAAAAATAAGTGTTGCCATCAAGGGCTAATTTTTCATACTAATTTTAACATAACAATAACCTAATAATAAAGAAAACCTTCAACGAATAATAAGACTCCATCATATAAATCTAGCAACTTTGAATAACACCAAATTAGATTAGACTTATGTTCGTCACATTATGTGATTTATACTGTTTATAAAATGAAATTTAGTAGGCACACAGAAAGCGAATTTAGTACAAATGCAACATACTGCCTTATACAAAAACAAATAAATAATAATAATAATAATATTCTACCACATACACACATCACCATCTAATCCCAAGCTAAGCAGAGCTTGTGTTATGGGTACTAGATAATGGATAAACATACATATATACTTTCTTTTTTGACTAAATTAACTAATTTCTTCTGTGTGAAATATTTTCTTTAATAGTCGTCAATTTGTCACAAAAATTAGTACTAAGAACATTCTATATAATTCTAGCTAAGCTACTTTGTATGCCAGCGCCAACTATAAAAGTATGTCACTTTTTGCTTTTATTGAGACATGGATAAATGAGTTACCTACGTATTCAATATTGTTAAATAAATAAGAAAAAATATATTCAAAAGGTCATTCAAACTATACTGTTGCATTAGAGCAGCCCTCTTGTAATAGTGTTAATGAAAAGATAATTAATGCATGCTATTTGAATGCTGCTTTAGTTGAAAAATCGATGATTACAGAAATCGAACAAACAGCCTTTCAATTAATAAAATAACGCTCTTTAACATATTGTACTATCAAATCAACCAACAAACTCACATTTTACACTAACATTTGTATATCGCTCTCACTTAAACTTGAAAACATGTTAGTTTTCGTTTTGTACCTAGTCACTACTTAAATTCTTTTACAGTCCTTACTTACGTAATAAAAAAATAATATGTAAACATTTTAATTCAACCTTTTCATAGCTAACAGTTTCAGAAAACTATAAAATACCATAGCATCACTTATCAATTATCATTATCACTAAATAGAAAAGAAATAGAACTATAACTATCAAGTTTGATACTTAGAACTAGACAATTAAGAAAACTAAACTAAAAATTTCATTTATGATTATGATCCCTGCATGTCCCGATAATGACGTCATCTTTGGTGAAGAGTGTTGCGTTGCATTTCCTATAGTTGCACAACCAACGTTGTCCATGCCTAGAGAAGGCGTGCTGATAAAACTTGTGTTTGCCCACCAAGATGGCCGGCTTACCCTTTCGAGTCGTACCAAACACGGGCACTAAAATAAAACAATCAAAATCGTGCATGTAGGGGATGGGAGAAACAAAAAAGAAAGCAATAATAGATGGGGTAAAATAAATAAAGTGAAAATAAGATATTTTATATCAGGTGCAAATGAAGAGATCTTAATATTATTATTATTATATTTTAATAATAATAAGCATGAATGACAACAGTGCTATATTACAGATAAAACAGATAGATTAGAATTACAAATAATTTGGGTAATCATGTTACTTCATCAATTTGCTACTTTATCAATTTACTAATGAATAAATATCATGTTTAGCTGTGGATAATCTAAAATGATGACGATTTTTTTTATCTCCGATATTATCTTTTTCTAAATGTCCTGTTATGTGTGTATTATGTTCTCATTGTCTATTATATCTCAGTTTACTACATTTTACTGACAAAAATTGACATAGGGTAAACAGTATAATGATTGGCACCCTAAGCCGGTTTCTACTACTAAGTAACAAATTCTCAGGAAAATACAAATTCAATAATATTTTCTACGGTTTTGTCGGAATTGTGTTTACATGGGCATTAATAAAAATAAAACATCGTATTTAATAAAGCCGTTTTATTAGCATAAAAATGTGCTCAAATCATTGGCACCCTGGTTTAGTTATTGGCAGTACCAAAAAGGTACAATCATTGGCACTGTTGGCCTAAGGCCGTGATACCCAGATAAAGACATAAAAGACATATTTATTTCTGCATTTTGGTTGTTTACAACACTTATACATGTCAAAACCCTATTCTAGATGAAGCCGGCTTTTCCTAGCTAAATGACTTCTTGAGAAGAAAGGCCGAAACAAACTCAGAGTCATTGTTTTTTTGTCACTTCAATTTCTTTAGTCTTTTCTTCATCTTTTAAAGTCCAGACAAAAAAGGGTTTAGTATGCAAGTACAATGCAGGAAATTATCTGACGCATTTGACTGACTCGGCCCACTGATGGCCCGCATTCAACAGCAATCGTACGGCTCAACCTTAATTGAGGGAGCCAGCACGATCTGTATCACTATGCCTCCACGCCATCAGAAGGTGTATGCATAAGCATGTCAGCCTAAGCCATCAGACAGGTTGCCACAACTATTTGTTCATATGTTTAATAATGCCCACATCGTACTCACAGCTTTACATGCTAATATACAGTAAAATACATGTTGCAAACAATAAGTAAAAATAATAAAAATTTAAACAATAAAATGTCATATATTTAAAACATCAGAAAATATTATTAAATGTCAGAAAATATTATTGAATGTCAATTTATGAATAATAATAACAATAATAATAATAACTTAAGTAATTTTAAATGTCAAAAGAAAATAAATAAAATAACAACAAATGATAGTCTTAAGACTCGATATCCGGATCTTTATACATGTATTCTTTGTAATGAAAATAATATATATTTATGAATGTTTATGTAATCTAATATTTCTAACATAAATCTAGGTATATTTGAAAGAAGTTTAGTTCATTTACCACGTTTTATATCTTTCTTTCGGCATATTTTTCTAATGCAGCTCATTTTGTCTCTTAGATACATTGTAGCAAATGAGCCCTGTTTCAGTTTCTCACACTCACTCACTCGTTCGAACTAGGTGGGATATTTTGTCTATCAAATTGATTTATCATAAATCTTAGTATCTACTATGTTTTTTATAGAAATTATTTGAGTATTCCCTCCAAATTTTGCGAGCTAGATTTTTTCAAGAGGTTACATTTCAGATACTTATTTTTGCCTGATTCCCTCATTTAATATACCTTTCTCTTCTTTTTTCTTTATAGACCTCTAGTCTCTGAGGGTCGTTCTTAATTTTTTCGTATCTTATTTATTCAGCTATTCGCTTCTTTGCAAATATTTCTTCTTTAGTCTGTTTATCTATTAACTTCGCCATTATCCCTGTGCAACAAAACATAATATAAATAATTTAGTTTAACACGTAAATGTTCACAATTAATTAAAATAATGTCTTGGTAAACTATATCATTTTATTCGTAGTTTAATGTTTTAATGCATAATATTGTAAACAATCAAGCACAAAAACAATATTGTACTATAAACTTCAAAAAAATCTAGGAGCTTCTCAGTATCAGATCAGATCGCACTTAAAAATACGACCTTGAGACCGGTTTCTTGTAAATATTTGTACCGATTGTGTGACATTTACATGGTTCTTCGGAGGGAGAGGCCATTTATGTTCGGAAGGCACGTAAAATCGGCTGCCCCAATTATTGTTTCAGGGCAATCCGCAACCAAAATTGGACCTATTATATTCACAAGGAAACAAAAAGGAACAGAAGTTTGTTACCTCTACTGATAACTGGAGCCACATTACTTGTCGACCACGCTACTGGGCTGACTAAACAAAGCACGCAAATAAATAGAATATATATTCTTTTACTATTTCGAATGGCTATATCATACGGTAAATAGCCTAGCCGCTATCTGCTCATTTTACAGAATAGGAACCTAACATGGAATCGAGGAATCCCTAAAAATTAAACAACATTTGAAAATAATGTATTTTACAACTAATAGAAACCATTGTTTAGTCCTGTCATTTTCAATCCACGGATGATGGATGTAAAAGACACATTTGAAATTAAAGTTCCAATCCCTGTAATAACTACTAACTATTCAAAATGTACTATAACAGTTCAAATATATTCACATTTTATAAGGCACATTTATACAAATGGGTACCCAACTTAAAAAAATAAAAAGCAACTACAATTGAAACAAAAATAAAATGTTTTCTGCTTAATACGAGCCTCTACTTGTTAACTATCTATTATCACTAAATATAAAATGATTATAATAAAAAATAAAAGTAATGCATATTGAAATAAGAAATAAGTATGACCTAAATGCTCTGCAGTGAAATCAGAAATCGAGAAACACTACACTGTTATCTATATTTATATCTACAAGCCTCGTCTTTACTGACACATGCCACATCATAGCCAAGCCTGTGTTTTACTACTCCTGTATCTCGGAACATGGGTTCCTTTCAAAACGTATCTTAAGAAAAAAAGTGGGAAATTGTTTTTGAAAATATGAAAAACCCACAAAGCTATTTTCTCGAGCTCATACATACACCAAGTCATACAATAAATCAATAAACAAAAATCTTAAATAAAGATAACCATGCAATTTAAAAATAGAACAAGAACTAATGCTGATGTTCATTCGTTGTTTTGACAATGACGTTATCGACAGTTATAATGGCGGCTTGGCAGCCATTGTTGACTTTAGAGCACGCCCATCTTCTACGACGCCCGCAGCCGTACACATGTGTCCGAGAGAAGCGATAAGGGCCAAGCTCTATGACAGCGTTACCGAAGCGACTCTCGCCGAAGACAGGGGCTACGGAAACAAAATAAATAATATTGAAAGAAGTAGTCTTAAAGAAAAATTTGGCTCTTTAGAATCCTACTATCTAGTTTCTACTATACAGAGGCCTCTTCTTACTCGCACTTTGAGAAGGGTTAGGCCATAGTCCACTAAACTGGTCAAGTGTGGGTTGGCAAACTCCACTCATCTTTCGAGAATATAACGTAGGTTACCGCATAAAGCTTTCCTTCACGTTAGCAAGCAACAATTGAATATGCACATAACTTCCAAAAGTCAAAGGTCACAAGTGTGGATTTCATGATTAACCCTGTTAGTCTCTCATACATTTCCATTATCTTGAATGTAATGTCATAAGCATTAAAACCAAACCATTAAAAAAGGCTAATTTTCATTGAAATAAATTTTATTTAAATATTGCATCTTATTTTCTAGTACATTATTGTTTTTATACCTAATACATTAAAGTGTAAAATGAGTACATTTTGCATCTGTCGCATGAAACATGACAGACGGTGACAGAAAACAAAACACATTTGCCTGAGAGCACAATGCTTGTCTAACCATACGATCAATCTCAATTCTAACAAATTAATGAACCATACAAAGCTAAAATAATACTGAAAACAGCAGCGTAAGCAACTCGACGTATAGTTTGTAAAGCTGTGAGTAGGTAATTATGAATTTTCTATAAAGACTTGATCGACGTTTTATGACTGGTTGTGCTCCTTTTTATGATATATGATGACATTGTCAATAGTATAGATAGTTGATCGACACCCTCCAGGAAACTTGACGCAAGTCCAACGCGTCTTATGATTAGTACTGTTACGATTAGCACGATTGTATCGGTACGGGCCGAAATTGATCACCGGGTTGCCTTTTCTCATCGTACCAAAAACTTGATCTTAAAACAAAATTATTATGATTTTGGGAACATTCGATCCATTTATATCGCTCTTGTTTGTATACACAGGGAAATTTCACTTACTGAGAAATTATCTCTCTGCATATAACCCGCAAACGTGACATATTTTTTGGGAAATAACCGTAGCACCTAATTAACGCCACGTTTTCAATTCGATCTTGATAAATACAATTTTATAAACTTACTGTTTCCTTTGTGTAATTATTTTGACTACAGAGGCAGTGGCTTAATTAAGCACAAAATAATCGAAAACGGTATAGATATTTATAATAATTCATGAAAAATAGCGGTTCTTTTTATATTTCGGCCTTTATTTTAAAAACGAATACTTAAGTCCTTAACTAAATTAAATTAAAATACATAATAAGTCAGCAAGTCCCACACACATCAAATACATACCTACTATTATAATTATACATTCATACAAAATTTTAAGACTGACGATTCCAGGCGGCTTTTCACACAACATTTGAACTGCTATCTTGTCAACATCAGAAAATTAAAACCAACCGTGTCAGAATCGGTATTTTTGCATTCATGCCTTAAACTATGTAATGTTAAACTATTAATTTAATTTTAGCTTTCAACGTCGGAAACAGCCATTTTCAAAAAGATTTGTCATTTTCTAACTAATCTTGTTAGAATTGGTATTTTCATTTATTATTTTAACGAATGTCAAATTATTCATTTAATTTGGGTTTTGATGGTCCAATACAACAGCATTAAGATTTCACAATTTCAAAGTAAGCTATTAAATGTGTACCAATATTAATTGGATAATATCTTATTCCAAAGACCGACAACTTATTATTCTTCTCCATCAATGATTATGCTCAGCTCTATAATGAAGTATCACACTATCAACTGTTATAATGGTGGATCTACACCCGGTCGAATATCTCGTGCACACCCATCGAAGTTTAGGCCCCTTGGCATTACCAACACGGTTGTATCTATAGGGCCCAACTATAATAACGGGATTCCCAGCTTTAGTTGTACTGAAAATGGGCTCTGAAAAAGGAACAATCATTTATATTATGAATATAATTGAGATATTTTCAAAAATGGTGTCTTACGAAATATATGCTACCAGTTTTAAGAAATGAAAACCAAACACACCTACACATGTACAATGTATCCTCGTTAACTTCAAAAGCATGCCAAAGATATGTGTGTATTCTCCGACGTGTTCCTGAGATAATTTCCTAATAGGTTAATCTATCAGTTGATTCCTCCGACATAGATTGTCACCTTGCAAGAGCGAAAACAAACTGTTGATGTTCTGTGTCAATTCAAACGAGCAGTTTTGGTTTGCTTAATTTTTATTGTAAAACTACTCATTATCTCAATAATAAAAACGTGGTCATTACATACAAAGACTCAAAAAGTATTTATTCCAACTTGAAACATAACGAGATACATATAACGTATACACACATAACATAAATCATTTCATAAACTAATATGATTCCTTTTATATACTATTTTATTGGTGATTATGTTCCTTTCTATGTGCATATATCTCATTGTTGATTGTAATAATAGTTGATCGACATCCTACAGCAGACTTGGTACAGACCCATCGGGCTTTTGGGCTGTTACATACATACATACATACATAGACTCACGCCTGTTTCCCGGAGGGGTAGGCAGAGACTACGGAACGCCATTTGCAACGATCCTGACATACCTCACTTGCTTCACTCACTCCCATCAAGTTTCTCATGCATGCTCTTCTGTTAAGGGTACTTCTGACTTGTCCTTTTTTCAGGATGTCTCCAATCTGGTCAGAGAACGTTCTCCTAGGTCTTCCCCTTTGTCCTGTCCCATTCACACTAGCCTGATATATCTTCTTTGTCAGTCTATCGTCATCCATCCTCTCCATGTGCCCAAACCACCTTAACATGCCTTTCTCAATGCTTGTCACTACATCTTCTTTTACCCCACACCAGTCTCGTATCACACAATTCTTTACTCTGTCGGTCAAAGACACACCACACATACTTCTCAGTGCTCTCATTTCTACAGCATTTATTCTACTTTCAAATCTCTTCTGCCATACCCAACTTTCACTACCATGCATAAGGGTAGGCACTAACACACCTCTATGTACAGCCAAACGTGCCTTTTTGGACACGTTTTGACTGTTCATAAACGCCTTCAGAGCTCCATTCACACAATTACCTGCATTAACTCTCCTTTCAATATCTGCTTCATTCTTACCATCTCTTGTAAACAACGTACCTAAGTAAACAAACTCTTTCACTTGTTCCACTCGCTGTCCATCGATCAAAACATTACAAGCCGTAACGCATTCCTCCTTTTCAAAAACCATAACTTTCGTTTTACTTACATTCACTTTCATTCCTTTCCTTTCTAACGCACGATGCATGATTGTTACCATCTCCTGCAACTCCTCTGTTGAAGATGCAAGTATAACCTGATCATCAGCATAAAGGAGGCATTTGACGAGTAACCCATTCATCCTTAATCCGCAGTCACTATGTTTTAAATCTTGCAAACAACTGTCCATGAAGAGGTTAAACAGCCACGGCGACGCTACACATCCCTGTCTAACACCTTTATCGATGGTAAACCAGTCAGTGTATGCCCCGTTTATCCTCACACAAGCTCTAGAATCCTCATAAAGGGATTTCAGAGCTCGAATGAGGCTGCTGTCCACCCCATTCATTGACAGCACCGACCACATTTCATTCCTCACCACTTTATCGTAAGCCTTTTCCAAATCCACGAATGCGCAATAGACCTTTTGACCTTTGGCCAAAAATTTTGCGGCTATGCTTCGCAAGGAAAAAACCTGATCCGTGCATCCCATACCCTTTCGGAATCCCGCTTGTACATCCCATATTTTCTTGTCGGTTACTTCCATAACTCTTTCAATAAGTACCTTTGCATACAATTTGCCAACAATGCTGAGAAGGCTAATGCCTCTATAGTTTTTGCAGTCTTGTTGCGAGCCTTTTCCTTTATAAAGAGGCACAACTACAGCTGTGGTCCAGTCATTAGGTACTCGGCCGGTGTTCCAACACAAGTTATATAACCGCTGCAAATGACCAACTATGATGCCTTGTCCAGCCTTCAGCATTTCGACTGTAATCCTATCATATCCTGCAGCCTTACCTACTTTCATACTTCCCAGTGCCTTCACGATCTCATCCACGCCAATAATGCTTTCATCATTGCTATCATTACAATTCACTTCAGCTATCGGTGTCTCTATCGCCGTTCTTTCGAATAAACTTTCAAAATACTCTTTCCATCTCTTCAGCACGCACAATTCACCATTTACTATACTTCCATTCTCGTCTCTGATGGATGTGTGTTCTGAGGATTGAGTTCTTCCTCGAACTGCACGAATGGATTTCCAGAAAAACTTAATGTTCCTCTGGAAATCGTCAGATAATCTGCTATCAAACTCATCTTTCTTTTCCTCTTTTTTCCTTTTAACCATTTCTTTCACTATTCTTTTTGACCTAACAAACTCCTTTTTTGCTTCATCTATGTCTACACTCGTTGCTTTTCCCATTCTTTCATTTGCTCTGGCAGCCAACCAATCTGACCAAGCTTTCTTCTTCTCTGACACTGCTGATTGTACATCCTTGTCCCACCATGTATTCTTAACCTTTCGTATTTTCCTTCTCTTGATCATACCACATACTTCAGACGCTACACATACTACCTCTTCTTTAAAGGCCTGCCATAATTCTTCCATATCATTTATGCCATCGAATCTCTCAAATCTTGCTATCAATCTTCGTTTATACTCATCTTTCACATCTTTCTCTTGTAGATTTTCAACTTTTATTCTTTCCAAGACCCTATTTTCATTATGCTCTCGGTGTCGCCATCCTTTAAAGAGCCCAGTTATCCGGCTCAACACCAAGAAGTGGTCTGTGTGGATGCCGATCCCTCGATATACTCTTGTATCCAACACATTCTTTCTCAATCGTTCATCTACTATCACAAAATCAATCATACTTCTTCTAACATTTTTCGCCTCTCGCGTATACATATGTATCCTTTTATGATCAAACATGGTGTTTGTCACACAAAAGCTCCACTCCAAACAAATCTCAAGCAGTGCTTTTCCATTTTCGTTCACACTCTCATCACCAAATGCACCTAGCACCCTTTCAAATCCATCTCGCTTTACTCCCACCCATCCATTGAAATCCCCTAACAAGATCAATCTTTCATGATCCTTGCAGTTCCTCAAAATCTCTCTTAAACTCTCCCAAAACTCCTGCCTTTCGTCTTGCTCATGTTGTGACATACCCGTAACTATATTGACCGGGGCGTACACCCCCACAATAAAGAGACGAGTAAGTCCTACTTTCATTCTCATCCACAGTAGCCTAGCATTTACACATTCAAACTCTTTTACGCACTCATTCATTCGCGCAGACAGTACTACACCAACTCCCTTACAGGCTCTGGTGGTACTATCTACCCCAGACCAATACGCCGTATATGCACCATGCTTGGTGGTGTCACACCCTTTTCTTTTTGTTTCATTCACACAAAGAACATCAATCTTTCTATCATCCATCATCTGACATACTTCATCCAATTTGCCGTTCATTCCTCCACCAACATTCAATGTCGCAAACCTGCTTTCCGTAGGCCGCTTTTCGCCCTCGCGGGAAACGAGACGTGACGGGTTGCGAACCGCGTCGCCGCCATATGGAGAAGAATAAGTTTTTGTTCCCATAGCGTTCCCACGAGATTTAGGGATCTAGACGGTCCATCCCCGCAGAGCCCTTTACGGGGGTAAGGCGGAATATCAGCTGTGCCCTGTGACCACCAATACAGGCACCCTCCGTTTACGACCAGCTTGCCCTCTGGCCACGAATCACTCGGCACGGGTCGGTTCACACCTTAGATCGGGGTTTTGTTTCGGGTATGCTCCCTGAAAGTTGGTTTAAATTCGGAGTTTTCCTTCTCCTAGACAGGTTGCCAACCAAGGCTAACGAAGCCCATCTCCCCGAAAATTTTGGGCTGTTAATGACACCAATACGAGCCCGGTTGTACCGATATGGACCTACCGTTATAACTGAGTTACCGAGCCTTGTAGTACTAAACACGTAGTCTGAAAAATTAAATAAATATATTTTAGAAAATATTTTGCAAGAAGTAAATAATGGTAACTTTCGTTTCTGAACACCACAAAGCAAATATTTTTACCTAACATGCTCATTTACATGACTTACCTATAAGTTTTCGTTCGTATGCCGCGTGTCTTTATTTCGAGTATCCAATATTTAGGATCCATATATTCATGTACTGATAATTATTTAGGGACACGCTGTAGGTATATCCCAAAAGATAATGTAAAACTTGCAAATGAGACCATGAATTTATTTACAAAACATAGAACCACCGAACTTTGAACATAGTTTTTAATAACATATTAATTAAATCGATTAAGATAACCAATTATCTCAATACTCGTATATTTATGTCGAAATATAAAAATGTCACAATGTTATTGACAACCAAAGCTAGTACAAACGATTTCAACGCGCTCCGGAGCAACCGTTTGCAAGTTCAAAAGATACAGAGTAATCTTTTGAACTTTTACAATACCAGTGTTGTTACTGGAAAGGTATTGTTTGCTGGTGTTGCAAGCCTTTACTACTATTGTTTAGACATTTTTCGAACTTTTGCCACAGGTTCATGTTTGAATAATTTAAACGTTAAATCTATAAATTAAAACATTTAGAACCTACAATGTTTACACCGACAAGACATAGTTATCAAGTTCTTAGGTGCTCAGGTCTCAACATTTCAATCTATATCTTTACGGTAAAATGAAACATAAAATTTTCACTGTACAAGAATACAGTGAATATATGTGTTCTCGCGAATTAACTGACTAAGTTATTTATCAAGACTAATAATCGATAAAGAAATGACAAAATAAAAACAGCGTCAATAAATAATTATGGTTTAACACAATCAGTCTTCAAAATAAAATATACTGTACATTTTGATTTTAATATTTTTACGAAGCACAATATGCACTAAGAATGACTAGATGTGGATCACATGAAATGTTGTTCTGTGCGGTCATCGAACCTACACACCAGGTAGCGTCTCTGCTGTGATTAGGTAACCTAAAACCACTACGCTATAAGCGAGCAAGCATGCACTATTTTTTTGGATTTTTTTTCTATAACTATTACGGAGAAAAACGGTTTTAATTTACCCCTAATGACGGCCAATTCACATATATCCTCGCCTTATGAAATACAAGCTACTGAGAAGTTTCTACTACTTACATACTACTGCCTATACACACTTGGCATGACTCCATCACATATGGCAAGACTTACAAACTAAATAATTCATTACATATTAGTGGTTATGTTCACTTCTATGATTAATAATCACATCGTCATAAGTGATGATAGTTGACCGACATCCTTTATTTGTCCATGTACAGGTCCATCGGGCCTTAGAACCTTTGTTAGTGACACGCGCACGATTGTACCGGTATGGACCTATTATGATCACAGGGTTCCCATGGCTCGTTGTGCTGAAAACGGGCTCTGGAAATAGAATTATTTAATTTTGTTCTGTAAGATATAATAAAAATGTGTCTCGAAAATAAAGTTGAAAAGATTTAAAACAAAAAAAAATTACATCCACAAATGTTTTTTAAATTGTTAAGTGCATAGGCGATTGCGAGAGTTCCATATTTCAGTTAAATGACTTTCTAGAACTCTTTGAAAGCCTTTAGCCTTAGCCTTTTCGAACAATAGGTTAAAGCAAGTGCCTACATTAAAACAAAATAAAAACAAGATAATTTAATTATATTATATGATAATTTAATTAGCAATATTATAAAATAATTTAATTAGGACACACAATAGTAGAAGCGCAAATAGTATTTAGGTACAATTGAAAATATTATATTATTACTAGCTTTTGCCTGCGGCTTCGCTCGCGTAAATTCGAGGTTCTCTCTAGTTACAGTATGTTATATATGTTCGGTCGGCACTCTATGTCTCATTGGGCGGATACTACATAACTGCAAAAAGTATTTACATATACTAACTACTTACTTAGTAATAAAGTAGCACTCAAAATGTTATCCGGTATTTGTGAAGTTTTGCTAGAGTGGCCAATATGGCGACTGTGATTTGTCTGTCAGAACCATTAAAATTTAACAAAATCCTCGACAATCCGAATTTTGCGGATATATGTTGTCGACTTGAAATCTTTTTTTTTTAATGTTTTATTATTCAGGTAAGATTTCGATGTACTCCTTGACGAAATTATTAATATAAGATTTGACACTGCGATAGCAACGCAGTCCGTCGGTTCCAATGTGAAACATTCCGAAATCCACAACTACTTACAAATTAAAAATTAACTAAAAAAACATTTTCCAGTGGACTAAATTGTGAATCTAAACCATTCTCAAGTCCCCTTGAACACACACAAAAAAATTCATCAAGATCAGTCCAGTCGTTTAGGAGGAGTTAAGTGACATACACACGCACACAAGAAATATATATAAGTATTAAGATAATAATTATACTGTTACTAAAAATTTATAATGTATATATATATATATATATATATATATATATATATATATATATATATATATATATATATATATATATATATATATATATATATATATATAAATTTATAATGATAACATGGATTTAAAAGTAGCGCTCATAGCGAGACTTAGCTTGTCGTTCGTAACAGATCGGCAAAGTGAAGCAACGCTTGCACAGGTCGCCACTTGGATGGGTGACCAAGTGTGGCATTTACATCTAAGCTCTTGCTTCGGAGGGCACGTAAAGCTGTCGGTTCCGTTTCTTGTCTTAGGAAAAGAGTCGTTAGGCTATGTCGGAGGCCTTCGGGCGGTCTGAAAAACTCTGACACTAGAGTTGACCACACACTCACACGAAAAACAAAACAAAGCAATGGATTTAAAATGAAGATCAAATAAAGTACCAAGATTTCAACCATATGCTTCTCCTATAAAACTCTCAGATCTAAGGCAAAACTGTTTTTAATTTGAATAATTTGATATTTATCTATCATTGTCATCGAAGTCGAAATGATATAATTTTAAGAATAACCTACTTACCTAATGTAAATAATATGTGCCAAGAGCTTACAAACATAAAAAACAACTATAGGTACTTACTATTTCTTCGGTTCTAGATTTCAATATGAAACATTTAGATATTCCTAAGATTTCCTATTCCCCCTATTCTAATGCAATGTGGAGAGAATATTTTTAACTATATACTTGTTCTAAATCGTAAGTAAACATAATCTATAGAAAAAGAACTAGTTAATTTAGGGCTTATATATTTGTACACGATTAAATAACTAAGAGCACTCTTAATTATCAAGCTTTGACATAGGCATCCTCTAAAATACTAATAAATAATTATGTTGACATGCATGTATTATACTGGGATTATAAGCAATTATTTATTGCAAAGAACCAACTTATACATTCCTAACATTTATAGAAAAATATTTGTTTTCAGTAAACATAGTTGGCGTAAATACATAGTTGTTCAAGAAATTTTAAGATCACTATTTAGAAAAACAAGCACAATGTTCTTTGGTAAGACTACTGCGTCATACAAAAATGCACTACAAAAGATATTCTCAAATTGACATCATCAGTATAATAGCTACTTAAATCTCGATTTACTTATATTAAAAAGTCAAATATAATATGTTATATCATGAGCAATGAAGACAATTTATTTAAATAATGAAACAGAAATCAAGAACACGTATCTACGTCATTCAGGCACATATGTAAGCTACTTGAAATTTGAATTTGGCTATGAATACAACGCAAGTACAGATTGGTCTCGTAACAAACTAACTCGTAATTAGTCCTTGAAAGAACCAGTTCGATAAAATTTGACCGTTTCATTTTGTTCGTTCTGCACACTTATTATAAATACAACATTAACCAAATATTAACACCGGTATATATTGTACTTCATTGTATGTGTGGGTAGACATATTAACATGTACACATTAACAGCGAAGAAGTCTTATAATACTAAATTATAGTGTAAATTTAAATATGTCTACATGTAAGAAAGTCACAAGGCGCATGTAAGGAGGTTTCAGGAGCTTTCAAAACATTCAGAAATTCTCATGCCAAGAACGATTACTTGTGGCACATGTTTCAATCAAAGGATGAATCACTTAGCCTTGGTGACTTAGCCAAGTCAGTTAGATCAAAATCCAAGTCTCTCAATCGGTTTAGCATAATATATTAAATCGAGAATTCATTCACGCAACGGAATATAGAACGAACGACATATACTCGCTAAAACTGAATGACTCATATACACTAATACACATAATGCTTCACTCTCAATCATAAATTTAGTTGTTCTGTAGGTGCATGTGTAAATATTATGATACTAAACTATTTTTTTCAAGTTAGGCTGTACAAGCTTATATTTACAATAGGAACAAGTAGATGGTGTTATTACCCGTGTACAGAATAACGTGGTTGAAACCGTACGACAGGTAGTTATGTCATAAATATGTATGGATACAACTTATTTAGTGGTTATGTTCGTTTCTATGTTGTATAATTGTATTGTTGATCGTCATAATGGTAGATTTACACCCCAGCGAAGTCCTGCTGCAGACCCAGCGTGCTTGTGGCCCCTTGTTCGTCTTGGCACAGTTGTAGCGGTGCTGACCTATTATAATAACTGGGTTACCGGCTTTGGTTGTACTGAAAATAGGCACTGCAAGCAAAAAAAATTACATTAGTACGAATTAAAACTTGAAAGCTAATCCATACAAATATATTGTTTATTTTCGAATGTGAATAAATAATCAATATTTTATTTTTCTGTCCTCATCCTTGGCTTGCAAAATCTTCTGCATGAACTTAACATCTTGGGTATCTAACTTCAAAATTCCGTTTAGCAGTTATTCAAAAAAATACACAATAAAACACTTTGATTACGGACTTTCCTTTATTTTCCATAATCTTATTTTTTACTGGTCCTTTCTCATTTTTCTTTAAGTATTTTATCCTTCATTCTAAAGATGCAGCATTGTTTTTCATTTGTGCCCGCCTCTTTTTGTCGTATTCTTTCTTTCTTAATAACTTTTCTTGGCGACTCTTGACTTTCCCTATTCTTGATTCACATATATCTGATAAAAAATGAAATACCATCCTGTATGAACTGCAAAAAAGGCAGGTTCGGAATGAACATTAAATGTTCACTTTTGTATAGAGTGACGGAATTATAAATTCGAACAAATAGCGTTTTAACCACACGTACCTACATAACCACAAATTGAGTAAACACAATTGTATGACGTTAATAGCGGTACCGTCTAATTTACTAACTAGCAGCATGAGAAGTTTGGTAGCCCGTTAAAATAAAGGTACAGAAACAAATTTAATATTATATTAAAGTTATTTTATTAAGTAATACATAGGCAGTCAATATACATTGTAAATCAGGATCCTATCGGAGATCAATATGTAGAAAGCTCTATTGTTATAATATGAGATGATAGCAGGTATCATCAGATTTGATTACAATTTAGAACTGTAATGGCAAGTTACAGTTAATTCTTTATCTTGTATTTAAGAGTAAAATTATAATCATTATTTTATAATAAAATGATAATAATCTTTAACTAAGTCGACAGCCCTAGACCGGTGGCTATGATACGGCATTGTTAGAATTTATTGCAGAAACTGGCACATTGCATAGTAAAATGTCTGGTATGATAGTGGCTAGGTATGAAACAGCTGACTAGACACAGCACCCAGAAGGAAGCACTGGACAACGTGCTGGCCTTCCCCGAAGAGCTGGGGTGGCTCGAGTGACAACAGTTATTACCAGGCGTACGCAAAATACACGCCAGGACGGGGAGTTGCGGAAACAGCCCGTGATACCAGTACCAAATAGTGGATATGTTTATTTATTCGATGTATTGTTAACGACATACCCACCGGTAAGACAGTCAAAATTATATAAAGAAAATACGAGCAAAATGTTACACTTAAGTACCTATATCATCCTTTGTAACATAGGCATATCTACTACCAACTATTATATACCTACAATTATTTACATTATACAATATCATTGTCATGAAATAATATGCGCTGCAATAATAGGCAAGCTATTTAGACGGCATTTCATTCTAGCACAAGAAACTTGCTTATCACATGCAAGCATATTAAGCCACTGTAAATTTTATACTAAAATTCGCCTATTCCTCCCTTGTTGATTGTACTTATTATAAAATTAAGTCCCTTTTTCTTCCTGTAGTATATAGCGTTCATACATACAGTATAAACACGATAAACTCAAACACTACCATCTAATTGTTGTATAGTTTTTACCAAAAGATAGTGTGATTCCTGAAGAAGGATTAGCTTTACAATTCGAAGTCTAGTATTTGATAAAACTGGAAATAATAACTGGAATCAAAGAGGGTTTAGATATAAAATTAAGACTAAACTATACAGTCTTGTGTATAAAGCCTTGACATACACAACATGATCGCACTAAATGCAATTTAAGGCCGTATTTAAAGCTGGCCTCCTACGGTGCGTGGTTTTGCGGACAGACGCGTACCGCACTCTTGGATTTCTCTCGCAGTATAACTTCAAAGGTGCGGGCCGCGTCCGTCCAGCCAGCAACATTGGCTTGATCTATATTTACACAACTTCTTACATTTCAAAATATACATAGGCATACCGTAGGCATAAAAAATCGTTTTTTAAAAGACTATACTAGGAATAAATATGGTATCGCGGAGGACCTTAAAGACAAAATTAGAAAACTCGAAACAACAATTTATTGATCACACAAAATGTTGTTTCGTGTGGGAATCGGACCCTCAACAGTGCGCGCAGTGTCAAGCAGCGAAGTGATCGCTTACACCACTACACCAAACGTGCTATCTATATAGTATAGTTTTATAATAATAACAATATTCTAACACATTTACACAACACCATCTAGGCCTAAACTAAGTAGAACGAATGAATAAACATAAATATATATTTTTTATATATTTTTTTTAAGCTGAACCCTATTTAATATCATAAATCATACAAATCAGAGCATATGTACAAAAAAACCGTAAAAAGAAATTAAAAATTGAAAATATTTACAAGGTTTAGTTTTTTTCTAAATATTTTTTATAAATACATAGATTATACATAGAAACATCCAGACCGAAACAAACCTCCATGTTCACGCACACTAATGTTTGACTTGAGCGCTAATCGAACCCGCGACCTTAGGTGTCGCAGAAGTTTGCACTCGCGCTACGTCACCGGCTCGCCACTCATCGTTTTAGTGGTTATGTTCACTCCTATGCTTAACGATGATGTTGTCAATAGTGACGATGGTGGAGCGGCATCCCTTCATCGTCCGAGTGCACGTCCACCGAACTTGCGGGCCCTTGTTCATCTTTGCTCGGTTGTAGCGGTGCTGGCCTATTATTATCACAGGGTTGCCCGCCTTCGTCGAACCGAAAATGGGCACTGAAAAAAAATACTGATATAGTTAGAATAACGGCTTCGAAAGGTACCTTTCGTACTTTCTGATACCATCTTTGCTTTTCTTTAAAATGTCTTCTCGCGCACTAGGAAAAAATACCTACTGTGACCCGGAGGACTGTAAAAATATACATTAAGAGATATTAAGAGACACATCGAACATCTAGCCAAAACAATGAATGGATTCGACGCAGTGTCAAGAGAGGGTGCAGATAAATCACTGTTCATTAATCTTTGGCGCTTGGGATAACACGTTTTTTTCATTTCATGTTCACATTACCCCTTACCTTATAAAAGAAATAAAGGTTTAATCTCTTTAGGAAAAGAATTATCAAAAATCGTTTCTTAGTAGGTACGCCCCGACTCTCCAGGAAACATTAATGAATTTCAGCTTGCACCGTGTAGATTCGGCGGTAATCTGTCAGTCAGTAATGTAATATTTACTTATACAGATAGTATAGAATTTTATTCTCAAACCAAAGACTTAATAAAACAACTGCAGTTTAGTTATGATTATGTGTATTTACTCCACACTTGAACACCACATTGTCGATAGTTACAAGACTTGGCCGACTGTTTCACACAGATCCACCGCGTCTTCGGCCCTTTGTTCGGTCTGGCACTGTAGTAGCGGTAAGAGCCAACTATGAGTAGATGTTTACCAGTACGTGTCGTACTAAATATTATCCCTGGAAATAAAACATACCTACTACTTATTTATTATTTATTTTTATTTTTTTATTTTTCGTGTGAGTGTGTGGCCAACTCTAGTGTCGGAGTTTTCAGACCGCCCGAAGGCCTCCGACATGGCCTAACGATCCTTATCCTGAGACAAGAACCGGGACCGACAGCTTTACGTGCCCTCCGAAGCACGGTAGCGCTCAGATGTAAATGCCACACTTGGTCACCCATCCAAGTGGCGACCTGTGCAAGCGTTGCTTAACTTTGCCGATCGGTTACGAACAGCAAGTCAAGTCTCGCTATGAGCGCTACTACTGAGAAGAAATTATAAATACTTTTATATTATAACGATACTAGCGGACTCATTAGCCAGCGCCCAAGTAGAATTTGGCACACCAGATGCAGTGCCATATCTGTATTTTTAAACCATCTAGGAACCCATTTAATTATACACACAAAATGGCATCCAAATGGGTTTAGGAGGAGTGCACAAACACACGTAGGTACATAAAAAGAATACATAATAATATTAAGATAAACTAGGTATCTGAAATAATAAAAATTTTTCATTAAACAAATTTACAAATGAAAGAAATTTTTTACGTGGACAAAAATAATTTATTTTCAACATATACACACACTGAATATTTCACTTAGGTATAGCCTTCATTTCCAAAGATAATTACTGGACTAGACAGATTTATTCATACTTAAACCCTGCGTCTTGAAACATATACAAATATACAGGTACAAAGCATACTAAGAGTTTTAAGAAATATATATGGTTTAAACCCACAACATTATAGTACACTGCCAATGGCTGAATGACTAGAGCACAATTACTACAGACTAACTAAGTAACTAGTTTTATAAGTTATACTAGAGGACGCCAGCAGCTACGCCTACATTTTTTTTAAATTTACCCGTTTTGACCGATCCACAGTGTTTTATGAAGACCATTTTTCGGACACCGTCTTTTTATTAAAGAAGCTAATAGATATATTCAATAAAAAGAAATATTTCGTATCCCCATTAAGCTAGCATCTCTAGTTTATTAGAAAAACTTTTTTGAAAATCATCATATTTTAAAGCGGATATTTAGAAAAAAAGATATTCCTCTTAAACTAAGCATGATACGCAATAATAATGTTACAAGCACCGATAGCGTCTCTTTCACTGCACATTTTACACTTAAAATGAACCTCATAACTTGACTAGATTCAAATTTAAGCGAGATTTTGGATTTTTAGATTTTCTTACTTTTATTGAAGATTCTACCAAATGTGGAAAAGTTCTTTATACAGAAATGATGCTCTTTACTTTCCTCATATACTCAATAAATTTCAGACCCCAAATCCATGGAATCTAGAAGTTATTCCAAATTAACTGTTTTTGCTAGGGTTTTCACATTTGTATGCCGGGTTTTAATGATAAAAATTTTATTCGATATTGATTTTATAACTAAATTATATGTTGTAAGGAAATCAATATCGAATAAAAATTTAATCATTAAAATCCAGAATATAAATATGAAAAAACTAGCAAAAACAGTTATATGGAATAACTTCTAGATTCCATGGATTTGGGGTCTGAAATTTATTGAGTATATGAGGAAAGTAAAGAGCATCATTTCTGTATATATAACTTTTCCACATTTGGTAGAATCTTCGATAAAAGTAAGAAAATCTAAAAATCCAAAATCTCGCTTAAATTTGAATCTAGTCAAGTTATGAGGTTCATTTTAACTGTAAAATGTGCAGTGAAAGAGACGCTATCGGTGCTTGTAACATTATTATTGCGTATCATGCTTAGTTTAAGAGGAATATCTTTTTTTCTAAATATCCGCTTTAAAATATGATGATTTTCAAAAAATTTTTTCTAAGAAACTAGAGATGCTAGCTTAATGGGGATACGAAATATTTATTTTTATTGAATATATCTATTAGCTTCTTTAATAAAAAGACGGTGTCCGAAAAATGGTCATCATAAAACACTGTGCGATCCCGTGGGAATTTCGGGAAATCCCTTCTTAGTGCACCCGTACGGTCCCCAAGGAACACACATGCCAAATTTCAGCTTCCTGCGCCCAAAAGTTTCGGCTGTAGCGTGTCTGTCAAACAGTCAGTAACGCAAGGATCTTATATATTAAGATACTAAGATTATTATTGTAATTATCATTATGACTATGAATATTTCTGATACATGATGTATGTGTAATTTCTGCACTTCAACGAACAATGGAATGAATTCAAATACAATATTTACTTTAGAAAATACCACTAACTTTTAACAATTTTTTACTACGCCCGTAGTTGTAATCGAATTTGGCCATGTCGTGGGCAACTTTACAAATATTTAATCTACACCCAGAATCGGAACGACGAATATTTTGTGGATCTCACAAATTGTCTCGTTTGGGTATCGAACTTACAACACTAGACATAATGCCAAATACATCAAGGCGGCCGCGCGCTATGCTATCCTTACAGATAATTACCACTAAGTTTTACATACGCACATGGTTTAATAAATAATTAATCATTAAATCATCTTTATAATCATCATCGTTTACTGGTACACTTAAAACTACCATTTCTTTCCTACCAATAATATCTACCCAAACGTTACCTGGTAGAAATCGCTGTTAGCGATAAGACTATAATAATGTACAATAAAGTATTAAAAAAATAAATAGCTACACATCAATAATGGTTGTGTATATTCCTATGGCTGACGACAGCATTGTCAATAGTTATAATAGTAGATTTACAACCAAATTTCTTGCGAGTGCAGATCCATCGCTTTTTCATCGACTCGTTGTGACTTACAGCTTGGTTGTACCGGTAGCGACCTACTATGATTACTGGATTACCATTTTTAGTTAAACCGAATTCGTAGCCTGAAAATAAAATATTTATTTTATTATTAGCATCTGTAATACTCTTGCATCTGAAGGGGCGTTATTACATAACTTTACTGATTCTTTGTACAAATATTACATGCATTATTTTTCTTAAAACCTTTTCTTCTTACCGCACGATGTTTTCGCATTCTTTGTTGGCTTTAAATCTGTTTATTTTAATGTATTGAAATGTCTATTTTATTATATAACAATAGATTTTTCAACTAAAATAAGAAAAGGTAAGAGAAAAATGGAAGAAAAAAGAAGGTAAGAGAAAAATGGAAGCTTGCGTACTCTGATTATCTACGAGACCTTTCTCTTCTTTAGATGACTTACTGTTCTTTATAGTCGATTCAGAAACACATCAATAGAGTTAAATAAAACTTAATATAAAATATTTTTATGGATATATACTAAATTGCAGGTACGTAAGATATCTTTAACATACTACACATATATACTATACTTCTGTAGACAATATTTTTATAAGAAATGACACGTACAGAATAACTAACAAAAATTATATATCGAATATAGCAGCGTCCAAATTCTGTACATACGGAAAAAATATCGGACTTAATCCTATAAAATATAATTCGAGTCATGGACATCGGCGATTTACCTTGGTAACCTAGCACACACGTATGTGCTTAGAAGCCGATATTGGCCATTTTATTTCAGTTCCTTGGCAACGGAACGTCACAAACATATACTCTTAAATATGGAAGTCTGATGCCCTTATACACTAAGGCCCTGTGTCACCACCTCTGAGTAAGCGTTACCTTCCAGGTAAATTCAAAATTAGAACGCAATTTGTATGAATTTATATGCCCAGTAATTTAACCAGAACTTATTGGGCAGTGGTGAAACATGCGCTAAATATAACGGTAAAGGTATATCTATCACGGATAAATATGATAATAAATATTCATCTTACAAACCTTGCGATTTACTTGGCAACTTATAAGCATAAATAACAAATTTATATAATAACTAACATAGAGAAATTTATTAGAAGAGCGGATTATCATTACTCAAAATGTAAATTACGCATAACTCAAAATCTAAATTATGCTATGTACGTTACATAAGCTTATATATATTTACACAAATATTGAACTATATTAAATAACAAATATTTCTTTGAAGACTTGAAAACAGTATGTGTATAACGAACAACAATGTACAAATAGATTTTCAACTTAGCTGCCATAAGGTATGCGATACGACGTGGATACGACGCACGTAGACTGTCACCTAATATTTTAAAATAAAGAACCATGAGGCAGGTTTTGAAAGTTTGTGTGGCATCGCTTCGTGTCGCTTTTGTAGCTCGCGTAGCTGCGTAGGTCACTAGGTACTTTGAGCAGAGGGTTGGCACATACAATTACCACAAACACGTAATTATAATAAATCGAAGACGGAAGAGGTAAAAGTATGAACATGTAATAGAGCAACCATTCCCTTTGTGGAAGAAGGAGTCTTATTTTCTAGTGCACCTAAGTAAAAACCGCTTTGACGTCAATTCTTATTCAACTAACAACTACCATAAGTCAAAGACTATGTAAATAATCTGTTATTTAACTACCTACTCTTGCTAACTTTACTGCGAACTGTACATAGTTATATTAAGTACAACTAACATCATATTCGTGTACGTGACCCGTGCTGGCATGGAATGTACACAAAAACATCACAACATCAACATCTTAACTCCAAAACAGTTATCAGAACTTATTGTTAGTACCTATCGCTCTATCTACTGTCACTTCAAGTATGCTTCTCCACCAGAAAGTACGAATACTAAACAGTGTACAAAGAAAATGTACCCTGAAGTATCACTTATGTTTAGCGAAGCAATAATAATCATTAGGTGTGCCTTGAACATTTCTGGTAGATACGCAATCTAAACCTTTGATGACGTCATATCTTTACTATCCTTATTTTCAGCATCATCATATCAGCCGATAGATGTCCCCTGCTAGAATTAGGCCTCACCCAAGGTTCTCCACATAGACCGATCTTGACTCAACCGTATACATCGGCTGCCAGTAACAAAATCATCGGTCCACCTTGCATGAGGCCTACTTCTGTTACTATCTCTATAAATCTTATAAATGATTATGGCTTAAATGGGATCTTAACACTCTATTTCCATTTGTTGTGAGAAAGGCTCGACATCTGGTCCTCGTCTTGGTAGTACACTGCCACCTCACGTTGGTTTTCGTTCGACCATATTTATTGAATCTGTAGTTGTTAGCGAAAAGCACCTCCACTCCGTTCCTCGTTTGTATTTTGACCACTGAAAATAAAATACGGGCTCGCTGGAATATTTGGACTATGTTTATGATATCAAAAGTTAGTAGACACGAATGGTTCCTTCTTGTTCACGGCAGTGTTTCACGATTTACGTTTGTTGCAAGGTTTTACTTTGGTTCATCGAGTTAGTCATGCTGGAGGCAAAACATGCCTATTGTATCTCTTGTCCACAAAATGTTTTACACAAGACGCAGCGCTGCTTAAAGCCATAATTAGATGTGGCACATTTGAGTTCTTTTGACGAGCATATGAGCTCGAGCCTCGGGCGCTAGCACCGGCTGGCTGCTAGTGAACGTGGATCTTCTGTGAGGATCATACCGGTCTAATCATGCGTTAACTAGCGTAGCTCTTCCACTCAGAAATCAATACCATTAGTTTTATTACTGATTAATATATAGATAAAGAGATTGATTTTCACGGCAAATCCGAGTGCACAAGAGCCTTAAAAGAAGGATGATTACTAAATTTAAACAATAAGTATTGAACAAAATAAAACAAAATCATTAAAAATATAATTTAGTAAGTGATTTATAAAAATATATATCCATTTGTCAGTCGGTATGATTGTGCACTAAACTGCTGCGCAGAATGATGCCTCCCAGAGTGATCATGAACGCGGAACATTTAGTGCGAGTCCTTGTAGAACATTGCCATCGAGTCTTCCTGCCGTTCACGTAAGATTTGGAAAACTTAAAGCCTTCTGCCAACAGTATTTGTGTACCCCGATTTGTTACCATTTCTAACACTGAAAACACAAACATAAATATACATGTTCATTACATATTGGCATAATGAAAAATATTCAAAATGTGTGTATTTAAAATGTTTCTTCAGGAAATTTTATTTACTGTTTGCGGGCTCTACTGACGCGGAGCCAGTATTCTTTATCCCCAACATTTGAATCTCAATATCTTCAGAATTATGTTGAAATAACATACCAGGTGTATAAGTAAAAAACAAATAATGAGACATGAAAAATATATTTATTGATTTTTAAATATGTAATAAAATATGTTATGATTAGATACAGATATTATAATCTTATAACGTAACAAATAAGTATATATTTTTGTGTATCGGCAATCAGTTGTTACTATTATAATTAAATTTAATTAACATATATTGCATAAATTTGTATTTGTACCTATGATGTGCTTGGCAAGCATACCAATGACCTCAAAAACACTTTTGACATGACAAAAACAATATGTACCTAGCAAAAAGACAACTAGTCAGAACATAGTAAAGAGATAGTCTTTACTATGTTCATCAAGAAAACGCAAGAGTGCAGGTCTAGTAAAGAAAAGACGTTTGGTCTTTTTCGACCAGGCCTTTTCAGACAAATGCTCTACATAAAAAATGAAAGATATAATTAGAATCAATCAATAAGTACTATTAGATAATACAATAAATTTGAGATCCATAAAACCCCGAGTAAATACGAGTGGAACTACCAGTAGCCCATCTCACATAATTTTACCTAGTCCTCATCATTAGTATTTTTTAACAAAACAAAATAAAACGGACTTCAATACTTAGAAGGGAAGCCTTAGTGGCTCCCAAGACCTGTTATAGATTTTATGAGACCAACCACACGCGTATATAGTTGCTGCTACACACGCCTCTGGTCGGTCCCATAAAAGGACCGGTTGCGCTGTAATAATTTTTTGTACCTACTCTTTCATTCTTAAGTAATAAAATAAGAGTTAATAATGTTATCTATCATTATCATCAACGTCGGCCAGCGTTATCCCGGTTGCATCGACGCTTTGGAGCCCGTGGTCCGCTTACTTGTGTAACCAGCTTTGCCAGAATATAATCTTATCTATGATATTGGAGCAGTGTCATGATTATGAAAGAGGTTTGTTTTAACAACTTCATTCTCAATGGTTGTGAGGAAGGCCCTACATTTGCGATGTCGTCTCGCAGCGCACTGCCATCTTGTCCGAATGCCATTAGACTTTTCCTTGTAAAAACGGTAACCACCAAACATCAACATCATTTTACCACGATTTGTGTACATCGTTGTTACTGTAAAGATAGCAATGGGATCAGACATTTCTTGCCAACATTTTTGAAAATCACAGTAAATTTTTATGCATAATAAAAGGAGTAGCCATTTGGCAGTTAAACTTTTTATCACTGAATCTAAAGGCTGTTTCTATGTATAATATGTATGTATTTACAAAAAAAAATAAAGTAGATAAGTATGTATATCTATTATCTAGTACCCTATGGATACTAGATAATGTATTTACTTATATACTACAAGCTCTGCTTAGTTTGGGACTAGATGGTGTTGTGTGAATGTGGTAGAATATATATAATTATTAAAGTCTTATCTAAACAATTATTTACATCACAATCTGCATATGAATTGTCTCATAAGTATGAAATGTTTAAATTAGTTTAACAAAACTCTTTATTTCGTCCGCCGTATGAAAGCCTGCCTTGATAAATATTTTAACTCTTAGAGCGTAAACGTACTAGCGATTGGCCACAATGTGGCGCAACACATGTGGCTGACCGCCCTTTGATTTTTGTAATGAAACCGCACGATTTCAACTTACTGACTTGCGGCCAATGCTTATACTGCAGACAGCCACTAGAGCATTAGGCTCATATGCCTAAATACCTCAATAAGACTAAATACCTTCGTAAAATACATAATAATAAAAATAAATTCGTAAAAATAAACTTTTCATTTATGCTTAACGTAAAACACAATACAATATACTTAAACTAGGCCAAAGAAAATCAGACTTCATTAGACTAAACTAGCCTTATTTTTCAATAATTAAGAACTTAAATTTGGGGTAACTAACAAACGAAATAATAGATAAATAAAAGGCATAAATGTCGTTTATAAAATACGATTTATGCCATATAATACTACTAAACTAACTTTGACTCATGATATAGACTGCTTATATAAGTCATAAAAATAACATTAAATTAACAAATTCTAAAATAACAGACAGGTCTTCGGACCCAAATCTTTGTCTTTATAGAAACGAAAACCACCAGCCACTAATATTACAGAACCTCTTTTTGAGATGTACTTACTTACTGAAAAAATAAACAAACTATCTATAAAAAGACACTTATAATATATAATATACAATAATAATATATAAATATACAATACACACGAAAAATAGCACACAAAACACAGACAAAATAAAATAAATAAATTTTCGTTTAACAAGTATATTTAAAAAATACACGTTCGTGGTCCTCATATTTCTTATATTGATATCTCTCTCTCTATTAACTCATTAGTTTTCGCACTTGTAAAAATAACAATGCCTTTTTCGAATTTCTTCAATAATCATCAAAATAAATGATGATTAATCTAAAAGTCTAACTAGCATTAAAATCGGTTTCGTGGCTTAGCCATGCAAAGGCATTATTTATTTCTCTACTTACATCTAAGTTATCACCCATGGCTCTTTAAATCTTTAAACACGGTCTAACCATATCTGATAAGAAATTTTAGAGCAAGCTTAAATCTCAACCATTTTTTCCGCGCATAATATTATTAGCTTTTCTCACAGGGTCATGCGCACCTTTGGCTTTTCACAACAACAGCGTCACCCACTCAGATTTATCGCAATATCTGATGCCTTCAACCTACAAACCGCCTATCGATCAGATAACTACATCATCGACGATCAAGCAGCGTTCGAACTTTCGTGTTTAGTCCGCGAGTAAATGGTTGAATGGTCTTTCGCTTTTTATGGACAGAATTACAGATAATAAGATAAGATTTTATGGATTATGGTTATGTTCTAAACAACTTTTGATTATATGGTCTTCCATGGTGGTCAGAAACGCTCTACACTTGGTCTTAGATCTGACTGAACACTGCCATCTAGTTTTGTAGCCCACTATCTTTTCCTTGGAGAACCGGTACCCTCCGATGAGTAACATCAGTGTGCCTCTGCTTGTTCTGATCTGCGATACTGGCGAAATAAAACAGACATTATTTTTTATTTACCAGCTTTTGGCTACATTTATATAGCTACAAAATCAGATGTTTTCAATAAAGTTTCAACCGATATTTTACTCTCTTTGGACTTCTTTAAAAATCCTTCCTTTAAACGCACTGTCAAAATTTCATGCTTCCAGCTTCAATCGTTATGCCTTTGCTATGGTACTCGTCGGTCAGGACAAGTAATATTCTAAGTAAAATAAAAATCATAATTTAGTTTGAGATGTGTATTACATGTCAATAAAAAATGTTACAGGCATAAATCATTACTCTTCAGCCCATGTTCAACAGACACAAAAGCCATAAGGAAAATACAACTTATTCGGCAAATGGCTACTAACTAGAACGCTGCCTCGGTCGTAGCAAAGTTTTTCACAGAACATACAAAATGTCAATAGTCGATACTAAACCCAGTCAATCCCCTCAGTTCCTTTGACCAAAGAGGCTAAAATACCTGTTTACCTTCAAGTAAATTATAAACCAATTTTGCAACAAAATCGTTATATAGCGATACCATGATTGAGTCTGTTGAAGCGAACTCCGTGAATGCTTTTACAGGATGTACCGGGGCTACTGTATGTCCCCTTCGTCGCCATCTTGCAATTATTTATTGTTCTTATTCTAACTACTAAATTGCAATAGGTTAACCCAATCTTTAATGCAGTAACATTCAGTTCAACAAAACCACGTCTAATAATTCCTGCTGCTACATCGTTCATTACTATCTCAAGAGATACTTGGCCGTGTTAGAAAATGTAGATATCTAACAGTTATAAAACGAGTAGTTTACACATTCATGTATATTTTATTATTTAGGTACACTGTGTATGACACAACATTATATGCTTACAATATTCATGATATAAATAAGAAATAAATTAATACGTAGTATATTAATATCGCTCGGTAGCTCGGTACTGCAAACGACTGGTACTTACAAAAATTGTGTTAATTAGCTATATCAAATACGATACGGTACGGTACATACGATTAAATATTATAATAATTCTCACCTATCGAAAGCAAAATAAGTATGAAAGAGACTATGTTTATTTTATCCTCTTATCTGAATTTAATTCAGCTCAAAAAGCACTCTCTTCCATATCCACTATCAAATTTCAATTAATTCATCCATTCATTGTTTTTGACACATATTTAAGAGTTTGTTCTGCTTGACGATTAATCTCTCTTTAAATAGGTAGGTACTGTTATAAATAATAATTTGAAAGTTCAAAACCATCTAAATCAATACCGTAAATATAAACAACGTTATTTTTAGTATAGTCTTACCTCTTCGAATCACTCATATATTTGCTATTACGAACATCTTTTGTTTTTGGACGTTGCTGTAATAGGAAAATATGACATTCCATACAAAATTGACCTCTACAAAATTTATGAAACAGCTGTTTGTTTCTCAATTCCGACATTGAGCCAGTGTAAAACTTGTTTATAGTAATTAGTCAAGTCACCCTCTATGAGATTTGCGCTATACTAAAAATATAACTTTATTACGTTGAAAGCATTGATTTCTGGTGATATAGACCTTTCGCTCCTAATAATTTTCAAGCCTTCCTTACTAATGATTATGATGTAAGTTACTCTTAATAACGCAGTTCTCGATAGTACTTAGAAAGGCTTTGCACTTGTACTGTTGTCTTCCGGCGCACTGCCATCTTGTACGTAAACCACTAGACTTCTCCTTGTAAACAAAACCTTATCCCGCCGAACATTAACATCGTGTTACCTCTACTTTGCAGAGCATTCTCACTGAAAGATAAATGTATACATTATTTTGAAGAAGACAATGAAGGTAAAGATATAGGTAAATAAAGAGGTATTTTAATATATTTGTTCGTTAATATACATACATATGCTCACGCCTTTTTCCCGCCAGGGTATGCAGAGACAACAGAACGCCACTTGCTTCTATCCTTGCAAACCTCACGCGCTTCTTCTACATTCATGACTCTTTTCATTCGTTAATTTACCTAGACTGACTAATGCTAAAAAAAAGCTAATGAGAAAAATAATTGAATATCTTCCAACAAGGACATACCTTCCTAAAATACTAAAGCTTTAGAAGTTCTTGTTAAAACGAAATCCTTTGCTAAGTATGATTTTCTCCAAATCACTCGAAAGGTGAATAATGAAATATATGAGGCAAAAAAAGAAAATGAAACATACTGTTATAAGGACACTTTTCTTACTTTTGTTGCAATAATAATTAATATAATATAACCTTAAAAATACTAAGAGTGATACAACCATCAAAAGAGAATATTTATTTAAATCCATATTTTTATATCAAAAGTATACATTAGGTAGGTACATATTATTATTCCGTAGATTAATTAATAAAATGGTGTCAACATAATTATTAAAAAATCTATTGAACATTCACACGAGAATGACACTAATGTAATTATAAATTAGCTAAACATTTATAATTATTATTAAATCATTATTAAATCATTATTTTGATTTAAATTCATTACTTAACATCCGTACACCAGTAAAAGTAAAGCTTATTATTATTAACATCTAGAGAGCATTATATTAAAAAACTAACTGCCATAATCCATATCTACTAATTAAATAAATCTGAAGAGTTTCATTGTTTGAACCCGGACCCTATACCAATCGAATATTAAAAGGTAATTTTGCCACTTGTCTGGGAACAGTATTACAGAATAAAATTGCCATTAACGGAAAGTTATAAAGAATTGAATATAATAATCAACTGCATAAACATTTTTTTTTGGTACGGCTGCTATGAAAAAAAATACTTTTACGTTTCCAGAAATCATCGACGTCAATTCTTAAATAAAAAATATGTATTATAAAACCAATATCCTTAAGTTTTTGACATGTTATTCAATAACCTAAGACGTGAGATGTGGATAGGCCATAAAATATTAACTTTAAATATTACCAAAAATACAGATATAACTGAATAAATAACCAAATAACATATAGGTATATATATTTTTGACGAGTTTTTAGAGAGTATTTTAACGAGATGCAGGCATTTTAAAAATCTACTTAATGCGGTCACAAACTCCCGCCTTACGGCTTGGCCACGGGGACCGGCGACGCGACCTGCGACGCGACCGGCGACACGACAATTCGCGCGACGCGAAAACACGCCACGGGCACACGCGCGCGCCGCCGCGACCAGTATAGACCAGGAGCGAGACGAGATTAGCCGAGATTTTTGAAAGTTAGCTCGACATTGTTTGGACTTTGGACGGCAGCAGATTTTTGCTCAAGATTTTATATTTGCAAGAAATAGAGGAGTACACGAACGAACTAAATAAAGGTACAGAGTAGTAACACCGCCAAAACTCAAGGCGCTTCGGTACACACTCTGTACTGAATGCGTAATGAACCCGACGCTTGTAGGTATAACGGGCGTTCCGATCATACATAGTTAAAATTCGGTAAAGGTTACTTAACTAGTACATATGCACTTCAAAAACTTACTTAGGTATTTTGAAATCACAGGCAGACACTTTAATTTTATAGGTATAGTGTATACATACATACATAGGTATATAGATAACATCCAGATTCCTATTTACGTTCCAAATATCTGGCCTATCACATTCCTAAGAATAATATCATGTACGCGAAAAAATAAACTAAAACATTTTATACTGAATCAGCTCCAGCAGCAGTCGCCGCGACTACCGCTCGACGCCGCGCCGTGGCATGCGCCGTACTAATTCATACATTTGTTTTGGTCGCGCGACGTGTCGCGCGACTCGCCGAGGTGCCGCTCGGTGCTATTCGCCGGTCGCGTCGCTGGTCACCGCTGCGCGTGGCATGGTTAGAACATTTCTATATATTTGATTCAGTCGCAAGTCACGTCGCCGGTCGCGTCGCGCGAATTTTCGCTCCAGCGAATTGTCCGTGACCAGGCCGTTACTTTGAGTTGTATAAAAGTTGCAGAGTTAACTAGATTATAAAGTTTTTTTTTACTCAATAAACAAATAAAATCGACTCATTAGATATTTACTTTATTGCAAAGATAGTCTTGCGCTGAACTTCAGTTTATGAGCTGCTTAAACGTGACTTATTTCTATTGTACTTTCATACAAATAAGTAGACTGTTAATTTGTTATCATGTAAACGTTAAATTAAAAAAAATAGATTCTTAATGCAGAATTTGATTCATTATTCTAAAATGGACATATAAGTCACAGTAGTTCCACAATAAACACAGTAAACATGGCTCGCGGCTCAGAAAAGACTTGTCTCTAATCCGAACAATCTTCTTTGCCTTACTTATGTTTACAAACTAGCTGTTTCCCGCACGTTCATTGCACCAGTTTCGAAATCAGCGTATTTGTGCCGACTTTATTTGAAGAAACTTTCTATCTCTATTTCACCTCCTTAGGGGTGGAATATAAAAAATCCTTCCTAAACATAATAAAATAAAACATCACTCCAAATTGCCTGTCAGGAAAAGTTATTTTATTTTATTTATGTAATGATGATTACATAAATAAAATAAAATCAAATATAGACCTTGGGGGAGGCCTATGTCCAGCAGTGGACGTCTCTAGGCTGGCATGATGATTATAGATGGTTATGTCCAAAATTTGTCTTGACAACGGTATTCTCCGTCGTAGTGATGAATGCTTTACATTTGAACCTTTTTCTTCCCGAACATTGCCACCTGATCTTGTTGCCGAACACCTTCTCCTTGTAGAAGCGAAACCCTCCGGCCACCAACATGGGAGTGCCTCTGTTGGTGATATACCTACTAACTGCAACTTGAAAGAAAATGTTACGTTATAGCAGCTTTCACGACTAAGGTAATCTTAGAATTAATAGTTCATATGTTATGTTAATGTTACAAAAAACTTAGGATAGAACATGTATGTTTTGCATGGTAGGTAAGTTAATTCTATATTCTGATACACGCTATCATCACCATCATCAGCCTTTAACAGTCCACTGCTGGACTAGGCCTCTCCTTTGAAAGGAGGAATTGGCCTACAATACCACGGTGGCCAAACGGGTTGGTAAAGGGTTTGTATCAAGTTTTCCTTCTCTTACAGTGCTGTTCTCTGCATAATATGCTTCCTCTGTCAGCTCTTACGACATCCATGGGATGATATGGGGTGGTGACAATCTGTATTCTTAATCCGTCACCACACGGACAACACACGCTATACTTACGCATAAAACTGTTGTAAAAAGTAACACACCATTTTTGACAAACTGCTAAAACTCTGCTGCTGGCACGAAATGAAACAAAACGCGGAGAGTATGACAATTGTAAACTTGAGATAATGATGATACATTTTTATACTCGTAAAAAGTCTACAAGTTCATAAATTTTGGCAAGAAAAAGAGCTTTATCAATAAACACTTAGATACCATTTTCAAGTCCAAACGCTTGTCATTGTCACCCTTTCTACTTCGACATGATGTAATTATCGATTTAACTAGACTTTTACCTTGAAGATGTAACATGTAAACCTCTTCGCGCATCAGTCACCTGGTCAATAAGGAAAATAAATTATAAGTCATTAACAAAACCTTTATTACAGACATTAAATAACATATCGGATAAGTTAACGGACAAATACTTTCGGATAAAAATATCTCAAACTCAATAAATTGAGGTTTAATCACAGCACTTATAAAAATAACAGACTTGTTATTAATATCAGTCGTGATTGTGTTCCAAATATTGTCTAAGAATAGTGTCGCCCATGGTTGTGAGCGTAGCTTTGCATTTGGTTCTAGACTTGGTGGTACATTGCCATCTGGTCCTGCAGCCTTTTGAGACTCCTTTGGTAAAGGAGAATGGGCGGTTTCGTCCCAAGTGTTGTAACATTTTCTTACCTATATCATATGAAAGATCTCAATTAGTGTTATGTTTTTTTGTATGGGCGTAACTCTGTATCTTGTGCAGGGAATCTGTTATAGTGGTTTCATTTATTTAATAAAATATTAAATAAAACTTAATCAATTAGTATTTTAGTGACGAAAGAGCTGAAACTATTTTAAAAAGCAAGTGGAAAACCACACGGGCGACTGTGCGCCTACTCTAACCCAACACCCCCACGCCCACCGCGCGCCACACGCTGCCATATTGTAAGCGCAGGAGCAGCGAACGATATTTTATGAGACAGCGCTATACGTTAGAAAGAGATGATTGCCGCAAATGCTATTGTTTAGCGAGCGCTATATGCACATTCAGTTTTTGGTAGCTGTGCTGCACTTCCGTTTTTTAAATTGTTACTACCCTGTTTATTTATTGTCGACTTACGCATTGTTAAAGGACTTCTGGTGTTTATACATTTGCAACTATCAACTTCGGCTTGTTTTATGGACTTGATTTGTTATTGATTGGCTTATTACGAACTATGGAACATTTGTGTGTGACTTGTAGTCGGCCTTTGACTCGACAGCGAGTTCGACATGAAGTTGTGCTCACATAATGAGTATTATTTGGTACCTTGGCTGGGCTAGACACCAGCCAAGCATATTGTTACCCGCGACATGTTTAGATGAAGTTATCATAGATAATAATCACTATTAAAAGTATCTGTAAACGATTTGCATATGTTTAAGCTGTACTCTAACGTAAGGGTTATATTCCTTTATTATTTATGTATTTTAAAATATATAAATAACAAAGGAAATAATACAATTATCAGAATTGTATTATTTCCTTCGTTATTTACATATTTTCAACTCTGCAGTTGTTAATAACGGCAAAAAAATAACTTCTACTGCCTGTGATTACTGTACAATTATTATAAATGTAATAATTATGTTTTCATGTAACGCAAAGTGTAATAAAGTAAGATTAAAGCATTATTTAAAACAAAAACCTTTTTTTCACTTGAAGCCCAGTAACTTTTGACCTGCACGCAATTACAGTAAAAACTTAGCATATTGATCATGAAAGAGCTTAATTGAACATGTTTATACTAGTCGCAACTTGTTACAAGGGTTGGGACACAGCTCCAACAATAATGCCGATTGTCCTTTATAGCGGTCAACCATCAGCATCATCGTACCTCTGCTGGTATGCAGCTTAAGGACTGAAAGATAAAAAGACATTACCAAATACTTACGCAAACATAAGAAAATTGACCCTGTCGGTATTTGCGCGATTTAAACAGTCAGGAAAATAAATATTTATAACCGTTATATACATTTCTTCTAATTTACCGAACAAACTTTCTTCTATTGCTGTCAATTTTTAGCTCCGTTATTTACGACGTCGAAATAATTTAAATTTGAGATGACTTTCAAGTGATTAGATGAAATCTATATTACGGTAACTTGACATACCTACGTATTTGTATATCTATACTAATAAAATAAAGCGGAAGAGTTTGTTTGTTTGTTTAAACGCGCTAATTTCAGGAACTACCGGTCGGATCTGAAAAAATATTTTTGTATACGATAGCCCAGTTATTCCGGAAGGCTATCTATACTAATATAATAAAGCAGAAGAGTTTGTTTGTTTGTTTAAACGCGCTAATCTCAGGAACTACCGATCGGATCTGAAAAATTATTTTTATATACGATAGCCCAGTTATTCCGAAAGGCTATATAACATAACGCTTCGACCCTTTGCGCCGGGCAAAAGGCTAAAAAGTCTACAAGATAATGTCGACTAATCTCAGGAACTTGCAGTTGGATTTTAAAAATTGTTACTGCCTATGATAGCCCATTTATTCCGAAAGGCTATATGTTATATAAAATTACGCCTCAACTTTTAAGAGCCAGCCAAAATTAATAAAATGGCCAAACGAGAAGGAGGAGGGTTGGGCCAAAGGCAAAAAAAGGCTAAACGAATAGGATACAATTTATATGGGTATCGTTTTCGAGATTTTCAGGACGCTGATTAATAATACGAAATTTATTCTCAGATGGTGGACGGGAAATCAAAGATGGCGGATAAGAAAATTTAAAAAGTCAATATGGGTATTGTCTCCGATGTTTAAAGGGATGGGGAATCCAAATACAACATCTATTTCGTGACTCAAGATGGCAGATGGGAAATCAAATATGGCGAATGGGAAAAATTTTACAAATCAATATGGGTATCGTCTCTGGTGATTTAAGGGATGATGAATCCAAATACAACATCTATTTCTTGATCAAAGATGGCGGATCAAAAATCAATGATGGTGGACGGGATTTTTTTGTTAAGTCGATATGGGTATCGTCTCCGATATGTTAAGGAATGGTAAATTCAATCTATATATATTATTCTCGTGTCCCAGTGTTAGTTAAAATCGGACATTTTTTTATTTTTTATTATGTGGCATTAAAAATACATACGACTATTAATTTTCAGCCTTTTAGCATCAACCCCTATTGTTTAATAGCCATCTTAGTAAGTTAATCATATCACTAGACTACAGTATGCGTCTGGTGCGTATGACTGATCATACGCACCAGACGCATACTATAGTCAATAAATCGTTTCACAGCGTTAGGAAACAATTCAGCAATTTCACAGTGTTGGTGATACAATACCCCTCCGAAGCCGTTGCTCCTATTTGCATGAAATGTTATATATATTTGGTATATCTGAAAATCGGTCGTAATCTATTTTTCAAACCCTCACTAAGTCATAAGGATGGTCAAACCCAAACACTTTTTTTGGTTTTCCGGCATAATTTTTTCTTCCATTGCTTTATGGTGTGGCATTAATAATAAAAACTACCCTTAATTTTCCCCCTTTTAACACTAGCCGTATTAGTAGTTGAATCATATCACTAGATCAGTGTTGTCCACAACAGGTGCAAACTGGATTTAAAAAATCGTTTCACAGTGTTAGTCACAATACTCCTTTGAAACAGCTGGACCAATTTGCATGACATTTTATATGTATATTCTTTAAGTCTAAGTATTGATCGTAATCTATTTTTCAAACCCCTGAGTCATAAAGGTGGTCCAACCTAAATCAATACTTACTTTTTATTTTTTTGGTCAATTTCTTAAACCTTGATGGAAGGATGGATGAAAAAAAACGGAATGACAAAAAAGGCCTTAAAAAGGCGATACGGAGTTCGCCGGATCAGCTAGTATTATATAAAAATCGATGTTTGTTTGTTCATCATTTATAAGTAGACTCTGAAATGATAAGAGATTAAGCGCTAACTCAATGGTAACTTTGGAAAAGGGGCTTGGAAAAAGGGAATTAAATAAAAACTCCTAAAAGGCGATACTGAGTTCGCTCGGTCAGCTAGTTAGTTTAATATTGATAATCTTCGCGCATCAATCGACGAATTTTTATATACGACATTAGTAACATAAGTAACTATTCACCAATAAAATTGTACCTATGTGGATTTTTTATTATACGCGTCGAGATATTTGTTTTTCAGATTATACATGAGAAAATATAATAATAATTGTATGAGAATTATTGTAAAAACAATAGATGTTTTAATAATTCATGCACCGATTTCTTTGCATTAATGATGTTAAAATATCATTAATACAAAGTTAAATACTCTGATGTTTTGTGTCAAATCTAAACTAGCCCAAGCAGACTCCGGACTCCAAGACGATAAGTTTTGGATGCAACCTTGATAACACTAGGACGATGTTAATGATAATAAAAAACTTTTTGTATTTTGTCTTACATGATTCAATGGTTATTTTAAAACCTATTACGACTAGTGTGTGCTTGAGGGTTGTGGGAGCCACATTCTCTTACAATTGCATTGTGCATCGTGTAGAGTGAAGCTTTGCAGCCAGCCTTATCCATAACGCAGACCCATCTAATTCTGCTGCCATATTTGTTGACGCGGTTGAAGCGATACTGGCCAATCATCATGACGGGATTGCCCCTCTGAGATCGAGCGAACACAGGTTTCAGATCTGAAAAAAATATCTACCTTAATACCTGATCGTTTCGAAAACTTTTTCTGTTACTTCTCATGAGATCAGTGTATATTTGTTTAAAGAATGTGAAGTCAGAGTTAGATTTAAACATATTTGATTACAGTAACCATGCCATTTAACATCTCATAACCGGAGATTACTGATCGGATATACTTATTCAATTATGTTTACTTCAGTTTGCCTCCGTGTGCGTATAGTCCTCGAGTGTGTGGTCATACGTTCACTCTTAGTAAGAAAAAAAATATTCTGTTAAAACAAGCATTTATTGGTCGTAATAAAAATGAAATAAATAACATTCTAAGAAAATTACAGTTAAATGTATGAGTGGAAATTATATTTGAAAAATATATTGAATAAAATATACTTATAAAAGGTTCGAAGCGCGTGATTGCTTCATGCAAGGAAGAACATAATCGGCATACTTACTTACGATTAAATACTGAATAAAACATTCGTAATTTTATCCACCACCAAAACCTAAGTAATATTTACGTTAGTAACTTGAGTGCGAGAGCTCATTTTATGATGGGGCCTCGAATCCTCATCAGGAACATACATAGGTATGTCACTCAACACAGAAAAATGCCTTTTGGCCATCGAACACAAAAAATACGGTATTCGTCAATTATATTTATCTACACTGTGCATACACACGGTCGCTAGGTTCAATTCCAAGTTTTAAATTCCTAGGTCATTAATACGGTTTAAGTGTTTTATAGACCAAGTCTAGCAAAATACTTGCAAATGTTTAACTACGATCCAAAGTCAGCTTGTCTTGCCTTGCATTCGTCCAGCGAAACTTTAATTAGTCCACCTATAATTGTATAATTTCGTCAATACCAAAAGATTAGCTGTTTTGCGAATAAATAGGTAATGGTGTACAAAATTGCGACTGATTTCTGTCACAGTAGCATATATGTACATATCATATTGCACAGCAAATGTTCGCAAGTCACAAGGCAATACAATTTCATTCTTAAAACTACAAGTTAACTCTTATACTAAAACCCACCCTAAAATTTCATAAGATACGGCTTATACTAATATCTTTTACTCATAATTAATTATTTCTGTCACCAAAAAATTCAAGCCTCAATGTAAACTCTTGCAACAAGCAACATTTGTGGGGAAAGCACCTTTTGTCATATTTTCTTTAAAATTGATCGCTTCCAATTTTCCACTTTGGGAATGCACAAATAAGTCTTGTCTCGACGTTGATTAATAAAAATAAATAAAATATTATAAATATGCACATCTTTATAAAGACACTAAAACAAAAGCGTTAAAAAATAAATATCCTATAGGTAGATTTACAAAAATACAATCTGTTCAATACATGTGATATTATTTAATTCATATTTGTTGTGAAATAAAACTTTAAACTTGATCAATTAATGATATCGTAAGAACAATAATGCAGAACTGGAATGTGTAGCAGGATATGCGGAATACTTACAGACGTAAAAACATGATACTCCCGTATGCTACACTAGGTATTATTGCATATTTATTTCAGAAACGAGACATGTCCATTTTAGCTTCACTGGTTCAAAATCTATTAGCACTGGTGTGCGCCTGGGGATCGTGGAAACCCCACACTCGAACGATGGCATTGTCCATGGTATGAAGAGATGCTCTGCAACCAGCCTTGGCCTTAACGCACACCCATCTAGTTCTGCTGCCGTATTTGGTGACACGATTGAAACGATACTGGCCGATCATTATGACGGGATTGCCTCTTTGAGATTGGGCGAATACAGGGTTCAGATCTGAAAATGTGCAAATTTTGTTAATACCTGGGCGTGATCAGTATATGATTGTGATTTGTTACTTTCAGTGTTATTTGGAAAATATGTAGTATGAAACGAGTGCCACGTGCTGGGTAACATTTTAAGGCAAATAAGACGCAATTTTTGTAAAACCAATTCCGCATTATTTCTTTGAAACATGCAAATTTTGTTAATACCTGGGCGTGATCAGTATATGATTGTGATTTGTTACTTTCAGTGTTATTTGGAAAATATGTGGTATGAAACGAGTGCCACGTGCTGGGTAACATTTTAAGGCAAATAAGACGCAATTTTTGTGAAACCAATTCCGCATTATTTCTTTGAAACATTACTTTTCGCTTTTAGTGCGAGTTCACCATAATTCTAATACGATCGAGACTAGAATTCAGGATTTGTCAAAGTTTTATCCAGCTTTGCTGGTACTAACCACGGAAAATAATTCCTAAAATTGTTTAAGAAGTGTATGTGCTTCGATGTCAGATGATTCAATGTTAGGGAGGCAATGACTGGGACAGGTTTATAGAGCACACCCCATAATGGAAACGATAGAACACGCAAAGAGTTCAAAACCTCAGATATGCTCTAACGATTTGAAGTTTTTCTAATCATTGGGATTATTGACGATTGCGCCTTTGTTAGTCTATTAAATTTCTTCACATTTTCGAGCTTTGCGCACTGCCAAATAGCAAGCAGAGTAATTTAATGTACCACATGACATGAGTCTATCGGTAACTCGTGCTTACTCGTGCTTGGTATATTGTGAATAACAGCCGTGTTCAGAATGCCAAAAATCTCTATGTATGGAAAACTGCCAAAGAGCTATGGCAGATTTTTAGTTCAATGCACTAAAAGCATCTTAAAAACTCATTACAACCAAAATTCATGAAATATTTTAATACGATTTTCTATATTTTTGTCTAATTTAGATAAGGCTAGGTAAAAAAGTATAAAATTAAAAATTGCTATTATGTTAATTGATTGCCGGCTTTTCGTAATGGCCATTTCTTTGGTTTGTCAGAAAGCCACAAGGTTGCCAGAGTAAATAATTATTTTTCTAAGATAGAATCATGAATGTTTTTTTATAGATTAAGAGATTTAAATAGTTAATTAATATTAATAATACTGTTTTTTTGCTTGTTACGTTTATTTCTAAGCGGATTTTAAATAAATTACAGTATTAATAACTTCTTTCGTCATTTAAAGTAAAACTGGGCGCTGGCTAAAAAAAAATACAACATGACATTTGACATTTCGATTTTTTTCACATCATCTCGCTGTCGCCCGCGCTTGTTTGTTTGTGTTCTGAGTGTTTTCGCTGCTTTTCCCCTGTTTTCAGTATTCTTTTTGACCCGGATTGCCCAAGGACTCTGTTTTCGCTTCTTGTTATATGACTCAAACTGTTTATGGACTCTGATATTGCCTCTTTGTGACTTGTGCGTGCTTAAGGATTCCGATACTGCCCTGTTTCTTGGATATTGTTTTGTACCTGGTTTCTACAGCTAAAATGAGTGTTTGTGGACGTGGCCACGGCAGTTTAAGTCGGTAGGGAACATAATATAGAAACAACTGAATATAATCTCAGAGGCAGTGATGACGCTATTTTAATAAGAGGTAGAATAAAATCAAGACACATAAGTCGGAAACAACATTATGTTTATGTTTTGATTGAAAATATATACCTGGACGAATAGGAATCACTGAATATTGCTGTAGTGGCCTCGTTGGTCGGCGTACGCTAGGATGTTGCGCTCATGTAATGATCATGGTTTGGTATTTGGGATGGGCTAGACATCAACAAAATATCTTTGCACCAGCTGCCTTTTTAGATGATGTGCGGCTCACTATTTTACACGACTGCCCAAAAAAGTAGTGTAAGTATTGTTTTTTTTTTTATAATCATAAATCATATTTCATTTATTCATGCACCATGAAATAAAAATATAGATACGTTTATCCGCAATAGGCTTCGTCAAAATGTCACAGAGAATTGCAATATGAAATGTATGTGAGTTTCTTTATTCCGCCATAACTTCTAAATGGCTGAACCGATTTCGGTGAGTGGGCTATTGTTGGCATCCTCACGTGACATAGGCTATATATTTTCTGGGAAATCAGTCGTGTTTTATTTTTCTTCGAAAAAACGTTCAGTATGTAAATAAATAGTCAATATTGATAGCATATGTTTAAAGCTGCATAAGAGCATCTGATTTTAACGACTGATATCTATGTATATCATGATAACAGACTGGTCTCTCTATGCACAGAGGAGCTTAAGACAAATCCAAGTGGTGCCCACATTTGGGGTTGCTTAACTTGCGTAATCGTTAATAATGTTTACTAGTGGGCATAAATAGTATTATGCTATGGAGCTCCTTCAGTTTTATATACCAATAAATTATTATTTGATGCAGCAATATACTAAATAGATGGTTATTAATGACATAACCTATAAAACTTCTAAGCTTAATAACTCAAAAACCTGGCCTCCTACCGTTAAGATTTTTTTACCTTTAGAATCAGCAATATATATTCTATCAAACAAGGTATATTTCATTTATAGATGCTAAATTTGGTGATTAACTAAAATGATGTATGGGAAGCTGACATAGCTCTTTCTATGTAGGGAAATTTTCTTTGCCGAGAATCCTAATGCTCTCCGTCATAATTATGAGTCAAGAAGAAGAATGGTATGACGCATAGATACTTTACAATAAATATGCGAACTCACACACATTTAGAATCGATTAGCACTGGTCTGTGCTTGGGAGTCGTGGAAGCCCCATACTCGGACGATGGCATTGTCCATGGTGTGGAGAGATGCTCTGCAGCCACCCTTAGCCTTAACGCACACCCATCTAGTTCTGCTGCCGTATTTGTTTACCCGGTTGAAGCAATATTGGCCGATCATTATAACAGGGTTTCCTCTCTGAGATAGCGCAAATATTGGATTCAGATCTGAAAAAACATCTTACTTAGTTCCAGGTCGTAAACTACCCACTGATCCTCTTCTGACTAGTACAGGGGTGAGGTTCTTTCTTATTAATTGAAAACTTAAATTTAATTGAAAATGTATGAGTAGTATACATTCCGTATATGATTAAGGAATGCAAATCTCGCGAGATTTGGGCTTAAGCGAGATCTCGCGAGATTATGAAGCCAATCTCGCGAGATCTCGCCAATTTCGAGATCTCGCGAGATTGGCAGTTTTGTATGTTTTTTTTGTAAATAATTGCAATATTTAAATAAATTAGGACAAAAATAATAACCATTTTAAGTATTATAAGATAAAAATTACTTTTCATGAATTTTCTATAGACTTTTATGCTTCAAACATTGTTTGACGTACCTACCTATCTGTCTATAATATTTTTTTATAAACTTTTATGAAGTAAACTTTTACGGACGGATCTGTCAAATAAGAAATTAAAGAAACAACCAGTCTTCGCTTCTAATATCAAATAAAAATATTAAATAATAAAACATTTCTTTTATAATAAACAAAACAACTAGAGGTCAAAAATAAATAAACTTACTTATCATCTGTGTTACTAAACTGGAGTATTATTATCAATTAGGTAAATAATCCCATATCTACTCTGTAAACCTTTTAGATATGACAGATTAATTAACAAAATATACCAATAAGGCAGACTATTAGAAATTACAGATCTTAATCAACAAAATATACCAATCAAAGGAAAGATTAGTTCAGTTCAAATCACAAGCCATTATTACGAATTATTTTCAAAGTAGCTCCTGCAGAAGCACAAAATGTCCAAAGAATCGTCTGCTAAACGGCTTCCTTTTCTGTTGGCCAGATAACCAGCCGCTGAGAAGGCCCTTTCGGATTCAACTCTAATTGAAACCGCAGTTCTCAGGCAGACATCCACGAACTGCAAATGTTTGCCTTTTGACCCCCCGGACTCGTATAAATTCATTTCATTTTTTAATAATGCCGATACCGGCAGATTGCGATCCGTCCGTGTCAGTTCGCGCTTCGAATAAGACTTTTTTGTGCTTGAGTGCAATCTCGTAAATCTCGCGAGATCTCGCCCATTTTTCGACCGAGATTAATCTCGCTAAAAAAGGCCGAGATCTCATTCAACGAGATTGCATTCCCTAGATATGATTGAGAAATAAGCTATTATACAAATTGTTTAAAAACTTGCTCATAAAGGACAATGCAAGTTAATAAATCTTAAACAGTTGTTCAGTTAGCCAAATGTTCAATTAAAACACTCCTTTAAGATGAGTTTACCAATGATTTTTAATTAAGAAGTAGGTATTCTAAGATATCATCGTCAGAATTTAACACTAACTCTAAACTAAGCAATGACATGGCTAGACATATGGTCACACGGCAACACATAAGGCCAGACTTTGACCTATCGTTGTTCATCATCATCAGCCTTTAACAGTCCACTGCTGGACTAGGCCTCTTCTTTGAAAGGAGGAATTGGCCTACTATACCACGCTGGCCAAACGGGTTGGTATAGGGTTTGTATCAAGTTTTCCTTCTCTTACAGTGCTGTTCTCTGCATAATATACTCCCTCTGTCGGCTCTTACGACACCCATGGGATGATATGGGGTGGTGACATTCCGTATTCTTAATCCGTCACCACACGGACAATATACACTATCGTTGTTATGGTGTAGGAAATATGTATTCAAATCGTACTGCAACTGTATAGCTTGACATGTCGCTGTGGTTACAAGTAAATGTCATAAGAATGTACTAAATGGTATGAATAACTTTTTAAACTTAGCCACACACCATGACTGTGTAAAATTTTCAAATTAAAAGGTACTTCGGTTCTGCGTCTAGTGTAAACTCCCACTCAAGAACAATTTGATGTCACTAATAAGGTACATTGCCTAGTCATGTCACTGCCTTTGTACATTTTAAACAAGAAATACCTATTAAAAATAAACAACGTCACGAAAGTAACCAAAATTTACTGCCGCTCCGAAGCTGCTAATAGAGATTTTGCATTATTCATTTTCATAGGCATCGGCACAAAGTGTTTAGGAACATAGGCGGGTGTGCAGAGCCATTGCCAGATAAAATGTATTTAGATATTGAATGATCCTAGAAAAGAAGATTAATTTCCCAACAAACTATGATTATTAGAATTTATGAAGCTAAGTTGATATTGAATGGATTACCAGTTCAAAACTCCTTTGGGATAGGTACATAGGTACTCTTGTGGCAGACCTATAATTATTTTTGTTAGGCGTATAAGAAATGTCAGAAACTGAATAATCAGATTCTGTAATGAAGAATTAAAAGTGGCATATCCATATTGATTCTTTAAATACAGCAGCGATAATTAGAGTATTTAACGGCAATATGCGCATAAATACTCTAGTTATACATATATTTAATAAGAAGACATATTAATAATATGTTAAAAAGTAATAAACGCTTGCTGTAGAACTACTAATTTACCCAAAATTTTCCCTAAAACGTAGTTACTTCTAAGTTATTGCATCAAGTACACACCTTTCAGCAATAAAGTTAACACTAAATTGACATACATACATACATACATACATAACGTCACGCCTTTTATCCCCGAAGGGGTAGGCAGAGATGTATTTCTACACCCACTTTTCGCCAGATATACTTTAGTCCCACGTAATAAGGGGCGAGCCTATTGCCGTACCGTAATTTCGTGACAGAAAAACCCAATAACACTGCCCGACCCAGGAATCGAACCCGGGACCTCCCGATCCCACGCTCACATTTATGCCGCGAGACCAACGAGGCAGTCGTATAGGGTTTGATGTCGAGTTTTCCGTCTCTACGCAAAGATGGTATTTGCATCGTGTCATCCCTTAGTCGCCTCTTACGACACCCACGGGAAGATAGGGGGTGGTGACACTTGTATTCTATGCCGTCAACCGACAAATTGAATAAACATTAATATTCTATATACAATTCAAGTTATACGTGCCACTTTCAGTAGAGACCGACCTATGGTAGATCAAGGCGATAAACGAATCGAAACACAACAAACTCCAAAAATCATGACTCAATAAGATTTATTCCAAAACAATGACTAAGTACAATACTAAACTTAGTCTAACATGCAGATTTTTATACAACTGAAGAGCTTCTTTATAGATAGTTATATCACAATTCGATATTTCAGCGAAATTTAAAGACACAGATTAAGGCGCTACCTTGAAAAGTGCCCTTTTTGATTACAGATTTTGAAGCAGTGAGACACACCAGCAAAGTGAAAATTTTATATATTATTTATCAGGTCTTTATCTAGGGACTGCTCGGACAGATACACGATTGGAAGATTTTCGCTCGACAGAACTTTAACTTGAAAAGCATGCATTCTCTAAATATTTTTACGGATATTTAAAAAAATATTTTACTTTTCGCTTTGCAATTGCTACTCACCGAAAGAAGAGCTAGTTTATTAGAAACTGGTCGAACATTTTTTCTAAAACGATTATTACTTGAGTTATGAACGAAATAAGATTTCAGACAGTTTTGTGATGGCATGCCATGTCAAAAACCGTGCGGCATTCAACTTTATGGCTAACACTTAGCGATGACCTCTGCACGATTTTTTGACCTTCAAGGTAGCCTCTTAAGAAGTATGAGCGTATCCCCAAAAGTCGCTGGAACAAATTTGCGTTTGTCAGATCTGAACACGCCCAAAGGCTTGAGGTTAACTTTACCTATTTAGTCCTCGTTCTAATTGATGTCTGTCTAGTAAGTGTCGACTCGACTATAGTTTTATTTCCAAACGTTTGAAGTGAAAATAACATATAATATCCAGATTAACAGAAAATCTATCTCTTGTGGAGTGTGATTCATTTATCAAAGTGACATAAACAATAAGGCTGATTTACTTATTGTTATCGCGCATTGTACTAAATATTCACCATTTGAAAACGTAGGTACATAAACTACAAGATTATTCTAATTTGTATTATCAAAATTTGAACAAGATCTAACTTCTAAATACCTATATGTTTGTTATTTCTATTATTGCTTGAGGGAGTGATCACATTTCAGTACACCAAGTAACTGTTTATAACAAAATGGCATTTTTTTAGACTTCGTACCGAAGTTTGCTAGACGCATACCCTAATTAAAATTGCTTTATAATAGCTCTTTTGGTATTCCGTATGCAATCGGGTAAGGTAACGGTTCTGCGACTTCAATAGATGCAACAGCAGTTTCTCTGTCATTCCAAAATACCGTTTCTAAAAAGATTTTATGAATGTCATAAGGCGAAAAAATTGCCAGACCTATAAACTTCAATCAATTGAAATCTTGTAATTTGGTGCGTAAACGTAATCATCCCGAAGCTTGACCTAATGATTGTGTGTTCCAAGCGTCTTGACGATGACATTGTCCACAGTAGTGATGGCGGCAGTACAGCCATATTTCTTCTTGATACAAGTCCAACGGACCTTGGAGCCCCAGCAAGCGTGCTTGTTGAAGCGCCATTCCCCGATTTGTACAACCAAGTTGCCGCGCTGTGATAAGTCGAATTTAGGCTCTGAAAAACAATTACCTAGGTAGTTACCTAGTTCTGTAAACCTGATTATTATCTATTACTAAGATATAATAAATACTGTATCATTTTAAGTCATGCAAAAGCCACCGTTTACGGTTACAATAAAATGAGACGAAACTTAAATCTATTGATTCCAGAAATGACTCACATGTTAGCTCTGCTTCGAGTACTATTTTATGATTATTTAATACCGTAGCAGACAGCTTACCTTGGTAATGATTTCAAATTTAAAATGTAACTCTAACTAAATCTCATTCAGAAGAAAATGTTCATAATAAGGTAAATAACCAAGATAAACGATATTGTACAAATGAAATTCTTTTAATTACGGAAATACATCTTAAATTGTACAAAGTGAATAAATATTTTTTAAACTAAGTACTAGGTACAATAAACTTTTTGTGAAATTTCTTGTCCAAAATATACACTTCGTTTAACAAATTACAATCATAACTAACAAAAATAATACCTATCGAAATAAACAATCACATTCAATGTTTTGTTTTTATTCTTTTGTATTTCTAAATATAAACGTTTAACTTAACTGCGAGAACCAATACTTTTTAATAATAGTTTTTTTTTAAATCTATGATATTATTTTACATTAGTCACTCATCTATATATCTATAATATTAGGTACAAAACTACTAATATATGTAGTGTGTATCGACCACAAGAATACTTCTGGCGACCAAAATAAATTTACATAGCTGCAAAATACTTCCTTAGCCTGTCCTAACTTAAAACTAACATACATTCATATAAAGAATAAACCATTGACGTTGGATTTAAAGGACCTAAGACGTTCGATAAAATCTTCAATCATTTTAGTAACAGTTCAAGTACTATTCGAGATGTAGGTACGAAACAAAAGTATTACCTGACCTGACTTACAATATCTAAGCAGTCCCATACTAATTGAATGGCATAATTGTAACTGCACAGATAATTATTCAGTAAAACCACTACATGATAAAAATGCTTAAAACCCTGTAAAAACTAGATCTAAATAAAAATATGGAAACTTATTCGAAGACATAGATACTTGGAAGACAAAGGACATTATTGTCAAAATAAAAATACTGTGGCTACAACAACACGAAATAAATATACATACATACATAGACTCACGCCTGTTTCCCCGAAGGGGTAGGCAGAGGTATATTAAACGCCCACTTTTCGCCAGTGTTTTAATCCCACGTAATAGGTGGCGAGCCTATCTTATATCGAGCGAGCTTATCGGGATATTTTGTTTGCCAGAGCCTCGTCCGTTGATCGGCAGGTGCACCACTTGCAGGTGAGGTTGGCTTGGGACCCTGAGTTCTTGGTGGGAACAATACTAAAACAACAATACTAATCTAAAACTAAAAAATCTAAGTAATTTTAATTGAATAAATTATGATGATTAAAATATAACATATCAATATTATGTGTATGTAATGAAGATTAGCAAGTTTTTGTTTTATTATTCTAATTTTATAAATATTATTTAATGAATTGTTATCTCATCCATGACTTGCATGCTATTAATATTATAGTTAAATAGGCCTGACCTTCTTTTTTTTTTTTTTTTTTTGTTTTACGAGGTGGAAAATCCCTTCGGATCTCCGACTCTTGGGGGAAATAAGAGCCGGAGTATGGGGTGTTTCCACTAAAAACCACCTCGACTTCCGCCATGTACCCGTGTGTCGGAGGGTGGGGCATCACCAAAGCACTCGTCGCCACCCTCCGACGGGTATTGGCCCGCCAGATGGTCAGGCGGGCCCCGAACAAAACCCCCTTGGCGACGGATTAAGATCTTGGACTCCGCCGCCAAAACGCCCAGCGGCCGCAGAGGATAGGGAGGACGGCAACGCAACACCGCATCTCCTCTTCCTCTGCGGCCCCACCGCGACGCATCGAATGGTGCGCCCCCATTTGGTCGCGGGAGATAGGGCGCGCGGCAACGCAACACCGACACGCCTCTCCTCCCGCGACCGCACCCGACTGCGAGGGACAGACAGAACTGTCCCCCGCACCCGCACCGTTGGACGCATCCTGCGCAGGCCCCTCCAAGCCCACGTGGAGCCTCCCCTCCTGGATCCCTCTTAGCTTCACCGCGGGTGACCAATCCACGGTTACTGAGCCCCCCCACCACGACAAGGTGGAGATCCCACGGGGGGGAAATAGGCCTGACCTGTATTAATACTGTACTGTAACACCAATGTAAAATAACCCTATTTACTGCAAATAAAGATAATTTCATTTTGAATTTGAATTAGTACTTATTATTAAAATCATAACAACATTTATCAAACCATTAACAAAAAATACCAAAGTACAGCATTTGCAAGTCATCTTCATGAAACCCCTAGTGCGCACATTTTCCACGAAATACAAGCACGCATATAAAACATCTTTAGACAACAACTATTTATTACTTCTCTAAGAAAATTCGATTTTATATAGCTCAAGATCTATATCCACAAATAGCATGTCCAGAAGACATGAGTTTCTTAGAACGTAGTAATAATCAAGACCCCGACATCACGACTCCGTCACTTGCAAGAAGAAGAAATGAGGGACCAAGAAAAGGTTATACTAGCCTTTTGAACGCCACTGTCATGTACGGATGACAATAGTGACAAACCAAAATGTAGCCTACACATAGTGTGCTAGGTTTACTTTGACTTGTCACTTAACCCTTTACTTGGCAAAGGTTTTGTTTGTATATATTCATAATTTTTTTCACATATATCGCGTCTAATACGTGTCAAATACATCTAAAAAATGCAAAAAAAAATCATACATATATAGTTTTGGAAATATAGCATGTGCATTTAAATGCACATTGCCAGCTTCGTCGAAAAAAAACGTGTGCATTTAAATGCACATTGCCATGTGTAGACGAAATTGAAACGAGACTTATTTAGGATGAAACAACGGTTTATTAAAAAAAAACTACTAGTAACGAGATCAAATATGAGCAATAAAGACAACAACATAATTGTCTATGACCTTTTAGGTCCTTTTAAACACTAAAAAACATCTTTAAGTACTACAAATGTTGTAAACACACAAAATACTATTAATAATGAGAGATCAGTAATCAGACATGTCAACAATGAAATTTATTATTATTATTTTGTATGATAATCATAAAAACAATAACGACCATATACCAAACAAAGCCTCACGTTGCATTGTACACATATTAATTTAGTCTGACTTTTATGCAATTCTTGCATCTGCCTTTATTTGTAATGATGGCAAGTGTCCAAAGTGGTCATATCTGCCGTAGTCAGACGTCTGCGGTGTAACAAATTTCGAACCTCTGGACGTATTCGAAAACTTCTTAGTTCTTTGAAAGGTGGTGAGATCATTACTTATGGCACATCGAAAGTCTTTTAGTTTCATTCGCTTTACATCTTTGGTTTCGAAACGACTTGGGCAAAAGATCCACGATCTTTTTTTTTAGGTTTTTATCAGTAGGTAGGTAGTTTGGCTGCAGCTCCTGTTTTGCCTGATAGTCCCTAAGGCAAAAGTACCGTAGATTAACATTTCTCAAATGTTCCAGAAATTTTACTGAAGTGAATAAATTGTCGAAGTATGGCACTGAACATGCATAATGAAGTTCATTTTCCAAAGAACTACCTACTTTTTTCTATGTCGGAACTAGCTGCAGACTTAGGTACCGACGCCAAAATTCTCGAAGTCCTTGTAGAAGGCTAGAAAATAAAGAAATATAAAAAATAAACAGCTAATAGAAAGAAACAATTTAATTGAAATTCATAATGTTCTTTTAAAAGCAATGTCCTTTAAACTGGCAATGTATCTATAAATGCACACAGCCTAGTGTTGGTAGGTCTGTTAATAGTTGGCAATGTGCATTTAAAGACACATGCAAGATCAAATGAAAAAATTTCCGAATAAACTATTTCAAATTGAAAAAATCTATATTTAATTCACAAGACTGTATATTTAGGTACTGTTTTTATCACTTTTTTATTCAATTTCGTTAATAAATAATATGATTTCAATCGATTTTTAGCTTATAGGCAGTAGACGCAAGCGCACGCTCCACTATCTTGCGATATACTGCGTACACCAAGTGTCGCCAGTGCTCAGTAATATTTTTTTATGTTAAATAAGGGCATTTCATGGGTGAATGAGTAGTAAATAAATAAAAAATGTACTTAATTTTGCTTGTAGAATATTTAAAAAAAAGTGTGCATTTAAATGCACATCATCAAGTATAGGGTTAAACATGACTATGTCTGTAAAAAGGTTAGTAATAACATTTTGGAGGAATACTAATGATTGTGCCATCCATTCAACTTCATCAGTCGATCGTTGACAGTGACAGCGACACATCGACAGCCTTTAGATTTCCTCGCCGTGCACTCCCACCATGTTTTCAATCGACGAGACAACTTCTTAACGAACCGATAATTGCCCCAAGAGATGATCGGATTACCGACCCTAGTCATGCCGTATGTTAAGGGACTTGTACCTGAAAATAAAACGTTCATAAGTCAATATGAAAATCTTTAAAAAGCATACAACACTAAAAAATATAGTAAGTGGTTCGGCTTTACACCGAAACCGTAGGGTTCTAGGCGACTTGGGAAGGATTAATGGAATGGACTGTATTAGGGCGAGTTCTGGGTCGCCTAGAAAGGAATAAGGGAAGAGGAGATTGAGTGGGTATAGGATATTTCAAGGATGGAGGGCACCTACCTTATACAACCTTCTTCGTTTCCGTAGGGCAGTCTCCTGGTGGTTTCGTGATGCAGCTGCTTGTTTTCACTTCACTCACGAGCGGGTTTTCCTTGGTGGAAGCGGTAAATCACATACAACGGTGCGGCGCGGTACGAACGAGACGGCGTTCTTAGCGAGCGGAATGTTCACCACTCTCACTCGCGTCCACGATCGCGTCGACGAATCAGGCGCAAGGCAGTGCCTCTTCCAGGGAGTGGGATAGAGCGGGACGGAAATATGATATCGCTCGCACTAGAACGTGGAACGATTGATGTTGATGCGATTAGTTATGGATAGGAAGGTAGATGGCGCTACTATATCCCCCCGGCCCTAAAGGGTTGCCTTTAAAAAAAATAGAATTGAACTTAGCTATGTTGGGTGTACTACCGCATAACCCTTCAATAGGCTAAGACAGCGATATGACAATAAAATTAATCTAAATTAACTTTAGCGAAAGCTACAAACGCAATAATAGCGAAAACTACTAACTAAATACTTAAACTAAGAGGTAGGTCCAACTTCAGGCTAGATCTCACTGAGTTGGAAGCGGACGCGAGTTGATCAGTGCCTCGACTTGTGCAAGGACGGTTAAAGGCTCTTCGTAAGAGAGGATCTGTTGACCTATAACTTTGAAGAGATGCGTTTTAATTACTTTGACCATGCTTGCCCAACATCCACCGAAATGTGGTGATGCTGGTGGAATAAACTTCCAGTCAATATGATCAATGGAGAGTTCTTCCTGAAGACGAGTACGATAACCCGCGACGTGATTGAAACAAGTAGCGGGAACAAGTTCAATCAATTTACTAACGCGGTTGGCGACAAAAGTCTGCCAGCGGTGAAGAGAAGAACGGATCCAAGCGAGTACTACTTTGGAGTCGGAAAATGCGTGTATTTTATTAATGGGGTAGTGGGGCAAAACTGTGTCTTGAACCTTGCGGAGCAACTGAGACAGCAGAAGAGCCGCGCACAATTCCAGTCTCGCAACCGAAATGGTTTTAACAGGCGAGACCTTAGACTTGGCACAAACTAACTGCAACGAGTAGTTAGAACCAATGCGGACTTGCAGATATACGACTCCGCCGTAAGCACGCTCGCTGGCGTCAGCGAAACCTTTTAAGTTGATGGTACATCCATCTACCAACCCAAGATGACGCGGAATAGTAATTTGATTGAGCGTGGTAAGCTCAATACAAAACTGGCCCCAAGCGGCGACAATATGGTCAGGGGGTGTTTCATCCCACTCACACTTTGATAGCCAAAGCTCCTTGATCAAGAGCTTGGCGTACAAAATTGTGGGAGCCACAAACCCATTATGTCCCATAGTCGAGCCACTGTGGACAGCATAGTGCGCTTGGCGCACTTATCATCTGGTGGTGAGACGTCAAACCGAAAACTATCACAGGATTTGTCCCAGCGTAAACCGAGAACCTTATGCGGTACAAACTTCTCAAACTCAATGTCTGGAGAAGCTTTATGAGAATCTGGTATGCATGCGAGAACCTCCTTAGAGTTGCTTGTCCATTTGACAAGATCAAACTGGCCTCGCTTGAATAGCTGAATAAGCTCTTCACAAAGCGAAATTGCTAGCGGAGCGGGTATGACATTACAGGCAATGTCATCTATATACAAAGCGGATGTGTAGTATAGTATAGTGTAGCGTAGCGTAGATTAGCAAAGCATAGCGTAGCATAGCATAGCATACCATAGCGTAGCATAGCATAGCATAGCATAGCATAGCTAATCAGTGCTTTATCTTACACACAGTTTTAGCACCCACCTTGATCTTTTGAAGAGCAGAACAACAACAAGACGTAATACAATGAGAAGTATGTAACGTAGGTACGGTACCCATAATCACATACCCAAGTACCGTCTCAATAGCGGGCGGTAAATCATATCGCTCACTACGTACTATTTTAGTTAGTAGCAAGTGCGGAAATATTGAAGCTCCGATCAAAAGATCAATGCCTGCCGGATTCGCAAACTCCGCGTCGGCTAGCGGCAATGATTCGAGATGAGTGAGTGATGCTACGTCTACATTAGCGTTCGGCAATGCGTCCGTGATACGCTCCACGATAAGCGAAGAAATGTTAAAATTAATATTCCTATCAAAACGCGAATGTATTTTAATATCTACGGAACCTTTGCAATGTTTTTCTGATCCGCCTATCCCTCGGATTATTGAGTTCGTATTTTTAAAGTTATTCCATAATCCGAGGCGTTTGAACAATTCTAACGTTATTAAATTGGTCTGAGATGCGCTATCTAGCAGACAACGTACCATGTGCGGCGACCCATTGACATCATATATGATAACTTGCCCTGTCGCTAACAGAACAGTCTTAGACGCCATACATGGCGGCCTAGCACTGCTCTGATCACTACAAGCGCGCGAAGGCCGTCCGCGCGTGCGTGCCGCCCGCGCAATGGATGTCGTACACAACGATATCTCATTATTGCGAGGCGTGGAAGGCGCAGCTACCGTGTTCTGCACTTGCGACGTACTCGTAAGTGTGTCAAGGTTAGCGGCTTGACTTGACAACCGGTTATTTTTATCAAAATGTAACAGTGTATGATGTTTTTGTTTACACGTGCGACATCTCGTTCTACTGGAACAATTACTCGTTTTATGTTTTATGCTTAAGCAATTAATGCAAGCTTTGTTATCTTTTACGCTTTTAAAACGAGCAATTGGATTTAAATCATTAAAGGTGGGACACTTATAGTAATGGTCGTGCACTATATTACTGCACAGACACTTCTGTGAATTATTACTATTAGATTCCGAACATGTTACGTAAGATTGTGGATTAGGGACTGAGTTATTATTACTATTTCGCGATTTATTCAACCTTTGTTTGTTGTTGTTAGTGTTAGACGGGCCAGGTGAACCAGACTGCGTATTATGAAATATTCGACACTGATCTTTGATGAACGAAATAAAACTATCTAGTGTAGGTATTTTATTATTGCGTTCCGTCATCTCGAATGCGCGAATTGTATCAGTGTCAAACTTTTTTAAAGCGAGTTGAAGCAACATAAAGTCGGAAAGATCTTCTAATTTTAAATTCCTAAGAGAATTAACCGCGGTTACGAAGTTATCAATAATCAGCTGGAAATTCGAGACAGACGCGTTGCTGGACAGTTTGAGATTTAAAGCTTGGTCAAAGTACGTAGACGCTAGAACGCGCGTGTCTTGATATCTGTCAAGTAGTGACTGAAATATGACCTGATAATTCTCAGCACTGGGTGTGACACCTGCAAATACGGACTGGGCCTTCGGTGACAGTTTACCTATTAAATAGTACAACCTGTCAGCATCTGTCAGAGAACCATTATCGTGCACTGTAGACTTAAAACTTGCATAGAATAACGGCCAATTTCGTATATCTCCGTCAAACGACATAATCTCGATTGGCGGTAATCTCGGTTTGCGGGCAACGGGCTCTGCCGAACATTTACCCTCCAATTGCGATTGTATACGCTTAATAATACAATAAAGATCTTCGAATGAGGTATACGCCTGATAGTTCGGTTTTTCATCAGGATTGATAGAAAGTAATCTTGCGTTATAATCGTCTAACAACTTATGAAAATCTGTTCGAATACTATCTACTGTTGTACAATAACTGAGAAATGCTTCGCTATTACTGTCAGACATAGATGCGGTTTTTGATCGTTCATAGATATTTTGAATGCGCTCAAATAAAATATTGCGTTTTGCTTCTAAGATTGTCATCTCTTTGTCTTCCGACACGCGTGACTTCTTTTGTTGTGACATGCTTACGTAAGTATAAGCTAATGAGAACGAAACAAAATAAGAATATCTAATGTATCTATTATTTTACTTAAGTAGGCAACACTTTAGAGCTGAGGAAATAAAAGTTGATTGAAATATGAGATTTATAAGACAACTATGATAGTTGCAGAAATAATAATTTAATAAGTAGGTAGCTACATAAAAGTTTACCTACTAATGCGGGCGGAAATAACCATGTGACGGTTATGTGAATATATTGGGAGTATAGCTAGGTGCTATAACTGCCTAGGTATAGCGGTATAACGTATAAAACGTAAATGAATCCGACTCGTATGGATCAAAAAAATGGTTCGGCTTTACACCGAAACCGTAGGGTTCTAGGCGACTTGGGAAGGATTAATGGAATGGACTGTATTAGGGCGAGTTCTGGGTCGCCTAGAAAGGAATAAGGGAAGAGGAGATTGAGTGGGTATAGGATATTTCAAGGATGGAGGGCACCTACCTTATACAACCTTCTTCGTTTCCGTAGGGCAGTCTCCTGGTGGTTTCGTGATGCAGCTGCTTGTTTTTACTTCACTCACGAGCGGGTTTTCCTTGGTGGAAGCGGTAAATCACATACAACGGTGCGGCGCGGTACGAACGAGACGGCGTTCTTAGCGAGCGGAATGTTCACCACTCTCACTCGCGTCCACGATCGCGTCGACGAATCAGGCGCAAGGCAGTGCCTCTTCCAGGGAGTGGGATAGAGCGGGACGGAAATATGATATCGCTCGCACTAGAACGTGGAACGATTGATGTTGATGCGCTTAGTTATGGATAGGAAGGTAGATGGCGCTACCAGTAAGACTTTTCCTAAACTAGCTAATGTAAATGTCAGAAATAACCAACTAAAAAAGATATACCACGTGGGTAGTTGTAGCATTAACACCTAAAATTTTTAGCTCCACTTATAAAATTTAAAATAAATAGTTCAAGTTTATATTTTTAATTGATTTTTATGAAAATACTTCAATAATAACAAGCAGTACCTGCCAGTAAAGTGTTTTCTCTATCCTACATACATATCACTTACTTCACTGCACTATGACACAACCACTGCAAGAGTCTATCAACAGCTTAAAGGAAATGTTTCTTAAGCGAATGGCTGATTTCGAAGCTGAGTTGCCCAGATCCCAAGGTACTCCATCCATGCCCGGCTTGGCCTCCGAATACACCTCCTTCAAGGCCTTTGTAATGGATGCACTGAAAGGTTTCCAACAGCAAATAGAGCTCCTTTCTCATACGCTGGATTCCATGGAGATGAGGACTCGAAGAAAAATGTTGCTGCTGCATGGTGTGACAGAGGATGGCAAAGAGGATACAGCCAAAGTAGTAGTAAATGTTATAAAGGAGCACCTCAAATCGGACATTACTACAGCTGATATTCGACGCTGTCATAGAATGGGTCGCACATCAAGTAGCAAGGCCAGGCCCATCGCTGTGAAATTCAACAACTCCTTGGTGCGGGACAGTGTATGGTTCAGTAAAACCAAATTCAAGGGCACTGGTATTACGGTTTCGGAATTCTTAACCAAACAGCGACACGAAGCTTTTATGGCCGCTCGTCACAAGTTTGGAATAACTCAATGCTGGACTAGGGAGGGCATTATCCATGTTCTTGCGCCTGATGGTTCCCGTCATCGAGTGGTCAACCTCACGGAGCTGCACAAAATTGAGCAAAAGGACGTGGAGAAGCAGCCCACACCAGCGAAGCCAGCCGCAAAATCCAAACGGACTGTAGCCCAAAAGAAGTAACTTTCTTTGTTTTGGTCGATTTCTGGTCCGGGTAGTAAGTAATAAGTATCTATCTTTATATTCTTTCTTGCTTTGTACCCACTTTATGCTCCACTTTACTAATATATTTCCTTTTTCTCTCTATCGTAATAAATTTATAATTAAATAAGTATTTACTGAGGGTGTCTGACATATTATTTTGTTTCTCTTTAGCTGTCTGTCAGCCGTCAGCTGTCATATCCGTCATCTAATGTCTGTCAAATTGTAACGTGTATGGGTACAGGGCTTTTTGGACTGTTTACATATACTTCCTTTTATTCTTATTTTCTTTATCTTTGTTTCTTATTTCCATCTATATAATTTTATTTCATACTAGCTTTTATTAATAAACTCTTGCAATGTTCTTGTTACTTCCCGGACCAATTCGAATTCTGCTTTTTTTGTTTTTTGTAACATAATATGTATGTCATGAACGTCGTCGTTTTCTATTCTTGGCACTACTGGCAGGTGGTGTATTATTGGTAGTTTTGAATTAATATTCAGTTTTTAGTAGTAGTAGTCTATATAAAATAGGTATTTTATTTGTTTATCTTCTGATTATATATATTTATATTTTAGATAATATTATTATATTAATTAAGTATATTTGCAGCCATTGACATTGATAGCATTAGTGATGATGAAAGCTTCTACTCAATATGTAGTATAGATGACAGCTTCACCAGTATACCGTCACTTGCCGACAGTCTTCATTCACAATTTTCTGATGTACCTAAAAATTTCAATGCCGTTCATATCAATGCCCAAAGCATTCCGGCACATTTCCCTGATATGCTGGCCAATCTAGACTGTAAGAACCTTCATGCTATCCTTGTTTCTGAGTCATGGCTTAAGCCCTGTCTGCCTTCTTCATTATACTCCCTACCTGGTTTTCAACTTATCAGAAATGATCGAGCGGTCGGGGGCGGTGGGGGTGTTGCCATATATCTTCGCTCACATATCCCATATACAATTGTAAGTATGTCTGCACAACCACCGCCACCAAATGCCGGTGAGCATTTATTTCTGGAAGTTGCACTAAACCACACTAAAGTCCTTCTCGGCGTTTTCTACTGTCCTTCCCTACGTATTGATTATTTTTCGACCTTTGAAACCGTATTGGTTAATCTTGTGCCTTCTTACAGTCATGTTATCATAATGGGTGATTTTAATACTTGTCTGCTAAAAAATGATTCTCGCTCTTCTTCCCTTCTTTCTACTTCTATAGCCTGTAACTTGTCTATACTACCCTTAAGCGCAACTCATCACTTCCCTAACTCTACACCTTCTCTCCTTGATATAATCATGGTTTCCTCTAAGGAACATGTCACCATGCACGGGCAATATCCAGCAGACATGTTCTCTTACCATGATTTGATCTACATATCTTACAAAATCCGTCCACCTAAAATGAAGCGTAACGTCCTAATGCAGCGTAATTTTGGTGGCATGAACACCGATGCTCTTTGTAAAGATGTCAGTGATATTGACTGGACTCCACTTTTTAATGTTGAATCTGTTGATGAAAAGGTCAGCATCTTTACATCTAATATCACAGATCTATATGATAAGCATGCACCAATTCGACCTATAAAAATAAAACACCCTCCCTCACCGTGGTTCACTGATAGCATCAAACAGCTCATACACAAAAAAGCTGCAGCAAAATTTAAATACAAAATTAGGCCTGATGAACAGAATCTTCAAAAATATGTTGCGATCAGGAATCACTGCAATAGGGTGTGTAGGGACGCACAACGCCAACATATCCATAATTCTGTGAATAACGGAGATCCAGCGAAGGTCTGGAAATTTCTTAAAACCCTGGGGGTCGGCAAACCACGTCAACACACTATTCCTAATGACTTCAATTTTGATATGCTTAATCAACATTTCTCTGCCTTGTCCAATATTGATAGGACTACTAAAGAAAGCACTATAAATTATCTTTCATCCTTGCCAACCCCTAGTTATTCATCATTTGTCTTTAATCATTTCACCGATAGTGATGTTAAGAAGAACATAATGTCAATCACTTCCAACGCAGTTGGTAGCGACTGTGTCAGCCGTAATATGCTCCTTCCAATCCTCGATTTAATCCTGCCCATAATTACCCACATTCTTAATTACTCCCTATCCAGTGGTCAATTCCCATCAATGTGGAAAGATGCCCTAATAACTCCCATCCCAAAAACCCCTCATCCTTCATCCTTTTCTGACTATCGTCCTATCTCCATCTTACCATTCCTCTCCAAAGTCCTCGAACGTCTCGTCCACAGTCAAATCAACTTGTTCCTATCTAAAAATAATCTCTTTAATCCTTTCCAATCCGGTTTCCGTTCGGGTCATAGTACCGCTACAACCCTTGTCAATATTACGGATGACATAAGGGCTGGTATGGAAGGCGGACAGCTCACAATCCTAGCTCTGCTAGATTTTAGCAACGCCTTCAATACAGTAGATCATGACGTTCTACTTAGCCGTCTTTGCTCTCTTAACATATCTCCTACTGTGATTGATTGGTTTCGTAGTTACCTGTGTGGCCGCCGACAACGTATACGCATTGAAAATTCACTTTCGTCTTGGTGTAACACTACTGTTGGTGTGCCCCAGGGTGGCGTGTTATCTCCTTTACTCTTCGCAATGTTTATAAATTCTATATCTAACAATCTTTGCTCTTCCTATCACCTTTATGCAGATGATCTCCAGATCTATACGCAGTCGCCATTCGCACAGTTATCAGATTCTATAGATACCATCAACAATGATCTGGCACAGATTAGCAGCTGGAGTAAATCCTATGGACTTAAAGTGAATCCCTCGAAAACCCAGGTTATTGTTGTTGGTAGTTCGAGAATGATAGCGAAAATCGACTGGTCACAACTTCCTGACATTATTTTTAATGGCACAGTTATTCCTATACAGGATAAAGTAAAGAATCTGGGCCTAACTATCGATTCAACCCTCTCCTGGCGCTCGCAGATCCAAGAAGTGAGTCGTAAGGTGTTTGCATCGGCAGGTTCACTAAAAAGACTTAGGAATTTTCTTCCTACTGCCACCAAAATTGCACTTGCAAACTCTCTTCTATTACCCATTATTGATAACGCAGATGTCAGCTATCCAGATCTTGCCGAAAACCAGCTTGAAAAACTTGAGTGCCTTCAAAATCTCTGTATACGATTCATATTTGGATTACGCAAATACGATCATGTCTCACAATTTCGAACACAACTCAAGTGGTTACCAATACGATATCGCCGGAATGCTCACATTCTTTCTTTGCTGTACAATATACTGTTTAACCCTTCAACTCCCTCCTATCTTAAAGGACGATTCGAATTCCTTCATGATACGCACAACCGTTATTTAAGGTCATCAGAAAATTTGAAACTGAAGATGCCAGTACATTCAACAGCTTTTTATGATAAATCTTTTTCTGTGACTGCTGTTCGGCTATGGAATGCATTACCGTTTCACATAAGGCAGGCTCAGACGGTAACAAGGTTCAAATCTCTAGTCAAGGATCACTATCTATCATTATAACATTCCTTAAATAAAATTATAAGTATGTATTAAATATTATTTATGTATGTGTAAATATATATATGTATAGTTATTTATGTATGAGTAGGTATATTATTGTACTATTTATTTTATGTATATATTTAAAGTAAATCATAATTTACTGGTACACTGACAACTACCATTTCTTTCCTACCAATAATATCCATCCAAAGGTTGCCTGGTAGAAATCGCTGTTAGCGATAAGGCCGCCCATTGTACTATGTTTGTAAAATGATCAATTTTTAATGTCCAACTTAGTGTACAATAAAGTGTTAAATAAATAAATAAATAAATAAAACAAAAAATAATATTTTATACAAACAAATCACATTTTCACAACACTCTTACAGTAAGTATTACTTACTAGACATAATTAACTACTTGCACCGAAAGCAATGTAGACACATTGCTATATACAATTGCTTACACACAAACTTTACATTTGAATAATATAGAATTTGAAATCATATAACAACCGCAACATTATTGCCTCTTTTCTAAATTATTATAATAATCAGTCAACGATTCTAAATCTCCACAATTACAACCACAATAATTCATTCGATCGGAATAAAATCTTAAAATTGACAACAGTATTTTTAGAACAAATTCTTGAATCAATGTGAATGACAATCGTGCATTTTGATAATATATTCATCCTCGGTTACAACAAAAGAGTTACAACGTTCCCTAGTCTTGATACAAATCCATCGTTTCTTATTACCATTAGTCTTCATTAGTTTGAAACGATAACCTGACACCACTAGAACGGGGTTTCCTCTCTGACTTGTTGCAAAATAATATTCTTCTGACTGTACCGACGCATCTGATTCTGAAGCTAAAATTAAGTTCAAATGACAATAAACAAATTAGTCTTATTTGTTTAAAAGGTTAGACTCCGAAATATCATGGCCACATCATCATCAACCTGTATCGAGCAATGAGCTCGTGGCCACATATATTATAAAAGTACTCGACCAGGCTTCATACCAAACTCAGGAGTAAGCTTCAGATTTGCCTGACAGCAGAATCCAAAGGTATTTAATACATAGAATACTACAGACTTTTAATCTCCTTATCATAGTAATTCCCAAACCAGTAATACTTTCAGAAATAATCTGTTTAACTTATCAGAAATAATTTTATTTGTAACAAAATAAAATATTTGACTAGTGATTGTGATAACCAAAAGTCCTAACAATGACATCATCTATGGTAGTAAGTGAGGCCCGACACTTAGTGTAAGTAGTAGACTTTAGAACAAATCCACCGAATTCTGTCGCCAGTCATTTTCTCGCGTCTGAAACTATACGGTCCACAAACTAACACCCTATTCCCATGGGACGATAGGACGAATCGTGGTATTAAATTATCTGTAAAATAAAAAAATACATAAGGACTAGACATGATTTTCAAAAATACTCGTATAAGAAAGTATGTCCAAGAATGTTTTGCATTTTTCTTTGCATTTTGATAATTTAACATAAAGTAATTTTCGATTACGTCCTTAGTATTAAGGTTTCTTCTTCGTTTTGTGTAAGCCTTTGGCCAACTCTGCTCTTGACACTTAGGTATAGGCCGCCCGACGGCCTCCGACGCAACGTAGCCTTACGATTTTTGTCCTTAGCCAAAAACCAGGACCGATAGCGTTACCTCCGTCTAGCATGGAAATACCGTTGTGTATATCAGAAATACCAACCACAAATACCTTTATACCGTATGTTGGTACGACGTACAAACTGATCATGTCAAATTAATAAACAGTAGATTTTATCAGTACCTCATAAGATCCATCAAATATCGGTATCACCTCTATGCCCCCAACTCCGAGGCGTCTTGGATGCAACCGGGACGATGATACGTGACATCCTGGTTGCATTCTTTAACATACCATTTTGCACGTTCGTTGATGTCGCACAGTTTCTGTAAATGCTTCATGCAATTTCTGTAAATGCTGATAGCGTTTTCCCGGGGAGTAGGCGATTAACGTAACTTATGTGACAAAGCTGACAAGGTGCCGATGAGAAAACATGCGTAAATTTCTTGCCATATTGTTTCTATGTGTCTGTGTATACATGCTACATGAAAATATCTCTATGTAAGTTAGAATCAAACTACTTAGATCAATTTTACCGCATTTATTCACAAGAATTACTTATAAACGACAAAATAAATTATTATAATATAGCTTTCTAAACGTTACTAACGTGGAAATCGCATTTATATTAATTTCGATGTTACGTCATTGTGTATGTATAACAAAACGGTACTTGGCACATGCATATTTATTGTAATTTGGAGATGTACTTTCTCCTTGGTTATAATAAATATGAAGGTGGAAGGTTCTTCCTTCCACCTTCATATTAAGGGAAAGGAAGTCCAACGAAAAGAGGGATGGACTGTGTGAGGATAGATACGGGGTAAATTATCAAATAGCAGGCAACAGAGAAGTAAAGAAGCGAAAGACATACTGCGCCGACCCCAAGTAATAAATGCCTAGTGCAAAAGAGATTATAATTAATAATAATATTAAATAAATACTGTCTAATGGTTATGTTCGCCGAAAAACTTAACAATAACGTCGTCTATAGTAGGAACGGACGCTCGACACCACAGATATAGATCTACATAGATAACGCAAATGTATGCACTTCGCGTGTCTGAACCCCGACCAAGCGTCGAGGTTGGTCGCCGCTAACTTCAGTCCCCGCGTGTCTGTTGTTGCAGCCGAACGTCCGCAAAAAACAAAAAAAATGCCTCGTTGCGTGATAATTAACTGTCATAAAATATATTCGCTTATATCTGAATCACATGCATATTCCCTATTAGTACTGATTCCAGAGATGACATTGAGAAGATCAAGAAATCAGTGCAGCTCACGAGCTCAGGTCTTAAGATAGGTGAGCCTCATAAGCGACGACCGAGGGTGGTGGTAATAGGTGTGCCCACTTGTAAGCAAGAAAGGGAAGTTTTTTCCTGCCTATACCACCAAAATGTTGCAGAAGTGATGCCAGATTGCGACCTTGAAACTTTCCTTAATAGCGTCAAACTAAGCCATAAGTCAGGCAAGAAGGACGGTGAGACCTGCAACTTCATCATAGAAGTCTCTGCAGTGTTAAGGAAAGCCCTTATGAAAAAAGATCGAGTTTTTATAAACTGGTCTTCGTGCCTTGTTAGAGACTTTACCTTAGTGACTCGGTGTTTCAAGTGTCAGCAATATGGCCATGCAGCTAAGACTTGCGGGAGACAACATACACCTGTGGACATTGTGGCGATCGTGGACATTCAATAAAGGAATGCACGAAAAAGGCAGACGAACCAACGTGCGCTGCCTGCTTGCACTACAAAAAGCCAAGCAAACACAACACAGGCTCTATTGACTGTCCGGCGAAAATTATGGCAGAGAGGAGATATATCAACACCGTTGATTATGGAGATACTTAGGCTTCACTCCACTTGCTACATACTAAACTCGCTTTAACTAACTTTCATGTCATTTGGTTATCTTAATTATATCTTTCAATATTAGTTATAAACTTAACAGAACCTCATTAGAATATTGACCTACTAACATTATATTGTAATTTCATCGAGTTTGGATAAACGCACATTATGTAATTATTATGGAATCCTGCCTTTTTGCCGAATATATATATTTTTTTTTTTTTTTTTTGTATCGGGTTGGAAAATCCTTATGGAGTCCCTCCGCCCCGGGGAAGGACGAAGGGGACTGTCAGACTCTTACTGACTAAAAACCAACCCGTGCTCCTCATGTACCTATGTGTCGGAGGGTAGGGTTTCACCAAAGCATTCCTCGCTACCCCCCGACGGGTATTGGCCCGCCAGATGGTCAGGCGGGCCCCGAACGAAACCCCCTTGGCGGCGGATGAAGGTGTTGGGCTCCGCCGCCAAAACACCCAGCGGCCGCAGAGGATAGGGAGGACGGC